>JAQLOL010000006.1:3084383-3098064 GCA_029783665.1 Naso thynnoides
GGCTCTGGGTGCCAGAAAAAGTGCTTTAAGGACATCCATAAAACACTCCTGAAGAAGTGCTTCATTAAACCTCCACCACTAGAGTCCCTGGCTGCTGACCACAACATCTGGAGCTCCATCTGCCACCAGGGTCTCACGCACCTTCAGGAGGTAGCCAAGGAGATTTCTCCTGTGATAATTAAGGGTCAGCAAATTGAGATTATCCAGTCTTATAAATATCTTAGTGTCTTCTTGGGCAGTAAATTAAATTGGGAAAAAGAACTCTGAGGGTGTTTTCAAGAATACTCAGTCAAGACACTTCCTTCTGAGAAAGCATAGATCCTTGGACATTAGCAAGAACCTTCTTTATGTTTTTTATCAGGGAATCTTGGCAAATGTCCTCTTTCATGTTGTGTTTTGCTAGAGGGCAGCATCAGTGTGGATAACAAAAACATAATCAATAAAAATTCTAAAGAAAAAAAAGACTGGCTGTAATTAGCATTACCACTGACTCACCTAAAGTTACTCTTGAAAAGAGAATCAAGACCAAACTAAAAACAGCCATCCACTACACAGTGTTTTTAATGGACCTAAAAGCTCCTTTAGGCAGTGACTTGTGAAATCTCAGTGTTCTACTGAACAACTGTTCCGGCTGCAGTCAGATTTTTTAATGAACATCTGAAATTGTGGCTCTGTTCTAGTACTGTAAATTATGTCTCAGTGGTTTTGATGGTGTTATTAATTTATATTGTTTGTTGTTGTGTGTATGAATTTGTATGAATTAACTTTGTCGCAAACGGGTTTCCCCACTGGGGAATAATAACGTTATCTAATGTAATGTATTGCCAGAGACCTCTGGAAAGCCTGATGAATGGAGCTTACTGCTGCCCCCCGGAGTGCATCCCAGTCATTACACCTTGCTCACATCTGTACTTCTTAGATGACCATATCCATTCAGTTTAGCATTACTGCTGAGACCCTAAAGGAAACTTCCTCTATTGGTTTTTTGCATCTACAGTGACATCAGAGGTCAAAGGGCAGCTATAATGCAGCATTTGTCTCTTAAAACTACGAAGACCAAACTGCCAGTTATTAAAAATATTTAACTGCAGCCTAATAAATGTTAATGACCTCACCTTGTACATTAAGCTGTGCCGTCTTTGATCCAAAAACTCCCTGCACAGAGCAGGTGACTGGTCCAGCCTGACTGCGGTTGACGTCACGGATTGTGAACTCCACACAGCTCTTGTCATTGGAGCAGAATCTGGCAAAATATTGCTCCTCAGTTATGTTACTGCTGGCACTTTTTGAGATAGTGAGGACTAGAAACTCTCCAATACTCCAGGTCATGATCTGCCAGTCTCCCTGCACAGTGGCATTGAAGCTCACATCAGAGCCTTGTAGCACTGTTGAATTCAGCGGCTCCAGCTGGAACTCCTGTAACACAGCTGAGTATAGATAAGGTCAACATATCAGGCAGGAATGAGAAAGGAGCTATTGAGTTAATGATAACAGAATAGACACAAAACAGTATTTGAATCTTGTTATTGTGGCACTGGCCTCTGTTTTAAGATTTTGCTTTCAGGGCGACAGCAAAGCACAGTGGTAAAAACGTTTGCTGCTGAGTATTACATTAAGATTTCAAAAAGAATGTATATGATTATGTTTTTTGTAATTTATTTCAACTCATTATCATAAGTGCCTCCTTTTAGTGTTTGTAATTTATGGACTCAGAAAAGGAATAATGAAAATAGACGTAACGTTTATTTGATTGCTGAAATCACTACTTGTTTTTGAAATTTTTTTTACTGTTGGTCACAAAATTTTAGCAACTATAATATTCTTGACTCACTTTAAGTTCTTATTAGTTTGAAGAATAATTTATAATGAAAATAACTGTAGTGCAGCCTGACTGAAAATGTAGTCATCCACCTTCACGCTAGTGTGGAAGGCAGCTCGTGGCTGGAGCATTATTGCAGAGGTGAAAAAACAATATTGGTAGAGCATACAATGTGAGAGCCTGATGTAACCAGGCTCTTTGTTCAAATCAGTGCTTAAGACATGTTTGAATTTGTTCAGGGTACGTAAAAGTCACAAAGGACATTGGTTTTGTTTAGTTGGTTTTGACTGAAACTTAAACACACTATTAATCTGTACTGATCCTTCAAGTGTTGAGCATTTAAAGTTCAGGTAGAGTTCATGGATGTTTCCTTGGCTTTTTTCTTACTATTGTTGCCTCCTTTTAGAGTTAGCAGAAATCATTCTGTTTCTCAGACCAAATGGTGTCTGAAATGTGCAAGACTGTTTACACTTTGATGAGAATGACTGATTTTATTTGCAACAGTTTAGTTTGGTTCAGATTTTTTTTCCTAAGGCAGCACCAAGGGTAATGATTAATAACCATTCAAAACAACCAGTCTGACTTGCTGTGGTGTTAAGAAAGAATTACTCTAGAAGTTAACAGTCACAGTTCTGACTTGATTTGCAAAGTCTTACATTAAAATTAAACTGTAATAGCCCAGAAAAATATGAGTCTTTTATTTTTTATATAAACTCTGTTCAATTCAGCAGGTTTTTACGGACTTCATATAATTACTTGAAAAATGACTGCTGACCTCCAGTTGCACACAGTGATAAACAGATGCAAAAGAAATAAGGCCACGATTTCCAGGAAACAGTCATGTTGTTATTCTTTCTGTCTTCTGTCTTCTTTATTCAAGTGTTGTTATTCTGTAAGATGAAAGAGAGACAGTTGTGAGATCGTTGTTCACTAAAGCGTTCAGATAAAGTTTCTTATTTGATCTGTAAAGTGGAAATATTACTCGTAAGCACATGTCCTGATTTGAATGAGAGCTGGGGGTGGACAGGTATTTGAAGTTAGATGTCAGTTGTTTGATGTCAGTGAAAATAACAGTAGCAGACTCAATGATAATGTTGCCCATACATGGCACAAAATTAAAGCTCTAGTTGGGAAACAGACAGGACATCAAGTTAATGTTGACGACATTCTTATTAAGCAACTTAGCTTGGTTTTAGCTCGGAGAGACACTTGTTTCCATTACTGATTTGAAAAAGATTTTGTGAAATCATGTTCAAATAAAATTAAAATTACAAACTTGTTCCATATTTCTGTTCTTTAACACAGGAAATGTAACTAATGTAACAGAAGTATTTAGCATTCCTTGTTCTCTTACACAACATGAATATTCATCACAAAAATTAAGAAAGTCTACATTATTCAAAAGTATGCCTTCTCCTTTGGTTACTTCCGCTAAGCAAAAGTGTTTTTATGTGGTACCTGCTGTCTTCACACTTTAAGAGCTCTTTCATACTTTACTAGCGTTAATATCAAATGAAACAACTAATAAATTGTCACACTAGATCAAATCTCTGCCTTTAAAAGCGTTTCTAGAAGTAATAGCATCTTTAGTTTAAAAAAAAAACCTTACTGCGTGAGAGCCCCCGCTGCGTTGTGTGTAATGGATCAAAGCTTCATTTCCTGAAATGGCAGGTGAGCAGCAGGACTCCACCTGAGGCTGTGACTCTCACAGGGAGCAAGGTTCAGGTCTTGTCATTGAAACCCAGCCCTTATCACCTCAGTGCACAGTCATTCAGTAATAATGTCCCCAACAGCCGCTTGGTTGTGGGTGTGAAGCTGACGTTTTCACCTGCTGGCAGAATAGACAGGTGAGGTAGGTGTGTCGAAGATTAATTCCACTTTATATTGTTTGTGAGTCAGTCAGCTTAAGTCTTTTATCATTGCCTAAACCTCTTGGGAAATATTTGTGTCTGTTCTGTCCTTTGTTTTTTGCAGTTCATGTTTACCAATTCCATGTGTACACTTTATTTTTGTATATTCTTATTTCATTTACCTTTCTAAAGGGACAAACAGTTCACTCCAATTTGAGCTGCTGTTAAAAAACAGTAGGGAAAACAGTAAACATTGCTTTACTGACAAAGTAAAGCGTTACTGAAAGTGTACGTAAGTGTTACTGAACAAAAACATGTTGCCAAAGCGTAACATTACTCAATTTAAACTGCTCGATTTTAAACATACAAGACAATATTTTTAATACTTGTGTCTTTATATGAGGGTCCCTTTATTAAATGTTGACACCTTGGCAACACATACATACCATTGCTTATGATTGCTTCTGTTGTTACATCTGTCGCTAGTTAGTGACAGTTAAATGCATAAACATACACTTGCATGTGCACACATACACACACACACAAATGCACACACACACAAATGGACATACTTGATAATTGTTAACGGATACACAAACTTGTTCCTGCAAAAGCATCAAGAAAGTGAGGACTTCTTGCAAGTAAGACAGTTGCAGTCAAAACAGGATTTACAGTGGCTTATGTCTTTTAAAATTGACCTCACAGAAAGTTTGATGCACACATTGTGTTTGGGAAATAGTAAAGGCAAACACAACTTGTGTTTGTTTACATGAAAACTCCAGAGGACACCTTTAGTGTTTGGGAGCAAGTGTTCAACTGATCTAAAATCCCATGTGATACCTGAGAATTTCAGTCAATAGAGTAATTATATTGCCATCTGAAGCTCTCTTAAAACACATGTGGTATCTGTCACTGGACTATATTTTTTCAATATTGCCTACCTACTTTGCAGATGAATAGTTCCACACAAAATACATGATCAACAAAAACTATGATATAGATGGAGAACTTTAAAAGGTAAATTCTAAATTTGATGTCAACAACATTCCACTGCTCAGAGTTGCAGAAAATGTAGTTTGCATGGTGTTTATTTATAGAAAGTATATGTACACTGTAGAGGTTTTACCAGACTACCTTTACCACTGAATGCACCAGTCAACTAGTTGTGGACAACATCTCTATGACAGCTGGGGGGGGGGGGGTTAGAAGAGGTTGGCTATTGGTAGGCTATTTATTTTCTTGTCAAGATTATAAAATGTAATCCTGTGTAGTTTGGCATGTCACAGCGTAATGCTTGGACCTTCTGCAATACAGAATACATTGCTCGTAAGAGCCTCTCTTTGTGCATCTTTCTTACATGATGACTAGTCGGCTACTATTTTGAAAAATTTGGCAACTGGTGAAAATTTATTGTGAACCCCCTAGTACACTGTAATATTTAACAGCTGGTGAATAGGCTTAAGTCATGTTAATAGAGGCGTGTTGACAATAATATTGGAGAACTATGGAGAACAACAGGGGTCATTGAAATGATCATAAACCATTTCTTTAATCTAAAAATTGCTTTACAATTGAAAACAGGGATTATCAAATTAGTTTTCAAATCCATTAATTAATCCAGAAATAGAGTGATTATAAAAAGAATTTACAAATGAAACTTTACAAGTAGTACATTATAAAAAATGCATTAATTAATTCCTAAATATATAAATAAATTTAAAAATCCATTTGAAAATGCAGTTTTAAAAACAGAAATAAATAACTAAATTCACAAACTAAATTATTAATACAGCTTTTAATCAGCCATTCAAAGGGGAAAATCCTTTTCTCATTTTCATTCCTTTTTCCTGGCTGCTTTTCCCTATCCTATTAGCTGAGTCATTTAGCCTCTCCATTTAGACTTTCCATGACACTTTGGGCCTTGAGCAAATAAAATGAGATAAAACAATGCAAATTTGCCATGGGATGTAACAAGCTCTCTGATTGGTTGTCACCTGGCATCTAAATGGAGAGACTAAATGACTTTGCAAATGGATTAGCTAATAGGATGAAAAAACAAAAAAAACAGCATGGAACAAAATGAAAATGACAAAAGGAATTGCTCTTTTATTGCTTTATTTCAATTTTTATGACCCTTGTGGTCCTCCATAGAGAGCAAGTAGATAACCTGTGAGCTACCCAGACTCAAATCAAGCTCATTTGTAGTGTCAATACAAACAAGGTGATGAAGGTTACGTTTTAAGGAAACAATTACTATAATAAGTAGGAAGACTACAAGCATCGTCATTGGTGAAATGAGTCCAAGCAGTGACCCGACCTTCGACCTCCCTCTGGCGAGACAACATCTAGTATTAAAACTATAACAATAAACTTTCTTTTTCTCATATATTTTGGTGTCTCATGTATCCAGCAGTTATCAAAGCTGTTATGTCCTTCTATGACTGTATCAGTTATCAGATGTTTATTTGGGAAATCTCTCCTCCCCACCTTTTTATGCTTTATTACAGAACTTGGTACCAAGTTAGAAAAATTCTTTGACTTAAAAACTTATCACATATTTGATCCTTCTGTCATTTATTTTAATATAATAGTTTTATCTGCCATATGATGAAAAGATAGTCAATCAGTAGTGTTAATATTCAAGATAGTGTTGAAAAACTGAAAATTTAATTTTGTCATCTTTGTAGGATGTTTAATACTTGTTTACTTTAGTAACTGCTGATGACAAAGACACTTTATCTTCTTTAATCAAGTTACTAGTGCAGGTCTCCATCCTCTGGCCCAGGAGCAGGCTGATGAATGAAGGCGGAGGTTTGTGTGTGAAGATGAGTTTATACTCCTACTGGGGCGAAGCCTGTGGACCTGTGATAAATTTTAATGAATATCAGTGGGATATAACAAGCTTAACACCACCAAGGTTGTCTGGATGGTTTAGTGCAACACACGCTGCTGCTTGGTTTGGATAGGTGTAGGTCTGACCCACTTTGCATGTTGAGCTGCAAAAATAGTAATTAAAAAAACAAAACAAAACAAAACAAACTACCTATGAGAACAAACTGAGAGATGTTTATTCATCTTAACCACTAGAGGGCACTGTGAGTTCATGTTCTATTGCTAGAAATTACAATTCTTTATTTATGCAGTAATGCATATTTTACATACACTTACCCATTTTAATTGTGTTACCAATAATAATAATAATAATAATAATAATAATAATAATAGCCCCAGGTAGGTAGTAATCGGTGAGTTAAATTGCATTGAAATAAATGAACTGAATGAAAAGAATGAAAATGTGTTTTTCTCTTATTTGTGTAAATTACAATATTTCTCAAGAGTTCCAATTATTAATATTATCACAATACTTACAGAAATTTAAAAAGAAATGTAATCTTATCAATGGAATTCATCTTTAATGTGTGTGTGTGTGTGTGTGTGTGTGTGTGTGTGTGTGTGTGTGTGTGTGTGTGTTTTGTCTCTTTTTTTATCAAATGAATTACACTAAAAACATGAGTGCAGGGAGGTGAAGAGAGTCTGTGACTATAACTGTACAAAAAAAAGGGCATGAAAAGAACAATTACACCTGCTGAACAACACTTAATGATTTTTTATGTCTTATGGCAGGTGGCAACCAGCATTAAGAGGCATCATCTACTGTGACAAAACAAAACGGAAAACGGGAATTGCTTTAGGTGCTGTATTATTTATCGTATTGTCAATATTTCATTCTGTAATTATTAAGTTATCTTCAATATTAGTTACCATCAACACCACCATCAGATCATCTACTTAGATCTAAGTATTGATTCCACACCATAAAAATTTCATAAAGGTCCTGAATCTAAAACTTTTCTTACTTTAAAGGACAGAAATATTAGCCACCAAATGAATTCGGTATCAAAAGTAAAAGAAGCTACTACCTACTGGTGTTCTATTATATAATATTTCAGTGGATCATCATTTTTATTGATGTATTAACATATACTTTGAGGATACTGATGAACTGACTGTACATTAATGTACTGTAATTGTTATTTGTGACTGATTCTAACAATTTCATATACTTCTTGGTAATTCAATCTGTAAAATGCATATTTTTAATGCATTATGTGTAAAATCTTAGTCTACCAAGTAACTACTAACTATGGCTGTAAAATAAAAGCAGTCAAGTAGAAACTATTATATTTTCTTTAAATATATAGTTGGGTAAAAATGTTAAATAAGCATCAAGTGAAAATACTCAGGTAATGAATTTCAAAATTGTTTCCGATTACAGTACTAATAAATAATTCTGTTACTCTCTGCAACTTGTATAATGTAGGGGTTCTTGTCAGTCCAATTAATGTATGTTAATGTTCAAAAACTGCCACAAGCAGATATTGCATATTTTAAATATGTAATAGAGGAATCCAAACATGAGAGGGTTCATGCGCTAAACCAGTTTTTCAGATGAAGACCGGTGCTCACAGACCAGGACCATAAAAACATCAAAAGGGAAAATGACTGGAGCTCAACGGATTATCTTAAAAAAGTTTTATTTAGGTGCAAGCATTCCATTCAAGCATTCAGTGCTTGCACCTAAATAAAAACTTTTTTTAAATGATCCTTTGAGTCGTTTTTCCTTTTTGATGTAACAGACGAAATAACTAACATGCTTTAAGCTTGTTTAATATTATTACACTGTAACTACTATAAATATAATTTTTCAAATCCCCCCCCCTTTTTTTTTGCAAAATTGTTTGCTGTTACTGTTTTTTGTGTAATAAATCAACAATATTGCATATATGTATAGAACCAAACAAGCCCCCTGAAGCTGAGCAACCAACTGAAAACCCAAGCTTTCAACAGGCTTTAAGCAGAGTAGCCTCCTGATTAGCAGCAGAGAAGATGCAATGTGATCTTTCCCCCCAACTCGTCTGTCATAGGCTCCTCTGGCCAACAGTCATGGTTTTATGAGGGCAGCAGATAGTACAAGCTGGAATGTCTCCAGACACAGCTGGTATTGTATAGGCAGAAGCAAGCAGACAACCATGAAAAACAGGAAGTAGAAAGTGGGGGAGGGTCAGCAACTGTAGTCCCTCTGATCCCCTGCATGTGGCATGCAATGGAGGTAGTTCAGAGCCCCTTGTGCCACCACAGTCTCGGTGTCAGAGATCATCAGTTACAACTCATTCATGCTCGGCCTTCTGTCAGCCGGTTGACCTCTCGGGCAGCAAACCATCCTATTGTTTCATCTCATCATTTGCAACCACGGATTAGTTCCATTCAATTGCCCCCTTAACAGAGAGCTTAAGATATGGCCCCACAATGCAATAACTCCCAAACAAAAATGACATGCATTCATGCATTAATTGCCATTGTTGGATTTGTTTTTGTTGTGTCAGCTGTTGGCTAATCAATGGTTAAAGCCGACTAAGGTTTATTGTTACTGAGCTTATTAGGCTGTGTTGCCACTGAGGCAAGCCTCCGCCCTCTCTCGCATGTAAATGACTGTTAAAGGCAGGTCATGGGCACTCCCCTCCTTACAGGCTGCAGCGCATTCCTTTGACTGCTGAGTAGGCAAATCAACTATTCTATTTTTAGAAAGTGCATGAGGTATATTTTCACATTTGTCATTTTAAATTGTTTTACAACGAAGAGTTCTATTTCATTTTTGGCTGCAAATCATCTGTTGTCAACTATTACCATCTGATTTAATAAAGAAACACTACAAAGAATATTACTGTTCAACTACCTGTAATTGCACAACAGGATAGAATTGCTGTATGGAGTTGAACTATGGTGGTCGTCCTAAATGTTTGAGCTAGTTCCTGCTGCCGACTCTGGCGGTGCTGGAGCCCCTCTGTCACAAACTGGTGTAATCTGGCTTTACCTGTTGCTCCATATAGGAAGGCTGCATTCACTGCATAGGAGAAATCCACTTAAGAGAGAGAGAGAGACACACACACACCTACATTTTCCCTATATCCACCTGATGACCTGTTTGCAGTATATACTACACAACTGTGACTGCTACAGTGCCACTAAAGCAATTGCGTTCATGCACAGAACAGCTGTTCAGCCTCACCTGTTGCTGGTCTACAAATTCAACCAGCAGCTACTGACAAGGGACATGTGTGTGTGTGTGTGTGTGTGTAAAGGATAGAGAGTGACGGAGATAAATGCACAAGTTGCCCTCCGTCAAAGAGGCTTTGGATGAGGTCACCTTTACCTTCATCCTGTCTCCATTCCCTGAGGATTATGCCAATAGTCTCATGTTCCAGTTACCTCTGACGCAACTCAGTGCTCCAGTATCCTCCACTAAGTATATATTAATTATTTGTGCAATACAGAAAAAACACAGGACTACATTATTACTTGTTTCTATGATTTAAAGCCTAATTTTCTTTTTTTTTTCAAAAGAATAAGCAGTTGTAAGAGTGGTGTTGTTCTTTCCTCCCAGTGTTTTTACAACTTGAGGAGAAAATAAGAGCAAGTAAAAAGGAGGGAAAGGACAGCAACAGGCAGCAGCTGTGATGGAAGGGCTCCTCCATACTCAACACAACAACAGCATTGTTATCTGAGACCTCACGCCTTTCCCCCTCCCTCTGCCTTCCCTTCGTTTTTTCCCTCCCTCTGTCATGTGCGTATAGTATCTTTAGAGAGAGACTCCCGCAGAGAGCTATAGGACATTCTTTTACAATTTACAGATTTTTATGTCCTGCAAAGTCAGTTTAACAAGATAGAACTGAAGAAGTTGCTTTTCAGTTCAGTGATGAAAGAGCTTTCAAAATCAAATTAAATAAAAAGATAGATGATGTTTTAGCAAGTTATATATGTACATCGCACACTTTATCTAAGCAACCTCACCACACTCTTTCCTCCATTTTGAATTTTGCCATCCATAAGGAGCATCAGATTCAGCTAAGGCAGATCACTCCTTGTCATTCTAAACACAAAGTTGAGGTAAAAGTTGCTCTTGAAATCTAAGTAATTGCTGCATTTTTAAATATTTGGTGTTAACCCATCTTAGAAAGTTAGTGTTGAAGAGGAGCGGATCATTGTACACAGAGATGTTCCTATCCCATTTCTTCCTTCCAAGTCTGCTAACCGAACTTTAGTAGCAGCTGATACTAAGTACCGATCCGATAGAGTGCATAGAAAATAACAATTCCTTAAAGTGGCTTCCTTAAAGACTTAAAGTGTAATCAAAATTTATTAAAATAAAAGGATTTGAATTAAAAAAAACTACAAAAAAATAGCGCAACAGCAACTTAAAAATTAAAATCTAGGAAAATCTAATTCTTTACACATCACCGTTTTACTGTTGGGTGGGACTTGGAGTGAAATACTGATAATTGTAGACATTGTGCTTGCTCTGTCAAATCTCTCTGTTCTTCTGTGCTGCTCTTAAAAACAGTAGTTGCCAGTGGCAGCGCAGCGCAACTTCCTTGTATTGTTTAAGAGCAGCAAAGAAGAAAGGATTTTAGGTGTTCAACATAAGTCAAAGCTAACTAAGTTTCGGATTGGTGCGCAGACTACTTTCATTTACCACATTGTATTATACTTGAGCTATCACGTGTTTGTACTTTAAGTCTTTCTGTACAGTAACAATAGCCTTGAATAAATATAATATTGTAAAAGTGCAATGTTTCCCTCTAAGATGCAGTAGGTTGGAAATGTAAAGCAGAAAAAAAAGGAAATGGCCAACTCAGGTAATGTACAAATACCTATATTGTAATTGAGTAAATGCTCTCAGTTATTCCCCTGCTGTATACATATTTGATGTTTTTCTTGACTTATACTATTTAGCAGAGATATTGGATGCATAATTCTTACATGATGAGAATGCCAGTTCCAAGGCAGGATTCACAATGCAGGGTATACGTGTGCTTCAATAAGGATAAGTATGTTGTTAGGGTTAATTTTACAACCTTTGTGGTACTTGCACAAGAAACAATTAGACCTCAGTAGGACACTACTCATGGACCTGCTGATTATTTCTGTATCTTCAATATGTATCAACTAACCACAACTAACTTTATCTGTGCCATGAAGGAACACTTAAGACATTATTTAGGCAATGAGCTTGATTTCTACCAAGGACAGGAGAGGAGCCCAGCTCCGTATATTCCCCGGAGCACCAAACAAGATGTAAAAAGCTCAAAGTCTACATTTTCTAGACTTCAGTAGGAACTAGAGGCTGTTGTTTTCAGTGTTTAAACTTTTACTACATTCTGTTGCAAACTATTACATAAAACTGACAGTGGCAACAAGAGGTATAGGTACCTAATTCATGCATTTCCACTCTTTCTTTGTTTCATGAAGTGGGCCAGTGGGGTGAGGTAAACTCCTGATGTCATTACCATAATAATGGTGGTGAGCATCAGCATGTGATGAATTTTTCACACCTTTCTGGCCACAGGGAGCAGGCAGAAACCTTTTATAGTGGTTGAAACTTAAATGTGTCAAATTGGGGATGGGCAGCTTGACTAACCCTAACCCACTTTTAGAAAAAAAAAATGCATTTTAACATTTCTTTCCGCCAGTTGTACCTTGAATTCTGTCTCATGGTTACCTTTTTTTTCTTTTTTTTCTCCTTATCGGGAGGAGAATTTGGGGTTTTATGTAAATGTTTACATACAGTACATGATGGCAGCAGTGAAGTATGAGTTGGAATCTATAAATATGCTGCTGGTGTCACAAATTTGTTTTATTATTTATATCCTAGACCAACGTCTGTGTAAACATCACAATATCAATGTGTGCCTGCTTCTCTAAACCTACTAATGTATTTTGCCTGTTGGTTCCATAAAACTTCTCTCAAAACTGCCATTTTCATATCATATCATAAAGGAATCATGGGTATGTTATTAAGCTTGTTTCAGTAAAATTATATGGGGTTGTGCAGACACCAGAACTTAATTAGATTAGTTTGAATTCATTGTTAGATGTTTAGGGCAAATTTGTATCAGCTTTCCCCAAAGTAGAGCAAAGGTGCATATAGTAATGGTAAAACAAACAACTTGCCATCAAAACACTCACTGAAGACTTTCAAATTTCTGGTGAAAAATTGTGTATGGATTTCTCTTTCATAGGCAGTAGCACAAGCCCAATTATAGCACATTTTTTAACTTGAAAACCTGAAATTTGACCCATTGGATCATTTGTTAGATGTAAAATGTCACACATTGGTGTGATGTGGGTTGGAGGCACACTCCAAACAAAATCAAATTTGCTGTGTTCTCTAACTGCTGTCAAATGTGGTCCTGCAGGAAATACCAGTTCAATGTGAATCCTGTCTTCTTGTTTGATGGTGTTCACAGCAGAAAGGATAACCTCCATACTGGCAGCAGAACAGCTCCAGGATACCTTCAAAAGTAGACCTAAACCACAGAGCAATACATCACTGAATGGTATTACTTGGAAATATTTGGCCTAGCATCCAGCTAGTCACATGACAGTGGCTAGCTGAAGGTAAAGGTGTGAATTAAAGGAAAATGTAGTATTCCCTTTAAGTTGTTAAAGTTGTTTTGCTTGTTTGGAAAGAAGGAATCTTTTTCAAACTGACAATAAAAATTTCTTAAAGCACAATTATGATCTGGCTTTTTCAAAGAAATGTTAACTTTTGAATGTAAGCTGGATAAATATCCAACACAACACAATAATACTCCAGTAAATGTTTCAGCAACCATTACTTGTTTTTAATATCACCCTATCCAGTCAACAGGATAGCTAGCCAAGTTTGAATTAAAAAAGATTTATGTGCTGTTTACGTCTATGCAAGAGCTGGGAAAAAAAATGTCTGCTTAAACACAAAACTCCTTTTTTCTCACCTATTTTGCAATGCAAAACAATAAAAAATGTTGTGTCAAAAACTTTCTGAAGCACGTTGCTGAGAGCATGTTTCCTCCTGATGTGATGAATTTCCTTCTGAAACAGGATTTAGGACTGTCACGAATACAGAGAGGGGTCATTTACAAGTCCACTCAGATGAGGAGAAAGGGGAGACCTTTTAAAATATATATATGTA
>JAQLOL010000006.1:3119199-3146609 GCA_029783665.1 Naso thynnoides
GACAGGAAACAGGGCAGAGAGAGGGGGAATGACATGCAGCAAAGGGCCACAGGTGGAATCGAACCTGGGTCCGCTGCACGAGGACACAGCCTCTGTATATGGGGCGCTTGCTCTACCGACTGAACCACCGGGCGTCCCACATTATCTCAATTTTGCACAGAAAAATTGCAGTAAGAGGCGTGCTGTGAAGCGACGGCGTACCTCAAGTGCATTCTTCATGTGGCTCATTTTAAATTTGCGACATAACAGATTAACAAGACTACAGTAGAAATGTGGATGCAGTCACATTTGTATTTTATATTAACTATTTTTCTGCACCACAAAATGGCTACAATGTGATTGGTTGCTTTTAATATGATTTTATGGCTTTTTGTTTGTTTGACAGTATTAGTAGTATCAATTAACAGCTCTGCCATTCTAAATAATTAAATCTGAGAATCATATTTTGTTTAATAATTTTGCAACTATGACACCATGGTGTTACAATTTCAGTTTTTGTATTGCATTCATTTAAAAATAAAAACTGACCAGAATTATTTTGGTACACCTCAGTCCATGATTATTATGAGCAGGGCACAACAGAATAATCATAGAAGTCAATAAACAGATGGCACACCATTTAAAGATCTACACATTTTTCAGTGGTGAAGAACTGAACCACTTTATTTGATTGGTCTGAACTCTTGTAATAGCCTACTAAGAGACATTGTGCGATACAAACATTGCATTTCAACATCATAGGATACACGGGTTTTCAAGTCTCAATTTCAAAAAGACGAAAAAAAAAAAGTCACCACTGTGTGTTTGATAGAGAGCTGAAAAGATGCTCCAATTCTTTTTCGGCTTCATGTCGGATTTCTTTAAGATTCAAGTTTGTAAACTTTTCTTTTTTTGTCATTGCCATTGTAAACACATAACATCCCATCTAAACAGGATGAATAACAAAGATGTTGAAAATGACAAAATAAAAATTTGAACATGTGCTGTGACAAATGATTCAAATTCAAAATGAAAGGAACAAAGGAAATATCAAGTTTAGAGCAAAATGGATTTGTTAACTGAGCAAAGTGAGAGCTGAAAAAGCCTAAATATGGTATTGTTTCACATATCTATAAAAGACTTGCAAAGGAACGTTACTGCCATTTATGAAGTTGACCTAGTATAATTCATATTCAAAGCTTTATGCCAGTTGATTAACACAACAAAAGCAGAAATTAAGTGGTCACGGTTTTGAATCACCATGACAGCAAACTCCTAAACACATAACGGTACCATACACTAAAAACTGTAATTGTGATGACGTTGTCACACTACAAAATTTATGTACCAGCTACAAGAAAAGACAGGAAGTCAAGACATCCAGAATTCTGTGAGTGGTGGGAAAAACTTTAAGCACATCTTAGTATACTCTTGTGCTAGAGGTTGAATAAGTTACACAGCAGGTAGTATGCTTTTTTTGTCAAAAGCTACAAAGCAAAAAAGTGCAACAATGGTGCAGACCATTCTTTATGTTTGGTTAGTTTTGCCTTTTGTGTAAAGGAAAGACAATTTACAGAGTTCAGATTTTTGTCAGGACAGTATCAAAAAAAAAAAAAAAAAAAAAAAAAAAGGGACTACAGAAACAAATACAAACATTAAACACCAACGTATATCTCTGAGAAAATTAGTTAAAGCTGCCTTCTTTCTCAAGTCACAAGGCATGGCAAAACCTGACATACTTTTTTTTTCTTTTTACCATGACAACATTGCAGAGCAGATCATTCTGGACAGGTTGGAAACTGCAGAGAGAGAGAGACAGCTACACGTGACACACCATGGCTCTATTGGAAAAGAAAGAAAGAAAGAAAAAAAAAACAAAAACAAACAAACAAAAAAAACATTGGCTCACTCTCATTAAAACGGGGTCCAGGAGTAGTCATAAGGAGATCTTTGCGGCAAAATTAAGCTTATATCAGACTTTTCACTTTTCTGCTATGACACCAGTGTTCTCAACTTGTTTTGACAACATTTCTCTGTCTTGAACGGGATGAGAAGTTACCTCTACCATCTGATAGTTACAATCCATGTGTCATCTCCACCATGTGGCGACGACGGGCATCAAATATCACTGCTGTTTGAAATATTAGTCTGTTTCATCCTTGTGTGTCCACGGTGTTCAGGCTCTGGTGGGGCTCCACTCATGGTCAAGTACAAACCAAAGGTCCGGTCTCTCGCTATGGTAAAAATATTAAAGTGGGTGTCAGGTGATGTGGGTGGACTGGGAGAGACCAACTGTGATATTAAAGATTACACACCTACTCTTCCCATTTAAAGTGGATCAATTTAAAAGCGACATTAAAATAAGAAATAATCAAGTTAAGAAAAACACTGCAAAAGGTTACTCTATTTACATACAATGATTTTCTTAAAGACAAGGTATATCTTTACAGAAATCAAACAAAATTCAGAAATAGTCTCTTTCGCTTTCTTTTTACACGTTAAGTTCTTCATTTTCACTACAGGTCATGTCGTCCCCGCAGTCGAGTTCTGTTTATTTCCTCGACAGGTTGGGTGAGTGCTTCCGGACCAAAAGCTAGTCTTATTCTGGAGAGCCCTGCCTGTCACAGGCTGCTGCTTGTACTTTCAGCTAACAGCCAGGGGGCAACATAGCACCAAAAATAAAAAGGACACCACCCCATCTACCTGCCACACTCGCCCTCTGAGGCTAGTTCTAAGAGAGGGGGATGAACAGGCAAGCCTCCGTGCAGGCCTCTCTTCCGGTAACTGGGGCTGGATCAAGCAGAGCTCAGTCGTCGCTGTCAGATAGGGTCTCGTATTGCTCAGACAGCAAAGACTGCCACACACGCTGCTGGGCCACCGGGGCTCCAGCTGAAGGTGGCTGCTGCTGCTGGCTCTGTATGGCGGGGGAAGCTATGGAGGTGGGTGGCGTGTTGCTCAGTATGCGCATGGTCAGTGGGTTGTAAGGGAACTGCATGGATCCTGAGCATAGAAGACAAAGTGGAAAAATTTAGATAAACAAGCCTAATGTATATCTGATTTTGATTTTACAAGAGACAGTTTTGAGACTGCTCACCTGCGGATGAGGGTCGGTCGTCCCAGCTCCACTGGGGTTGAGCTTGGGCTTGTCTGTGATAATCTCCCTCGGAGTGGACGGAGGACACTGAAGATGGACGCTCCCCTCCAGAGTATGCCTGACCCAGGTTAGGTGATTTGGATTTACGGCTGTTGTTTTTGCCCTGCTTCTGCTTCCCTGTAGATTGAAAAAAAGCAGGATTTTGTAGATTAGAAACAAGTTAAAGATAAAGATATTAACCCTTCTGAACATGTGTCATTTTGGGAATGTATGTGCCTACCCATACTGGGTGATGGGGTGGCCTCTTGGCGAGCATCACTGCCTGTGCCAGGTGTGCTGTTCATGGCACACTGACCCCCTGCTACACCCTGGTGATCTTCCTGTCTCTCCTCCAGGTTGCCCATCAAGGCTTTGCGGATGATGTCCTCCAGGCCCAGGTTACTGGCTGGGTCACTGAAAGAGTGATTCCTGGGGTTGATGTTGCCTACAAATCAACAACACAGCAAGACACAATAAGTAAGGAGCCATCAGCTACACTGAACTATGAAGTGTCCGAGCCAGAATTGCGACTTACTGGAGCTGGTAACAGCAGGCAAGTTGAAAATCTCTGTGCCTGGTTGTGCATTTCCTGCAAGATATTTATCAGCTGTTGAATAAAACTAAATGTCTGACAAAAAATTGTTAGTGAGTCAAGTTGTTCCAGTTCTATCGCATGCTTAATAATCACCAAAAAAATTAGTGGGAATTGACTGAACAGAAATGTCTTGCATGAACACATTAGCAGGGTTGGTTCCATGATGTGACACATGCATATTAGTTGGAAGGAAAAGAGTAAGAGAAGACCCACTTACCAACATCAGAATCCCCAACACCAGAGGTGGAGTTCAACTTACGGAAGATCTCCTGCTTCTTGGACTTCACCATCAGCGAGGTGTTTTCCAATTTGGTAAAGAAGGAAGGCAGATAGCTGCCACTGCCCGGGGACCGTGAGTCACTCCTTGAACCAGGCAAAGGGCAAAAAGTTAAAAAAGCAAAGGTGTAACTGGGCTATGAGTCTTGGCATTGAGCACTTTCAACTCCACTGGGATGTCAAATGACTGCTGTCAGCACTCTACCTGCTGGCATCGCACCAGAAATTGATTTATAGTTTAATAAAGTCAGGCATCAAATGTCAAGAAGTTAACAGGAAACTACCTTTAGCAATGTGTAGATCAAGTGTGGAAATACTGGTTAATTTATGTTCACATTTGCAGCAATAATGACAAACTGCTGTATATTTCAACACACATATACAAGCGGAGATGGAGCCGATCTGATCCAATATCGGTATCAGGTCTGATATTGACTTAATAGCTAGATCGGGTATCGGTGACAATGAGTCAGGTTAAGTTTTAAAGGAATTCTTATTTATTTCTCCATTTCTGTTCTTTTCCGCAAAATAAAAAAGTTCTATGGCATTCAGATCCTCTGCATGCATTAGTTTTGTTTTAAAAAGGGTTTAACATTAGCTAGGCCATAGAATATTGAAAGTTATCATATCACAATGATAAAGGGTTAGTAGTAATAATAATACCTAGGGCCTATAATAACTATATATATCGGAATCAGTATCGTATTGGCACAGATGTATCGGATTGGAACTGAAAAAAAGTGGATCGGTGCATCTTTTTAAGTTTCACAAAGAAAAATCCTCTCCCATCGCTCTCCTGTTTACATATTATTGTAATCAACTACCATTGTAATTAAGGTTAGAAGTACGTCAGCTACTATATTTTTTATACTTCTAAAGACTTCAAAGTATGATGCATTCAAACTGTGGAGATCTCATACCTGATCTCAGCCTCAGCCTCTCTCCTCTGGGCTGGAGGCCCGCCAGCGTCTTGTTTGTCCATACCTTGGTAGCTCTGTGGTGGTGAGATGGGTTCATAGTTTTCCATCTGCCTGCCACCTCGCTCTGGAGATTTACCAGGCCTGGACGGAGAGCAGAGAGAGAGAAATGTTGGACAGATGATGAGCAATTAATACCACCTACTCTGATTATTTCAAAGTTAAGTGGCTGGGTCATGTACCTGGCTCTGGGCTTGTCAGGGACATTCTCTGGGGAAACCCTGCTGGAGGGTCTCTGGTGGTGTGGGGCCTGGACTTGACTCTCCGGACTGTAGCGGCTGGGCACCTTGGCTCGACCTGAAGAGGACACAGGTGGCACCACGCCCTGGAATGTGGCCGAAGCTGAGGAGGAGACCGGAGGAGGGTCCTGATTGCGGGCGAAGTCCTGGGTTATGATATGCTGCATGACAGGAAGTGACCGAAAAAAAAGGGATTAGTTAGATATGATGAGCTGATGTATGCAGTAAATCTGGTCTGTGCCACATTACTTCATTGGATTCATACCGAAATATGGTCTGCCAAAGTCATGACCCGGTGAGTCTTGGGGACCTGGGAGTAGCTGTCAGCCTGGGAGGAGGGGGGCTGCTGGGGACTAGGCTGTGGGGGCTCCCCTGAAGGCCGGTACCGACTCATGTCATAGGCCCGCATGCCAGCTGGTAAAGATGGACCAAGAACAGAGTGTCGTTTTAGAGAAAGAGTTGGTGAGGTGGAGAGATAAGCTCAGAAAGGAGCAATATGCCAAACTGTACACTAAATATTTATATACAGAGCTGTGTGCCAACAGCAGCTCATCTACATGTTTGCAGGTGACAGGAATAACTACGAGTGGAGTCTCGTGACGAGACTGGTGCAGAGGAATGAAGTCTCAAATGACAAGGTCAATTGGTTAAGTCATTCAAGCTATAGTATGTTTACTCCACTTGACTCGCAGCTAAATTTAGCCTCCACAGAGAAATCTGTAACACATAGTCTTTTTAATACACAAACATAATACACTTACTTCACTTAATTCTACAAGGTATGCTCAAACTGCATTGTTGTGTTCATACCTGCTGCCTGTTGTTGCCCTTCTTCTGGTTTGTCCTGCTGGGATTGGACTGGGGAACTAGCAGGACTTATCACCTCAATGGCTCCTCCACCGGTGTTGTCATATCGACTGGAAGACACTGCAGAACAAGTATGGACAAAGAGTTACAATTCGTGCTTAGCTAAGGATACCACAGGGTTTGATCGTAGCTTACTCTTAAAAAAAATGATTAAGCGGTTACGAAAGTCAGCAAGCTAACTGATGATGATGTCCCTGCGTCGCACTGCACTTAAGTGCAGTTTGAATAACATCAGCTATCCCTATGAATCCAGCACACTCACAGCTGCTAGAGGAGTCAGAGCTCTGAGAGCCTCGCTCTCGTGAGTCTTTGTCTGAGGCTATCTGCCGCGTGATGATGACATCAATGAAGTTAGCGGCTGTGATAGTCGTCTTGCCACGAGTCCGAAGCTCCTCTTCGATGCGGGACTTTGAGGTTTGAGGGCCCTTATCCTTAACCCCGACGCCGGGGCCCTCAGAGTAAGCTGAATGGGGCTTACCCCCTGGCAGAGACATGGCACCATATGGTGACTGCATGGATCGCCTTTCTGCCTCCTGCTGCTGCTGCTGCTGCTGTTCAGACAGGTTGGCTGCTCGTCGAGCAGACAGGTCATCATCCCGTTCATGTTTGCTCTCCTTCACCTTGGCCACATCCATCTGGGGGGCAGACGCTGCAGCATCGACGAGAGCAGCCAGTGCATCGGCTGCAGTGCTATAGCGAGAGCTACTCTGGGCCGCTGCTGTCACTGCTGCTGAATGTGGCCTGAAGAGGAAAATAAAAAGATATCAAACCTATTTTCTAAAAGAGTTCAGTTAAAAGACAACTTCAAGTCTGTCAAATGCATCTGAAGTCTACTGTCAACAGACACGCAGCTACGAGGGATGAAACGATACATCCATTGTACCGATGCATCAATTCATATAACTACGTCTTTGTAATGCGGCTTGTATTGATCTTAAACCATTTTCCAAAGCAAAATACGATTGTATCGATACTAATAATTTGCATTATTTAGAACTTTGAAGAGTGTTATGTGGATGCAGTTTTCTCATGATGATAAATTATTGTAAATGTTTCTCTGGTTCATTCTTCCATTCTACAACATTCTGGGCATGCGTACTGCATCACCAGTGTCTTTTCATATAATTGGGGATCATGGCGGGGATGCACCCAGAGAACAAGAGATTCTCATTCAGCGTTTGGAATCCACACAGGTTGAATAAGAGGCCTTGCACTGAATGTTTGTGTAGTTCAGTGTATCAAGCTTTTCCAGTGTTTTACCTCCTCTACTACTGGATAGAAATAAGCATTTTCTTTACCTCTATTTTTTGCAAAAAAAAAAAAAAAAATTTACTATGTTGATTTTTAGTAATTGAATTGTATCATCTAAATGATACCGTATCGCTCTAAATGAGCCCGTATTGTTCTTGTACCGTATGGCCAACCGTTAATCGTAAAATGCATCGTGTCGTTGCTGAAACCTATTTTTACACCCCAAACAAGACACAGAAAGAGCATGACTGAGCTCATAAGAGTTGGAATAAGTTAAGGCTTACATTAGTGAGGTGATGACACTCTTGCCCTGGAAGATGCTTGGCCGCTGCTGAACAACTACATCCTGTGTCCTGAGCGAGGGAGAAGGGGAGTGTAGATAACCTCGACTTACTGGCCGTCCTGGCTGCTCTGGTCCACCTGATACACAAAAATACATGAAAGATTGTTAAAAAAAAATACACATGCTGTGCTGTCTAAAAATCATCACAGCACTAAGCTACAAAATATATATGCCACATACAGCACTGTGTAGCACACTGAGTAAAAGCAACAGTGTTTTTGTACTGATGTGTGAATACTGACAAACAGTACGTATACATGATTCTGAAAGACCACAGCCTTAAAGAAGACAACAAATCTACATATACAGGATGTGTTATATTAAACAAGCTACATCAATCAAACATAAAAAAATTAAGATAGATTTCAGTGAATGTCACCTCTTATCAATGATTTTAATCAAGCTGCCTGAACTTAGATGTTTGGTTTACTCTGGCCACTTCTGGGCAGGGAGTGGGTACTTTCCCCCAGCACGCAGGTGAGGTTGAGAGTGAATAAAACACAGCAAGCTGACGTCATTCAGAGCAGAGAAAATCGCAGATGCAGACATTACAGAGTTGGCCTGCTTTCTGTTGGACAGGTAGGTGCCAAACACTCACCGTCAGCTTGTGCAAGCTTGTTAAATTATCGACTTCTCCATTAAAACAAATGTAATATTTCAACATAGCTTACGGTGTAGGTACAAGCATGTTAAGTACATGCTGCAATACTTCTGGTGGGGGTGACCCCGGGAGGAGGGGCCCAATTTGAAATTATAAGCCACAACAAACAACACTACGGCCTTGACCTTGAAAGAATAATGGGGAGCAAGGATTGAGCGGATGAGGGGAATTTTATCAGGTACTTATTTTGAGTTGAGTAATTCTAAGCACAGACTTGTAAGGAAATGGTGATGACCTATAATAACAGTCTGATGTGAATTGATGCTCAGTGAAGTAGGTCAACATAGATTTTCTACAGATTCGAAAGGGATAATAAAGAAGGAATCTGAACTGAAATTTTCATAACTCTGCTGCTGTTTTAAACAGCAAAACAACTCACCTCCACGCATGTATTCATTGCTTCGTTCCCGCTCTCGTTCTCGCATTTCCCGCTCTCGCTCTCGATCCCTTTCCCTCTCCCGCTGCTCCCTCTCTCTTTCCTTTTCTCTCTCTTTCTCTTGATGCTCCCGGTCACGCTCCCTCTCCCGTTCCCTTTCTGCACTGGCAGCAGCTGCAGCAGCGAGATGGGCTGGGTGGCCTGAGGACAACAATGACACACATCATACACATATGATTTATTCAAACCATACTCATGGGGTCTCAGCAGGATGGATCAAGCTTCCTTTAGAAATCTAAACCGTATGTCTTCTTTGATAAGTCCTCAATCTATCCCATCACATACACAATATTTGCTAATATTTCTGACAAACCCATGATTGCAAAAGACCTGGCAGGGTTTATTACACTGCTGCTGCTACAGCTGCACATACACTCTAATTTTTTTAATTATTTGAAATTGTGTCGAAGTACTACTAAGACTTTTTAAGATGTTTATCTAAAATGGAGCAAAACATAAAAAGCAGTCTAAGGAGGGAATGACAAGAAATGTGGTTTAAAGAAGAAGTTTGTTTTTGCACATTTAGCCTTGTAATAAGAATTTTTACGATCATACATAAAGTTCCACATCACTTTTATGACAAACAATTCAGTGCTGAGAGCTGGAGCTCATTGCTGACGTCACCGCCAGCTGCCACAATAGATTCAAACGGGCATTTCCAGGATTCTTTAAAAAACACAATAAACGCTTGTTTTTAAAGACGACAAACTCACCAAGTTGTCAGTGGTGTCCGCTGATGCTCTGATACGAATATTGTCACATAGTATCCTTTGCATTGAGTTTTATTTATCTTTTTATGAAGTCCACTGAGTTGTACAGACATCGCCTAGGGGTTTAGATATCCCTCCGTCACTGGAAACTGGAAGATGGATTGTTTTGGAGAGTCTGTAGTTTTCTGTTGATCAGTAGCTGTATTGAGCAAAAATAACTTTAGCCTAACTTTACAATTTTAGCAAAATGGATACGGAAGAGTTTGTTCTTCTAAGGTAGCCTTCAATCTCCTGTTATGAAAAATCATTCAGAAGTTTACAAACAGCTGTGAGGTGGCCGGCTGAAAATAGTTCCATTAAGTTATAAACCTGACACAAAGCATACTATGTGACAATTTTTCTATCAGAACATCATTGAAACCTACTGACCAATAGGTGAGTTTGTCATCTTTGAAAATGAGCGTTTACTGTGGTTTTGAAGGATTCTGGAAATGCCCCTTTGAATCAATTGTGGAAGCTAAAGGTGACCTGAGAAATGAGCTCTAGCTCTCAGCACCGCACCGTGAGTCATAAAAGTGATTTAGAATATAGAATAGAACATTGTATATGATTAGAAAAATCCTTCCTGTAAAGTTCAACGTGCAAAAAACAAACTTCCCCTTTAAGCAGATATTTCTTCAGTTTTTAAGGTTTACTTCAGTAAATTTTAATCTGAACGATACTGCAGTGTTCAGTTCGCATAAAATGACTAAGGATTAAAAAACTTGGAGTTTCAACTGCAGGCATGAAAACAAGGAGTTAAACTCAACCATTTAAAGATGAGAAAAGTATTGAAAGATATTTTTCACATTTTAAACCAAGATATTTGTGCCCCTAAAAATGATCTATTAAGGAGCACCATTTCTTTTCATTTAAAACAGAAAATCACACTTTGATCATTCATACAGGAAGACCCAAGTGGATCTGAGACTGGACAGGCAGAGCAGACCTTTGACACCTCAGGCCAGTGCAGGGCTTGCACCCTTACAGAAGTGTCAGGGAACACCAGGACTGTGGCAGGGAAGATAAGGGAACACGGGATGAAGGGATAGGGAAGGGAGGGGTCCTCACCTGGCGATATGGAGGTTGGGTTGAAAGCCCTAGGAGGAAAAGGGGGCTGTGCTCCAGGGAGGTAGGCGATGCGTTCCAAAGTGGGAGTACCTGTTCCCCCAGGGTGAGGCAACAGGATAGTTGGAGGCATCTGGGCTAGATCAATAATCCCTTTTACAGACAGAAGCAAAGGGCCATCGGTGAACAACAAGAACCGATCCATCAATTTCTGAATGTATGAACACCGTATACACTTAACTGTTACCCATCACCTACATCTGTTAGTGCTCCCAAATACAGATTGATCAGTAAGCAACAGGGCTGCAAAGGGAGTGGAATAGTGGTCAACTTGTATGAGGCAACCACTCAGCAAATGGAGATTTGGATAACCATACCCAATCGAAGAATTGAGTCATAGCCGAATCAGTTGCAGCCCCAGTATAAATAGCAAATCAGCAAAATAGTGACTAGGTCATTTGCTTCTGGGCGTCTGGAAAAGGTAGCCACTACTTCACAAGCACACAGTCTGCATACTAGAGCGCCTCCTGCCCATGGCCTCTCCTCTGCCTGTGGTGGCAGGTGAGAGAGGGTCAGCTGGCAGAGGGCCGTACCTCGAGCTCCAGCTGCGTAAGGGATAGTGACTGGCTGTTCCCGTGGTGACAAGCCTCGGGCCATGTCAGGCCTGGGGATGACTTGCATCTGCTGGGAAGTGATATAATCATTAAGGATGGTCTGCCGCGTGTTCTCCATGGTGTACAGCTGGTAGGTGTTGTGGTAGCCTGTTGGGGACGGCTGCCTGGGGAACATGAACGCTGTAGCAAAGGACAGGAAAGAAAAAAAACAACAACACATGAACAGAAGGCTCTCAGATACTGATCGCAATGGCTGACGTCAATGGCTGTAAAAGATCCTGGGCATATGGTGCCTATGAATTAGACAGCCTGAGTTGCTTTTGTGAATTTGCTCAAAATTAAGACCATCATTGTTTGTTTATAGTTGTGGTGGAAATGGTGGAAAAGATTTAAAACACAGTACCAGGATCCAGCACTCTGTGGAAGGGCAGGGCGGGGTCAAGGTGTGGAGGCAGGTGGGCACGGTACACTTCTCCAGGAACAACAGGCCGGTGGTGGGGGTCAAAGGGGCTGTGAGAGGCTACAGGGTCACCACCTGACACAGGGGACTTGGCTGGGACACTGTCCCTCTGTGTTGGGGTCATGGCACTCTTTCTTTCATGTGCAGCAGATTTCGCAGAGCCCATACCACCTTTACAAGAGAGGAACACACACGGCTCAACTATATTCATCTTCATATAAATGTTCCCAATAAATCCTTTACTGTTTAGTCATACAACAAATTAAGAATGTAATACTCTCAGTACTGAGCACTCCTAATATGCCCATTTAAGAAAATAAAAACAATTTGGTTTAAGATAATGTCTATTTTAGTTTTGTTGAACACTGTTACTGTTGTAATTATAGTGTCTGACAAGCGATGAATGGCTTACAAACAGACGTTGCACAGTTTGTGAATATAATGTTTATGGAATATACCCTCAGGACCACGTCCCAGCATGGGGGATCCTCTGGACACGGGATTGGTGCTGTAGTTAACAGGGGTCCTGCGAGCATTGGCGTCCTCGTACATGCCTGGGCTAAGCTGGGATTTGCTCGCCTCCTGGTGCGTGGAGCGCAGAACAGAGGTGGTGGAGTTGACCACAGAAGTGTGGCGCACTGCCTTGCTCTCCTCGTATTTGGCTCGTTCCATGGCCTCGAGCTGAGGCATGCTGTGGGGAAGCTTGCTGGGGCTGGTGATGAGGGACTTGACATTGTGCTTGATAGTAGGCTGGTTGAGAGGGTGAATCTGGTAAAAGAAAAGAACAAGTTGGTCTCTGGTTTATCATCAATATTACTGGTTACATGCACTTTTAAATTTTTTTTTTGCATATTTAATATGAAAAAGTTGAATGTACTAAAAAAAATAAATAAATAATAAACACATAAATAAAACAAAGGGTAAAGTCCAGTTCACGTGAAACTCGCAACTGCTTGCAACGAGCCGGACTGTGACGTTCTAAAACAATGCAACCAGAAGAGACTGTGTCTGTGATTTTAGCTTTTACTGCTGCTCTTTCAGGCTTTTTATAGCATGATCAGTGCTTGATTTGTAAATCAGAGTTTGCCTAACATAGACAGTGTGCTGCTCCAGTGGGTCGGGCGAGGAAAAAAAAAAAAAAAAAAGCCTCAAAACGTTTCAAAATCGACAGTGTTCGGAGCACACTAGACAACACGGAGGCTTACAGTTAAAACTAAACAAACAAACAAAAAACATAAATAAATACATAAATGAATTTTTACCACAAACTGAGCATTATCTCCCTACATTTAAGAGTCTGGGAATTCACAGTAATGACTTAAAACCAGCAGGGGAGAGGAGCAGAACAACAGCTGATTACGGTTTGTGCAAAACATCTCCCCCTCGCTCCCTGTGTTGCTACGCTTTCCTGTCGACTCACAGCAAATGAGGCGAGCCCAAAACATCCACAAACTGCCAAAAAGAGTAAGCAGGCTAAGAAACTCAACTAAGTGATATGATCTATCTGTCTGTCTGTCTGTGTGTCATTCAATCAACCTGGTGTTTTTTCAGAACTCTGGACGGCGTCACACCGACACACACAAATAAACCTGATCCACTCTTTTCATCATTTCACAACACGAACAGTCGACACAATTTATGCTCTGAACTGGATATTTTTGCACCCTAAACTATAAACGTCACAGTGACAGTGAGTTACTTACTGGCATAGGGCCTAATTATGAAATGGTGAAAACAAAATATATATGTATATATGTGTATATATATATATCAAAGCAGTTTGTGACTGAATTAATGACAGAGAAAGAGAGAGAGATTGAGAGAGAGAGAGAGAGAGTGAGAGACATTTGAGCTGTGGATGCGAGCGGAGCAGAAGATTGGTGAGATTATAAATTACCTAGGCAGCAGCACCCACTGATCACACGTGCTACGTTCCAAAACTGGACCTGGTGATTTGACATGTTCAATCTTTGGAGACCCCTCGCAACAGCATCAGCCATGACGCAACATTCAGTTCACACTGCTGCAAATTTCCCTTGTAACGTTCTAAAACTGTCTCAGTGCGTTGCGAACCTTTGGCCTACACTGGGCTTTAGGGTTTATGGCAATGTTTTCACAAAAAAGGTGTAAAGAACTGCAGCAGTAACTACTGTCCATAAAAAATGTCCTGGCTAGTCCTTTAAAACAAAAACTTTCTTACCTGTGATAAGGAGCCATCTATAACCCTCCTGTCTGACAGGTCTGGGGTCTTGCACATGTCCTGGCCAGACTGTTCTTGTCTTGGGATTTCGTGAATGGAACGTCCCATCTCTTTGATAGTATTGACTCCCTCATAGGGCTTCCCCTTGCCAATACCCCCTTCGAAAGAGCGGATTGGTGGGCTCTCTCGCTTTATCTGTTTTCCATATTTCATGGCCTCCTCATAGGTCTCTGCAGCTGTTCTAGGTGTTCCTGGGGATATTTGAAAAGTATATCAGCTTTGTCTGATTTGATTACACTAGTGACAGACAGTGTTTTAAAGGACTTTGGTAAGCTTTTCAGTTAGCTACCTTGCATAATGGATCCAGTCATCATTGGTCTTTCCTTAGAATCTCCGTGTAAACCATCTCTGGGCAAGGCTCTGCTAATCAACCCTGAGAAACAAACAAGAACTGTCAACCCATGAGTACAGAACAAACAAGCCAGGACACACGGTGCACACTTATCAACACACACACACACACACACAAGCATTACCCTCGAATGGAGCTCCTTCCCTGCCGGGGTGCCCCCTGCCCATAGGTCCCTCCATCATGTCGTAAGTGCGTTTCAGCTCATGGCCTGTTCTGGGGCTGCGGGTGTTTTCCCTGGGGTTCTTGATAGCTTTTAGAGAGTAAAGTTACGATCAAGTTTGCATTGTTGTTTAAAAGAAAAAGAAAAAAAAATCTATCGCTAACTGGCATATCAATAAAACGTATCCACTTACCATCATAGGAAAGGATGTGACCACTCTTGCCTTCATAGATGACATGACCCTTAGCCAGCTGTTCTCCCCTGGCCTTGTCTGGGCTGCTCAGGTCCTCTGTGGCCAACTTTGTGATTGTGCCCTTCAGGAGGTCAGCAGCGATGCTGGACTGGGGCAGAGCTGGTGTTCCCTATTTAAAGAGAAAGGTGAGAAATACTATACAATGAATAATAATAATAATGATAATAAAATTTATGACCAATGAAAAGAGTTGATTTTCCTGTCTATAATGTATCGACTCACAGCTTCATAAAAATTTAAGTAAAATCATCCCGTTAGTACCTGAGTGATGGATCCTCTGAAAGCCAGACCTTCGCTCACCTTCGCGGGGTTGCCTCTGCCATCCTGAATGGATGGAACTGCAGCTCCTGGAGTTACACAGAGGTAAAAAGGAGCATTAATTAATGTGTGTGTGACGTCATGTTGTGTAGTTGAACCAAAGCTTGACATTTGTAGTAACACCAGTTCAAGAGCTAAGATTCAAATGATGCAATATTAAAACAGATTTCGTTGTTTGTTACAGAATGTCCCAGTGCTCGAGAGTTTAGAGTAAAGAAGATAAAATATTACTTAAGTGAATCATACAAAACAGAGAATTACTTCAGTAAAACTTACACATAACCAGTCCTCAACCAAATGTACACGATTGCCTCATTCACAGGAATTGTGGTATATGAGACAGTTTTTTCTCTTGGTTCCATGTGTTGTAATCAGAATACTTCTGACCAGAGACCAAAGGTGGCAAATCTGGTTGGCCTATGAGGAGCATGAGCTCTTTTAAGAGACACCCCTCTTGTTGTGACTGAGAAAACCGGAGTTGTTAAATAAATAGAGGAATGAAGGATGGGAATAAGTGCTCTTTTTTGGAACAGCAACTCCAGCAGTTCATGTTAAATGATAATGATGACAATATTTATATCATCACCAGTTAATATAGATTATTCTGACGGTCATGCTCTGTCTTTGTTTGTGGATGAATGAATTTTCACAACAACTTTACCTTTTTCTTCACAACTGGCAAAAAGCATGCAGTGGATCTTGAGCTTGCTGTTAATGAGCCATGTATTTTATAATGTTTGAAACAACCCATTACACAATAAAAACGTGCTTCAGCAAAGTGTAGCATACAGACAAAACTGTTTGGCCATTTACATAGAGTAAATGTAAATAGCAAATTATGGTTTCATATAACTAGGTGAGGTTGCTACTGAATCTCTATCCAAATCTACATCCAAGCCTCCTTTTTTTAATGTCATTATTGTGTTTACTGGAGTAGTGGCTTGTCTGCACTGCACCATGGTGATGTAATGTGACAGTCTGTCATCCTACCCGGCTTGTTAGGATCCTGTTGTCGAGGCAGACCCAGAGAAATGGAGCCCACAGCGCTCTTAGTCCCTTCTGGCCCATAGACAGCATGGGACGGCAGGTACGTGCCAGGAGTTCCCTGAGGAAGCAGCAACAAAAAATACAAGTTCAGTTGACTGTGATCACGCAACAAGACTGTGGTGTCAAGTAATGTTGACGTTCTTTAATGAGTGTTTTTTTTTCCATCTTTATGCTGTGGCAAGTGATGTGATAAAAAAAAAAAAAAATCAAAGCCAAGCATCAATTTTCTAGACTAACATGCAATTTTACAATGGCCTAGTTTATTTTTAGTAAATCTCTGTTGACTGTTTTCAAAAAAATGACACTTTCAGTGCTACCCAACACAGGACATGAAGTAGAGCTACCAAGAAATCTTAGCTCATATGATGACCGACAACAAGCTATCCAATTCAAAAAAAGAAGAAGAAGAAAAGAAAGGCAAATATTTTCATTGTAACATTTCACTGTTTTTTAATTTACAACTTCTTGTGTCTTTAAGAATAATTCCCTTTGGCAAGTTTAGAATGGATGAGAAATTGGTTACAGTCATTCAAATGTCTCTTGAGAGCTTCTCTGAGCTACTGAATGAAAATGTCAGCTCTAGAAAATAAGGCTTAAAGGTCCACTTTGTAGCAATAGTTGAATTCTGGGTCTCATTCCAGTATGTGACAAACTGGGAAACCCAACTCGTTAAATACTGATACTTTGGGTAAGTGGCTGGTCCGAACCACCAACCCCAAGTGTCAGCATTTGATGAGTTAGGAATCATAAGAATAAGACCTTTAAAGAAGAACTTCCTTTCTGTCTGTGTCTATGATCTATAGTAATTCTACAGAAAACGGTCTGTCAGGCACATTTAACATCAGTGAACCCAAACTGATGACAAACATTTTTTTCCAAAACACTGCACTGCATCTTTCTGGGTCAAACTTTCTTAAATAGGAAATTCAAATCTAAAAAATACTGTTTGTGGGATGGAACTAGCAGTTGCGCTAACAAAGTCAAGCTGACTGAGTCAACCCAATGAAGTGTTCCTGTCAAGGTTCAGAGTTGAGGTCTGAGGTAAACTGCTGCATTGTTCACTAAGACCGAGCCCCACTGTGTTGACAGAAATCCTTGGGTCATTTTTGGGGAGAGAATAACTTACAAGTGCATGCATCTTATTAGAATGGTACAACTTCAAGCCTCATTTACTCATTTACAACTATTTCACCTTCAGTTTAAAGCTTAGAAATCAATCTGACGGTTCAGAAACTTGTACCAAAAAAAAAACAAAAACAAAAACAAAGGAGCCCTATGGAGTTCTTTTAAAAGTATACAAAAGTTGACAAATGTTTAGTTTTAGTCTTACTTAAAAATACATTTTTTAAGTTTTCTAAAACCAACATTGTTTGCATTCATTTTTACTAGCTTTGATTCTTTTTCTTCCCTTTTTTCCGTTGACACATTATTGTATACTGGGGTCATGACACCACCTGTGGATCAGTGGGACCTAATCATACAACCTTGATTCAAAAAAGACCTCAGTCAATGAAGATGATGAAACATCAAAAATTTTGTCTGGACTGTTTTCATTTTAGTATATTTTTTAAAAAGGATTAGCAAATGATCACATTCTGTTTTATTTTTACACATCATCCTTAATGTTTTAGATTGGAGCAGGTTAGGTTTGAAAAAAAAAATAGGCGGAACATTTTATGATTTATTTTGCTAAAAAACAATAAAAAAATGCAGGGTTGCTCCAATGGTAGACTTTTGCCATCAACCTCCAGGTGTCTTACCTGGGAGATGGAGCCTCCTTGGATGAAGGAGGGCTTGTCCGTGGGCTTGGTGGTTGGAATGAGTGGAGGAGGAGAAGGAATGTTGGGAGGTCGACCGGGTCTGCTGAACGTCACACGGACTCCATCTGGCATACTTTGGACCAGCTGGTTGGGGGAAGGGTGGAGGACTGGTGGGAATATGAAAAAAATGCAGACAGAGACAACTGATTACTAGAACAAAATTTTGGGATCAAATTCCTTCCTTAACAGCAAAGGAACTTAACACAAAAGTCAGAAAAAAATTATTTCAGCTCCCACAATAACTGGTGCTCTACATGTCCTCTGTTTGCCAGACACCACAACCTTAATCCACCCAACATAAGGGTACCATTAAGCTTCATTTCCCCTCAATGACTGCATCATAAAATATTTGCTTCATTCTGACAGGCTCCAGCAAGTGGTGAAGTAAGCACTGAAGACCTCACCAAATAGCCTTTCCTCAGCTTGAGGTAGCTCCATGCCTGCTGTCTACTTAACGGTCTCCTGGGAAAGCCGAGTGGACCAAATGGATCATAACACACAAACACACCCACACAAGACCGGGAGTAACCTCCATGCAGGGAGTGTGCACCGCACTCCACAAAATCAAAAATGCAAACGGATGAGAGAGTTCCTCCAGTGGGCATGGACGTCATCATCTTGCTGGCTCATACAGGGGCAGATACGAAACAATCCACTCCATGATGAATTTATAAATGCCTGTATGCAGGGAGACTCGACTGTGTCAAAAATTAAACATTAACGCTGTAGTTCACTATCAGGGACAGCTTCCTAACTTGCCAGAAAAAATATGTATGCTCCAAATGACAAGCAAGAAAAATTACTGTGGTGAAAATGTAACTTGGCCAACAACAGGGAACATTTGCCCTACACTCCAGATTGTAGCAGAGGAAAGCCTTTACAGCTATTGTTCAACCATAATGCTGCAAACATAGCAAATGGATGCAGGCCTAAATTAACTAGGAACTAAAGTCTGTCTGTGAACACCGCAGGAAAAATGAACTACAAGAAAAAGGATGAGTTTCAAAAGGGACTGAGGAAATAAAAAGAGCATTAAAGGTTGTAAATGCAGAGTAGTGTTGCCCCCTGATGTTTTTGTTTTTTATTTTCAACTTTGTCTTTAATGTATTTGTGCATCTTTACTGAAAAATAGAGTTTAAAAAAGAAGAGGAAGAAGAAGTTTAGTCTGCCGGAAGGATCAGCATCAAAGTGGTTTATAGTTCGGGGCACTTTGGTAGCTCACCTGTCAGACAGAGTAGACCATACGTCAAGGCTAAAGTCTTTGCGTAGTGACCCAGGTTCAATTTCAGTCAAGTTCAGTTTCACTGAATGTCATCTAAAAAAAAGATTATGGTTTTGGTTTTGACACAACTCCTCCTCTGTACTCCAAAAAAAGGATCAAAACAGCAATAAAATATCCTGTTTAAGAGGAGCATTTTGACTTGACGGACCAGGCGCTGATGAGCTCTACACGTGTATAAAAGATGCTTCTAAGTGGAAACTAGAATTCAACTGATATAAAATTCAGAACTCGAGTTAACACACAGTAAGTGCCAGTAAAAAACAGGGAAGGTGATGCATCCTCTGATAGAGTCAAAGGCTAGTTAAAAAGGCTAAATAAAACTAGCAATGATGGCTGCTATTAACTGGCAGTGATTGGCACACCTTGTTGCTCGTCTTTCCAAATTAGACACGAACAGTCCAGAATCACATCCGAGGCGAATCATCGTGGTAGGCCAACTCTCATGTGAGCAGCAGCAGGCTGTTTATAGCTGAAGAAGAAATGTATTTTTCTACACCAGGTAACAAGCCATTCTGCTGCTCTTTATCTTTATCTTTATCATAACCTCATGACTTTATAACGCAACATATGTATTCATGCGTTCATGAATTCATGCGGAGTGTCGCTTCACTTTATTTACAAATGAAATTAAAAGTGTGCACACAATGTGCGGCAACCTGCAGGGAGGGGCTTCTCTTCGTTGCACATGTCTGCTTGACTCTCCTTCTGACTGATGTTAACGGATACATTCATTTATACTGAACATTCATGTTTTTGCCCAGGTAAGCTAACCAAATAACTTTTTACAAGGAGTCTCAAGAAAGTTTGAGAGCAACAGAGCATCCCAGCTATAACTGACTGTCACTCCTGCCTGCATGTGTGTGGTGCAGAGGAGAGACACTTCTGTAAGACTGTTGTCTGTCTGTGTCCAGTGTCAGACTAATCTTTTTGTGCTATTATCAGTTATAAATTTGCTTTTTCACTCTGTGAGAAAGTGGACTTCCATGAATGAGCCTTTTAACCTTGTTTTCAATATATAATATCCCAAGTTATTAAATAACTTTACCATAAACTTTTGCAGTGTCATTTATTTATATGGAATAAAATGGTTTATTTTCCTGATTCATACATTTCAAAAAATGAATGCAAAATATTCCTTTTCCTACAACTGCATTTTTAACATTTTTTGGCACAAATGTAACTTTACCTTGTCATGTGATACTCTACCCCAGTACACTCTGACAACAAATATCACTGGGAAGACCAAAAAGAAAAAAAAAGGCAGATGATCATTTAATATCCAGGAATTCACATTGTAGACACTGACTTTGGTAACCACTAAATCACAATTATCCAGCCATATTTCTAGGTTTCAACCTTGTCTTGTTGAGACAAAGGTGTAGGACAATGGCCAAGACTCGGGGTCACAGAATGGTGTTGCTGGTGTCTTCTCTGATTCATGTGTTAACGTACTCAATGCAATAACAACATTACCAACCAACTCTCCAGTATACCAGAAAGAGCTGGATCATGCTTGTTTAGGGACAGGCATCAAGAACAATTTCCAGCTGAAAACTGGTTCTAAATTGTCCAGCAGGAATTGAACGCTTTGGAGCTCATCAGCTGCTTTGATCAATGCCTGCATGTTTTGTGCAACTGTCCTCACAGCTGCACAAAACAAAATAATGACGTCAAACTCATACATCCACACTGAACTTGAAAAAAGAATAAATCTTTACCAAATAAGCAGCACATTTGTTTCCAAGGGTAAATATCCTATGTTATAATAACAACAGTATCACATGGGCAGACTGAGCAGATTTTTCCTTGGAACAAACAAACCTAAGTAAAAATGAATGCTCTACACTCTCATTTGATCTACTCAGATGATAGCAGACCCCATCAGGAATCAATAAAGAATTGGAACAATGAAAAGAATCTATAATAAGGTTCAGTGTTGATATCAAAAAGTGTAATTCATCAACAAGCCAAAAAAAGATCTAAACAAAAATAAAAACACACACAAAACTTAACTCTTATTAATGTTCTCCAACTGTGCATCAAAGTAAACAAATCATCAACTTTGCCTTTAAATAAGATGGTTGCACAGAAAACGAGTTTCAGAATAAAAGTTTTAGAAAATCATTTATAACTTCACGGTCTTTACCAGTTTAATATTCCTTGAGAGAAACTCTGGCGTAGGTTTCAAAATCAATTTCTCAGGTCAGCTGAACACTGACTAAATACACCCAGTGCATGATCTAACTTCAGTGTGGGTACATATTCCTTTTGACAGGATGAAATTCAACCTGACTTATCCAATGAAAAAGTGCTCTTTAACGCTGCCAAATCCACACTTATGACAGGATTAAAAACTCCAGATCAGCCCTCCTTTTCTCCAACTTTATCTTCAAATAAAGACAATCAAGCGATTAAGCTTCTAAGTGAATAAAATAAAGACATCAATACAAGTCAAACTGAAATTAAGAGCGGCTCTAACATGAAGTGTGCTGAACTGAAACCATAAAACATCTTTCTGCACGGTCAAAAAAGTGCCTCCATTGTCAAACTCAAAAGACTCTGTAAGAGTCAGGCAAGGCTAGTTCGTAAAGCAAAGGAGGGAGGAGGCAAAAAGGAAGGGGAGGAGGAGGTGAAAATGTGTGCTTTTACCTGGTGGCACACTGTAGCGGGAGACATTGGGGGCGTTGGGGTCAGGCTGGGGTGAGGCCTTGCTCAGCTCCCTGGGGGAGAGTCTGTAGGGAGAGCCTGGCCGACCAGGGTGGGCCTCCTGGTCCAGAGCCAGCTTCATGTCATAAGGCATGTAGGGTAAGGGCTTACCTGCAGTACACAGGCATAAGGACAAAGGGAAGACAACCACTATTAAAACAAGAACTCAATGCTAGTGAGCATTGAGCTGAACTAGAATGGATGGGCCGGTAAAACTAAAGCCACCACCTGACACATACCCGCTGAAACCTACGCAAGAAATATCTTGGTGTCAAAGCTCAGCAGCTTTTTGACAGCTGTGCCCCTCTTCACAGCATTCCGACTAAAAGGTGCTAAAAGCTTTGCAAAAATCAAACTGATATGCAGTCTGCCACTAGGCAGAAGCGGGAGGACTTTGCTGCTCTCCCTTCTGAAGCTAAGTGGCTGAACTATGTGTGACTGCCCAGAAGCAGCAAGTGTCCTACTCTGACACGCTCCAGTCATACAACTTCAAAGAAAAACCCACCACAGTCCATTTTCTTCATCCAAAGGCATTTCAAGAGAAGCATCAATACAGACTTCCGCTGACTTTGAGCAAAACAGGGTCAGCTAACTTTTCTCTTGACTCAGGCTAAACTAAGAAAGGACAGTCCAGGTCTCCCTCAAATAGTTCTTTTTGAAAGTGCACACACATGAACGGAGCCTAAAAATGCATCAGCTATAAACAGTCCACTACTAGCAGCAACAGGGACCAGGGCTGATGGAGCGATTAACAGGGAGGAGAGATGAGGACAAAATGAGGAAAGTGTTTCTCTCTTACCGTCTCTGTCTAGAATGGTGGGGCTGCGGGTGTTGAAGTGGGGTCTGCGCTCTATGTCTCCCTGATCCTGCCTCTGCTTTTCTTCTTGGTGCGCCGACTCATGCACTGCTTTAATCTGATGTTGCAACATGGCAAAGCCACTGATGGAAACACCACCAGGGCCAAAAGGACCAGGCACCTACATAATTTAGAGAGGAAAGACATGTATTACATTTGATAAACACAAAGTAAGACTATCTTGCAATTGAATCAGGACAGTAAACCATTCAGAGTTAGAGATCACAAAACAGCTGACACTGTCAGTGGGGCCTGATTAAGTAAGATCTAGTCTTTTAATAAATACATTTTCTCCTTTTGTTAAGCTCCTCCGCCATGTTTTTACTTCATCCATTAAAACAGGTTTTGTGTGACATGACTTTAAAGCAGCTAAAGTCATACTTCTCTATTTTGCATCTCTGCCTCAGACAACAACAACAAAAATTTTTTTTATCAGCATACACTAAGACTTATCAATGGCTTCTGAAGCCATTATAACAACATCCTTAATGCAAAAATACAAAAATATGGCTATCACGATGTGTCAAAATTGCTGCTTGACTGATTGATTGACAAAGAACAATCCATATCTATAAAAAAGGCATAATTCAAATAGAGCTAAGCTACTTTGTTGAGTTCCACAAGGTAACATTCTAGGACCTCTCTTGTTTTGAATTTACATGAATGATCTAATAAAGGTCTGCAAAGATGTTATCTGCTGATGATATGTCTTGTTGCTTCACAAGGAAGTACAGCACACTAATTCATGACTCAAATTTTGAGCTGCAGTCTATTTCTTAAGGGAAATTAACAAAGAGAAAAGTATACAAACAAAAAGGCATGACATTTATAGACATTGAAATAAACTACAAACTTCTATGTAACCTGTACACTTTCATTAATTTTGCATTACGACTTAGTCTTGAAACTTTAAAGAGTTACATAATCCTAGTTTTTTTTTTCTACTACTACGAGCATTTTTCATAGGGAGGTATCTCTACTCTGCACTTTGGTTTCTATGCTTTTTTCCACAATGTTCAATCTTTTTCAAATCCCATTTTCACTGTTCTATCCATATGTGCAAATAAGCTAAACTAAACACAGCACAAAGAGGTACTGTTTGGTACACACGACATAGAAATTAATAGGGCGACAGTATCCACACCCGTAATTTTTAATCTTATCACACTGCTCATGACTGATGTGGGAAATGTGTGGGCAGGTTTTCAACCTCTATGCCAGTCTAAATGGATCAAACCCAAAGCTGTGACTTACCATGGGTGGGATGGCAGCTGCCCGCTGCTGCAGCTGCTGGATGTTGAGTTGGGCTTGCTTGGGTGAGGATACCAGCACTGAGCCTGGAGGGCTGAGCAACGAAGGCTTTTCCATAGAAAACATTCTGCAGAGGCACAAAGCAAAACGCATGTCAGACTTAAAATCATAACATATCCTGCACTTGATAAACCGCATTTATGTACACACAATGTGAGAACATAAACAATAATTATGACAACAAACCTTCTTTCAGGCTCTGCTTCCACATCTTCATCAGCACTGCAGGTGGCACTGGAATCATTATCTGAGTGGAGCTCCCTCCCACCATGGTCTCCTTTTTCTCCTCTCTCCTTGATCTCAGGCTCCATCTTGACCTGAACCTCTCCACTCTTCATGTCTACTTCCAGAGGTTCAGTTTTGGGATGCACCGAGCCTGCATAGGTGGCCACCCTAGCCTCCTGAGATCCAGTCTCACTCTCCGGGCTCTTCTCTTCCTTGACACAGAGTTCATCATATGAGGGCTCCAGGGCCTTTCCATTGCTGGCCTGACCTTTGTCCTGGTCAGAGCACTGAGCATCTCCTGCAGTGCTGTCTGCCCTCTTGGAGTCGCCAGACTTTGAGGAGTCAGCCTGAGAGGGGGAGGGGGCACTCTCCGTGTCAGAGCTGTTGTCACCGCCTGAGGGAGCATGAGAAGTATTACTTAAATTAACATTAGTGAATTAGTAAATGGCAAACAATGCATGAAACTCGACGTAACTCACAAGACTTTGTAGCCAATATTAAACCATTTTGAAATAAATACAATAGATAAAAGTTAATAAATGTAGAGTGGTTGCAACAAATCTCCCTGCTGGGGTTGATTTATCATGAAGAAAAGCTTTAAATCGAAGATCAAGTGTATCATGAATGTGAAATCAGTGAATAACTCGCCAACAAGAGACGGCAAAAGCACAAACTTTAGCAACAGAAAAGATGCCTCCTGTTAAAAGTTTCACACATTTCTTTCCCAGCAATCTGGAATGAATCAATCGTCAAGTTTTGTTTCGGCACACGAGCAATAGCTAGTTACTCCTGTATCTAATCTACGACCGTGTTTACTTAATTTAACAATACACTTTAAACCATGAAAAATACTTTTTGCTTAGTCCAAGGCCTTAAAACATAAGAAAACAAAAAAGAAAAGATAGAACCTACAATGGTATATTTTTTTTAGTGTTCACGATATGTAATACGTGACATGTCAGAACATGTTGGTTTGTATTGGCATACTGTCACAAAATTTACACCATTAGTGCATTAGCTGTAACATTTTTTGATCCCAAGTTGTCCATGTTAACGTTTCACTGAAGTGTGACAATGCTGCTGCCCCAATCCTTTCTCACTCAGAACATCTACTGGCAGTTTGAGGTGAATAATATTTAACAATATGAAAATAAAAAAATGATCGCCTTACTAAATCAGATAGTATGCATATGCAAAAATAATTTGCAGATGCAGTTTTTTTATGAAGCAACAATCAAAGACATATCAAAAGACAAACACTACAATGTTTGTAAGCCTGCTTTAACAGTGCTGTATAAATGCCTCCTCTGGCTTAATGTGCTCTATAGTCTGATGGGTATAATTAGGTGATAAACAGGCTGCAGATAAGCAAGACCTCGAAAGAGGAGTTTGGGTTTTCATGGGCTTAAGACAAACTCAAATAAACATTACAAACAAACCCTGTGGCCTCCTGCTATCACTGCTGATATCTTGTGAACTGAACTATAAGTCATGTGCAAGTCTGACAAATTTCCAACAAAGGAAGACATACTAACTAACCTCATTGTTCAAAAAGGGAATGTTGACGTTACAAACCCACATTATTCGGTGCTAATCAGACAGCATCCATAGTAATCTTTTATACCATCTTTTTTTCATAGTGGGCTGTCTTCAACGTGCAATGCCAGCAAAGATAATGACCTCTGGAGAGCAGGGAGGCGGGTAGACAGGCAGGCTTGCTGGATCAAACACGCGGACCAGCACTTTGTGTTCAAAGAGAAGGCTTTGTTGAGTCTTCAAAGACAAGAACTGTTATGCAACAGGCGCCAATGTAGTCAGAATTAGTTCATATCTTTTATCTCCACCTCACCCCCTTGCTTTCTTTCATTTGATCCCTTTTTTTCCAGTCTCATTAAAACTACAGTAAGTAGAGAGCAAGCACATTGCCATCAACTCAAATGAAATCCTTACGTGACATTCAAAGTGTATTTTGGATCAGGCTTCCCAGCTTTGCACTGTGCTTATCACTGCATTCTTTCTCCTCATACAGCACTTCACTGAACACTTCTTAAGGGGACAACCACTTCTTAAGTTAATATCAGGGATGAAGCTCCACAACTCACACGCAAAGACAAACATTGGATAAAAAGTCCGTCAGTTTGCTGTGCATTCCTCACGTAGGTTGCCCTTGTTCATACCCTGACCTCAGATAAACAGGAAGAACAGTCCGAAACAAATGTGCTTAGGCCTTTGTGTCTCTGTGTGTTTAATGATGAGCATATGCTTCCTATCATCCAACTCTCTGACCTTCACTGTCATCTGCGTTGTCCTCATCATCATCATCGGGTGATGGTGTGGCTAGACCTTCACCTTGAGACCTATCAGCACGAGCCCGCCGTGTGTCCTAGAAATGAAGAGACACAAAGAAGCCTCTTGCATTAATATGTCGCAGCTTTCAACTGTTAAATGACACACTATAAGAGAAAGCAGATATCAGCTTACCTGCTTATGCTGCTGGAGCAGGTTGTCCAGGTTGTGACGTCTCTTGTAGTTGAAATAAAAGTTCTTGCACTGTGCCTCGCTTTTGGTGCCCACCATTTTGGCAATGGCTGTCCAGTTTCGCCCATGCTCAACAAGCCCTGATGCAAGACAAGGAAGGACAATTCAACATTATTTACATGCTTGATAGAATATAAATATATATGGTTGAAGTCACCTGTCATGAATGATAACAGAAGCTAGTGCTATATTAGACTTACCACAAAAATTGTATGCACTACAAAGGAACAGCAGAAAAGGGCAGAAAAGCCATCAGAGCCAGATTTGACATGGACATACTTGGACATCTTAGTCTGCTCAATTCTTAAGATGAATATGATCTCAAAGAATTATTCAGAGGCTCTCTTTGGAATGAAAAGTTGCTGCAGTTTTTATTACTGGGGAAAAACTTTTGATATTACCAAAGAAAGTCAATTATTTACACAAGATCCCCCACTATATGCTGTGCCGGTGGTGTGAAACGGTATATCCACTTCCCGTATCCAAAGTGGGCTGAGTCACGTCTCCCATGGAGAAAATTAGAAACAACCATCCCTCCTCCGTGTCTGGAAGTGTTATAACGTCTCATGAATGGCTGAGAGCAGATGGATTTTGCATCAAATGATATTTGTTTAATGTAAGTTTAAATTTTAAT
>JAQLOL010000006.1:3146709-3171219 GCA_029783665.1 Naso thynnoides
TGTTTAATGTAAGTTTAAATTTTAATTCATGGTTTCACCTGTATGACAATTTCAATGACAGTTTATGTCCGTTGTGAAGCAAGGCGGGAAGCACCAGTTCCCAATCTCGCGAGAGTATGTTGCTGAGACAGATTCAGGTCTTGAAAAAAAGTTGATTTTTTTTCCTGATTTATATGTCTGAAAAAGCCATTTTTGTGTCAGAATGTTGGGAAGATATGTGTCTTGTGAAAAAAGGGTCCAATGTATGTCTTGGTGACGACGGGGTGAAAGAATTGGTAACAATCTGTGATCACCTTAAATTCTACCATAAGAACGAACGGATTCAAGACTGCTTCTAGTCTCCTAAAGGGCGCAGTGGCGAAACCCATGTGACACTGACATGAGAAATAAAGGTCAGTAAGAGGTCTCGCTTTCTATTAACTGTCGCTGGTGGGTGTTATTGTAAAATCATTACTACACTCATGGGGCTCTTGTTGTTATGATGTGCTGCTGGCCTTCCCCATGCTGATGAGCACTAAGCTAAGTGCACAACCATCCAAACTATTCTGCCAAGATGTAAAGAAGTTAAAGACTGCCATTTACAATTTATCTGCAATTAGGGTGTCTCTTTCCTAAACTCTGTAACCCCAGTGACGTCCCCTTCTTCCCAATCCAACTGAGATGAGGAATGCTGGCAGCTTGACGAATCACCATGAACTAGACACAAAACCCCATTACTGCTCCAGCTCAATGAGGGAAGGAGGGCACTAGGACTGTTCATGCTATGTGTGAGCGAGGAGTTCTGTTGGTGGTAAAAACGTTGATGCCAGAGTAATTGCTGTTGAGGACAACGGCTTGATTCCACCTGGCTTGACAGCGTTGTATTCTGGATGTTACACACTGTAGACAAACTTGTGCTGTGGGACGAGAAATGACTCTGCTAGGTTAAAAATATGCGCCTGGTCTATTTTTGATGGCAGCATCAAGCTGCACTTAGCAGATGGGGCTTGGCAGAAAGTTAGACACAGGAACAAAATGAAGCCTCCAGACAATTTTCAAAATAAAACATCTTGTGCAGATTCTCAATTGTACAAAGAGAAAAACAGAAACCATTTAAGTAGGTAGGCTTGACCTGATCTGAAAATCTGAGCAATTCAACAAAGTCAGGCAAGCAAAATGCTACGTTTCCGATACACTGCAAGTGGAGTAAGAAGCAGAGGATAGAACAAGAGTGAAATGCAAATATCCCATTCACAGAGCCAAGCCAGTGGAATCTTAAGGTAATTTTCAGTAAAGTTTCAAAAAGTAGTTTTGTGCACTGTAGAGAAGATTTTTGTAATAGAGAAACTCAGACATGTTCCAAGGTTGCAAGAGGCACAATTTAATGAAAAATGGGAAAAATGGACTGATCACAGGACCCAGAGAGACGACATCACCAACAACAACGGACAATAAGGCCCTGAAGATAACATGGAGAAATGTAAAATGGATGCTGTACCCTGACACTGTAACTGTAAAATAAAAAATTTAAATAAAATATAAGTTTAAAAAGAAAAAGAAAAAAACTGTTTTGTTTATAGTAATTGAGCTAACACTGTTAGCACAGGTGCTATGAAAGTTGAAAAAACAAGGTTGAAATGTGGCTGATTTACCAACCTGAAGAAGTAAAAGCTGGCATTATTGTCTTTACCTTACTGCTAACATGAAAGCGAGGGACAATGCACTTCAAAGGAATGCAGAGCAGCCTGGAAGGGTTTATCATAGTCAATCCAAAGCACCAAGGCACAATCACTACTTTTCAAGGTTACGAGCACAGATAGTGGAAGTAGTCAAGCACACACTGAAATATCCTTAGCTGGGCAGGAAAGGCCAGTTGAACACACAAACACGGAAAATAGTTTTCCATACAGTGCGCCTGAGGAAAGTGCTGGCACAACATAGTCAGTTGACCGAGGGCAAGTAGACGATCTTCAAGCGGTTCCGTCTGAGCATGCCAAGATATGCACTGTCTGCCATGAAGATGAAATACTTTTCTGAGTGGTGATGCCTTCATGTTTGCCAAACACACTGAACTGGAAAAAGAAAGGTGTGTTTGCAGAGCTGTAAGATGAAGGACAGAAATGTACCTTTAAGAGGTAGGTTTGCACACTCAGGGAGACACCACATTATGCTTTTACCTAAAGTTTGACGAGCTAAAAAAGGCTTCCAAGAGACGAACACTCACAAGCTCCCCAAAGACCCACCTATATGTGCATCAGAGTCTTAAAAAATAATTACAGCTGTTATTTGAGAAAAGAAATGCCAACTCCATAAGTGTTTTTTGGTTTTTTTAAAAAACAAAAGGTATAGAATAAACCCCAACTGTCTCAATCTGTCCTCCCAAGATGCTCATTTGACTGGTTGTGAATTCTTCACAGGTTGAGATACAGGTGTACAAACAAAGAATTATGCAAGTCCACAAAAGATCTGCAACTAATTCCTGTGAACCAGAGCCTCAATGAGAGGCTCCTTAACAGACACTGAAACTGACATGCTAAAATCTAAGATTAGCAAACTTTTGTGGGTGGCGAGGCAGAGTCGACCTGACATTTTGTGCAACATATCCACCCTGGTATCCAGCACTAAGCATGCTACTGTTTAGAACCTGTATTGTGCAAACTTTTCGGAAAACTAAAATCAAAGATATCAACTTGAGGTTTTAGCATATAGGAAGAAAACAGCTCCCTGTTTTTTGTCAGTGGTATCTTAAAGGCAAACCTTCGAAACGAAAGCAATCAAAGAATAATGATTTCAATCTATACGCTGGCAGTCAAAGAGGATTAGGAAAGTTGTCTGAAGCACTTAGGTTTTGCTCGTGCTAATAGAATCCCCCCCTTCTTCTGTTGTCAAGCCCACAAAATCAGCACCTGAAAATAGACTCCACCTTAAAATCAGCAGTGTCAAGGATCTAACTGACTCTGGGACCATCTGGCAGATCACGTGATCATCTGCCAAAGAGCAACTTGCCGGCTACTTGACCAAGAAGGGCGAATCTGCACTTGTTGTGTTAAGAAGCGCTGAGTGAAGGTGGAAGGTTGCAGCTTTTTAATGTCAGTCTGTTTATGGTTTTGAGATCAGAAATGTTTGTTTTATCTTTGGCTTTAAAAGAGAAAGGGCAGTTTAAATGCTATATTAGTCACTACAAACGTGTGGCGGGAGGGGTTTCATCGGTGTGCAAAAATGGATGCTTCTGAGTTCTCCAGCAAGTTTCAGTGATGTCCTTTTACCTACCGTTGTCGTAGTTATTGAGCTAACATTTCGGAGAGTCAAGCGTAGCTGTGCACTACACACTACACACAACACATAGACCTTCCCTTAGATGAGTTTGGTTGCTCAGTTCACTTGACAGTCACATATGTCACATAACAATGACAGTAAGCCAAATGAGAGAGAAATGGTCAAGTGAAATGACCAAACATTTCACTTCTTAAATGCAGCCAGTCCTGACAGAACTATTTGGGGTTTTTTTCATTCCCGGATCAGAATGAAACTTGTCAGAAAATAAATAAAATATCAGAATTGTAGTATTACCATAGCAACAATCTACTGATTTATATAGTACAAACATCCTTGACAAAAGTCCTTCACATAGTGAAAAAGATGATATCTTATTTTTGAATTAACTGTTGTGTTAAGTAAACATGACCAGCCTATAACTTGACATGACTAATATAATTTTGGTAAACACTATAGGGAATAAGGACTAACTCTCAACATAATGCAGTGTAACAGCTTTAACATAAAAGACATCCTGTTAGAAGCTCATAATATCACATTCTTAACTAAGTTGTAAGAGTCAATTAATTTCTTGGGTAATTTTGTTGCAGTGCTCGAGACTGTGATTATTAAACTGCATTTCACAACCATTTCTGAAGACAGTTTGACTAAATTTACGACCAGGAGAACCGGTGTGGTATGCAAATATGGCCACCAGTTTTGTGTCTTATGTTTTTAAAATAATTATATATATCAAGTAAAACACCAGCAGCAACGTATACACTGGTAACCTTTGGTATTGACATGCTGCCACAACAATAAAACAAAGACACAATATAATACTAATAATACTAATAGTACTAATGATACTACTACTAATAATAATTTGGATATTACAAATGATCCACTTCTTCTATACATATATGTTTTTTGTTGCTGCCCAACTTGTTTACCAACAAGACCCAACACCCCCCAGAGAGAGGAAGAGGGAGTGCAACAGCACATGAATGCGGCCGAGACCCACAAGTGACCCACTGTTTATAAATATGTACTGCAGTGAGGAAATAGCCATTCATACCTGACACCTATATAATGCAGACCAATGTGCTTTGACCCGCAGTGGAGCTGTTCAAGAGACAGCTGTCTCTCTGATTGTCTGTTAGAGAACTCAGTCTGTATTTCAAGCTTAACTAAAAAAACATTAGAGAATTGCAGAATGACAAAGAGCTTTGAATGTTTTTGTATCAGGTTTAAACATCTGTCCTTTCTCTCCTCTCTTGTTCATATAAGCACTCTGTCTCGCTCACATATTAAATAAATACTATGCTAATATTTTAGAGCAAGCTCTACTTACCTGATCTATTTCATAAGTAGGAGCTGTAACAGAATCATCCTCTTGTACAAGTTTCCCACAGGTGTCACTGTACAGCAGCAGTAGCTGCAGTTACTCTCTCCAGGACTAAGTGTGACTTTGATGTCTGGTACTTGGATTCAGTGAGACGTTAAAAAAAAAAAAAAAATCTCCTAAACATTTAATGTTATTGTGTGTGATAATTGGCATCATTAACTAATGCATAAATCAAATAGATTTTTTTTTTTTTTAAAAAGAACGCAAATCCTCTTTTTCCATTACAAATTGTATGCACTATACATTGATCCTCAAAGAAATAACATTACATTTTGAACACGTAGTTTATCAACAGATGGTTTTAGTATTATCTGGTTTTAGAAGGAGCAGCAGTGTTCCTTTAAAAAGTCACTGAAAATTACCTTCTACAAAGGCACTAATTAATTTTGTTATTACTAATGGAAAAAATAAGAATGTGTTGCTTTACATGTCAATTTAAATGGTACTCCTGAATTATGTTTTGGTTTGTACTTTGCACTGTTTGCATGTAATGATAGTCGTTGTTTTATTATGCTTCCAATTTGCATAAATTATATTTGTCAAAGACAAAATCAGTGAAAAGCTACTCATAATAACAGTTCAATTAGACTTTAAGTATCAAATTAAACAGACTACATCCGAGAACTCCTCTTTTCTATTTCTCTTCACAGATTTCCTTTTTTCTTGGCGAAAGCTTCGCCTTGTACCAACACAGAGGCTTACGCAGATCAACAGGTTAAAAGAATGACTTATAGGGGATGTATGTTCAATGTTCTTGCATGACCAACCATGTGTGGTGGTATAGCATAAAAGTCATTTCTGAACCTGCTTTGTCATATGACTAGAAGAGGTCGTGCAGATCTCTTCTAGGTACACTAATCCTCAGACATATCTGACTACAGGTCTGAATGCCTAAGACGATCATAGCAGCAGTGTAATTTTGTTAAGAGGGAAGCAAATCTCAAATATCCACCCAAGAGAGACTTAATTAATCCACATTAATCCCTTTATTTACTCCCCCAAGTCTATGGGTCTTAGCACTCAGGGAACCCTACACAAGAGCCTATACTGTCAAAGCCGAGCAAAAAGAGGGAGAGGGGGCACACTTGGATGGCATATGACCAGACTAATAACTGTGGTAATGCAGTCTGACCATGGGACACAATATGCAACCAACATTTTAAAGAATTTACAAGATTAAAAAAAGCACATTTTTGGAAGCAAAAAAGTTATTAAATGTGAATCTCAGATAGCGATCTTTAGAGGAAGCTGAGAGCAGTCATACTTTGTTGCTTCATGGATAGTTGTGATCATTTCTGAGAAGCCAGTAGAGCCGAACGACTAAAAGAAAAAAAAAAAATCCTGAAACCCGTCATGGGTCTCTGACGACCTCCAGCAAAGCACTAGCACAAGTTTCTATTTGTGTGAATGCATGTGCATATTCATTCCTGTGTGCATGGAAGAAACGGGCAGGGCAAAGCAGCATCAGATGATCAGAAAGAAAATAGAGAGACGTGAAGTGGGGGAAAGGAAAGACGGAGCGATCATAAAAAGCAGAGTAGTGACAGCAACTCAGAAAAAGAGCGGAAGGACAGAAAGATAAAGTGAGAGAGAGGAAAGAAATGAAACACTACCTTTTTTGGCGACCTCCATCTCCTCCTCGGTCCAGCGAGAAGTTTCTCCGGTTTCACCAGTAGTAGCTAAATCACGAAGAAAAAAGACACAGCCCCATCAGCACTGACAGAAAAGAGAGAGACGGAGGGAGGGAGACAGACAGAGAGACAGAGAGTGACAGTGTTCTCTCTTTAGCCGTCTCCTTCTCATGGCCACTAATCTAATAATCTGTTTACATTCAGGGGCTGACGAGACCTGCTCCCTCACTTACACTCTCGCTCTAGCGCACTCTACTTCTCTCACACTCCCATGCTCTCTCTCTCTCTCCTCCCTATCTCTCTCTTCTTTCCCCCTCCCCACAGCCCGGAACAAGCCCTCCTCCATTCCAATCCACAAGGGGAGGGCCTTGGTCAGCTGATGTAGCGCCAGACAGTGGAGGAGTTGAGAGCACTGCCTCCCTCTTTGGGAAATGGCCTTGGATGGAGACAAACAGATAGACAGAACAGCCAACCCCAAACCCTCCCACCCCTTCGACTGTGACACTGCGAATCTTTCTCTTACACACACAAACACACACACACCCTTCTTGCCTCGGCTTGGCTACAAAGCTACACCCCCCCAAACAAAATTCACAGAAGTGCATGGTCAGTGTGGAGGGGGCCGGGTGAACTCTAGTCCACTCTCCTCCATGGCACCCACTGAGACTGTGTAAACATTTGGACTAATATAGCAGCAGATGTACCCTTGACATTAACAGGAGGCTGCCCCCCCCCCACCCGCCTCGAAGATGAGGAGATCAATTCTCACTGTTTAGACAGCTCCTATCAAAGGTCCTCAGGCCACACAGTCTGTTACACTTAGTTAAACAAATGTCTACTGCCTGGGCTTCCTTTTCCCGTGGCAAAACTCACATGTTCACCCCGTGACAGTTAAGGCCCCTCTCGGGTGGTCATTAATCTTAGGACTATGAAAACAGACATAGTGTCTGCCTACAGTGTGGCATTTCCTTTAATGACATACACATTGACAAACTAACCCCCATTGCTTCAGACACCATCAAACCCCCACTGAATCAGTAGCTTCCTCAACTTACTGGGCGGGCACCATTTCAACTGGGCACAGCTGATAGATAGTTACCCTTTAACATTTGGCCTTCTTACTTCTAAGAAGCATCATAACTGCAGGAGTTAAAAGACAGCAAGCATACAGACACAGTCTCGTAGATGTAGTCACTAGAGGAGATTACAAGTAATGCAGTCCTACGTCAACCATGACATGCCCACAACTGGGCCAGAAAGGTCAGAGGGTTGATAGGATGAAAGGACACACTGCAGACTGCTAATTAATCACATTATAGGGCAGACCTTGCATAACTCAGACTGCTGAGGGAGGCTGAACTCAACAGGCGGGCAGTGGAGACGCACAGCACACTTACAAAACAGTAAAGTAATGATTCAGATTAACCAAACAACAAGATTAACACACAGGGACTTGGATACCGTTAGGCACTGTTGTCAGAGTGACAGACTTCAAAGGGTGGAAGAGTACAAGTGTGTGACTGAGTACCATGACAACAGATCTACCAGAGCATCACATCGCCATGGTGATGGAGGTCCTCATATAGCTTCCCCAGTGGAATGCAATGCAGGAGTTTGTCTGACACTAAAACTACTGAACCAATGGTCCACTTTCAGAGAATAAACAGCTTACGAATCTCTGTATCATCTTTATGTTGAGCTATTTTCTGACATATGTCTTGACCTTGTTATTGGTGTGTCTTTGATCCATGTTATTTAATTCTTCTAGATCATAATACCAAAAGCTTACACTACGAACACTCTCCTTTATAACAGGCCACACAGTGCCAGCAACAGATTATTCAAGAGAAAAATGTCTTTTAGCCTACTATGACATTTATGAAGCTAAATTGGAAACCAGAGCAAGGACAGCCATCACTTGACAATGATGATGAATGTTAATGTCGTTGCATAAACTGCTGAATGAGGGACTTTTTCCTGTTTCAGAAACAACCTCCAGAGACCATCCCCACAAGCATTTACCTTTATTAGCATCCATGGAAGCTAATGGAGTCTGGGCTTTTGCAGGATCCTTCATAGCCTTCTGTGCTGGATCGGTTTTGGGGAGCTGCGGAGGATCTGGCAAGGCAGGCTCAGTGGCAGGGGGAGGTGCCTCCTCAGCTGCCACAGATGCAGCCTCATTGGCCATGGAGCGTGTGGTGATCCTTCCCTTACGGCGGCCCTGGCTGTTGGCAGTCTTCCTGCCACGCGGCGTGTTTTGCTCCTTTCCGTCCTCGTCCTCCCCACCGTCACACTTGTCTTTGTCCTTAGCAATGTCCCTGTGGTATTAAAGGGGGACACACGCCTTTAGAGACTGCTAGTACAGCAAATACCTATTCCCTTTTGACTCAGGTCCTTAGGTCCTTTTTGTAGTCTGTTCTCGTTCTCATTGACTGAACAAATAAGAAAATTCATGTTAGAATTTGTCCACATTCAAGCTGGCAGATTTGGCAACAAGTGAGCAAGGTTTCTTGTCTGTTTACTAAGAAAGACTAGAACAGACACTGCTATCCCCATTTCAGTTTTTTCTAGATGACGAACATGCATCATTCAGCCAAGGGCCTCAGGAAGGAAGCAATCGTCCCATTACTGCAGCTTTTCTGCTGTTCATTAATTTTTATACGAGATTATGCAGGACAACATGATCCGAAAATGAGTTTACATTCTATCTATCAAAAGATTACAACTGAAAACAACAATTATCAACAGTCAGTTCCGGCCTAGCAATTTCATTGGCTAAGAGACATTAAAAATGTGATGATATTTCACCGCAACATCACAGTTTCTTCACTCCGTATGTATTACTCGGCATCAATGCTTACCTGTTGCCACGGCAACATTCTAATTTACAGCTATGATCAACAGTTACACTGTAATGTTAATTCATTCAGCCACTGTCAAGCGACCAGCCTAAAACATGGATTTCTTTCAAAATATAATGTTTGAACTGAATTATGAATGGTCATCTGATGAGGATGAGGGGAAGCAGCCATCCAGAAGCTGTCGGATGCAGAACTTGAAGCGAGGGAGATCATGACAGTCAGTGGGCACCAGTAAGATGTTGCTTTAACTATGAAATATTACTATAGAGTCGCAATGGCCATGTGTGATACTAATTAGGCCTAATGATTGTCGCACCATATAAATACGTTTGTCTTGCAGGTCTGAGAGCTCATTGAAAAGTTCCTGGAAGCCATCAATGGACAGCAGGAAAAGATGGAGTCACATACTGTCAGATCAATCCTCAGAATCGGCCGTGCCTGTCAAGTGACAGTCAACTCTGCTTTCACCCGACACTTATTTCACTGGCTGCACAATCAGCAGCAACGTACAGATCAATTTGTGTACTGATACAAAGTAGCGTAGTGCCTGCCATGAGTGCCTGGCGCAGCGGCAGCCTGTGTGTGCGCAGTGAGAGTTTAATCCTAAAGGAACTGTTTTTGTTGGCGGAGCCGAATAAATTAATTGACTAATCTATTTCGTCACCTTTTTTCAACATTTTCTTACTCAGCATTGCTATTAAAACTGTTGAACTGTTGTATAAAAGCGATAACACACTCATGGTTGTGATGTTGTACCTTAATATCGTAACGGCTATGATTGTCTTCGGCAGTCGGCCTGCGGCCTCGTGCCTACAACCAAACCACAGCTGTGACGATATTACAGTAAAACATCCGCCCCTCTTGTGTGATATTGCTCAAATGACTAATTTGCAGCTTTGTGAATCCTTTACCATCACTTCTGTGTTCATTCCTTTTCAGTGTGATCAGGTTTGGTCTTGCTTCAGTAACAACTCAAGCTCTGCACGTATCTCTTTTTTGTGAGATGTAAGAGTATTGACAAAAATGTGTTGACGTACACACCTGTAAATGTACCAGGTAATTAGATCATTTAGGGTAAAATTTTAACTACTTGACCTTCAAATACTTGGTCTGTGCTCCATATCACGTAGGTGGTCGTGAGACGAATAAAGTAAAGTAATGTAAGAAAATACATATAAATAAAAACATCGTAGTAAGGACAACAGACAAAGACAGTGATAATTAACTCAGCATGGAGAAATTTAGTGTAGTGCATTTAACTAACACATGTTTCCCCTTTATCACAATAAATGGATTCAAGACGAACAGACTAGAGTCAGACCAGGACAAACAGCCATTCACGACTCACCTAGAATCCTCCTTCTCATCTTTCTCTTCCTCGTCCTTCTTTTCCTCGTCCTCTTTTTTCTCGGACTTCTCAGATTTGTCCTCTTCGTTTTTGTCGTCTGACTTTTCTTCTTGTGAGGGACGTGTTATTTGCTAAAGACAAAATACAAGGGGTGATATCAATCATTTTTAATTCATATGTTAAAAACCTTCCCTGAACTACATTTCAAAACATCATACAAACCTCCACCTCAGACAGTCATTAGAATTTTATCTCTAAAAGGGCCATATTCTAATCCTACATGAGTGTTAAACTACTTCACCAAGACACAGAATATACCACATACTTTTGCCGAACCTTTACACCTTCCTCATATCTTTAACGACACCCCTCCTGTATTTTTTGTGCACTTAATGCTACTGACACACTGCTTTTTATATGCTATTAAACCCACTGTAGGCCTTAATAAAACACCATTTAAGGTCTTAAGGGCATTCAAAGACAGTCACTGCTTTAACCTGATATAAATATGTCATATATTAATGAATTTTCCAGTTTTTTTTAAATCTTTTAATCAACTTCAGTATTAATTAGAAATACTAAGTATTGACTCATTTTATAATTAACCCTTTAATTACCAGTTGTGAAGTACCAGAGAGTGGAAATTTATGGGGGTTAAAAAAAAAAAACCCACTAAAAATGATCTCCTGCATAATAAAATGAAAACCGGATTTATTTATTTTTTAGTCAACACAGTCTGACATATGTTGATGACTAACAACAACACTGATTTTATGAACTTATTATTTTTGATGCAATGTCAGATTTTAAAAAAAAAATTAAATGATTTTGGTCATAAGGAGACCAAAAATGGTCAATACTTTAAACTGTAATAAATATGTCATATAATTATATATTTTTCCACATTGAAAAAAAAACTAAACATGACAAAGTGAAGCAATCTTTCGTGATTTTTTGGCTACACACACACACACCCTTTGCTGTAACCATGCACATGTACATACACCAGTCTTGAATATGATAGCAACACACAGAGACCTTTGTTGGTTGAATGTAAATGCAAAACTGCATGGAAAGGCTCCAATAAGGAAAACTATAGCTAAAATTCCCATAAATAGTTAACAAAATGATTATACGATACCTATATGAAATTTGGCCCACAGTGGAAAAATGGAAAAAAATGGCTCATTCAGCTAAAAACCCTAGACATGACAAATTTTGAGGGCAAACCTACAATATCAAAGCTGTTTTTCAAAAAAATGCATGTTTTTTTTCTGCATAGTAATGGGATTCAAATTCAAAGAGTGTTATGCTTATCTTACACTTTTTATATGGCGTTTCAATTAGGGTATTTTTCACTTAAGAAATGAATGACTCTGATTTTGGCTACAGAGACAGACACACACACACACACACACACACACAAAATAATTTCACCAAACACACACATACACCACCTTTAGACATCTCAAGGTATGCAGTGAACACAAACAAAGGCTCAACACATTTGCAGGATTTTTGCCCCTAGTGGAAAAAGGAGAGTAGCATGCATTTGGCACAAAGATTGAAAACTAAGAAAATGAGTTCATCTGGTGGTCAAATGTAAAAATCACGATTTCAGGTCCCAGTGGTGTGATTCACAACCCTGTGTCACTCAGAACATTATTTTTGTTGTAATAATTACATGATCAAAAATATATTTAATGGGTTTTAATGGGGCAATTTTTGGTCCTACGACTATGAATGAAGGTAAACTGTGCACACTAGATGACAACAGACAATATCATATGTGTAAAAATTTTGTAAATTAACCCAAAAAACTCCATTGTTTTTAATATCATGCCCCAAGGTTAAAAACAAAAAACAAACAAACAAAAAACCAATAGTAAAAAATTGAGAATGACCAAAAATGGGTTAAGGCCTTCAGAGGGTTAAGCAACAGACAATCTGATCATATGGCACTGCCTCTGTCCTTGTGAGCCCAGAGGACCATCAGTCAGACCAATACTCTACAAAAAAAATTAGCTTAAGAGAAGACAACGACTGTAAGATGAATGGCAGGAGTGTGTGCTGCCAACTGATCGAGGGACATATGCTCTACAGCTGCACAATTTCCTCAAAGCTAACAACACAACAAATATAAAGACTACCGGTTCAGCTAAAGGCTAAAATTCAAAGATGAAAAGCCTGCTCAAAAATGTTTAATGGTATTCCATATTTAGATGAACATCGCAACATCCAGCCTCTCCAAAAAAAAAAAAAACAAGACACAACAAACATCACTGCAGATACTGTTTGCAATGTTACAATGTGAAGAAATCTGTGGTGTGGCCACTTCTCTTGCCTCATTTGTCTTTACAGATCCTTCAAAAAGATAAATGAGGGGGGCACCCTGATAGCTCAGTTGGTAAAGCGGGTGCCCCATGTACAGAGGATGTGTCCTTGCTGCAGTGCCCCAGGTTCAAATCCACCCTGTGGCCCTTTGCTGCATGTAACCCCCCCCCCCCCCCCCTTCCTGACCAATCTTTCACTTGTCCTGTCAATAACGGCACAAAAAGTCCAAAAAATATCTAAAAAGAAAAAAAAAAGAAAAGAAAAGGAAAAAAAAGAAAATGGACAGACCATGACAGTCATTATGAACTTAGAATCGGATGGTGACTGATAGAAAAATGAATTCTACTGTAGAAAATAAGATAATTTAAAGTTTCAAATAAAAACAGGAGAGGTTAAGTTCAGACAGATACTGTCTACAAGAGAAGAGTGAAAATATCATTCAGGAGTGACTTTTCAAACCAGATTCAAGAGAGATTGAGGACAGAGCAACATTCTTTATCATCACTGCTGGCGCAGTAACCACAGACTGCTTCCTCCTGCCTGTTCCATGAGAGCGCTGTGCTGGAACATGTCTGGCTATGCCAAGCCAAACATCCCATGCTGGTACCAGATGGGGCCAAGGAATGTGCTTCACTCAATGGTACAGGCAAAAGATACACACTGAGGCAAAGACAGGCAAGACAGGGATACAACTTACTGAAAAAAACAGAACAGACAGGATTGCAGCCGTCTGTCTGATTTAAACCGACATGGTTCTGAACACAAGGAGTCTGGCTGCCGAATCATACAGTAACGTCTGACACAAAAGTCCTTGACAAGTCCACAAAGACGGGCAGTACACCATTAGAATTAGTGGCAGCGCTTGCCAAGTCTAACCAGAGACAAACAATAATTAGGGGAATTTTTGGCGTCTAACAGTGGAGCGACATGACTAACAAAATCAAATCTACAGTATTTGAAAGTAAACTGTATTTGTTGCCATCTTAACTGAACCCCATATCAGTTCACATCCTTCCATTCATGTCCCTCAGTCAAAAACATAGAAGAGGCTGATTCGAGATTTAATGTCATTGTTGTTAGCTACTCATTTGTCCAGGCTGTTTTTTTACGAGCTCCTTTTGGCTGCAGATCAAAGACCTAACCAGAATTTCTGACCAGAATATGACTGAGCTACCTCCAGAATTACAAAAGTGTGTTGACCCGTATTTAGAAGTTGCATGGGCACATTCATTCATGGGCACATGTTTCTGAAGTTGCATGGGCACATTCATTGCAAAATAAAGGCATGTTGCTGTCCAGTACAGTTCAGTGATGCGGCTGCACTGTCTGCATTGAGCCCTTTAGATTCAGAGTGCAGCTTGATGTAACACAGAGGACCACGTCAAACTTTGTATTTTTGGGCTAAACTTGTTTCCCGCCTGCAGTAGCCTGCAAACCATGTTTTTGGCACTTAACAATACAGAGACCTTTTTGCAGATCAGACCAGGCTGTTTTAAGCCAGAGTTATTCTCCTCATACATGTCCTTCAGTCAGATTGGGTCAGGGAGCGCTTGTGTTTGCTTTGGAAGTGGTCAGAGAGCCGTGGCATTCCTGCCTCTTCACCAACACTGTGTAAAGAGCCTCTACACAGATGTTCTCCAAAGTCAATGAGGCTCTGTGGTTCTGTGGTTCTTCAGTGTTTTTAAATGAAGCTCTTTCCTGACCTGGCTTGAATATTTTGAGAGTTTTAATTTCTCCCCTCTTTTGCTGATTCACATGTGCTGTTTGATTTAGGAAATGACAGAGCCACAAGCCAATCTTCCCCTTCCTACCGCAGACGTTAGCCCAGCAGAGGATATCTCTCAATCTCGCTCCAAGCAAATGCACTGCAGGAGTGGGAAATGAAAATCTACTAAATTATTTCAATGCATCATGTCTATCATTGCAATTCATTACAGTTATTACCATCATCCGGTGATACATTTACTAGGAAATGTGTCTTTCTAGAGAGGTAAGAAATATCAAGCATTAGCCACGGTTACCATGGTTACTGGGAGCTCTGCAGGGAAAATTGCTCACTATTGGTGCAACAAACCAATTTTATTTGCTTAACTGCTAAAAAGGAAAGAGGGAAAACTGATCAATTTTACTGTTTGGAAATTAACAAAGGGGCACTCAAGGAACATACTGCCCTTTGATCCACTAAGAACAGAGATCTCCAGGGGCAAACCATACTTGACCACCTTGTATATTGTCTATGATGCAGTATAAATACAGCAGCTACCATACATTTGTGAGAGGAAGCATTACTTTGCCAATCTGAGCAGAAATATTATCTCATTGACATTATCACAGATAAAACATTAAAAATATTTAAAACAATCCCACCGAAATGAGCCTCATGCCAAATTTTTTTAAGATGTAAAATGCTGGAATGACAACTGCACTTTATTCATACTTTCCTTTCTAGAAGCTGGTATTTTATTTATCTTCCATTCTGGCATTTTACCACAAAAACATGTTCCAACCTCTGTCGGTGTAATGCTTTTAGGATTAGTTTGTTGTGTTAAACTGCTCAGCAGCAAAATGTGACCTGTAGCACAGGTGTGTTTGTACATCAAATGACATCAAACTTCACAGACCTCTGTTTGAAAATGTACACAATTCCTTCGCTGACCCCCTCTCACACACTAACACTTCTCCTGACATTGCTAATGACCAGAATTAGCAGATTTGTTTTTTTCATTTATTGATAAATGTTTTTTTCAGTGTTCTAAATATATTATGCCCATTTAAAGCTCAGTAACGTAAAGAGAATTCAAAATGTAAAAATGACGATATGCATGTTGCTAATAGTGACTAATATCCCTGATATTTTAGTCTAAATTACGACCATGAAACTATACAAACAATACCAACAAAATTTATTAACTAATTAATTAATTAATTAATTAATTAATTAATTAAAAAAACTATACAACATTGAGCCCAATATATAGGAGGCAATAATATTAATAGACTGAATTTTTAAAAAGCACCTTTCTCAAACTCAAGGATATTATACAGTGTAGGTCCACCGTTTAGGATTTAGGGGAATATATTTATAGGATATGGCAGAAATCAAGTACAACATTCATTAACATGGGTGGTCAGGGTTCAATCCCCAGCTGAGTCATTCCACAGACTATAAAAATGGTACCTGATGCCTCCCTGCTTGGTACTCAGCATCAAGGGTTGGATTGGGAGTAAGACCTGTGACATATTAGTGTTATGTCAGGGCATGTACTCGTACAACAAGCCGCCTCACACTACAGAAACAGCAGATTGACTTCTGCACTTTGAGCCTTTGTGGCTCTCAAAGACTAATGACTTTACTCACTATAATCACCTGACAACAAGAATCATTGGAATGAGCCTTTAATATCTACGGGGGGAGCAGGGTCTCTTCCACGAGATCGCATGTTTCTGGAGTATTTCAAAATGGACTAAACCGAGCTATGTTTTTAATTTTTATAAAAACTTTTTTTTTTTTTTTTTGGCATTTTACACAAGTTTTACTGAACCATAGATTTTACTGCATGCTTGGAAGGGGAGGCTGAGTGTAGAGATATTCAGTCAGTCTGCAGCTTCACTGCTAAATGCCACTAAATCCAACACACTGGCCCTATAATCTCGATGGTTAAACACTGCCCCCAAAACATAGAGCCAACATTACTGGAGTCATTCGAAACTGATAATCACGTTCTTCAACACCAAAGATGTTTTTAAATGCCTCTGCAATGTGTGGCACTTTGCTCTGTGCATTATGAACATTACACATTACAACAAAATGGTCTGCACAACATCTTAGTTATGTTTCTCTATGCTAACAGATCATCTTTAACTGAAAACAACATCTGACTTGGAGAACATTATATTTCATTAAAAACTAATATCAATATGTAATTTAATTGAATTACGGAGAAAAAATATGAATGATGTTGAATCAACTATTATTTGTGGTGCAGACCAGAGAGAGAAACAATATTTAATTCAGAGAATTCTCAACTTTTCCTGGCATGCCTCCTTCTGAAGCTGTAAAAAAAAAGTGCAGTTTTTAGTAATCATTAATAATGGCAGGAAAAGCAACTAATAATAAAAATGCAAACTTTTCTTAATCTGAGTCGTTTTTGTTTAACAAAAGTCAGTATTATAACCTGGGTTCACAAACAACTACCACATTACCACAGTCCTTTGCTGTGAAATCATCCATCAAACTAGATCAATTAAATATTTATTTTACATTGAAATGCTGCAAGGTCGCAAAGAATACTGTTAAAAGTTACCCCATAAAGTCCTAAATAACATTTACTAAGTGACTGCTCCTTCCTTTCCTATAAATAGATAAAATATTACACAATAAAAATAAACATTTATCAACTGTAGTGTCACACTGAGTTGAAGCTGGACTAGCACAGAAACAGTCTATTACAACGACACTCATACGACTACGTAGCCGAAGCCCACGTTCCACTTTTGAAAACAACCAATGGAGTGTTTGCAGACGTAGATGGGGGTGCAGCCTGTGTGGGATTCCACAAGAGTGTGTGCTGTGAGTGTCAAATTGATTGTTTTTCTCTTTGTGTGTGCGCGTGCGCGCTCAAGCTCAAGTCAGAATATTCAGTTTGAACTGAAACACAGTTACGGTGCACCAGCCCCAGATGACACATACTTCAATGCTTAAAGCACATTTGCTCAAAAAATGCTGTTAAGCTGTTAATTTACAGTCCAATATTTTCTGCACTCTAAAATATGACACAAAAAAATAAATCCTACACGTCATCTTGACAACATTTTCTCTTCCATGGCATAAAAACATATGTACGTGCTTGCAAAAGAGACTTGGCTTGACAGACAAATTAAAACCATGTCCACACATGTCCTAGAAAAACTTCCCTAAATAGCTGAGTTTGACTGCCTACAAGCCTCAAGTAAATATGTAGGCTAAGAAGCGAACCACCCAAGCAACAGAGCAATAGAAAATATGTCGGAAAAAAAAACAAGACAGTACAAGGCACGCAAATAAACTAAGCAAGTGTGGTATTAACTACAGAGCAGAAACTATGGTTCAAAAACTAGCGACTTACCTGCAAGCTCATTTGCTGGTAAAAAAAACCCTTTTGCTCTGCTGTGAGTCACAGCTTTCTAGTGTTGCAAATGTGAGTTTACCCTCCAGTACTTCCATAGCGGTGAAAACGGTAGCAGTAGAGGGGCAGGACAACACCATACCAGAGCTCCTTAGAAGGGCTGCCGGGCCACGGCAACGCCGCACATATTCCGGGAAAGCGTGTCATCAGGCCGCTTAAGCCGCCCAAAGAATTGTCCATCTCACATGCACGCACTAATCTATGCAGGGTCACTCAAGGTAATCCCTGCTGAGCACTCCTCTTTGATTGGCACTCACAGCAGCACAGTGAGTTTTCTGGGCCTGTCAGATGGCTGGGTTGTACCAACTCAGCTATTTCAGAGAGGGGTGAATTTCTTTATCTCTCTTACTCTCTCAGAGGTACAGAAGAAAGAGGAAATGGAAAGCGAAAAAAAAAACAGCACACACTCAGCGGATAAGCTGCCAGCGCTGACTCTGTCTTGCTGAGGGTTTTTTCACTCAGTTTCACTCACTCGCCCTACATTCCACTGCTCTTGCTCTTGCTCACTCTGTCCTCTTCCTTCCCCCTCTAATGACTAACTCTGCTCACTCGAACTGTTAAGTCACACCAGTGGCTTGGAAATCCACAACATCCTGATGTGCAAAGCTCCAAATGGCACCACATTCTCAGAATCCTCCAGATAGTTTGGAAGAAGCGCTGGAGCCATAAAAGCAACTGACCATGAATCTCAAGACGTCTTTTAAATCAAAGTGACGAGGGATGTGCATGATTAGCTGACTAATCAATTAAATGTGCTACCAAAAAATTATATTTGATAAACTTATTTTTTTATTTACAAATTTTCAATTCCAGGCCTTTTAAAATACTGATGCAAAGGGCCACATAATGTATTGCAGCAGCATTTATTCGATTACTCTGTTTGTTAAGTGAAGAATGTGATGAACAGTTTAAAATGGCGCTCACCACACGTAATATTTTTAAGGACATCGTCAGATTACATTGTGCAAAATTCTGATTATTTTCTGACAGTTTTCTTACTTCAAAATCCATCGATTGGATTAAGTTTAAACTTTCATTTAAACATCAGGGATTAGTCGTGAGAAACATCCATAAAAGTGATGACTCATGGAAAAGCTTTGGTCTCTTTCATTCTCACTTAATCTGTGTAAATGTACGAACGATACAGAGCGAGCATTACCTCCATCAAGTGTCAGGGGCTCTAAAGCGTTCAAACAGAAAGAAATGTTCACTCTCTGCATCAAAGAAAGTCCTCTTTAAACTCTCGGTTAGTCTTTACTATGGAACAAAAATTAAAAAGCTTACAAGAGGTGAAACAACCATGTAGATATTGTATCAGTCACTTAGGAAAGTGAGAAGAACCAGCTTTGCGTTGAAGATGTATTCATGAACCCTCGCACCCTCCAACTCCTCGTATGTAAAGAAACAGTTTACAATCAACTCACTGTATTCACAGAGACAGAATGTCCTGTGCTGTGGCATCAGTGAAGGAGGGAAAAGCCCAGTGAGGAGAAAACGTCTTTAGGATGAGTGGAACCAATGCTTAATGCCACCCAGCACAGGACCGTGAGATGATGCATCTTGTTGTTCTGTTTTCGGTGTTAGAACACAATTATATAAAGCCCTGAACAACACTCTGTGAAAAACAACATATCACCATATCTACCCTTTGTAGTTTTTACTTTGGCGTCTACAGAGTTCACATTCCAGCTTCGACAGTGATTGTGCGCTAAGGCTTTAGTAAGAGGTTACTCTAGTTTGTATTTCTGCTCGATACTGCAACAAGTAAATGCGAAGCCACATGCAGCAGATAAAGCAGACAGAAACAGACATTCATGACTCAAAAATGAATTAGTATTCTTCTAAATTATTAGAAAATTATGGACTTATTGACTTCTCAGCATTACGTGTTTTTTGATTTTTGTGAAACTGTTCAGTAACATCGCTAAAGCTCTTATTTTGCTCTTACATTTGTTGTAGTATTACACATTTCTCCCTTTGTTCTAAATGTTTAGCCAATGTTTTGACTTGAGAAGTTGGAATCAATGAATGTTGGGCTTTTTTTGTGGGAAAAAAAAAAATACTTCAAAACAATTCGGCAACAGCCAATTAATTTACCAAACCCACAGCAGAAAACAACATTTTTGACAGATTCAGTTATTATATGACCATTTCAACAGGTTCTACAGATTAAATAGACAATGTTGCATTATCCTTTATACAGTTGCCATTTCAGGACAACACTAACTCAGCTGTATATTGGATGACTTGTTCCTACTTACATTATGCGGAGAACTTTGCCAAATGGTAATTTATTCGGAGCAACAATGTCCATTTTCATCATTCTGAACATACTGTTCCACCATGAATGTGTCCACACAAGAGTTTGTATGATGCCCTGTTCAACTTAATAAAACTGCATCTCATGCAGTACACTTATTTATCTTTCACAGAGAATGCTGATGTATCTGACAAAGAAAAAGAAATGACAAACAAGCCAGTCAGACTGCAGCCATATCACATAATTCATGAAAAGTTTGAGGGCGCTTAGTCTGCTTCCTCTTTCACTTGCTCTGACCCATTAATCGTGCCACAGGGGGAAAAAGGGGCACAGCAGCCCTGCAGCGAAGAGAATCAACTTTTGCAGATACCCATCCCAAGGCGCGCTGCTGTTGCCAATCATGCTAACAATCACACCTGCATTGTATCATCCAGTATTGTAGCATTCCAAACAATCTCAGTTGGGACTCTTAAGTTAATCACTAGACACACATCATAACTTTCAAACGATCAAATAATGGTTGAATAGTTTCCAGTGACTATCAACAACTATTTTGGCTTGAAATGTCGATCCCTACTCGTCACTGCAGCGCCTGATGTGGTCTGAATACAATCTAACAAGAACCAAACTGTCAGTGAGGTGAGGCGACATGAAACAGGTGTGGCAAACGAGTCAGACAAACCCAGCGCAGCAAACTCACACACCTCACAACCAAGACACACAGTTGTTTTTCCACTGCAAACTGAATGTAAATACTTGTGCGTCTTTATAAAAGTTTGATCAGATCTGAGATGGAGGACACAGTCTTAAAAGTACTGCTCTCTTGATTCACACCTAATCTCAACATAAGCACAAACATAAACATTGTTACTGGAAAGACAGAAAAGAAATAATCAGTATCTTTTTACCCACAGGAGGAACAAACTGTTAAGACATATTAAAGGTCTCAGGCTTACCTGGTTCCTTCCTCTCCGTCTTCCATAGTTTCGCCTCACCAGCGTCTTGTAGTTGTGGTTTTTCTTGGTCAAGTAGTAGTAAAGGACGCAGTCAGCAACACACTGAAACAAGAAACATGTTAGCATGAGCAGTTGTTGTTAATACCTTATGTTATGATATGTATACAGTCAAAATATGAAGGAACTTGTAGACTCACAGACTGCAGTTTTTAATATTTATGAAACGAAAGTTTACAAAACAGTTTGCTCTACACAGACCAGAATAACATGTTCTACAATGACATCAAATAACCGCTGCTGTAACTTTTACTACAGTCTGCAGCAGTCAGTTACAACACTGAGATCTAAACATCAGACTTCACGATGTACTGATTACAGAAGAAAAAACAAAAAAAGACTTTTAAGGGAATATTTTTCTACATCTTCTGTACATCTTAAACCTGTGCTGATGGGAAATGTAGTCACTGAAATAATGAATTCCTGTTTGTAATACACAGAGTCAGAAAGGCCAGCTCTCCTGCAGTGTACTGCCTACATATACCAGCAGGCATTGCTCTTGAGCTCCTGACCTCCATGGTCGATGAACAGTTAGCTGCTGGGTGCTAATTGAGTTTTTGGAGGTAAAGCCCGCCCCCCTAAACACACCCTCCCACTCCCCCCAAAAGAAAGGCACAAAATATTGTATTTATGGAATTTACATGATTGATATGAGCACTTGTTTTATTTCAGCGGCGCATGAGCATCTTTGTTGCTTTCTGCTGTCCAGAGCATCGACTCTGCTCTGCTCTTTTGTGCCTAGCGAGGGCTCGGTTTCACACACAGACATACAGAGCAAAGAAGCGGGGCCAGATTGATTGACAACAACCTGAGATAAGGACAGAGTTAGTACTTTCCGTAAAATTAAAATTTCCCCAAAACGAAAGATGAACCAACGGCAACGCTAAAGGGAAAACCAGGCCAAAAAAAATCTACCTTTTTCAAGCCCGTCGCTACCCAACCTGAACCTGGAAAGCAGTGGCAAGGACGCTATTAGCTTCTCTGCTGCTGAGGGGAGGGAGGCTAGCCTACACCAACAAGTCTTTGTAACTTTTACACTTAATTGTGAGGCTCGTTTAAGGCTCATTCCAGCCTTGAAAAAAAGCTGTGTAAAACGGGCAAAATTCAAAAAACATTACCAAGCAAATGGATTCATGGAGTTTCTTTTTAACACTTAGCTATCGTTACCTTCAGGACATTTTTTTTTTTTTTTAAATCAAGGTACATAAAAACAACAACGCGCACACACAATAACTTTCACGTGACAACCAAGCTAACATTAGCTAAACTAGCCCTTCAGTATAAAGCTCCACACAGTTCTGTGTTTTGAATTTGGGACAGACTGTCTTTATGAAAACAGCCAAATATTATTGATTTTTGATTTAAATGACCTTTTTAACATATTTGTTACAAAAATGTGCATATTTAAAAATACAAGCAGCAGTTTACCTTTCTCTCCAGATAGGAGGCAATCAGGCCAAAGTTCTTGGGGTGCTGGACAAACCTTGAAAGAGACGCCAGTTGTTACTCATGTGCCGAAGCAAAAGATAAAATATAAACAAAATTGAATGTGGCATTTAATTCAGAAAAATAAACCTTACTACAAGACAAACTTAGAGGGACAAACTGTGATCCAAGCATCTTGTGTCAACAACAAAACAAAAACAACTCACTTCTCCTTAAAGATCTCCTTCTCATGTTCGGTCCAGACATTCATGAACTGCCGGGCTTTGTACACCTTCATCGGGTCATCCATCAGGCCGTTCATGTTGATGAACTTCACTCGCCTCTGCTCGGAGTCGTACATCATGGGAGGGATGACTGACAGCTGTCTCATCTGTTTCTCATTGTTCTGTACATGTACATGCACAGAGAAAGTTAGCTAAAGTTTTCTGCTTTTGGAAATCTGCCTCCTTTGTGACTTGTGTAAATTATTTGCATAAGGATGGTATAATAAGTGAAGTGCTAGAGATTTCTGCCTCATACATAAACAAACTGTAGTGTTTCCATTACAGTTTAATGCATGTATTTGCTCCAAATTAGTAACGTAAACACCTTACTTGCATTATCTTCAAGACAAATTTGAATCAGTTTAGCTTGAGAATTTGAAGGAAACACAATTTGCAACTTTTTAATTTAGACTGTTGTCATCTTGGTATGTAGTTTCCCATCTACAATGTAATTAACAGTCATTCAGATGCTACCCACCTCCTGCTCAGAAAGGCCATCTATAATTTCAGAAATCTCATGCTCGCTTCTTGCAATTGTCGCAGACAGGCCCGTTCCTCTTTGTCCAACCCTGCAGAAAACAGAAAATCAGCATTATGAATGTTACGTTCACAGACATTTATTTTCAAATGTCACATTAAATCTGTGAGTTGTGCAAAGACAAAACCAGTTATGTTCTATTCTTTCCAGTGGAAATCAAATTTCTATGCTTTGTTGATTTGCTTTGTTGACAAGTGTTTCTTTTACGACCAAAACCAGAGTCAATTTAAGTGACACAAAACAACTTTCGGAACTTTAAAAGTTTTGTTAATATGAATCATTGTTCTCATCTTTAATTAACAAAATAGTCTTACTGACCAGTTTTTGCTAGCTTCCTAGCAGTCTGTGTAAACAGGGCTGAGATCCAAACTCCTACTTTCAATGTACATTTTAATGAGAGCAAGCAGCAGAGACAACCAGACAATGGACTCTGACCCTGTCTCCTGACTTTCCCAAAGGCACCCAGACAGTCAACAAGTGTCTCTGCCCAAAGTAGACCACCACACACCACCTAGTGTCCACCATTTAGGTAATAGCTGAACGGACAGCTAAAAAATGGAAGAAACCATTTCAGAATCTAAGTGTGGCTACAGTTCTTGTCCTGTGTTTTCTGGAGTAAAAAAGGCTGTCCATTAATCCCTCCATCTTTCATGACCGCCCCTCTAACAGCAGGTAATTCACTGCAGTGTCTTTACTTCAGTTCTGTTATGTGCAATCTGAAATGTGATGTGACAAAAACAGCACCCCCTGTATGAAACCCAAGCAAAAACTCTCATTCAGCTTTATACTTTTGTTCTGTCTTCTCTTGGGGGCCACCCCCACATCTGCTGGTTACATTATGAACCAGAAACAGCGCTGGGGAAGAAAATCATAACAGTAGATTGGAATATAGTTTATCTCCTTCCACCGGTCAGTGTCTGCAGTAGCGCTGTAACCATTTCTCTGTTAACTGATCAGTAGAATATTAATCAACGACAATTTTTCTTAAAACAGATTAGCTTCTCAAGTA
>JAQLOL010000006.1:3171299-3184488 GCA_029783665.1 Naso thynnoides
GATTAGCTTCTCAAGTAAGATCTTGAGCAAAATTAAAAAAAAAACTGTTTTGTCAAACTGATGTGGCAGATGTCACAATTATCTGACATTTTACAAACAATTTTTAAATCAGTCATTAAGAAAGTTAGAATCGGATTAACCAATATCAAAATAATGATCTGTTTGCAGCCTCAGCCAGCATTTAAACACAGTCTGCCCTTTTCTGTATAAACCAAAACGCCTTATGCAACAGAGGAGTAGGACTGTAACGTAAAAATGCAATTTGTATCATTGTGCTTCTAAACTAAGTGCAAACAACCAAATGTATATTGTAGCACGGTAATGGTACAATGTCAAGAAGTTGAGCAGACACAGGCTGAGACTTTTACCTCTGGAAGCGCTCCTGCTGCTCTCTCTGCTTACGGATCTCAGGGAACTGCCTTTCGTAGTACTCTCTTGTCCTGCTCTCCTTGGCTTTGCGTCTGGGGTTGTTCTCCATTCGCTCCACCTTCTTCTCCCACGCTTCCATCAGCTGGTCATAGCGTTGGCAGATCTTCTGTTCCTGTGTATACAGCATGGAAAATGTTATATCAGGAGTGGGCGTCAATCACTGCACTGAGAGCCAAAAGAACTTCTTGCCAATGTAGCCAGATGATCCACATAGATAGAATATATTATTAGATATCACAAGGGAAATGACATTTTCATATGACCAAAAAAAAATGTCTCTGCATCTTCACTGTACTCTTAAACCAATAACTGTAGTGTAAATGGTGAAGGTGCTGAGACGGCTGCTATGTTACTCCAGGGTACGTTACGTAACAAAGGCGGTTTTAAGAAAAGAAGAAGAAAAAAAAAGCCTTATTCACAGTGTCCTGAAAAAGTACAGCTAATCCTAAATGAACACTGTTCAGATGCAAAGCGTACAATGGCGAGGAATTTTTCAGGTTTCTGATGAAGCAATCATGGACAGAGCTTCGCTGGTTGGAGGTGCAGTCTGTGTAATATGTTGCTAGGTCACTGAGGGGAAGAGACAAAGCAGATGCAAATAATGGAAACATAATTATTTAAATCTAACCATCAGGTTAGCCAGCTGCAGATACTGTGATGTATCTAATTTCTATAATCTGATGTTGAACATTAATGCAAGCTTTCTTTCTGTCTTTAATTACACTTGACAGTAAAATTGGTTTTGCAGTTTTTCCTCAATAAAGTACATTAAAAGAAATGTAAACACAACTACAACCAGGCTGCAGAAACTTGAAGTGAGAGTAGAGGTCAGAGAGGACATGCTGTTTAGGAACTGGCTGAGTTTGTTGTGGGTTTATGTCAGCCATTCACATTGCCTAATACAGTGTCCTGACCCGAGCACAGTTTGTTCTGACACAAGTCGCCTACTTACAAATAGCCTTGAAAAAGCTCTTTATCAATTATCAGCTCAATATGTATTTAGATGTATTTAAATTTGGTCTGGTACAATTATTTCAACAGGGGAATGAGAAAAAAATCTGTTTTTTATTATATGACTAAAAGTAAAACCAATTTCCAGAGGTGTAAGAGTTAAAATGTTTAGTAAAGATACGGAGAGACTCATATTGGGAGAACAATACGGCCTCATTTCCACTCTGCGGCAAGGGGCAAACAATTCACTTTCCTCTTGGCATGAGGCCATGTGCACTCTGCCATTGTTTAAAAGTTCTGTCTGACCCTGACATGGAACAGCTAGAAAGGTGGAACTCACTGAGCCGATACAATACAAAAAAAAGAGCAAAGTGTTTAGACATCGGTGATTCTGAAACACTGAAATTACTGATTATAAAGAAAGACAGACAGACATTCATTTGGCCAGCGAATTTCATCATTCATTTTGACATGATAATATTTATTATTTACTATGTATAGAAATAGTCTTTGATAGAGTTTTCTGTAGGTCCAAAAACTTTGGCCCAAACCCAAAGAAATGAGTAAAGTACCAGCCAGAATCGGAGCAGTCATGTCTCTTTTTTAAAGCGGTAACCCACGCAGAACTGAAAAATGTTAGACCTGCACCCAGCCGGCAAAAATCCAATCATCTGATTACTGTAAAAAAGTTGACGTCAATTTTTTTCATAAGTTGTGTTTCTTCAACTTCGCTAATCAATTTTTTAACAACAGGAAGTGATGACCAACATGACTAGTTTGGAATCCGCTTCACAGTTTTTGTTCCATTGAGCCCAACATTACTTCCGTCCGTTTGCCCCTTGACCTAGAATAACCTCGTTCACTCATTGCTCTGGCTGCTTACGCTTGCATCGCTATCATCGATGCTCTTCAAGACGAGTCTGACCTCTGCTCTCTGACTCTTCACCTCCTGAGCAGGAACATTTGCTCACGAAAGGTCATCTGATACCACCTTGTGGCCACAGATGCACTACAATGTTGCAAGTCACAATACACACAGACACACACAAACACACATATATATATATAGAGCACCTACATTATGATTAGTGCTATTGCAGTCAGGTCTTTCCAGATCCACTGGGGTCTTATGCAGAATGTTAAACAAACCCTGGACGCGACCGACCCTAAAAAACTTGAGTCCGAACCCGTATGGGTGCCGAGTCGGGTCTCGAGACATACAGGTTGGGTGGGCCCGAAAAGACTTCTAGTCCTTGGCCCACAAAATTCCTTTCAACAAACAGGGGAAACCTGGGGTTTCCTGTTCTGTAAATGCATTCGTGCTTTTTCTGTTAGCCATGCTAGGAACGCGGCTTATGGAATGGCAACAGCGATCAGCTGGTCTATCACTCTGGCTGCAACTGTGATTTTTCAACATCTTTTGGGTGGATTGCTTTGAAAACTTACACACAATCACACACACCAGAGGAAGAGAATAGCCTACTGACGCTGGTGATCTCCTGGCTTTTTTTCTTTAATACAAGCATGTGGTTGATATTCGTAAACTTTTGCTGCAGGATTGAAAGGATTGCTAAGAATTTTGGTTCAGAGGTTCACATACACATTGGATAAATTATAATAACTTTGGTGACCCCTGACTTTCACCATTAGGTCAAAATATTAATCTGTCCACGTAAGTATGACCAAAAAACTACTGGACTTGTGACATCCCATCATCCCCAGCAGCACTCCTTTAATCTCTGAATTTCATGATCAAGAATGAGAAGTTTATTTTTTGATTAATTACCTTCTGCATTTTAAGAATCCAAAAGCAGAACGCTGCCCGGGTTCAGACCTTTAAATCCGCCCACTTCACAAAGTTCAACTGACGAATTGTACTGAGTATAACCAGTTGATAGTTCTGTCTGATATCAGGCAAAGTAAACATGGAAGATACCACGAATCAAACGCTTTAACAGTCCTAATAATTTCCCCTGGTCAGCTTAGGTCATCTGAGTGCAAACAGTCTGGTATGATGTGAGCGCTACACTGACCATGGGAATGGGTGGTGCTGCTAATATGTTGTTCAGAGCACAGACACTAAAACCTGGAACTTCCACCATGATTTCCTGACAGCGGGGACACTTACCCTTTGTTTACGAGCGTGATTCCTCCTCTTGAAAAACAAAATCAGCTTCTTCCTCATGACTTGGTTGCTAAAAGAGAACAACTATTCAGTGAAAAGAGGCTATTGCTACGTTCATTTGCAAAACTATTTGTTTTTTTTAAAAAAGCATACAAATATGCATAACCCATAAAAAAGTAATTCCCAATGAGAAATCAATTTTGTAGACATACAGATGCAGTTAGTATTCTCTCACATGTGCAAGTGTACCTTTGAAAATCTGAAAATACTTAAAGGGATAGAGCTTGGTGTATTTTTTATTCAGCATCTGCACCAAAAACAATCATCGACTTATTGTTGTTTATTTTCACTGTGGAAGGTACAGAATACTGGGAACTCTTCTGTTTACACATGATGGTGGCTGTAGGAGAGTAAAGTGAGAGCTGACCCTGAGAGTGTGGCCTGTGCAGCAGATTCACACAGAGGTGGTCTCTGTCCTGATAAAGGACTGAGCCAGTTGGGCCGCTCTCATGGTACACACAGATAACGGTTCGATCCTAGACGGCCTGGCCTTCAACCCCTGATACAACCCTTCTTCAAACACAACTAACGCAGACACAAGCTCATTCTTTCACTTCCTTTCTCCATCACTCTCCTTCGTGTCAGTAGGGCAACTCAATCGGGTGACTCAGCAATCAGATTAGACAGAATAATCAGCTGGGGTTATCATGCTTAGGTCAGCGTTACCTCCAATGCTTTCCTTGGCTGAGATGCTTCCTATCCTGTTAGTGTGGTAGGCATCTTGTCCGATGCACTTTGCAAGGCCAACAGATGATTATTGTATAAATGCACTGAACAAATGTAGATACTCACGTCTTAATGTTGTCGTGGTACACCTTTGTGTCCGATGGCTGATTATACAGGGGCTAAGAGGGAAAAAAACAGACCAGAGACCGGCTGTGGATTAATTATTAGCTATTAGGCTAGCAGCAATGTCTAACCTGCTACTGAGCTAAGCATCACCTCTTCCTCAAAGTTCATGAAAGGGCAAAAAATATTATGATACATGAAATCACATACCAGCTCAACCTTAGGACCAAGACCCTCTAGTATTTTATGGGCCTCTTCAGCTTTTTTCTAGAAAAAAAGGAACAAAAGTTCAAATCTTAATTACAAGGTTTACAGAAAGTTGACATAAACAACAACTAGAGAATTAGAGGATCATCCCAAAAATCTCTTTGTAACTCATACTCATCAAACTTTCTGGTGGCTCCAGCATGTTAACAGAAGCTTTTATTAACATGTTCATGAATGTAACTTTCAAACATTTGACCACTTTTACAGCAATTTAAAGCAATACTTCGTAATTTTGACAGCAAACAGTGTCTTCGAAAAACAAAACTCAAAAAAGTTAACAAGTTGCACAAAGTAGCAATTTTAGTAAAATCAGGACATATTTTATGAAGAAAATGTCCTCTGGTTTTCCCTCTGATGTCCTACGACTGCTCTGTCTGTCTGCAGCCTTTTATTTAGCGAAGCTGTTCCCAACAACAACCCGCTGCTGCAGCTGCAGCTGCAGCTTCAGTCTGCAGACAGCCTACATGCTGCTTTCAGGAACCTCCGTGAATCACAAAGTTGAGGCAGAGCAACCATAGGACATCAGAGGGAAAAACCAGTGAACTTTTCCTCCAAAAGTACGACCCAATTTTTTCTAAAATTGCTGCTTGTGCAACAAACTAACGTGCATTATTTAGTTTTGTTTTTTGAAACCGCAGGTGGCGCTCAAAGTTACATATTGCTGCTTTAAATTTCTAGTGAAGTTACAGATCGAGGGTATGATGAGGAACACCTAAACAAAAGGGTAAATATTCAAAAACAACAACAACAACAACAAAGATTATTACATCAACTCCAAATAATAGTTGTGTTACCATGAAGTAAAGAACTTTGCTTTTTGTTTGAGCTTCTGTAAATGATACATTTTTAAGAGCATTTGTGGGTGCCTGAAAGGAGCTAAACATGATACAAGGAAAAAAAAAAGGAAAAATCCAAAGAAGGATGAATGTTGCAGCTGGAGCATAATTAATATGGTTGGTAAAAACAGTTTTCCTGGATCAGTGCAGCCTGTCAGCTTTTTCTTTCATCAGAATGATACTGAATAACTCTTAAATTCCCCGTTTTTATAGGCCTAAATGTTCAGACAACAAAACAAACAAGCAGAGCTGCCAGACTCTGTGCACAGTGTTCGAGCAGCTTTGCTGCCTAAAGGGTTAATGGCCGACTGAGAAGGAAGGCGTGTCTCAGCACTCTCCTACCACAACACTGTCTGACAGACATGAACTACAGTGACCTCCATAAACACACACTCACTTCCCCATTGTTCAGCTGAAATACAGATAAAGAGGTCTGCTTTTGCTCTTGACTTCTGGTTAATGTATAAATTAGGAAACATAAAGTCAAACTGCAGAACAATTATGGTTACTTTCTAACACTACTGCCTACAAAACATGGAAAACATTCCACTTTCCAACAGCAGCCTTAATTTAATCTCAAAATTAAGACGTCACTACTTCATATGCCGACAGTCATGGAGATATTTTTGAACAGCTGAGCCGGGAGCAACCACAAACATTCACACCCTATTCTTGTCAAATACACTGCTTTTTTAATCAACAAATAGCACCAGTAATAAAATGTCTGAAAGCCAACAGTAAACAGTTAAATAAGGCTAGCAACACAGGAGTGAGAGTGAATTTCAAACCACAGCAATTCAGTTAGAAGCAAAAATACTGTGAGCTATGAAAACAGATTTACAGATAAGTTCTGTTTAGAGTTCAAGGGTTTGTTTCGGAAGAGGAATCTGTCACTAGATGGCTGTGGTCGCCATGGTTTTCAACTGAAGCGGACACCTGTGTGTTCTTGTCTTGCTGAGGCTCAGCACGATTTAGGCCAGTTAACCCACGCAGGTGAAAAAACAAAGACAACGTCTTTCAGCTTTGAGGATGCGCACTGATGATTGATAACATGAAAGCTAAAATAGTTTAGAACACAAACAAAATGACCAGGGAGAGCTGAGGAGAGGAGATAATGATTTGCAGCAGATGACTAACCCTGTTCTCGTCGTAGATGATCTGGACTATGCTGCGGTGCTTGTGCTCCACGGGGGGAGGGGTCACTGGCTTTTCTGGCTCCACTGGCTTTGCTGCTTCCTCCTCCAGTTGTTGCTAAGAGACAACACCAACACAAAACATTTTAACCAATAGCACACAAGAAAAAAACATGGAAATGCACACAGAGAAAAACACGTGGGGCCTACTTTCTTATAAACCTGATCCAATTAAACATGCATCATATGGAAACAAGTGGTGGAAAACACATTTACACTGTGTTAACAGTGTACTAAAGGTTTCTGCCACAGCGGCCAATGCTGACGCTGACAGACAAGCTGAACTGACGCGTTTGATAGCTCAGTGTTTACAAGTTAAAGGTTATGCAAACTCACAGGTTACACAGACCATTATCAGTTCCTGAAATACCTCACGTAAACAAAAAAAAAAATCCCTGAAAGTCTTAGGGAAAAGAAGACTGAAAAACTGAGAAGTATTCTCTCCCACTGAAGCTTAGTTTACATTCTGTAATCTAACGAGACCAAATTCAAAAAAAGAAATAGCAGGGGAAACTACAAACTAGATTAAAAAACAGGTTAATTGAGATTGGAAGAAGGCAGGGTGGGAAATTCAATTCTTTCGTGAGCATAAACCAGAATCTGACAGGTGAATGTTCAGAGTCGCAGGCCAATAAGCCTGGAGTCTACCGGCCACTTTCATGATTTACCACCGTTTGGCTGGTGGCCAACTTTGATATACTGATGAAAAGACAAAAGCCTGTAGTTCTAGCAATCAGTTTCTGGGAGTCCTATAGAAAAAAGGTTGCACAACAGATGATTGACACAAGCTTCATTACTCATAGTGGCATCTTACATCTCATATGAAACATCGTTTATGTAGAGAAAGCAAAACCTTGAGCTCTGACTGACTGACTGACTGAAACGGCTTACAGAAAAGACGAGCGAAAAGCCCTTTCCTTATTCGGTGATGGTCTGGCTTGGTTCGGTTTGACTTCATTTGTCTGCTCTGCACTGCAGAGATTTGCATTCCCATTATGACAGTTTTACATGCATTATGTCGTGTCTTTAATTAACTGATGATGCACTTGTCTTTGGTCGATTACAAAGAAAACATCAGTTATTTGAAGTTATTGCAGAATAACGCAACAAAGTGTTTTTCCATCGCACAGCACAGCAGGTAAAAGAAGTTGTTTACTTGTTAAAGTTGAGCTGTTTGCAGGTTTCACCACTTCCAGTTATTTTGGTCAGTTAAAATTTTTTATTGCAGCAAAATCAGTAAGTATTGAGTTTCTATCTGCAGTTGCTTAACAAGACTCTTATACAGACGAAAGCAAACCTGATGAAACAGAAAAAAAAGAAGATGTCTGCAGTATAACCGGGACTCTGGAGACTAAACTTCAAACCAGACAGTCAGTAAGAAGATACAAAAGTACTGAGAGCTGAACACAGAGGCTTTTAAAAATCCCCTTCTGTCTGCTCTCATGCACGGGCATAAGTTGAGTCTTGCAACACATGTTTGTTTGAGGGGGCTGCCACAGGATGCCGTGGGTATGACGTCACCTCAGCCCGCTCAGAGGCGTATCCAGCACACTCTAGCTGTAGCCCGGACATGGTCCATCTTGGGTGCAACTCGGCACGACTCAGCACAACTCAGCGCAGTTAAACTGGTGATGGAAATGTAAATCAGCATGGAACAGTTTGACTCAGCACGTCCAAAAGTGACAGTGGAAAAGTCCTACCCGACTGCAGGGCGTAGTAAGGGCCAGTGTCCACATAGTGGGTTTTTTTCTGGGTGCCTGCGTCTTTTTCCAATTGTTCTTAATGAGGAGAGAGCGTCTGCAGCAGCAGGCGGCCGCACCGAGAAAAAGCGCAGCATCCAGCATCTTTTTTCCAAGCGCTCTGCCTTTTTTGTGCAGCCACTCTGAGCGCTTCAAAGTTTAAAATTTCTCAACCTTTTAGAAAAGTTTTTTTCACTGAGCAGTAGATTACTGTGTTGTGTTATCGTTTCAACAAGTGGCAGATTGGTCAGAACTCAAAGATGGAGGAGAAGCTAGTGTTGGCCATCACTGTGTAACTGGAGCTGTATGATACATCCGACAAAAACTAACAGAGAGGAAAGCTCGCTTGTTTGTTCACTCATGTCATGCCCCAACATCCTCCTTGCTCCAGGTCTGTTCGCCAAAGTTGCGATAGTGGATCCATTATTATTATTGAGTTCATCATTCATACAGGGTATAAAGGATCCTCCGACAGTAAAACAGATAAAAAAAGCAACAGAGAGGTGTCGATCATAAAGCGGCCTTTATCAAGAGCAGCTTTTTTTTCTTCCCTTGGCACACAGCGCTTCTTCTCACAGCGAACATGCACTTCTCTGCCCCCCACCCCCCAATTATTTTTTTTTATATTTTTTTTTAAACTTCAACCACACATTTCAGCTGCATCTATGTATCTTTAATCTCTACAACATATCTGTTCAAATTTAAGGTTGATTGATATCCAAACACATTCCTCACAGTGTAAGAAATCCGTTTCAGGCACAGCAACTGTTGAACCAGCACTTTTCAAAATGTTATCATCGCGCTTAACCAACATCAACTGTAAGACTTTTGTAACTTCTACAATGTTGGTTTACAACAGACCCTTTACCAAGCCACGCCCCCCTTAGCTACTGTTGCTATGTCTGTCAAGCTTACGGAGCTAGCATGGAGCTCACATTGTCACTAACTGCACTCCCTGGAAAATGTTAACATGACAAAATGTTGAGAGCTGTTATTTCCAGACTTCAGCCACCGACTTTAGCTTAGCTGGCCGGGTTTGCTTGTGTGATTAATAGCTGTAAGTAACTCAAATTAGGCTGCTTGTATCCACTGATAACAACTAAACATGGCTTCAATGTTTATCGTAAGGTTACTGAAGCAGATGCAACATTAGCTGTGCTTGTTAAACTGTGAGGGGTTCCACAGGGAATGAGGACGCCCGATCAGTTTTCCCCAGAGCATAACACTCCACTTTTCAGCATTTGATTTTGGAAAGACAAGGAACGTAAATCTCCTTCAAATCTCGCCAAATAACAATCATCATTTTTAATAGGTGGCCCAGATGCAACGTTTAACCACGACAAGCTCGAAATCCACAGAACCAGCCTGAAAATGCTGAAAATCTAAATGGAGAGCACAGACATGTAGTTGTCAGACCCTGGTCAGGGCTGGAAAATGCTACACTCTGATTGGCCTGTTTGTGTTCAAAGGCAGCGCTTAGAGAAGGGTCAGTTACACGTCTTTTTTTTTTTTTTTAAAGAATCAATAAGCTATTCAATTAACTCCTTATTGCTGTTCTAACATAATCACAGCAAGTGAACTTGTTGTTTGTGCCAGTTTTCACACACAACATCCACCGTGTTTGCTGCACGGTAAGAGTCAAAAGGTTTACTTAACCAACCTGCTTTTTCTTTAACTTGAAAATCTGCTGCTCCACTTTTGCAATCTCTCTGTCCACACGGTCCATGCTCTGGATCAGCTCCTCCTTGGATAGTTTGGAGGGAGATGTATCCTGCTCTTCCCCCATGTGTAGCGTAGGTCCTCCTGGCGATGAGGACTCCACTTTGACAGAGAACTGAGACTCCTGGCAAAAAGAATAAAGGTCCATTGAGCTTGACAACAACAACAAGATGTGTGTCACTGATAGGGATGTCAGGATTAACCGATTTTACTATTAACAGTTATTAATTACAAATGTCACGGTAGGATAACCATAAGAATTCTGTAGGCTACGGTATCTCTCATCATACGTCATTTAAGCGGAAGGTGCAGGAAATCTCTCATGAGTCATGACAGGAGTCACATTATGTGTGTGGGTGTGTGTGGTCACATTGTACACAGCATGTCACTTAAACTTACCCTTAAGTTGAAAAGCTTTTATTGTCAGAGGAAACTGATATTCCAGACTTACATCCACCAAAGAAACGCATTACGTCGGCAGTGGATGTTCATTTCAAATTTTTAAAACAATGACCAGGGAGTTGTGTTCAATGACAGCTATCCAATCTGCAGAGCCTGCTGCCAGAAAGTTGATGCTCCAACATGTCTAATTTGCCCCAACATCGTTGGGATAATCATTCATCCCTCCATGCCAAAGTCAAGGTGAAAAGCTATATCAGCAAATTCCTCCAGAGCAATTGAAGTTACCAGAGTTCAATGACAATTTTACGAGGCAGGAGGAGGTGAAGGAGCTTTCTCTTTCTACCTGTTGATAAAAATACTATATTGGGATGAATATTTAGTAAATAATATTACAAAGCCAAAGATAACTGTACATAAACATTTTAATTTGACAATTTAACATACAGTATATCACTATCAGTTTGAGGCTATCAGTTAGTTTTTAAAGTACAATTCTAATCTTTGGTTACTTAAAAATAAGTTACAGCCTGATGGTTAATATACAAGTCTAATATTTGTTTGCCTTAAAATTAATTTATAAAGGTTAATGGGAAAAGAGAGGAGAGACAGAGAGACTTACATTATAAATGATATAGTTACATTTATGTGTAACAAAATAATGTATATTATATATATATATATATATATATACATACATATATGAGTGTATGTGTGTGTGGGTGAATCTGTCATAGATAAAATAGTGTCAATATTCGTGAAAATCGTAAAACCGCGATATTTCCTCTGACAATAATCGTGACACCAAAATCTGACATCGTGACACCCCTGGTCAGTGAAACTCTATCTATTTCAAATGACTACACACAAACATACTCTGACATTATATAGAATCACAGACAGTTATAAAAGTATGAGTGGAGTTTATTAGCGTGTTATAAGGCTGGAAACCCTCAAGAAAAAATTGATACCAGTACAACTGCCAATGCAAAGACTTTGATAACGATTCCTGAACGATAATTTCTTTGATATCAATTTTATCAAATCTGTTTTAACAAAAGATTGTATTACACATACTAATGATCAGCCCTGTCTCTGGGTGTGATCTACAGCCAATCAACAGTCCTATTAGCTCTTGGCATAACCAGCATGCTGCATGCGTATTGGCTCACTGATGCTGATGAGATTAACTCCTTTGGTCATTCAATACCAAATTTATACATCTGACATTTTTTGATACTTGATAGTATTGAGGCAGTTCAGTCGGTATCATAAAAGCACTGAAGTTCGATACCCTGCCCTACAGGAAAGTGTCACCCTACTAACTAAATTTGTCTCCATCGGGGCAAAAAGACAACTGAGACAAAATGGAACTTCTTGGTTTCCAAAATGGGTGAAGACAAACAGGGCTCACCTTTTTGACCTCCACAGCGGCTCTTAGACTGTCCTGTACTGTGTGGGTTATGGGCAGGACAACACTCCCCGCTGTGGGAGGTGTGCGGGCCTCAGCAACAGTCTCCATCCGAGGGCGTTTAGCCTCCAGGGCCTCGTGCTCAGACTGGGCTGTGATGGAGTGAAACTGCTGTTCGTAACCATGGCGTCTCTCTGGAGGCCTGCAGAACAGAAGTAAACAAAAAAATCACAGATGTAGCAGACGCTACATTTAGTGGTCTACATGTATGGTTCACTAACTGTAATCCAGGTGCAAAAACCCACAGGGAGTGAGGCAGAAACAGCAACTCTGCACTGCAGACTTTATTACAGAATCCAAAAACAATCCAGATGGCAATTTTGAGGATGCTTTGAGGATCATCAGTCAGATATTAAAGGCTCGTTCAGGTCAAATCAAGCGTTGCCATGAGCGCCACAGGTTTGTGCAGTGTTGTGGGATGTTGACCAGTTTGCAAGTTAAAATTAATTGACTGATTAACTGATCATATTAAGATGAATGGGAAAACTTATTAGAATATCCGGCGCAGCGCCTTATTTGAACGGGCCCTCAGGCAGGAGGCCTGATATTTGAGACGAAGCCCTTACCTTTCAGTTCCTGGGTGAAATACAGACAGTAGAGATGGCCTCCTGCGACCCTGTGGATCTTGCATATGTGTCCGATAGTCTGGAACGGTAAAATCCTGAGGGCAAAGGTACACACAACAAACAACTTTGTAAAGCAATCTGCTCAAGGTCAAGAAAGTATGAAAGAGGGGGGACCTGAGTGTAAAGCAAAGGACAGCTCTGCAGACCAGAAAAAAGAAAAAATGACTGCTCTTCACGGATGCAACAGCCAAAGAATGCCTACACGGAACCTAAAATTTGGCGTGGCATTGCGAGTATCTCGCATAATTTAATGAGATCTCAAAAATCTGGAATTTTACTGTGGGACAATCCCACAAAGGGAAGCCAATCCTTTGTTTTACGTCAAATAAGATGCAGTACATTGTTATTATTACACGCATTCATAAATTTTACCAGAGCGCCGCAAAGAGCAGAAGGAGGGAGGAAAGTGCATCATTACGTGAAGCAGGAGAAGCGTTTCTGCTCGAAACATTTTGCCATGACCGCCACAGCAATACAAAATGTCAAGAGCAAATAAAACATTTTGCAATCAGTCTCTCTGGGCAAATTGAATCGTAGGCAACTGGACTTGTATTTGTCTAGGAAGACGTTTCGCCTCTTATCCAA
>JAQLOL010000006.1:3187665-3205925 GCA_029783665.1 Naso thynnoides
AAAAACCTACAAAGAACATTAAAATCAAAAAAAAAAAAAAAAAAAGAAATTTGGTAAAGCCTTAGACTTTATTACTCATATAAAGGTTTTCCATATTAACCTCCAACGCCTCAGATTAAAGTCAACATGTAGAAGCAGAGAGCATGGAGAGCGCTAATGCAATTCTGACAAAGACAAACATGACTGTCGCTCAAAACAACAGTGCAGAGAGAAAATTTCACCTGTTGGTGGCGCGTGCCGGTGAAGGTGTACTGGACAGAATGTGGTGGATATCGGCTCTGCTCGCTGCTGAAGCTCCCCTGGCTGGGGGGGTAGCCCGAGCTACTGGACATTGTGGCTCAGTGCTAGCGGGCTGCTGCTGCTTCACGGGTCCGATTTTTTAGCTATACCATGTTTGGAGAGACAAACCACCTTCAACAAGAGAGAAACAAATTATTATTTTTTTTGAAAGTCACATTTTACACATTGAGATAACACATCAAGGTCTCCTGAATATCTTTCTGCATGAGAAATAATCTAAGAGAATCTGTTAACTTTCATAGTAAGCTACTGAAAAAACTGGATAGCACTGTCAGAAAACACTGCATTTGGAGAGTCATGCTGCTGCTGCAGCATCATACGGAAAGAGTAGAACCAGAGAGGAGTTATCATGTGTGGTCCACTGAGCTTAGAAGGTAGACATGAGAAACAACGAGGGGGAAAGAACAAATCCTGATTTTGTAAATTGGTTATAAAACTGATCTTACTTGATTTTGAAAGCCAGCCCAGTCCATCATTTTTAGCCATTTAATAAAACATCTGTGTTTCCATCCAGGTCAGTATTGGCCTACTGCACCGTCCCGCAGACATCACTAATTGGTGCCACTGAGGCTGATATATCAAATCTAAAATACACCACTCTAAGCTTTTACAATACCTTGCAGTGGGGTTAATTTATAAGTCAAAGCTTTTAAACTAAAAAAAAAACAGGAATAATCTTCCTACAACTGGTACACAAAAACAACTTGGGCTATAACGTGCAGATGCAATTCAGTGACACACCATGGCAGTTTCATGTGGGTGGAAAGAAAAGGGGCCTGTTCTTCAAAAATGGATAACTGAGTTAACTTGATTTGATTGTTGACCATTTGCTTTTAGCCTGGATCTGTTTTATTTTCAAAAGCTATCACAAATGAACATGGAGTGTTACACTGAGAAGTTTAAAACTGGAAGAAAAATACAGAATTATTTGAGCTGGCTGCATTATCAGAGCCAACTCTTTGTTGTTGTTGTTTTTCCAACCATTTAACATTCATGCTGGAAAAAAATTTGTTGACAATGAACGTTTTGCTCGTGTTTTCAGTATAAACATGTCCACAGAAAACATTGCAAACGTGAGCAATTTCTAAATCCTCCTTTACTGTCAATTTAGACAGCAATATAGATTGTGCTTATCTATATATTTTTATATGCTTGTAAATATTAAAATAATCAAATGGATACAAAAAAAACCCAATCTATCCAAATGAGATCTAATATATGATTTAATGCTCAGTCAACTATGGTCTAGAACAAAAAAGAATTCACATAAGTTACCAATGACACAGTCTTCTTCTAAATTTGAACACATTTAACACACAAAACTTGGTAGTAAATTCTAAATCAGACAGACGAATATCATGATCAATTGACCATGCAATAACATTACTTACAAACTATTTACTGTTTATCTATTAAGGGAATATGCAGAGTGTGTCATTTATTTTATCATTGTTTTTTGATTGGGAAAAAAAACTAACTAATTTTCATTTAACATCTGCTGTGCAGTTGCCGTAAAAAGATGCCGTCTTTAACCGTTCATGCCAGCCAATCACAGGAGCTGTGATCATGGTTGTAACTTTCCCTTCATGTTGCCATTACTTCAAAGTAATATCCCACTGTACCCAAGAAAGTTTATCCAAGATTATCTAAGCATTACCCTTGAATTTACACAAAAACGATTGCAGCATGGACATGTGCAATATTATTTTAGCTGTTCAACACCCTATCAGCCTGATCAATTCACCAATTTACAAAGAACAGGAAGGAGGACGGAGCCTAAGGAAGGAAGGAAGCATCAAAAATAATTTCTGATGAATGTCTGTTCTCTAAATAAAGCAAAGTCACGCATCTGATAACCCTCTACTTTGCAACCAAACAAACAATGATTTTGTAGTTGGTAACAAAACATGCTAGCAAACACATGCAGGGAGGGTTTCTGCATGCCGATTCAGAAATATCTACTGGATATGACTTTTGAGGGGCTTCTCCCCCCCACACACTCTTCACAGAGAACCAGGATTCTGTGTTCTGTTGACTCCATAATTTTTATTCTACCCCTTTGAGATTTACAGGTGTGACAGAGATTATAATACTAACTTCAGGGTTGGGAAAGCTACAACTATTATCATCATATCCAGGGTGGGGAGTTGTTGGGAGTTTTTTTTGCTGTTGTTGTTTTCAATTTAAAGACCACATTTTGGTAGGTACCAGACTTTGAGAACAACTTTGGCGTTTTCAGAAATTATACTCAAAATATCATCAGTGTCTTGACAAAGTAACTTGTAAAGAAAAAAAATTACCAGCTGCAGTGAGTGTAGCAGGTACACGTGTTTGTTTTGAACAAAATCTGATTGCGATGAAATTCTCAGTCTAAGCAGTAAAAGCAGTGACAAAGTTTGTTATGTCCCATGATTTCTTCAATCTGTTTGAGGGTAAGTCTCACTTGCCACAGCACCTTTTGGCTTTTACCCAAACTAATGGAAAATACATTGGCTAAAAGCAACTTGTTAAAAAGGAATAAATGAAACAACAAATGAAAAACACTTCTCAGGCTTAGAAATTAGGAACTTTATCCACCAGTGATGACCAAATATTTACCGGTGTGTCTGACAATCAGTGAAACAGGAAACAGAAATAGTTGCACTGATGCTGCTAGGGGACATTTTGATACCTTTTAGGGAGGTCCTGCTCCTTTCACCATTTTGTAAAGTTACATTAATTGTTCCACTATGATCCCAATGAAAACAAAGTAAGCCAATAAATAAATAAGTAATAAACAAACTGGGATCAATCGTGTGCCACAGCACTCTGTTTAGCATGAAATTAAATCATGTTGGGGTTTTTATAAAAATATTACTCAAAGTACAGGAGTGGGCAGCATGATACTCATATGCTTACCATCAGAACCAGGTGCTGCCCTGATAACATCAGTTTACATCCCTGCTGTTGCAAAGAAACCCATAATAGATCAACTGATGGATCTTAGCAAAATACAGCTGTATGCATCGCTGCCTCATCTATTTCAACATGGAGCATGTATGCAGATAGCACTTTCGCTCTTGGGTGTTCCCCTTCCTCTGCCGTTTCCATTTCAACAGAATTTGGTTACATCCTCCGACGTGGTTTAAGGGATGCAGCTTCAGGTGAAGATAAAACTGCACTGCTTTGCACAGCTTTCGTCATTTTATGGTGAAGACCTCAGTAAAGTTCAATTTACAAATCATTTATTGTGGCCTCTCTGATTACTTCTACGCAAACTCAGCAACCATGGTAAACTTGATGGCCTCATACACAGGCTGGCAGGGAGACATACTGCTCGTGTGTGTTATTGTTGTCTTTTAACTCCATACTGTCACATAAACGCAATTGAATTTGTAGCGTTAACGTTAGCTTATCTTGGGGGATGGGTCTATTCCCACAACAGAGATTTTCCGGAAATGCAACAAATATGTGCACAACAATAACAACGTCCACTCGAATTACAGACTAATTTAACACTTCACTATGGTAACACGACGTTTAAGATGTTGTTGTTGTCGCTAGCTAGCTAACTTAGCCCGTATTTCACCTTTGAATTCTCAACCACGTCGCCATCTTGCAAGGCAGATTTTCAGCGTAGACCGGGGCGCTAAAATAGCGTGCTAATTAGACATTTTGCTTTGCTACATATTAGCAATATTTACTTACCTCATATTTAGAAAATATAGCGTTGGGAGAGAAAGGTATCCCTGGATAGAATTGTGTACCAATTGTTGATTGTAAATCCGCGGGTTGTGAGCTGTGGACGACTGGGCAGACTGAAGGCTGCGCCGCATTTGTCGGTCGATGTCCTGACAGGGTAAAATAAATTGTTCCTACTCGGTTGAATATACAGGGTTTTCGCACTCCATACCATTTGTTTTTGTTCAGAGAAGACCATTAGTTAAAGATTTACTAAATAAATGGACGTTTATGTCACTCTTTGGAGAAAAACTTAAGTTTTTCTATTTTGAATGTTATGTACCTGCAAGGATAATGCAGTGTGACAGCTAAGAAGTCCCCCTCAGCAGGGTAATGTTGCTGGTTTTTGTAATTTTCCCTGATTAGAAACAAGGAAATTGGTGAATTTATTGAAGTTTATCTTGCATTTTCCGGGTAATCGTTAAGACAGAAATATATTCTTCATTTGAACGAGTTCCCTTTTTCACCTTATACGTTATTTTAAACTCAAATAAACAGAAAAGGCGATAGTGACTCCAAGTGAGAAAAAAAACTATTATTTGGCTAAAAGTTGGCAGCTGTTGTGTTGTTGGAATTAGTTACGAAACTACAATCTCAAAATAATGGGCAACATTAGATACACCAGTCAAACTGTGTGCACTGTATGTTTTTAGATGTGGAACCATTAGCATGTTAGGCTTTTGTCTTTGCACGGATTATTTACGGTAACGGCCAAAGTAATGAGTGTTTATCTAGCTATCTTGGTAGTTCTGTCCTACTTGGTTTTTATAAGATGCATCTTCTACCGACATCGGCGAACTTTGGTGAAGTCGTTGAAACAAGTAACGAAAGACTCGTCAAGCAGAGAAACAAGCGGAGCTGATATCAGAGCTCTGATTGTAACTGCGCATCCGGATGATGAATGTATGTTCTTCGCTCCAGCGATAATACGACTCGTTCAAGCAAATGTCAGCGTTCATTTGCTGTGTTTATCTCAAGGTACGGCGACAGCAAACTGTTGTTGACATAAATAACGACATTCATTAATGACGCTGCTGTAAGTTAAGATATTGTTGCTTAACACGTGACTACTGAAATTTGTCTGAAAACCATTTCTCTTTACAACTAAACTATTTTGTGTCTACATAATAAGCAACCTTTAACAAGGATTCAGAAAGTTTGCCAGTTTGTTGTTGTTGTTGTTGTTGTTTTCTCTTGGTGAGATGACCCTACATTTCTGCCAAATATTGTAAGAGTTAAGACAACCTTACTTTCCCATAAGGCCAAGAGTTTTTCAATATTAGGTCAAATCTAAAATGGTAAAGCCACACAATCAAAATAGGAAACTCACACAGATTTGGAGTTGCTTATCAACAGCTGCTTAACAGCGTGGGTGTTGGTGAGGGACCACACAAAATAAACAGGAGCATTGTGGGTAAACTATATGGAAGTGTAATATAAACAATATTTTTAGAAAGTAAAGGCATCAGGTTTTGTAAGCCAGCCCATTCGATTTCCCGAAGGAGAAAGAAAATGATTGAAAACATTTCACATTGCTGCAGCACTATTTCTCTTAGATCCAACTTACTTGACACTTGAGTCAATTATTATGCAGTTAATGAAAATATATTTCAAAATAGTCAAGTTAAATGTTTCACATCACCATTAAGCTGAATCTGCTGACAGAATTTCGACTTGTATGTGGATTTGCCTTTCTTTACGATACATCTTTGAGCTGATATGTCCTCCAAATATTATACAGGGAACTACTACAATAAAGGAGCTCAGCGTAAGCAAGAACTCCTGCAAAGCTGTGCCGTGTTGGGAATACCACACTCCAGAATCACCTTAGTGGACCATAAGTAAGTGTCCACCTGCACCAAACACACAACATACAAATCATAACATTTCAGTCATTTCAAGATTGTGTTGAGGGTTGTAAGAATTTGTGCAGCTGAATATTCGGATGTTTTTGTTAGACATGGTTATACCATGGCGACTTGTCCACGATGTGCTGCCCTTGCTTAGTGTCAGCAGGCACTGGCTGCAGCCCCCCCCCCCATGACCCTGCAAAGGATAAACGGTTACGACTAATGAATGAATGTTTTTCTAACTCGCATTATGATTTAAAACTGAGGCTACTCATTAGCTAAACATCACTTCACAAAACATTCTTATTTTGCCGTTGGTTCAGGAGTCAAGTCCCTGCATGCCTGCCCGATGGAGCGCGTCAGTCGCCTCCCCACCACCCAGAATCTGTGAGAACAGATAGAGAAATGAACACAAATCTCACCCGTCCATTCTCACTACAAGAGAACTCATCTAGCCTGGCCTGATGCATCACGTATCTCTGTGTTACAATAAACAATTTGGCCTCAGAGGCAGAGGTAGGTCTGTCCCGTGGGACACAGAGCCCCCTAAGGAGCTTTAAAATTCCAAACTGACATCAATCTCTCTATTGATCTGTCTACAAAAAGTATAGTGAAGCATGTTTTAAAATTATGAGTCAAGCAATCTTAAAAAAAAGTTTTTATTTCCCAACTTATTGTAACTTTTAGTTTTCCATAAAAAGTTCTTCTTAGTGGAGCTACGATACTTGATTTTGTCTTAGATGTTTGTATTCGCCGGTCAATCAGCCTGTTTGCGGTCACAAAGGAGTCGTTAATGTCGAGGGCAAATTGGGAAAATTTGGATGAAAATATGACAGGGTAACATTATTTTGCGATGGTAATAGTGTATTAATTGAATGAAATTATTTTCCTCTTCACTATTAAATTGCACCACTGACTATCATGGTAATGTTTTTTTTTTTTTTGGTCAATTTTGAGTCCCACAACAAAGTGTCAGTTCACTTTTTAAAAATATTTCTTGAATTGGAAAACTTTTGAACTTATCTGCTTGTCAGAGGTCGAGCATGAAACAAAGAGCGCCGATTCCCTTTTCAGTGGTTCCTCGGGTATTATTCTGTTGAGCTCTTCAGGAAGATTAGTGGTAACAAAATAGTTGTACGTTTAGACTTTGTTGCAGAATTATGAATATTCTAAGAGAAAATCTCTTTTTTTATCCCCCCTCTCTTTTGGGGGGGTGTCACGAGATGCCTTCCTAAAAACAAATACATTTTTTAAATGATTTAAAATTGCATATTTAACCCATTATTGTATAAATTCTGGTTTTGTTCTTTCTTACATTATTTCTTAAATTACTTTAAAATAATATTGTAGCTGTTAGGCTGATGTTTTTAGTGTGTATTGATGCCTGTGTTTGCACAGTGTGTGTGTGTGTGTGTGTGCATGGCTATGCACGATATCATACACCACCTCCAGGGTCAATGGGGGTCCCCGGTCTCTGGCATTGTTATTGCGGGGGGAACCCCTGTCCTAGACTACTATAGAATAAAATAAGGATTTTTGATGGTAAATGAAATTGTGTCACTTTGCTTAATTAAATACATGCATTTTTGTCTTCATGTGGTGCAGTACATTATGTGCAGTAACAGCTGTAGCTCTTACGCTGTGGCTGTGAATGCCCTTAATTTAACACACACTTCACTTGCAACGTTGTCACTTCACGTTCACATCAATGAACAGAAATAGGAGGCCAAATCTTGAACTGTGTTATTGTGCACTTTTTTGTGAAACTCCTGCATTGTGTTGTTGATGCAGCTGCAGGGCTTTTGGTCTCCATGCTCTAGCTATTGGCAAGGTCAAGTTACAGAGAAAGTTGTGTTAAAAGGTGATTTTTATTTTGTATTTTTTTCCCCTGCGGATCAATCCTGCAGCTTCCCCTGAAAATGTTTTGAGTTTCTAAGAATCGCAGGGCTGCCTACATGTGAGTCTACATGTTGGCTCAGCAGGAGAGCTGTATGAACTCTGGCACTAACCTGGAATTCACAGTAATAAACTGGCAGCCTGCCCAGGTTGTCTGCCCCAGAGAACATTGTTCCTGTGTGTGTGTGTGTGTGTGTGCGCGTGTGTGTGTGTGTGTGCGTGCATGTGCGTGTATGCGTGTGTGTGTGTGTGTATGTGTGTAAATACACACATGCACAGACTTCACAGGTTTATCATCTTGTGCACACAGAATATAGCTGAACTTTGATCTCAGTACTGTCTGCACTTCTGCTTAACTAGAGTGTAGCCCTTTTTCCCTTTCTGTGTATTCTGTTGTTTGCCCAAAACACAAACCTAATCAGCACTTTGAGAGCCCCAGTCTCACTCACAACCAAGCACCACCACCCACCCCCCCATTCCCTCTGTTCCTCCCCTCCTCCCCCTCTTGTCCATGTCTGCTGAAGCCAACTGCCAAGGACTGTGGGATACATTTTGGCAACGCTCTGAGCACTGCTAATGTAGGTCATTCCAAACAGTTTTTTTCTGTGTGTGTCTGGACATGGCTAGCCACACTTTGGCTTTGCTCAGAACCCTTTCTGCCCAAGTATGTGCAGATGTACATCCTTGACTTCAGCTCTCCCTGTTTTTACTACTGGTCATTTTACTATGACAAGGAACAAAGAAGATGTCATGCAAAAGTTAATATGGAATAGAAACTTGAAAATTTCACTGTCAAGATTTCCCCCTCTTTCTGTCTGTCTTTGTTAAAGTGAATTCTTTTACTCCCTTGTTGAATGTTCGCTCCTTCAGGGCAGATAAATAATGAAAACCTCTCAAAGACTCAGAAGAGTTCATTCGAGAAGTAAAGACAGTTTGCACCTGAGGTATTAAAACAGAGTACCTAGAATCTTAAGGAAGTACATGTGAAAATGCTGAACAGTCTGACGCCCAGTGTGATTAGCTAGGCAATGAATGTGTTTTGAATATTTCCAAGATTAAACCAGTGCTGCTGCAGCTGAAGCAGCAGCAGAAAGTCAGGAAGGGATAGCTGTAGCAATGAAGAGAGCGATGAAGGCGAAGAGGATGAGAAAGAGACGGCTCGGTCAGAGGCAACAGGTGAAATTACAGCATTATGTAAAGTTCAGCCATTTATTTGTCACAAAGTACTTAGCAATTAAGATATTTGCAGTGCAGGACCTTATATATGGCATTTTTTAGTAATGATTTAATAAAGCGATGCACACGCACATATATTCATGCAGATTTTAGAGGGATTATGGGTAAATGTAACTCATATATGATATCATGCCTTGTGATTTAAACGCAGAGAGCATTGAGAACAGAGGTGGCAAAAGTGCCCGCATTCTTAACTTAAGTAGAAGTACGGATACTTGTGTAAAAAGACTGGTAAAGGTAGAAGCACTGACTCAACTTCTTTACTCAAGTAAAAGTAATGAAGTACGGGTTATGAAATGTACTTAAAGTCTAAAAGTAAAAAGTTTTCCTCTGGAGGACATTTCTGTGCAAAATTCACTGAACCTCATGTCATATTAATATAAAGCAAAGACTGTTAAACTTAAAGGTAGGATCAGTAGGATTTGTCCGAGCTGCTCCTAAACACATCACAAGATGAGATGATTGTTGAGTCTTATTCCCAGAATCTCAAACACCGACATTTTGGGTTGGTGAAGCATCCTCGGCACAGCCAAAAAGGCAGAAGCCTTAAAACTTAATTAACAGCCTGTTTGGAAAATGTACGGAGTAGAAAGTACAGATATTTGTGTTCAAATGTGGGGAGTAAAAGTAAAAAGTTGTCAGAAAAATAAATACTCAAGTACAGTTCAGATACCTGAAAAATCTACTTAAGTACTGTGACAAAGTATTTGTGCTTTGTTACTTTCTATCTACCTCTAATTGAGAATATTTAAAATAGAATCACTGAATTAATAATACGGTGATGACAAGTGTAATGAGGTCAAATGTGCAAAGAGTAGAAATCGTAATTAATTTGCAACACACATACACACACATCCTCTGAGTTTGTGGGCTGTGTATCAAACCAGAAAGTGTGCTGTGTCTTGGAGAGTCAGCCCTGACACTTGGGCAGACTGTAAGCAAAGAAAAAAAAAAGTTTTTTTGTCTGCTGATGACACTTCAAATTAATATATTCATTGCAATGTATTAATATTACACCAACTGTGATGCAGGTCATGTTGTTTTTAAGCCAAAGGTTCCCTGTGGGGTTGTTGACCTGCAGTAGTGTTATGTAGTTTGTTTATCTCATGTAGGCACACAAGGATGCACAGATGTTGTGCATGCATGTGATGCAATACACAGTCCTGCCAATGGTTTCACACTTTTCCACCGATCCACAGATGGCGGTAATAAACCGAAGAAAAGCTGCAGAAGAAGACTGCAAACTAGCAAACAAGAACGTAAACAATGCTGGTTTTAAAATAGTTCAAAAACTGGGAATGTTTTATAGAAGAGGAAATGCATTCAGGACATTTATTTGAGCACAGTGTTTTTTTGTGAGTAAAACTGAATCAAATAACTTTTAATTGACATTTTCATGATACTGCACAACTGACATCAAGATACTGTCAAACCCAGTAAAACTGTGTCAGAAAGAAGCACAATAGAGTAATTATTTTCTGCCTGGAGTGGCAGTTTTTGAAGTATGAGCCGATTTTGTACTGCCATCTCATTCATCGGGGTAGTATAATGCACGGATCCACTGGACTTGCACTGCGCGCAGTGTGTCATGATGACAGATCTGGGTGAGACTTGCTCACTCACAACCACAGCCTATGGAATCACAGGAATAACACGTGAATTCTGTTTTAAAATAGGATTTTCCCTGTAATGCTCAGTGAATAGGACAGCTGTGTTGACAGTATCTGGGGCCCCAGTGCATGTTGGGGCCTTTGTGATCAAGCTCGATCTGAGCACGCTCTGCTGCCTCTGCACTTGCACTGGCTTGACCTCTGTCTGCTCCCTGGACTCGATTATAGCTGTTCACTGCACAAATTCAGCCATGCCACTTCTTCATTACAGTATCCATCAGACTGAACTGAAGCGACGCCGTCCCAAACGCCTCGTGTCCTACTAGAACTTCAAAAGTGTTTAAGTTAACTTAGAAGTGAATCACAAACTGAAAGCTTTTGTTATTTATTTGATTAATTCCCTTATGCATTTAAAGAAAGAGCTCAGCTCTCTTCTTTTGGAAAGAAAACAAGGTATTCATTGCAGTAACACCCTATCCCCACACCAAGTTTAAATATACATCGATCTGTAGTAAAAATAGCCCTGGCTGTTTTATAAGCACATAGCAGGGTGCACTAAATAGTGGCGAGATGTTCCAGCCTTGCCACTGACCTCTGGCTGTGCTTTTATCCCAGATACATTTGTCACTGGCACACGCTGGCCTCTGCATAGTCAAACAATCGCTTTTCCCGTTTACTGAACTCTGCAGCCAGCAGTGAACTGTAATTTTGTCACATTAGATTGTTTTTTTTTTCTGCACAACTTACTTTCAAACAAAACCAAAAACATTATTTACATGGTTAACAGCAATGTTTCCATGGTTCTTTTCATGACAACAAGACCGCAGCATAAGTGAATTATGGCAAAACCTGCAACCACAAATGTCTCTAAATCTGTGAAACACCGTGCGCCTCTTGGTGCTGTTACTGTAGTTGTAACTGCCTTATTACAGCAGGATGCTGTGGGCGTTCTGTCAGTCTGTAGTGGCATCGTAGCCTTTCACAGCATGACATATAATCTGACTGTGTGGACAGAAGTCTGGCAGTTTTGCAGGCCTGTGGTCCATGTGACCAGACTAAACAAGCCCTCTCTCTCACTCACACACACACACACACAGAATCCCCTTACTGGGCCAAAGTTCAACAACTGCATACAGATGCCTGCAAGCAATTAGACATCCACATGCAAAGCTACAGAGGGGGAGCTGTGGAGGTTACTCTAGGACATTTTGCACTGTTGCCATGGTGAAGCTGACACTCAGCCTGCATCCTGCTTGAGAAAGGTCAGGTGTCTTATGTCTTTTGTTCATTTTTCTTTTTTTTTTCCCTTGCAGGCTTGTGCTTGGTTGGAATCGTCAAACTGAAAGGCAAAGTGTACGAAATAATAACTGAATAAATGCAGGAGTGAAACTAATGCTACATTAAAAAAACAGACAGGGCTACAGTGCACCGAAGCTGTGAACTCAGTATGACAGTTCATTACTTAATATTTATGCACTTTGGTCAAATTGTCGCAGAATACTCTTTTGTTTTATTAGCTTTCCATATGAAGCACAAAAAAGAAATTAGGATTTTAGGCTTCTGTTTTATTATTTATATATCGTTAATGCAGCAGTTAATATGAGTTTAAATAAGACTCCATTTTACAGCAACATTAGCCACTCAAAAAACACACCCATGCCCACACACACACACACACACACACACACACACACGGCCCCTATGATATGTCATGTCACTGCATGGTATCAGAATGTCACAGCAGTGCATTCACTCGATGACAGACAGTTTTAAACTATCTCTGAACCCCCATCTGTCCGCCCCTCCTCTCCCCAACCCCCACCCAAGCACCCTGTCCACCAAAGCCTGACCCTCACACCATTGGCAGCCAATAGATTTGTGGCCTAATCCATCACTTCCCTCCTCTAGCCCAACTGTCCTGGCTCATTGTTAGCAACTAAGAGAAGGCAAGAACTGTCGACACACCCCCACACCTTCCCACCCTTTAAGCAACTAAAATTTACGTTCACATGCAAGCACGCGCTGCCGCTCTCACCGCCCCTGTACGACACGAAGTGTGCAGCAGCATGTCACTTTGTTGATCTCTCTGCTTATCTCAGTTTGATTGTTTTCAAACTGTCAGGTCAGTTTCTTCTCCTGGCTGTGCTCTTTGATCAATATAAAGCAGAGAAATGATAACTGGTGAACAGCCTGGATCTGCTGCATTTCAAATGCAACCCTTGGGACTACATGAACTGTGCTGACCCAACTCATCTGAGTCTGCCTGAGTGGCCTTTTCAACATTTTCTCTTGAGTTCAAGGGGAATATTGAACAAATATAAAAAGCAATGCTTTTATTTTCTAAGCTGAGAAAAAAAATTCTGCTAATATTTCTGCCAAAAAGGGAGCTTCTGCATGTCTAGTAGGCCAAGAGCTCGGGCTAGCCAAGTTTGATGTTTGATGTATCCTCCATGCTGTCTCCAGGCTGTGGTTTCAGATGAACACGATGCTAAGGGCCTTCCGACCCTTAACCCTCGGAATTCCCAGCACTCCCTTGTGTTTGCATTCCACGTCAGTCTGTTTTTCAAACACTGGGTTAAATCTACACTGTGCAGAAATGTGGGGCTCAGAAAGCCATGAGACATCTCCTGTACGGCGAAGAATGTTCCTGAATTTCAGTTTCAGTCAGGCTGTACTGCGGACACAAGGCTCTCTAACACTGTCGTAATATTACTATAACGTGTAACCAGAGTCCCTTTCTTTGTCCACCAGAGATCTTCCAGATGATCCCAAAGCAGAATGGAGGGTCTCGTTGGTCTCCTCTGTAATTGCGAAGCACATAAAAGCTCACTCCTTCAACATGGTATGCTCAGCTCTGCGCTGAACTCTTTCCTTTCAGAGCAGTGGCTTTTCTGTCATTTCCTGTTTAATGTTAACACACAGTTTCCCTGCCATTCTGTGTACAAAACCCATGTATTGTTTGTTTTCCTTTGACCATACGCTTTGGCACCACAGCTTTCTAGCTCATTATCCTCGTTTTTCTGTGGTCCGTGTTAAAATCCTGTCAGCCTTCGTTTCTTTTTGTCCAACTCAGACTGTACTTTGAGCCTCCCTTAACAAGAAGGAAAATGCTCTCTGCTGCTGTAGAAAGTTTGGATTCAGTTTCTGTGTTTACACAATGATCCTTATCAGCCCAGCTGCAGTTCCGCACTATTAGCTAATGGGAATGTGGCAAATTTAGAATCAAAGAATTGTCATCCATTTTGTCTCAACAAATGCAAGAATAGTCAAATGCTCCGACAAACTCAAAGCACAGCAGCAACGGCAAAAAAAACCACAGCTCTGTCGGGAAGATGATTACACAAAGCTGGGTTCTTCTATCCTGTAGTTGCTGATCTTTTTTGTTATCAAAGACGACAAACAAAACGCTGTCTCCTCCCATCCTGTTTGGCTCGGCAGCGGAAAATGCCTCCAGACCAAAAAGTATGCAGGAGAATCATGTCAGTCACACATTTACAACGTCTCTAATGATTGTATGCAGCAATAACTCACCTCTAGATGCAAAGAGTAATTCACTCTCCCTGCTCTTAAACAGAACGGTATTTTTTCTTTGGCTTGACACCATGCCAAGCACCTGGTTAAGAGCTGCCGAGGAGATTTAAAGTTTGTGTCACTTATAATGATTTGGAGCTCATGTTTGCAAATACATAGTCATGATATAAGATGTTTGATGATAGCAAATGCCTGGTCTTTAGTCAAGAACTTCTTCTTTCCCTTTGACCTGATTTTTTTTTTCATTTGCCTTCTCTGGCGTGCAAGCATGCTACAGAAAAAGGTTTTTAAATATCAGTTATCAGCTGCCAAGCAGCTCCGCAGTCAGACACAGAAACCCTTCGACTAACCCAAGAAAAGTCTCTCCCTCTGTTTGTGCCTCCGTTTATTTAAATACACTTTTAGATAGCCCGATTCTGGCTTTTCACCCGCACATTGAGATATTTTGTTGTTTCAGGTGCTGACCTTCGATGCAAGAGGAGTGAGCGGCCATGCCAATCACAAAGCCATCTATAAGGCTGTCAGGTACAGACTGAGTTTTAAGGCTTTGGGGTTTTTTTCTCTCTTTTTTTATATAAATCCCTCAACTTAAAGATGTCATCCTCAGGGATATTATGTGGCTTACACATGCACACAGAAACCCGCCCGCTGCACAATCATAAAACAGCGTCCAGGAAAATGCAGAACATTTAGGCCCAAATGAACATCCTTCTTTCCAAATGTTTCCCCACAAACACACACACGCACACACACACACCATGTTTTTCAGAATTGGTCTGTTACATAGCTGAGAGGTCATCCAAACAGAGTCCTCAGAGGGACTCGGCTTTGCTCCCAGAGAGCAGCAGTAAATCCTGTCCCTGAAGTGGTGAGGTGGGAGGGCAGCAAGTTGCATCAGACTGTTGGTTTAAAGAAATGTGTTTTGTGCTACGAAATGTAGATTGTCATTCCCGTTCCTGTGTCGTTGTGACGCCTTACCTGTCTGCCATGTTAGTTGAGATCTTTTCCCTGGTCGAGCCTTTATGGCTCTTGTCAGTCTGTTGGCCTCATCTATTGATAAGATGTGAGCTCTCCAAATCACATCTCATGATTCCCATTAGGCTGAAACCCACAGGGGCTGTGCACTAGTTTCACAGTGCACTAAAGTTCAGTGGTTTGTTGTTGGGTTTGGTTTAACAGCTTTAGCACATGGAAGTGCAAGTTTAAAGGAACCCTTGACTGTACTCCCACCAAGACATGAAATCATGCCTTTGCTACAGAGAAAAAAATCCTGCAACACTGAATACAAAATTACCCATACACATAACACACATAATTGTTGGTATTCAGCAGTAGGTTGGCTGCAGCACTCCATGGCCTTTTCCGTGGTGTAGTGCAGGGTATACGCAGGTATACAGAGAATATTCACTTATTTTTCAGGCTGCATCGAGTATACCCACTTCCAAATCCCCTCAGATTTATCTGTTGCAAACTAGCTATTCAAGAGACTGTTAAAAAAAGAAAAGAAAAGAAAAAACACTACTTGCAAGTTTTTTTTTTATGTGTGAATTGTCTGAGGAATAAGGAAAAGTTCACTCAAAATGACTGATTATGTAGTTGTCTCACCCTACAGTCTGACTGTGGGCCAGTGTTGATTGCAAAATCTGCACTGCTGTTGTGGCTGATGTTAATTTCGAAATGATCCTTCTTACTATCTATAGTCAAGCAGCAGAAGTTAAGTGACAATGTGCAAATAGGCTACTGTCCCATTTTTGGATAGCCAAATATGCAAGAGTAGTCTTACATGCCCCTATTAGTAACACGGCTCTCTATAAAAAGGGCACTTATTCTTTACTTGACAGGCCACTTTAAAAGAAATTGGGGAGCGTAGATTAAGAGTATACCCACTTCTCCAGGCACTACATCACTGGGCTTACAGTCCTCTAACCTGTTTGTGCTGTAACTCTAATCACATTGAAAAGTAAAAACTTCCAATTTGTTGCCAGTTTTTCTAAAGGTATAACCAACACAAATCCAGTTTGTAAAATGTATCATTTCATTAACCCCCATGTTTACGCAGATAACTTTTTTTTTTCTCCACTTGCAGCCATCTTGCTTACACTGGACAAGTACCCAATGGTAAGTATGATAAAGACAAAACTTTCAAATGGTTTATCACAGCTCAGATTTACTGGTCACTGTTAGTGGATTTGTCTCTAAAGATAAATATTTTTGAGTAAGTTGTTCGACTGGAAAGAGTGGGTCTCCTCTAGATATGTGAAGTAAGATGGTAGTGAACAAGTGCCTAACAGAAGCCCTATTAATTAATTATTAGCTTTAAGAAGCCCTTTAAACTTCAGACACAGACTGCTTCACAACCAGACGGGAAATGACATTCTCATTTAAGAAGCATCACCTCTCTGGTTTGGATTTTCCACAGTGAGAGCCCTGGAAAGTCCTGTAAACACCGACTGAGTCATAGTATTTGTTAATGTACAGCGCCCTCTTCTGTTCAAAAAGGTTGCATGGGTTTTGTGTCTCCTCTATATATTTTGGTCTGCTGGTGGCAGCATGAGGCCAGTTGGATATCAGAAACACCAGTCACAAGCCATGGGTTTGTATTTTAACCATGTTCCCTCGAACTGTTGTTAGGGTTTCAATCTAAATGTTTCAGCCTCTTTATCATTTGCAGATGTTAAGCTTTACCTCTTTACATCTTACCTGTCCAGACATATTCAAAATGTGTGTCAGTTTGTCTTTTACTTTCAACTTAGTTGGACTGAATTGTGGTTTTGGTTTCTTCTGAGAGGTCGTGAAAGGGAAAGTAGGACAGAGGGGAAGACGTGTTACAGCAGGCTGAGAGCTCATTACTTTCCTGGTTTGGTAAACACTAAAGCCCACAGAGTACACACACATGAATGTTTGATAAGACAGCATGATAAGAAACAAGAATAGCAGGCCCGTGTAGTGAATCATACATGAGATCTCAAAGGTTCTCAGTCCTGAGGCCGCAGCACACACACTTTATCTGGGACAAAATCCCTTCAGTTTGGCTTGCCCTCTTTAGCGTGCTATGAGCAATCTTGAAACCAGTGGGTGTGTCAATAGTCATGCGCTTCTGTTATTTATTACCAGACATTCACACCTCACATGTTTCAGTGGCCCAACCGTCGCTTCCAGGGAAGGTGGCAGAGAATTAGACCCAACGTGATTGTAATAAGCCTCTCTGCCTGGCTTGACAGCAACACTCACTGCTTTAAGCTTCTTGTGCTTCACAAACTCCTGCTGCATTTCGAGGGTTACAACACCATATTAAAACACTAATATATGTTTTTGTAGCAGTTTTGTTTATGTTTTTTCTGACTGTAGCCTAAAAGCATAGTGTCTCTTTGTTATGTATTGGTGAAATTAGGTCGCACCACAGTAACATTTGAAACAGAATAACTTGAGTGATTGGCCTAGTTGACTGTCTGCTGCCGTGTTAACTGTTAAACATATTAACCATGTCTCCGTCTGCTCTCTCAGACTGCTCTTTGCTCTCCCTGGAGTCTGTTGGCCTCTTGAGGAAGTACGTCTCCTTCCTGGAGCTTCCCCTCAGCTGGCTGCTGCCCTCAAGTCTTCGCTGTTTTGTAGGCTCACAGGGCTACAGGCAGGCCAAAGTAAGCTCGGAATTAGACACTGTTTGTTGGCAAGACATGTCAGTCTACTTTTGGATGGCACGTGTTTTGAGCACATTCTAACTACAGGTATATACAGTTTGTGTGGTGAAGAAATGAGGGGAGATCAAGTTTGCAAAAAGAGACACAACAGCAAAGCGACAAGTTGAGGATTCATATTATGTGTCAATAAGCTAATATTATCAAAAATAAATATATTTTCACTAAGCTTCAGGCTTGGAGCATTGTTAGCTGTTAAATGAGATCTCACAGTATTACACTATATGTTAACATATCCTCTCAAACAGGGTTGGGAAGGTTACTGCAGAAATGTAATAGGCTACAGATTACTAGTTATTGTATTTAAAATGAAATAAGTAATTTAACTGTTTTAATTACTTAATCAAAGTAATGTAACTTATTGCATTTGATTACTTGATTACTTTTCTAAATTTCTAACAGATGTTTTCAACTGTTAACAG
>JAQLOL010000006.1:3206025-3219149 GCA_029783665.1 Naso thynnoides
GACACTGTGCACATCAAAACATCAAAATGAATATTATTCAACATACAGCCTAAGCTTTTTACAGAAAATATTCAGATATAACCCCCTTTGTAATCATTAATATTTTCATAAGTAACTATAATTTAATTACACATTTTTCTAAGTAACTTTAAATGATTACAGTTACATTTATTTTGTACTTAAAATACGTAATTCTGTTACATATAACTAGTTACTTCCCAATACTGCTGTCAAACAGCCCTCTTTCTTTCTTTTTCAGAATGCCATGTTTTGCCATCGCACTCAACTCCTGTGGTTTCGGTATCTCTACATCGCCTTCTCTCGTTACATGTTCATAAACACATTCCAAGTTATCCCACAAGGTCCAAAGAACCTGAAGATCTTTTAGGTTTACCTCCTGCAGATGCACTGATTGTACGCACTGATTGTTAGGTGTCCCCCTGCCTAACTACTCCAATACTGTGGTAGGAGTGAGTTTTGGAAGCTTCTTACAAATCCGATGAGCCGTTTTGCTCACAGTGAATAAAGAGTTCATCAATACTTTTGGGCTGATGTAGCCTGAGTAGGTTTTTGTTAGCACTTTACATTAGTAAAGCTAACAACTTGGAAACAACAATAACAGAAAGTTGTTATGCCTCTTTACTACAGAAACATCTTTATTGCTCTAAGTCCTTACACTGTATGAAAACAACTTTAGGGTTTGAATCATTAGAGTTGTTTTTTTTGTTTTTTTTAATCTTATTTCAGAGATTGTTGAAAATATTGTACAGTAATTCAGGTAAAGTTCTGATTAAAAGTTTGACATTTGTATCACATTGGTGTTATTTCTTTTCTCCCGGCGGAGTGTCTGCTGCGGGTTTGGACATGTCTCTGATGGTCTTGTGAGCTTGCATGCTTTCTTCCCACTTCTCTCCACCAAACTTCTCCACTGTGACACTACGAACAGTACCTGGATCCAGACAGTGTGGGGCGACACCTGGAGAAAACAACAGCAACAACGGGGGAAACTCACTGAATTGCATTATGAACACAAAAAGTCACTGTCTCCAGCACAATTGGTCTATACAGATTTAATCATTTAAAACAAAGTTTCCGAGACCATTTATCTCCCCTTTTATCTCCCGAGGATCTAGAGCACTGGAAAGCAGACTGGGTTGGTTAGTTTGGAGTAAACACAGCACAGTTAGTTTGGAGTAAACACAGGATGATGAAATAAGTTTACAGCACACGAGTATGGGGTGACTGTCTTGTGCAAGCAGTTAGAGGTCATACCATATCCATCAGGGTTGGAGCGAGGAGTGTAGAAACTTTGAACTCCACAGGTTTTACAGAAGGTGTGTTGAGCAACGTGAGTGTTAAACGTGTATGTGGTCAGATTGTCGAACCCCTGTGAGAAAAACAAAGACATTCTTCACATAAAATGCACCTGCAATTTAAAAAAAAAGTCTTGCTTGAGCTTACTACCTTTAAAAGCTTGAAGTTATTTTTTGGAACAATGAAATGATGGTTTTGCTTCTTTGTGCAAATGCTGCAGCTGTAGAAAAAGAACAGATAAGTTTATAATCAAATAAGCAAATGTGTTTGTCGCCTAAGTGAAAAATTCCTGTTAAGTGTAGCAGGCAAACACAAAAGATGTCCAGAGTGCACTGTTCTGTGTCATGTTTCAGCTCTCCAGAGCCTTCATCAGGGTGCCATCAGTGTACTAGTATAGTTTGACTTCTACATTTTATAGGAGGGTTTTTTTTTCATTTAAGTGACAAACACATTCATTTCTTTGATTATATTATCTACCCCTCTCAAAGAGCATCTGCTTCTTCTTTGCTTGATTGAGGACTGACGCAGCACTCCTATCCTTTTATTCTTAATAGATAAGTTCATACTGGTTTAATGAAAACTGTACATTCAAAGGAAAAAAAAACATTTTCAAAATCAATGTTAAATCATGATACTACTGGTATGATTTTTGTAACTCAAAACTAAAAATGTAGCTCATGTTGGAATTCCAGTTTTTGGCAGAAGACCAATTAATTTTAGATTTATGTGTCCGACGTTTATTATTTTTTAAATTGAGATTGTAGTAAATATGTGACAGTATCTTTTAATTTAATATCCATACTTGCAATGGAAAACATGGAGATCTGGGGAACTCCAGACTTCAAATCTAACAGCTCCACAGTGGCAGCCGCCTGTATGTTTCACAGGATCCATTCTGTTGGTTAAAAGAAAACAATACACCATTGTCATTAAAACATGGGTTTGTTCATATTTGATTAGTCTTGTTTGCTTAGTCTCCTTACTTCAGTCAGTTTGATGTCAACAAGTAAAAGGGCACAGAAGAATTTACCCAAATGACGCTGCGATAAAACTGGTCTGACGTGTTTGTTGCAAAACCTGCTGACGTGGAACTGAATGTCCTACCCGAATTGGTTCCAGTCACCCCACCCTAGACAAAGTCCATGACTGCCAAGAGTCACATTTACATCAAAAGCTTCTCAGCTGGCTACACCTTTGATTCATTCACAAGTATTCATGTGGTGTTTGAATATGTAAATTCAATGAAAGATAAATACCTCTAAGAAAAGCCTATGTTGACTTTGTTTTCCTGAGCCGCGATCGCCTTTATTTCATGTGATAATAGTTTCTGCTTCCTTATTACTCGGCTGAGCCTACGCCCCACCTTAAAAATATTTTTTCCTGGAACACTTTCAGTAAGACCATAATTAATACAAGCAATGGCAGGGCAAAGTACAGCAGGCTTGTGAAAACACATTACTCAGAGGTTGAACTAGTTCAGCTAGACGCCCCACTCTGTGTTGGAAAGAGCTGGCATGGTGCATCACGGGTTGGGTGTCATATGACAAAGTGCTGGAGGGGTGGGGAAAAGGAATGTTGTGACCCAAATACAAAAATAAGGACTATACCAGCTGTACCATATCCATGACCCCAAAACAGAATTCAAGTAGGCTACAGACTCACGTGTGAGCTTTTGAATTTGATTTATTTAGCGTACAGTTGGAGCTTAAAGTAGAGACTCAAATCACTGGTTGGTACTTGGGGTTGGCAGTAATGTAGCAGTTATTCAGAAATCGACATTCTTTACTATCTTGCCAGGGCACTGAGTTGGTTCCCACAATCAGTAACTGTCCTAAATCTCAGTTTGTTTAAACAGCTGGAATTACTTTACTCTAGGAACATTTATCCAGCAAACTCAATAAAACTGAAGGTACTAGTCTTACTTTTTTATAGATACCATCCACATAATCTCTAATCAGTGTTCTATTTGTGAGAATATAACAGTATCATCTGGGCCTTAATATCATGCCAGGCACAGTCAGACTTGTACTTGTGGGACAAAATCTAGCCCTTTCCTGTGATTTTGGCAACACTCTGAATAATACCTGACCATTTTGCATTGTGATAAGTTAGATAAGGAAATAGAAGGGAGGTATCTCATTGGTAGAACTAGGTGTTACAATCCCTGAAAATAGGGACACCCAGTCCTACTAAGTTAAAATAGAAAAATAACTGAAACTAGTATAATATTTTTCCCAATTAATTGGTTATTAAGCATGAGCCAAAACAGCAACAATATCACGACTTTACGAAAAGAGGAATGTGTAAACATTGTGTTAACACTGTACATGATTTGCTTCTGAGTGTATTTACTCCTGATAATGCTGCAAATGTTTTCTGACCTGTCTGGTGACTTGACAATCTGTTCTCTGTACAGTACATCCATCACAATGGGCAGAATAAAAAAAAATCTAAGTGCCACTATACAGAAACTTTAATATCATTTAGTTTACACATCATGTATATTCAATAAAGACACCTAGATTAATATTAAGATAAAACCTAAATGGCAGAGCAGAACAGGTGAGATGCTCTCTAGGTCATCTTTTTTAAGGTCATGACCTGACCTATGTTCATGACTAATATCGCGTCCCTGCCAGATAACCAGTAGCAGCAAAATATCTGCTTACCAAATTACATATTTTGCATTGGCGTTCAGTTATGAATATAAATTCTGAATGTATCTTTATTTAGACTGTGTAATAAGATATGGTGTTGTAGGCGATATGGATTAGGAGCGAATGAAATACAGAGGGGTAAATGAGGTCATTGAGCAGTATGATCTTCCTCCTCGCCCGAAATACTTTAACCTTAACGTTACCCTGCTGTCACAGCAGCTGGTGGCACGTTTACCAAACACGTTTCCATCTGTTAACGGGCATGTTTAATGAAGATCAGCAGAATTCACGTCTGCACACGTTTCTCTTCCGGTTCAATGTCACATATGCTTTGTCATCCAGTCCCTGATACGACCATAAGTTGTTTGATATTCTATATCTTAGTATCAAAGTTGGGAAAAAAGAAAGAAGTGGAAGCTACTCACTTACAGACTACAATTACTTAACATTTGGCCTACTTTGGTCTTGTATGACTCTTATAAAATTCTATATTAGTGCGCCACAATCATAAACATATTGAGGTTATCACGTCACTTACTGTTAACCGCAGCAACCAATCATTGTACAACACAAACAACCTTACAGTCCAATCAAACGCTCAAGGAAGTGCCCTGTTGCTACGATGGTCCTGGCAAATTCTGGTAGTAATGAGGGGAGATATTATTCCGCCGCCAAGGATCTGTCAAATAATCATTCCTAAGCTTACAAGTTGTGACAAACGTTAAATATTTATGTTAATATGTACGTGTGTTATTATGAAATGAAAAAAGAAAAAGAAAACACAATATATAGAAATACTGCGCGCCTTAAGTTAGGAGGAACTACTTTCAAATGCGGACGGATATTGTCAGATGACGTAAGTAGACTCCGATATATAATACAGCTCCTCCATACCCCGCTGCATCATCCTTCAGAAGAAGACAGCAAGGAGAAATCTAACGAAGAGAACTTCGAAACAGTTACTACGCCTTTTAAAGTAAGCTATCATTTTCTCTTGTTTTGAGCTTTATTTTAATTGTGTGTCGTAACATTTAGGTTTTGTAATCATGTTTTAACGCTCAGTTCAGGACGATTGTTTACCTAACAGTGCTCACTGCCGCAAATTAAACGATAAGCTAACGCTAAAAGCAAAGTTGAGTAGTTAACGTTACGTGTGTATATATATAGTTTGGTAGTTTTAGTAGGTTTTCTATGACTTTCAGCGTATATCATTTCGTCGTGTATGTCGGCGGAATTGGAGCTCAGTGGCGTTAGTGGTTAGCGAATGTTTGCTAACGCTATAGCCGTGACTCAACATTTCCAGTATCGTCCATTATCGAGAAACGTTAGCTGAACAAAAGGAGGGTCAGTAGGATCTCAAAATGGCGCTCGCACTGGAAAGGTTTCTCTGTTGTTGTAGTCTGGAGCCGTTTTCTTAAAGTTTCATGTTGTAATTTCAGTCAAGTTTAGCACACATTATGTGATTCTCATGTGAATGAAAAACTTTATACAACGCCAGACGCTATACTGCCTTTTTAAATTAACATTATCACAGTCATCATGTACTTATATACTGAACGTAATGTAATACTGTAAATACTAAACGTATAGATGTAGAAGTATGTAGAGTTTAGTTTTGCTTTATCCAGATAATGTCTTTATTATATTGATTTGAATATTTTAATTACATAGTGATTTTAAATTTTTTTTCTTTTTCAACTCTACACAGGTGCAAATATGCAGATCTTTGTAAAAACACTCACTGGCAAGACCATCACCCTTGAGGTTGAGCCCAGTGACACCATTGAGAACGTGAAGGCCAAGATCCAGGACAAGGAAGGCATTCCCCCCGACCAGCAGAGGCTGATCTTTGCTGGCAAGCAGCTTGAAGATGGCCGCACCCTGTCTGACTACAATATCCAGAAGGAGTCCACCCTCCATCTTGTCCTGCGTCTGAGGGGCGGCATGCAGATCTTTGTCAAGACCCTCACTGGCAAGACCATCACCCTGGAGGTTGAGCCCAGTGACACCATTGAGAATGTCAAGGCCAAGATCCAGGACAAGGAAGGCATTCCCCCCGACCAGCAGAGGCTGATCTTTGCTGGCAAGCAGCTCGAAGATGGCCGCACCCTGTCTGACTACAATATCCAGAAGGAGTCCACCCTCCATCTTGTCTTGCGTCTGAGGGGTGGGCAGTAAAGGGATTCATGATTCCATGTTCTTAACCTTGTTTCCCTCAATTTAATGTGCTATGTATCACGTGATATAAATGCTGTTATTAAGTTGTTACACATGACAAGGTTTTGACCTTAACATGACCAAAAGTTTGCACATTACTTAATAAAGAATTAAACTGAATTATTTGGTGATTTTGTTTTTTCTTTTTATAAATCTTAAGCTCAGATCTGTGATAGCAGTATTGAAAAACACATATCCACACAGCAATAATAAGAAATTGTAATAGTAAGTTTGGTGTTAACAGTTTTGCTTGAGGTAAGAGTAAAGCAGAGGCATACCCTGAGGTTTGGGTTTTTTTTAATGACTGTAACTAGTATGGTAACTGTCAAAAATGACCTATTCTAATACAAAAAGTGTTGGTGTACATAAATCCTAAACATGAAGTACAGTACAGGAAGAACTTGAGCATAACTTAGGAAAAAAAATCCTAGCAGTTTTATATGAGAACTTCCTCTTGACAATGTTTCTCCTCCTGATATTTACACATTAAATGATGGAAAGCCAACTTTATTTTCAGTTAAACTTATAACCGGGCTTATCAGACTTATTAAATCTATGTGTATAAATATTAACAGGAAGGGCTTGAATGTCTAAATCAGTGGATTTCTGTGCCAAAGTAGTGTAGTGTCATTTACAACATATGATAGGCCTACTGAAAAAACTGAAAGTTGTGGTTCTTAATGACTGAATTGTAGAATTTAATGGCCTACATAGACAACTAAATTCACAATGGGATTTTAAAAGAGAGCAGTGTAGTCATCGTAGGCCTAAATGTACAAAATTGGAAAGTAGTGAGTCTTTAAAGTTAATAGGCCCTATAGTGAACATAAAATTGTCGAAATGTTAATATTAAAAGTTTGGCATCTGGGAAATACTGTCCATCAGCTGACAGCGTTTGAGCACCAAATAAACAGCCCCCCCCCCCCAATTTCTACTGTGCGTCATATGACTTCAGTTTCATGATGTATGCGAGAGGTGTAATGTGTAGAAAGATAGTCAAATCAGCATTTTGTAAATCATAAATGTTTATATTATTAGGCCACTGAACCAAATTTCGCAGTATCTCGGGTTAGATATTAACAGCTCAGCTGTATGTGCGCTGCCCGCAGGCGGCAGATGTTCTCGGTCGATGTGCACACGGTGTTCACGTGTCAATGGGACTGTAATCTGTATGTGAATGTCAACACCATGAAGTTAAAACAATCAGGCTTCTACACAGTGAATGACTGCGATTCTGCTGGAGCTCATCTTTAAAGTTTGGACGGCACTCGGAAATCAAACATCGATTACTGACTATGTGGCGCCATCTATTGTCGAGCAGCTGCGACTTCGCTGATTCACTTTAAAGTTTTTGTCCTACCCTGAAACAGTTGAGAAGTTGTGCTTGTGAGTTTAAGGACAGACTAATGAAAACATTTTTGTGGGTTATAACGGGGATACAAAGTGTAGCATTGTTATCTATATTTTAGCAGGCTACAAACATACTGTAGATTGTCTCCTGGGCTTTTGCATGCAAGATTAAGCCCAGTGTCTTTCGTCATGCTCAGACTGGGTAGTTAACATGGCATAATAATAACAATAATAATAACAATAATAATAATAATAATAATAATAATAATAATAATAATAAATAAAATAGATAAACTAAAATTAAAAAAAAAAATTAAAATAAATAAAAATTTACCCCTCCATTTCAGTCAGACAACACAGCACACAGTATACAGCAAACATCCAATACACAATACACTGTTCCAGAGTACAATATTTAAGTATTTTTCAGCCAGGTTACAAATGAGCCCCATGTGTGCTCATATTGGTCCAGTCTGTCTGTAAGAGAGTATGAGACTCTCTCATAGCTAGCCAACTGAACCATAGTGGTGGCCCACTCCTCATAGGGAGGGGGGCGATCCTTTTTCCAGTGTCTCAAGAGCACTCGTTTGGCTGTCGTGATGGCCAGAACGACCCACCCCCGCTCAGAGGAGGAGAGGCCTGAGTCCTTAAGTTCTGTTGTGATGCCCAACATAAACAACTTTACAGTGATGGGAAAGTGCTTCTTAAGAACTTCGAATAAAACATGTTCAATATTATTTCACCAATACTTTAATACTGGGCATGACCAAAGTATATGAGTAACTGAGGCTCCAGCACCTCCACATCTCTAACAACAATCACCAGGTATGAGATTCCACTTGTGTAATTTTTATGGTGTCCAGTGCCATCTGTGAATAATTTTCAACTGAGCAAATTCACTACCTATTTCTTTAAACAAAGTATGTATGTTGGTTAAACATAATCTCTACTCTTCCGGGCAAATATCTAGACACAATTCATTTACCCACTGGCCGTTTACTTTTAGCAAAGGGTCAGATGTTCGTTCTTGGAACATGTGGTAGATCCTCAGAGTCACTCTTCTTTGAAATAATGCCTTTGTCAAGAGCTCTTCCACTGGGATGCCTGTTGGGCAGGTGAGGGGATTTCCCAAACATTTAGATAATGTACTTTGTAAATGAAAATGTCTCCGAAATTGGTTGTATTGGAGATTATATGTAGTATGGCTGTCAATTGATTAAAAAAAATTAACTAATTAATCGCACAATTTTCTGTAATTAATCGCGATTACTCGCATTTTCCTAATGAGGCTTGTAATGGTTATTTATTTATGAAAAATCATGGAAATAATGTAGACACAGAAAGTATGTTTTCATAGTCTAATTTTTTCTTCGTGTGTATTATTCAGATGTTCCTCTATTGTGTCTTCCATCTCTTTGTTCAGGGGGAACCGGTGTTTGAAGTTTTCTAGCTGTTGTTTCAGTTCTTTGTTTACGTTTTGTTTGTTGTGCATCTTATTCTTTCTTTGAGACAGGTTGGTCACGCCTCCATAACATCAGCTGATAAGACGAGTCACACACACCACCAAGTGACACTTCTGAGGAAGGTGGAAGCTCCGCCGAAACATGTAAAGGTAGGACAAACAACCCTGTTTATGAACAAAAAGAAAAAATTAGACTATGAGATATAAATGGCTTAGGTTTATAACATTAAGTAGGAGGACTTGTTGGCATTCGACATAAAGTATTACAAATTATGTAATGATACACCCTGGTAGAAATTAAAGCAAAAAGCCTGTCCATAATAATGGAGGGAAGCCTTTTAAGAATTGGGCTTATAAAAAAGAACTTAACACCTGTGTTGCAGATTAAGAAAAGAATATGAATACTTATGCCATTATAGAGAAGCCACAACAGTCCCTGTATCTCACGTTCTGAGGTCAGTCTTTAGCCATTCTTCTCTGGATGAATTCCGACGCCTCCTCTGGTGTCTCAAACCTGTTTGGCCCAGTTCAACTTGATCTCCAGTGTGGTGGGGAAGCGGAGGGCAACATCCACCCCTCTACATGTTGAAAAGCCTTCCTCTCATCAATAACACGCTGAGAGTAGTCCGGAAAAAACATGATCCTGGCTCCATGCCATGTCACCTGGCCTTTCTCCCACCTGGAACCAGAGCATGTTGATCATAATGGGCCGCGGTCGGGCTCCCTCTCTTTGGTCGCGTTGTGGCGGACCCACCGGCACCCTGTGTGTGTGCTGTATCCCCAGTGGTGTTAAACTGGTGTCCGAGCATGTCAGGAATAAAATCATGTCCTTGTTTTTACTACGATTTTAATGTTACATCTGCGACCTCTGTTGTCCAGGTTGTCGACGTGGTCTTGCAGTTTCCGTATTTCCTCCCTCATTGCTGCCGTCTGATTACTGGATGTGTCCGCGGCACTCTCCAGCACTCCAATCTGGTCCTTGGCCTCTCCAATGCGGGAGCTCAGAGACTGTCAAGCCTCCCCTCCAGTACCTCCACTCTGGCTCCAATGTCTGCCTTCATTACTTCAATATTCTGGACGCACGGATCGCTTGAATCTCCTTCACCAGAAAACCAAGCGTGGGCTCTGCCATAATGTCGTGCTCGGGGGATTATGCTCGCATCTGAATGTCGTTTGTTAGGCTCTTTATAACGCACCGTTTTCCAAGGCCTAGTCATGGAAAGGCTGCCAAATTGCTTTTTAAACATTTTCGGAAGTAAAAACGGGGTAGTATCGTTCTCAATATCGCTTTAACGTCGAATTTGTCGGAGCAACCTGCTCAAGCCGTCAGCTCCTTCAAGAGCACATGTGACCTCCTGTAATTAATTAATTATTAACATTTTGTCCTTGCTGTGTTTGTTTTGTGTCAGTAAAGGGTTGTGAGCACAGCTGAGTGTGGAGGCACACATGAGGGAAAGGGGGAGGAGTAACCAACACAGACTGATAGAACGCAGAAAACATAGGCGAGAGAGAGGGCGGTGTCTCAGTTTTCTGAAGATCTACATACTTTACTGTTCAGTCAGTTGTGTTTAGCTGCTCTACAGGAGTCCACAATCAAAATGAAAAACCCGAAAATGAGTATAACAGCTCTCCTTTAAATGGCTGACCTCTCAAGACTCACTGCAGCCATGCAATACATGTGCTGGACTGTTTTCAGTGAGAAATCTAGAAATGATCCCATGATACTAAGAAATTTTGTAAAATGTGTCTGTTTTCAACAAAAAAATAATCATTTATATTGGTCAATATTTCCAAACCTCCCGCCAAACTGCAACTGAACTTCAACTTGAAAACTTGATTACTTTCTGTGTTAAATAAGAAAAAAAGTAGGTTAAAGAATAATTTGTTATGGACTTGTGAGCTGAGGTGTTCCAGCTCAGACTGGGCAATTTAAAATATCATTTTGTAAATGTTTTGTGAAAACATTAACAGTCCCTCCTGTAATATTGTCATAATATCAAAAGAGGTAATTGGTCAAAAACATTGTGATTTTTTTTTTCTTTTTTGAAAGCTCTCCTCGTACACCATCATCTCAAATATGACGCTGACTTTGCGCTGCCTTTATGGAAGCAACAAGATATATTGTGCATCGCCCTTTAGCCTGAAAATCCCGGGATACGATTTCTAAAATCGTCCGGGCCGGCTAAATAAAGTTCACAGGGCTTGAGAAAAAAAAGTCTTTAATCTTAACACACTCAGTTTAATTCATAGCTGAAGCACTTAGTCGCACTGACACTTCACAGTCAGATTATCATTTTGACAACATGAGTTTAAGTAGAATAAATGTGTCTGATGACTTCCTGTCCAGTAAAAGCTCACCGGGATCTCCCTTCATTCCCTTGAGACCGTCCACGCCATTGGACCCGTGGGGGCCTGGAATTCCAGGAATCCCATGACTTCCACAGGATTGTGTGACAGCTGGGCCAACGTGGACCAAGAGGAGAAACACTGCAGTACTGCAGCTCAGCCACCAGGGGGCCTGAATGAACACGGACAGACTGTCACTGCAGACTTTCACTGTAGCCAGTACATGTTTCACACCAACAACAACCTTCAGTGAACACAAGTCTTAAGCCTAAAATGAACATTTTCCCCTTTTTGGAACCATTTTTTGGTCCCAGAGGTTGTCTGTCTGTGGCTGATTGAACGGCTTGAGTGTAAAAAAAGTTGACAGTGAGACAAATTATGCAAATAACAGAATACTTAACTTAAGAGTTGACAGTTTAGAAGTTCAGGGTTGCTATCTGACAACATATTCGAAACTATTTTGAATTTCCCTTATCCATAAATTATATATACAATATGATACACTATGTATAAATTAAGATATCATTTATTTAAGTTATAGATAGACGAATAATTGAAATGCCTCAATTTCTGCATCTAAATTTGAGACGCTTTAAGCCGTTAAAGGACGGAAGCTCTCTGAAACTCTCTGTTCTGTATCAACAGTTCTTCTGCCTTATGAAGTTATTTTCCCTCGTCTCTATGTGCATATAAATATATATATTTTTTGCTCTTTTAGGACACAAGGCTTAGTCTCACCATTTGCAGGTAATGCAGTTAGTCGTCCTGTGGTGGAGCGCGGGTGAAGCTGATGAAGAGTGGAGCTGCAGAGCAGTGAAGCTTCACAGTGACGGCAGCAGCTCAGTCAGGACGAAAACAGGAAGTGAAACGATTCTGCAGTGAATCATCGCAGCTGTATCAGTGATCACAATCATCATTTTACGATACAAAAAAAAAAAAAAGCTGCTGCTGTCTGTGGTTAAATGAAACATACCACTTATATTCAAGTACTGCAGGTACATTTTTCATATATTTGTACTTCAGTATTTTACATATACTTCTACTTCACCACATTGTTTTTTAAAGACAGTTTTCAGGCTTTTTGTGTCTTTATTGATAGGACGGCTAAAGAACTAGACAGGAAATAGGGGAGAGGGGGCATGGCACACGGCAAAGGGCCACAGGGTGGAATCAAACCTGTGGCTGCTGCAGCGAGGAGACAGCCTCTGCACATGGGGCACACACTCTACCAACTGATCAGCAGGGCAGCCATGTGTCACCGCATTGTTTGAGCCAAACGTTTTTTAAACGTGCGTTACAATTTGTGTGACGGCTGCTTTATTTACAAAAACACGATGCTTCGATCGGACGCGTTGTCCAGTCAGCATTTACAAAGTATGAAGTATGAGTATTTCTCTGGATACTTCAAGTACTAACTAAATATTTACATACTTTTATGTACTTTGGTGCCAGGTGGCCCTGCACATTAATTTGAAACTAGACAACTTTTTTGTCTTAACTTTGTCATCATGATGTATAAGCTGGTTAAACAGAGTAACAGTGGTTGGAAAATGACACCATTGGCTGATAAATTGGTCTCCAGTAAGTCCTGTTTTTACCATCATATTTTTTTTGCCACCAGTACAAGGGTTTCACTGAAAAGTGAAAAATCAGTGGCGCTCTCTGTACTCTCTGTCCTGATTGGCCGGTCTACGCTGCACATCTTAGCGACAGGTGATGTCAGTACGAGCTGATTGGCTCACCGTGCTCTGACTCTCCTCTGCCAACAACAGAGTGTC
>JAQLOL010000006.1:3222261-3235293 GCA_029783665.1 Naso thynnoides
CAGCCCCCCCCCCCCCCCCCCCCCCCCCCATTCCCTTTGCACGGCACTGCTCGTAGCCCACAAATAGCCCATACAAACTATGTTTTTTTAAAAATGAAAAATAGTTGTAGCAACTTTATTTTTATGACATATTACAAGTTTCACAGCAATAGTAGCCAACCTAAATGGGGGCAATATGAAGTTTGAAATGACATACACACGCAGGAGTGACTTGTCACAGTGCAGCCGCTCGCTCGTGCCTGACAACAAGTGCAGCAGTTAAATCAGCTGGGTCGCGAGCTGCTTTCTCACTCGGGCTCACCGTGCGCGAGGAATGGCAGTGTGGGGGGGCTTCCTCTTTTCTCTCCTCAACTACAAGACGGAGAAATATGTCATTGCCGAAAACAGGAAAATCGGAATATTATTTCGACTCTACCAGCTGGCCGTGCTGGGATACATAATCGGGTGAGCAGCAATGCCTGATTTTTCAAGCCTGGATTAAACCTTTTAGAAAGTGATTCACAAGGTTAAAAATAGTTGAGCTTGTCAAAGTGGTGACTTTGTGGGTGCTGTTAAAGCGGCAGTGACGCAGAGTTACCCGGTTTTAAAAGTGACTGAATCTCAAAAGGGGGTTTCTGTTGAATTATTTTCAGTCTCAAAGTGCTGAAGGCTACAGACTGCACGTTCTCCAATCCCAGCCGTCGCTATGTGATGTCATGCTGATGTAGGCTATGCAAGAGAAATGATGAAAGCTGAGCAGATGACTGGGACAGTATGGCGAGGGTTAAAATTGTCTGGTTTGACCTTTAAGGTCCATCAGACTGCAGGATGGCACATGTAGTGGCTGCACTGTTGACAGAAAATGAGATTTGGCTCTTTGGCATGCTCTGTAGCTTACACTTGCACTTACTGTCACGTCACTTTTGAGACTTTGTGGTAACTTTTATGCATTTTACTCTTGATCTCACCCCCAGATGCACGTGTGTGCCAAAAAAGCTGCAATATAATTCAACATAGTTCCAGTGGAGATGCATATTTTATAATGGTCAAGGACACATTTACACTCACAAATATTACTCCTTTCATCTGCCACCAGGGCCAGGCCGAACCTTTGTGGGGCCCAGTGCAAAATTTGATTTTGGGGGCCCCCCACCTCTGCCAATACCACTGAATAGCCTATTGTCTATTTGTCTTTTGCACACCTACTGTAAATTAATTAGCCTATTAGCTGTTATTACAAATACACTTGTTAAATTAAAACTAGCAGCCACCAGCTAGTTTTATAGCTGGGTTTTTATTGACAGGGGAACTCATATTTAGGAGGGGACATTGAAGCAGACAGTAGTTTTGCAAACTTGGAGAGCAGGTAATCTCTCAATTACTATTTGGCAAAGTCAGCAGCTTCCCCCCATTCTACACAGTTATATCTGTGTTGCTTACATTGCACAATGTCAGGCTGTCAGGTTTTTACCTTTCTTTGGTTTTCAATCTTAAATCTGAGCCAATTCTGTCACAAGAGTAGTCTGGTGTTGATTTTTACTTTAATATTCAAAGTGATACAGAACAAAGTGGCATACTGAACATTGTACAGGTCTTTTTTATGACAACATATCATTAATAGAGAATATCATCAAACAAACAAAAAAAAAAACATTAATAAAAATCAGAATCTCTTTGGGGGCCCCTGCTGGTCACGGGGCTTATGCCTTGGGCCGGCTCTGTCTGCCACATAACAGTGAACAAACTCAGTGACCGTTTTAATGAGTGTGTGTGGTGTCAACTCAGATCACATGGTCTGGTCACAAACACACTGCTCAACAAAGGCTCCGACATTCAAACAGTTGCATCACCTCCAAAAACATATATCACTGAAATATTGTTAGACTTACTCAGAGTGAGGCTCTAAAATATAACAAGATCCGATGTTGGATGAATGTCTCAGGTGGGTGTTTGTGGTGAAGAAAGGTTACCAGGAGAGAGAGGAGGCCATCCAGACTTCGGTCATCACCAAGCTTAAAGGTGTTACACTCACCAACAGCTCTGACACAGGGCTTCACCTGTGGAGCGCTGAGGATTATTCCATACCTCCAAATGTGAGTCTATCTATCTATCTATCTATCTATATAGAGCATTTCATATTAACTTCAAGAGAGATTATGATGCTGTGTGTGTCCATTGTAGTGGACATCATTAGCCTCAGCATCTGTCTCAACAGATTTAACAATATTGAATTTCTTAGGACTGTAATTTGTTTAACCTTTTGCATCTCAATCTCTCTGTCTCTATCTAATTTCATTCTAATTTCATTTTGTAGGGTGAGCAGGTGTTCTTCATAGTAACAAATTACATAGAGACCCCCAATCAGAGGCTGGGGTTCTGTGCCGAGGTGAGTGTACAGAGGTATACACTGTTCATCCTAAAATCTTAAATGCCCATGGGTCACTGTGCCAGATTGCCACGTCAACACAAGTGCATTTTTCATATTTAGCAGCATTTATTTTATCTCAGAGTTTCAAGGTGCCAAATGGACGGTGTCAAAGTGATGATGACTGCGTGGAGGGGGAGACTGTAATAGCTGGCCATGGTGAGGATCATTCCCTGAACTGCACTCTGTCCAGGTTTTAGGTTTTAGCCTCAATTACTAATGACCGACTTCCTGACATTTAAACGGAAACTCAAAAACCTAAACTAGTGATTTGTCTAAGAATAAGAAGTCAATTTCAATCTAGAAGACTAAACACTGTCAGAGAATACTATTCCTATATTCTAAGAGTCAACTGAAAACTCTTTATCGAATCCTTCAGTTACAAAATGCTATTTTAATTTCAGCTGAAATGTGTCATACTTTGCAATGTGCATTATGAGCATCACACATGATCCTGTCATTTAAACGTGTTTATTAACAACAGAGTAAAAGGTTTAACCGACTAGTATTTCTGGTGCCAACATTAAATCAGCTCGTTGAGCAATTCTGCACATTCCTAGTTTACATTTCAGCTACAGATCTTTCATATTACACAATCTAGACTTTGTTGAAACAATTTTTTCACATCCACCACATTAATCACCAACGTCATGGGTTTGGCTATGACTTGAAAATCAATGCTCACAAAGTCATTACATTTGTTTTGACAGCACACACATCAAAAAATGATTACAATTTGTCCTATTGGGGAAAAAACTACCCAGAATATTTGTTTCTTTCATCAGGAATCAAGACTGGCTCGTGTTTAAACAGCACTGGGACCTGTGAGATTCACGCATGGTGTCCTGTTGAATATGGCAAGAGACCCTCGTGAGACCCCTTCCTGTCTGTCTTTGGAAATTTGCCATTTTGTGCTACCTTTCTAATACTCCCTCTGATCCCTCACAGGGACGGAGATATTTCACAGGTTCTATTTATTACTAATACAGCCTGTCAGCTCCACTTGATTTGTTTTTTTTCACTCAGCTGCCTCTGTCTTTGATTTTCCAGAGAGCCCTTACTGAGGGAAGCTGAAAACTTCACCATCTACATCAAGAACTTCATCAGGTTTCCAAAGTTTGAATTCTCCAAGTAAGTGGCGATGATTGCTGGTGTGCCTGCAGTTTCAAGGCATCATGGTGCACTTTGCCGAATGAGCTGAGGGACATACATGTTCCAAAGGCTGCTTGAAATAACTTTAGGGTGCAGAGAACTTTCTATTTATACCAGCCCGTGCATTGCACTGAGTGAGACAGTGAAACAGTCATCTGAGACGTCCTTGACAGCAGGCTTTGCCCTGGACAGGTGTCAGATTGGATGGGGCAAGCCCAGAGAGCTGTGCTGCTGCGGTCTCTGCTGTCGTCTGTTTAAGTCCTGCAGGAAAGCAGAGACACGCCACAAGCTGCGGCTAATTCATCAGTCAGTATCTTATTCTAATTACACAGCCAGCTCTTCTATGTTTCCTCACTGATCTTGATTTGCTTATGCTTAATGGGAATTGGCTAGTAATACAAATCCCTCCTAATGGGTGTTACTCAAAACGGCTGGCAGCAGTTTGCATCTTACAATGGACACATCCACTGACACTCTGCCTCTTAGAGTAAGAGGGTGTATTGCTGTGTGTTTATTGAAATGCACATACTGTTGCTGCTATGGGTTTGTGTGTAAAGGAAAACTTTGGAGCAAGGTTGAGCAACTTTCACTCAAAATTCAAAAACTTAACTTCCGGTTGGTTATATGGTTATATGAAATGCTGTGAACTAATTCTGCATATGTAAGCCTACAATTTAATCAGAAGGAATAGTATTGAGGGGTCATAAAAGACAAACGACAGATAGCTTTCTGTGTCCACTGTAATGTTGTCAAACAGAAGGACTGAAAAGTTAAAGCCAATATGAGAAGTTCACAGATTTTCATGATTCTTAGCTGTCATATTGTCTTTATTTATTTTATTTTTATAATTTTTCTGGGTAGGCTTTTTGTGCCTATAGGGCAGCTGAAGGATTGGACAGGAAATGGGGGGAGAGAGAGGGAACGACATGCAGCAAAGGGCCTCAGGGTGGAATCAAACCCATGGCCACTGCAGCGAGAACACAGCCTCTGTATGTCGGGCGTCCGCTCCACCAACTGAGCAACGGGGGCGCCCCTTAGGACTTCAGCTGTAAAATTTTTATCTTGCAACTTTGGTGGAAGATTGGCTCTCTCAGTGGATGAAATCAATGATACATGATGAAAAAAAAAAGACTGGCATCCATAGTTCTCAAAATCTGATGTGTGATACTGTACATGTGTTTTGTGTCTTCTTTGTTAATTTTTTTCAGATCCAACGTCCTCGAAACCTCTGACGACAGCTATCTGAAAAGATGCTCCTTTGACAGAGAGAACCATCTGTACTGCCCCATCTTCCGACTCGGGGATCTGGTCAGCTGGACTGGACATGACTTCCAGGACATGGCTGTTAAGGTACAAAGCTGTGCCAATTAAGACGGCGTGTGGGAGTGAGTTCCTGACTTCTCACAATCATCTAATAACGAGGCACAACAGGCCATTTAAGCTGCTCATGATTGTACTTCTACTTCTAGTTGAACCTCAAAAAACAATTATCGTTAATGCATTCATACCCATTATTGAGAACGAGGCAGCTGTGTTGAAGAGCATCAGACCAAAAGCATGATTCTGAGATGGCTGATTTGTTGAGATTTTATGAGTGGAAAAGTTGCTCTAGGAGCTGAAGGAGGGCAAATAATGACTGATAATGATTTCTCCTTTTTTCTCACTCTGTGCTTCCTGTTGACAGCCAAGCACGGAAATATGACAAGAAATCAAAGCCATTTAAATAGCTTTGTTAGTGGAGGGTCTGCTGGCTCTGCAAGTTAATCTGTTTCTGTGTGTCTGTTGTTTTAGGGGAAATCTGTAATTAATTCTAATTCAACAATGCAGAGCACCAAACAAGTGCATCCCAGGGTTAAAAAACTACCACATTCTCTGGCCTGACCCTTAAATTGGATTATTGCAAAGGAGTGCCATATTACGCTAAATAAAGAAGTCACTGTTCAAAATGGATTCCACAGAATTCATTTTTTAAGTTACAAAAAGTCAAAGAATGATATTAAACCATTTGGAAACACAATTGTCAGTTTGCTTTGTTTCTTTGATTAGTGGGGAGTCTGTGCTGTTATTTCTGCTTACTGGAAACAGCAATTTCAAAACAATCTCATCAGATTCAGCGACCCTGGGCCCGTTTCACAAAGCAGGTTTAGTGAAAACTCTGAGCTTGTTATCACTGAAATGAGGGAAACTCTGGGTTTTCCATTTCATAAACAGAGGTGAGTCAAACCCGTGCAAGAGGAGTGACTCCAGCCCGTGACTTCAGCTATGAGTCAGTTACTATGGCCACTGACTCCGTGAAGTTCACCTGGTCGTCGGCAGGTTTTCTTTAACGGACCTCAAGTTTCTCTCTGTCTCCTCCCTCTTTCAGCGCCAGAAACACGGTTTCATTTCCTCATTCAGTCAGCCTGTATGTTACACACATTTTAGCAGAATTGTACGGATTGAATAAAATCCAGGTTGGTTTAAATAGTCTGTTTGTCACACTATAGAAAAAGCACTTTTGTGTTGAACTTGCTGAGTCCTTTTGTTGAGGATTTTATAAAGAGGCCACGTTACTGCAAAGGGATTAGTACATCGACGTCAGGAGATGATTTTGAGACTAGATGTTTTATCATTTCCAGATGACGACCTATGGCTCTACGTTTTTTCTTTACAGTCTGTTACATATCTGCGTAATCTTATCCATCCTCTCGTCACCAGCTTCACTCAAATGTTGATTTAATCAGGCCTTATTATTTAACTAAACGGGATAAAGTTGAGAGGACGTGCTGTATTTGAAAAAAAATGTTGGGGATAATGCTGCACACTCTTATAGCAAATGAGTGATTTTTATTTTGCTAATAAATGATTAAAGTAAGGTACCACCATGCTGTGGAGGACTCAGGATGTTTGAGGGGCAGGGGGGAAAATAGTTTAAAATAAAAGGGCACTTGTTTTATGCAATGGGGCACCAGTGTGCAAAAAGTCATCGGGCACTTTATTGCATTTTTTCCAGCGGAGGGACATCCTAGAGAGCGCGTTACCATGTTTTCTCTGCACAGAAAGGAAACCCTTGAAGGCACTTTACCACGTTTTTAAAATATGGAAAGGAACCCCAGAGGTCACTTTACTACATTTTGTCCGCTGGGGGGGAATCCCAGGAGGGCACTTCATCATGTTATATCTACAATAGGGAAATCCAAGAGGGCACTTTCATTGTGTTTTTAGGGCACCAGAGGGTGCAATGCAGCACTGTATGTGCAGATGCATGATTTCCGTTTCCACCGGAGAAAGGTAGGCAAAACTCTCTTTGACCACTGTTGCCATGGTGAATCATAGTATTGGTGATCCATTACTGTGGGCTCTTTATCGTCGTGGTGCACGCACATAACTCAGAGTGAACTTACTCAGAGCGAACTGAACTAACTCAAATTAGTTTTTCTGGAACCACAAACTCAGAGTTTCAAAACTGAGGGTTGAGTTCAGGGTTGGACTCCAAGTTTGTTGAACCTCTTTTGTGAAATGAGCCCCAGGTATTCTTCGTGCTGACTCACTGCCATGACTTATTTTGACATTTGAACAGAGCTGAGCTATTGTTCATGTTGTTGGTGACACCTGTGCCCCCACTACAATTGTCTGCCATAAAAAAGGCCCAGTGCTTTGGTTCATAGAGTTTGGAGACATCACATATTTCATAGCAGAGCTCCACACACCTTCAGTCAGACAGAAAAAGTGAAATCACCTGTGTGCAAGGCCTTTAAAAGATGAAGACATGTACTAGAATTCAGAATCTACAGGAAACAAACACGATGTGTGTCTGTTTAACCAACAGCTGCAGTATTTTCATAATATAACGCAGTTTTTGTCCATCAGGGTGGCTCTGTCGGGATTCTAATTGAGTGGAACTGTGACCTGGATAAAGACTCTTCACAGTGTAACCCACAGTACAGTTTCACCCGTTTGGACATGAACTTGAACAACTCGGTCACATCAGGATACAACTTCAGGTTTGTCCTCTCAAGCATTTAACACTACATAAATCTGTCAGCACACTGCTGCCTCCACTCTGTTCTCTCTGTCCAACAGTTTTTATTTTTGTCTTTTGCACTTTTATAGTAACTGATTTTTCTCTTGCAGATATACCAGGTATTACAAGGATCAAAATGGTGAAACCTTTCGCACCTTGTATAAAGTGTATGGGATTCGTTTTGACATAATGATCAATGGCCAGGTACGGCAGTGATATGAGCATTTTTTCCTCATGTAAATGCTTCCAGTAGCACTCTTGTATTAAATGCCTGGTAATTGTATTGTTTTGCAGGCTGGGAAATTCAGCATCATTCCAACAATAATTGCCATTGGTTCAGGTCTTGCTCTAATGGGTGCAGTGAGTAATTTACAAAAATTTTAGATTAACATGATGGTGGATAATTGTTGTATTTATTGATAGCCTGAAAATGTTTTATTATAGTGCCACTAGAGGGTGATGTATGATCACAAGTGACCAAAATGAGTGTGCAACTTGTGAAAAAATCTAGCTGGTATTATTTTCTTTCTTTTAGGGAGCCTTTGCATGTGATATGATACTACTGTACATGATGAACACGAGCTCCTTCTACCGAGAGAAGAAGTTTGAAATCATCAACTTCAAGTATGAATAACTGCATTCCCACAAACTGTCCTTCAAACTGTTTCTGATCGTCTCATTCATTGGCATGTCTCTCTCACACTGCGCATAACAGAAAAGAACGCAGTAAAGACCGAACTAGGGATGGGAAGGCAGGTGGACACAGGGAAAGGAGATCCAGGAAACCCGCTGCAGACAAAGAGGCCGCCAACTCGTCCAAAATGCTGGAGGAAACTGAACCCACCATGGGATCTTCTCCCACTGCAGAGAGCCCGCTCCATGTGGACAGTCGAGGTCCCACCATTCCACGCAACACGGGGCAGCGATACTCTGCCATCCTCTCTCCCCAAGGTGCAGAGACAAAACATCATATCACTTTCCCTTCACACACTTAAGCTGGCAAGAACAGCAAGACAAATCACCTGCAGTGGCCTCGGTTATATGAGGAGGTGGAACCAAAAGTCAGACTGATGTCCTCTTGTCAACTACTAGCATGACTGCTGGGATGCCACTAGCCTAAGTGATGCTTGTCCTGAATGAAGACATGTTTGTCCAGAGAAATATTTATATTCCACTCTGTGCAAGTGGGCCAAGTCACTGATACAGAAACAGAAAGGGTTGTGACTGTGTTAGGATCTAAAGGTAGGACGTGGAACACAGCAGGTCCATAAATTATGATAAGCAAACGTACTGTGATAATGCTGGAGCGACTGGCAGGGTGACAAAGCAATTTCAGTGAGTTACCAAACATTTGTCAATTACTGTCTTACAAACACAGAGAATTAATACTGACCTCATGTCACCTCATATAGTCAATTAGCCTTTTGGCTGTTGATCAGACTAAACATTACTTCCAATTTATTTAATATATGATGGGCCCCAGTTTTTGTCATTTTATTGGATTAAATAATGAAAATCATGAGTCATTGAAAAAGAAACTCTTCAAACTTTCTCAAGTTTTCACAACGGACGTCTAAATATTTGTGTTGACCGGGGGCCACTTGATCACTTTTCTAATTCACAGTGAAAATAAATCACACTGGTAATTTTTGTTTTTGTTTATGAATTGTTTCATCATTTGACTGCTTGCATGATGGAAGAGGTTCCAGCTGTGTTGTTTGTAATACAGACTCTTCAATGTAACCAAAACATTTACAACTAAAATGCAGTGGCAGCCATTAAACACAGCAAAATTTCAGATTCATCTGTCATGAAGGCCTAGTGTCAGTCCAACTTAACTTAGTAAGTCAATTAATTTGAGAATTTAAGCGAAAGATGAGTTATGGGCCTTTTCTCTTTCATTTTACCTGAAAATTATTTTTATTCCTGTCATTTGGTCAAAGCGGCTCCTGGTTAAAGCAAGTTTAGTGTCCCTGCTGTAGACTGACGAGAACACAAAATAACTTCTGCTAAATGAATCTGCAAAAATTTCTGAACTGGGTCACAAGAAAAATGAATTGGTAACCACGGATTCAAAGAGCAAGTTTAAAAAAAAAATACTATCTGGATACAAGATGCAAGAAAATGTAGGAATGGTCTTAATTGTGTTTCTGTTGGATGTGTCATGTACCTGTGCTGTCATTTGAGCGTTCTGTTAAGCACTGCTGCATGTTGACTTGGCTGTGCTGGTTGACGTTCATATATTGGCCATGCAGAGGCTGCGACACAATCCTCTCTTCATGTATTTGTGAAGCTGTGGAAGGCACTCTTGGTGTGCCACTGCTGAATAATGAATGGAACGAGACATTGAAGAGCGTGGATTCCTTCCTCCCTCTTGTTTGTTCTTCCTGTTTCTATTTATTAAATGGTCTTTATGGTGGTAAACAAATATACTTACAATGTGGATTTCATGTCGGACATGACCGTGCCTGACAAACAGATTAATAATGTATACAAACACATTGTACAGAGGTATTTATTTCAATCAGAGCTGTCTTTTTTTTTTTTTTTAACCGTCGTATTTTACATTAAGTGTGAAGTCAGGTGCTTACAACATGGCTGCAGTCTTTCAATCTACGGTATGTTAAACTACAACCTACATCATCATAACTGCTCTTATCCTGATATAGATGATACCGAGCACAGAGCAGGAGTTACAGGTAAAATAAGTTCACAGCCATTGCTTAGTGTGGAGCAGGAAGAATAAGAGGACATTTTATTCTATAATTATTGACACATCCTGTGTTTAATCAACAGTTCATAATGGAAAAATTCCGTCTTTCACTAATGGCTTATCTACAAACAGCAGGACAGACAAATTATTGGTTTACGTAGCATTAGTAAGGATTAATTCAGGGTTATTTGTGGTAGGTCATTTTAGTACACATGCACCATCCCATAGAGGAAAGTCCAGAACAGGACATAAGTGAAAAGACCTCCGACAAGACCCCCGGTGAAGAGCAGCCGCCTTGATTTAAAGAACTTGTTCCACCGCCGTCCAGCCTTGAGAATGAGCAGCAGGGAGAGGAGAAACGCAGAGAGGAAATAAAAAATAAAGCCATACAGTCCAGTCAGCCCGAGGATGCCAGCTGTTGCTCCAGACAGAGCAGATACAGATGTGCGGCAGTAGTCCAGCACAGCGGCGTTGCCCCTCACGGCTACTTCACTGATGAACTGTGGACCCTCGCGCTTGGCTACAACTCCTGCCATCTTGGCTCTGTTCAGCTGTCACAGGTGGGTGCCGCTGTTTCAGGGAGAGAGACATGTTTACAATAGAGCTGCACGATTAATCGATCGCTAAAAAATTAATTGCCAACTATTTCCAAAACTGATGAATCATTTCAGTTATTTTCCAAATAAAAAAGTTAGAAGAATTGCTGGTTTAGCTTCTTACATGCGAGGACTTGCTGCTTCTCTATGATTTATGAAAATAAATGAGGAGTCTTTGTGTTTCATGCGGTTGTTGGAACAACAGAAGCAATCTGAAGACGTCACATTGGGCTCTGAGCATTTTTAGCCCTTTTTTGACATTTCATGGACTAAAGGATTAATACATTAATCGTGGAAATAATCAGCAGATTAACTGATAATGAAAATAATGGTTAGTTGTGGCCCTAGTTAACGATAAAAAATAGATACATTTACTCAAATACTATACGCAAGTACTGCTTTGAAATACTCAGGTTTACACTCCGTTATACTTCTACTTAAATGGGAAAATTACTTTTGACTCACCAAGCGGCCTACTTATTTAACGACTATGGACTCTGATTACTTTACAGTTTTGCTTCAGATTGAAATATCCAACAGGAAATAACGTTAAAATCGATTGTGCTTCGACCAGGTCAATGACAAAACAGCTGCTTACACGAAGAATAAGACGACACATCATGTCAGTGTCATGGGTCACTGTTACATAATGGCGACTTAAAGCTTCAGCTTTATAGCTTACAAAAGGTACTGAATGATTTTACTTTAAATATATATATATATTTTAACTTTGTCCAGATGATTCTTCAACCTCGAACGTTCCTGGTAAGCAAGACTATGACTGATGTTATATATACCGTCCTTAAAGACGTGAATGAGGACATGATAACGTTACATTCATTAAAGATTTCGGCAGAGAACACACTACGTAAAAAAGACTGCAGGGAGATGGATAACCCCCCCCCCCCCCAACTGAGCGACAAAAATAAAAGGAAGTGCTGACAGCCAGCCTCTGTCGATGTTAGCTTAACGTTAGCTGCTGGCCACAATAAAGCAAAGTTAGCAAATGCCAAATGTTACAATAAAAGCCTTTTTGAAGCCAAAAACAGTCACACAGAACAATAAACATAAGACTCTGGAGTCTACTTTTTTAATCTGATGCAATTCAACTCAACTCTGGATAACTTTACAGCACATAAAACTGATGTATTTTAGCATTTTATCCCTGCTGGGGCTAACAGGCTAGCATTATTAGCAAGCTTTCCAAGGTGCTCGCTGACCGTAACGGATGACAGATTCTCACCGGAAATAAACGCAGGGACTCTTCCTCTCCTCACAGCGCGTTCACAAAAACATAATCTGTAAGATGAACTTCACTGACTTGAATACCAGATTTTCTGAAGGGAATTTCTATTAATATGCCACGGAAGCAGCACATTTATTCTCGTTAGGGTGACACTCCTAAACAAGAGTCGGCCATGCTCCTTCGCAGTGCATTGTGGGAACAGCGTATCTCAAAGGAGGCGACGATGCGTGTGGTGCATTTGGGGACGTTTGAGAGCAGGAAATTCCAATTTCATTTCAGGGAAAACGTTTCCTCTTGAACGTGTCACCCTTTGAGCCACTATACAGCTAAAGCTCAGACTTCGGCTTTCAACTGCGAAACAAAAAAACAAAAACAAAAACAAACAAAAAAGGTCACAGCTGCATCCTGCAAAGCAGAACTGAATATTGTGAGTATTACAATTCATTTGTTTTAATTTCTGTATTTCACTTATCACAAATAGACCTAAATTGTGTATTTATGTTTATAACCCTTAAATTCATTGAGTGGGTGAGTGAAAAACATGATAAAATACAACACTGCCTGCGTAGACATCACTTCATTCACCTGAAAAATATTCTACCGATGAAATGTAACTGGTGGGAATGATTACCTTCAACTGCAAGCGGGATTTCTGATTTCCTACCGAAACATGAACGCATCAGCGTTGGCCACGCTTTGCCGTGATGAGGTGGTACAGCTGGGCGATAAAGTACACATCTCATTAGGAGAAATGTCTGCCTATGTCCTGGGTATAGACGTGGGCACCACTTCGGTAAAAGCCGTTTTGTTAGAAACCGGCTCCAGAGTGGTGGCTGCGAGTCACGCTGTGCCAACTACGTCAGATATTAACGACAGTGATGGGCTGAAGGTGAGTGCGTTCACGTACCACAAAATTTA
>JAQLOL010000006.1:3237232-3254618 GCA_029783665.1 Naso thynnoides
TTCTTACAAGTAATGAAGTCTCAAAGTGACTGAGGAGGCGATGTGTTGTGACCCTACAGAAGCTTTACGCCGAAACTTCTGTTTGGTCTCTGGGGGGGGCTGAGCACATTAGCTGGGAAGAGTAATCGTGTCTCTTGTTTTTTTGATTTTTTGAAGCCAAAATTGTAATTGAAATTGAAATTCGATTAATTGTCCAACCCTGACCATGGCCGAGTGCCCTCTGTGGTGTCCCTTCATTAAATAAATTATGATATTGTGCCCTCTAGAACAAGAAAATATGATAATGTGTCTTAATCACTGCCCCTCTAGTGTCAAAAATGTGATGCAGTGCCCTGTAATGTACACTTCCAATGAAAAAGAGCGCTGATAGGACGCGCCCTGGCGTTTCAGTGGTTCAGAAAAGCAGGCTGAAATGCCCTCTCGAATGGCAAAAAAAGAGAGGAAGCGTCCTGTGGCCCCATGTCATGCAGTTGGTGCCCTTCTTAATTTTTTGCCCCTGCCCTCCAAACAACCTGAGTCCACCACCGCTCAGTCCTATTTTTCTGTATCTTTTGTCACTTGCAGGTTGTGATTGGACCAACAGGGACTTCTTCACAGCCAGGGACACCAGTCAGCTGATCACCTGGCAGGACGGGCGCTGCGGCAGCGACTTCCTGTCATCTCTTCCAAAGCCAGACTCACATGTGAGTGTTGCAACGGGTTTCGGTTGCGCAACGATCTTCTGGTACATGAGTCACAGGTCAGCACACATTTTTAAAAACTCGACATTAGGCCGACTCCACTGCTTACTTTCTGAAACAAAAGTTAACACCAAAGATGTGTGATTTTTTCACCGCAGGCCTGAGTTCCTTGAGGACTTCTCAGTGGCAGGCACCATCCAGGACTATGTGGTGTCCATGCTGTGCGGTTTGGATGGGTGTGTGATGACGCCTCAGAATGCAGCCAGCTGGGGCTTCTTCAACACTTCCACCAAGCAGTGGAATATAGACGTGTATGTTAAGTGCAAGACTTCCTCTGTTAATAACATCTTATTTCTGTGCTTGAGTTCTCATAACGTCTTCTTGATAAGTGGCATCTCGTTAAGTATTAAATGCATGAAAATGTTGCATAGTTTGTGCATGACTGGTGCTAAACTGCAAACACTAAACACTTTGTGCAGTTCATTAAAAACTCACAGTGCTAGAATTGTTACGCATAACCTACATAACAAACCACTCTGTGTGTGCATGCTCTAGTCTGAAGGGTGCCGGCTTCCCTTTGCACCTGCTTCCTCAGTGTGTGCCATCTGGTGGCTTGGCGGGACAGACGTGCTCTGACTGGCATGGTATCCCTGCTGGTACGCCAGTAAGGGCCGCCCTGGGAGACTTCCAGTGCTCTGTGTACTCCTGCATGAGTGCACGGACAGATGCAGGTGAAGCAGGAAGTCCTGTCATCTCTCTGAGGCCCGGACCACACTTAATTCAGCAAATTTGTTAGTCCTTGAAGGTGTATGCACTTCAGATGACAAATCCATCACAGCATTGTTATGGCGTGAAGCATCAATTGGATTTCCTTGAGTACTGTACTGCTGATGATGATAACTTCTCTTCAGCTTTCGTGATGAAAACATCTAATCAGAACTGTGAGGGAAATTCACTAAGCTGCATTTCTCTAAAAGTAAAAAGTGTTATTATACCAGGAAAAAACAGCAAAAAGAACAAAAGCCAATAAACAACAAATAACCTAAAATTAAGTATAAAGCAGTAATTTTGTTCTCATTCTGTATGAGCTCACACAAAACTGATGCATTAAGCCTCTAGTACAATCCTGCCCTCAGTGTCTCTTGCATGTTATGTGTCTTGCTGTTAGTTCATCAGCCTTAGATGACAGTTTGTATCTTTCCCTTGATTTCACAGTTCTCAACATCAGCACCTCAGCCCAGCTGGCCTTCGCCATGCCAGCTGACTTCAAACCTCCAGATTCTCCCCAGCCCACCTCCTCCATCTCCTACTTCCCCTATTTTGAAGACTCTTACTTGGCCGTGGCTGCTTCACTTAATGGAGGAAATGTACTGGCCACTTTTGTGGAGATGCTCATTGCCTGGATGAAAGACCTTGGTATGTGTATTTCTATTTAGGGACCGATTTATATTTGGGGTCCTTGCCTGGAGAGCAAAACCCATATCACCTGAAATGCTAATAGATGACCAAGGAAACACTGACAAGGAAAAGTTCTGAATAACTGTGTCATTACTTAAACAGTTTGGATTTTGTAAGTCGTCAAAGGCTGCCTCTTCTAATCAAAATGAATGGGAAAAAAAACTCAGAGGCAGAAGAAATGCCCTGATCGCACACCTCGAACAAGTGGCGACTGTGGCTAAATCGTGACTCATATTGATGAAATGTCTGGATGCACAGCGCCACAAGGACTTGCCGAACAAGGTGATATAAGTTTTGTGGGGATAATTTCTTAAACATAGCTGCTACAGCAAGAGACAAAAATGGTGCCACCTGGTCTCTTCCAGGGATTTTAAGCATCAGTTATAGTGGCCGCAAATGGGACAAAATCACACATAGTTGGAAAGATAATGAATTTTCCTCTCCGGATATGATTAGTTTATAAAAGCTTTGGCCAACATTGTGGGATCTGTGTGGAGGTTTGACCAGGTCACTTAAGGTCAAATGAATGTACATCTTCCATTTGAACTGAATGGACGTTTGACTGTGTCTGTCTGCAGATACTTCTCATCCTCATACACCTGACTGTACACGTCAATCAAACTTTGACCAGGTCACGTGGGTCTACCCTTCACTTTCAAAATAAAAGCCCAAAACACTTTCAAAATAAAAGTCATTTTTTAAAAAAATATTAAAACTATTAAAATTAATTACCCTAAAAACCTTCACAAAGGATATTTTTTCAACATTTAAATGGGCTAGAGGCCAGGACTGGGCCTTACCTATGGGTGAGTGCGACGTCCCGACCAGCGCTACTTGCAGCTCTATTTAGAGGGGATTTTATTTTATAGTTGGTCTGTTGGCCAGTCAGTCTGCCACTTTGATCCAGACTAAAGAGATATATTTGATACAAATATTCATCATTAAAAGCAACGTTGTGTAGGAATTCATTTCAGTGCGACTTGTCGCTCCTGCAACATGACAGGTATATTTTCCCCATCTGTCAAACATCCAACTAGAGCCACAACACATGACATATAACTTAAAGCAGCTACTTACTATTCAGCAGTTTTGTGTCTGTCTGCCCCCTTTTATTTAGTGTTAACCCCAACAACTACATGTCAGTCTGAGATAACTGTTACCGGTCCTCTTGCTCGTTCGTCTCTTTTCTTTCATCAGTGTCCTCTTAACAGTATCCTCACCTCTGCCAGTAAGGTAGTTGAGGCTGTTCAGTCCAGTTACATTACCCACTCAATGAGCTCTGGTTCTGGCATTCATTCTGGTGCTCAGCCTCTATTTGCTGGCAAGCCAAACCTCCTCTGATAGTGGGCCAAAACAATAGCAGTCCCTCAGTGCTGCTCAGGTGCAGCTACGGCATGCAGCATGCATGTTGCTTTCAGGAACCTCACAGAGTTGAATCATTGAGTACATATCATGACGTTAGAAAAAATTGATTAATTGTGTTATGTCAGCTAAAACTGGACTTTTAAAGTGCATGTTAACATGCAAACGTGCTGACAGAGTTGAGACCGAGCAGCTGTAGGACATCAGAGGGAAAACCAGAAGACATTTTCTGCATAAAATATGACCCAGTTTCGTCATAACCACTGTTTTGTATGACATAGTTACATAGTTACGTAACCATGTTCATTAGTGTCAGCTGCCTTGTTTTCACTGCCAACTAGCATATGCTAGCATGCTAACATGCTAATGGTGAACGCAATAAACATTGTAACTGTTACATGTCAACATGTTAGCATAGTCATCATGAGCATGTTAGCGTGCTGCCATTAGCATGTAGCTCAAAGCAGTGCTGTGTTGAGGTACAGCCTCTTAGAGCTGCTAGCATGGTTGTGGCCTCGTAACATTGTTTGAGCTTAAATTCTGGAAACACCCACTTAAACATTTGTTCAGACCAAAAGTGATGAAGTGATGTTTATTGCAAGAAACGCCACTATCGTGTGGTTTGATCGTAATTGGATCATATTTTGGATCATTGCTTCCCTCGCATGATCTACACACTCCGCTTATATGAGCTAGTTCAGAGGAGGGGGGAGTGGCCACTTTCTGTCATTAATCATGGCCAATATAACCACGTATGTGGCACTGTGACCGCTGTGGAGGCTCTAAGCTGGTTCAAAAACGTAACAACATAGTGTCTGGTAAATAATATAATCCGGTGCCTGTTAAATTGTGTCGTACAGCTCTGTGCCTGCCACAGTTAGCAGTTTGCATCCCAGTCTACACATCCCTTGAGGTTTTGACCCTTGGCTCTTCAGGGTGGGCTCTGACCATACTTGGACGTTTCAATAATAAAATCTCGTGGTGTATAAAGTCATGTTGAAGGAACTCAATGGTATTCACACACGGCAATAGTTGTTTTAACCAACATGTCTGATTCAGTGTTGGTTTGGCACTGTTGCGGCACAGCGTCACGCAATGTCACCTTGAAAGTTCAATATTCTCAACTTTAAACAACTGAGGCGATGAAGGTGATGGAACCGAAAAAGGTGATGGAGGTGATAAATGCCACATTGTGTGATTCACGTCACGCATATCATGAGATTGTGTCGCCCGAAGAGTCATTGCATCTAATCGCGTTTTTATGTTGACTTTGTTTGTAATCTTGTGGCGTTTATCACATTCATCGCTTTCGATCTGAACACAGCTTAAGACCTGCAGCCTAATTAAATGTGCACCAGAATAATAGGCACACATTTATTGGATAAATGCTGCCTTTTCAAACTCTACAGGGCATTGTAGCTGATTGACTAAATGATCCATTTTAAACCCCAGATGTATTAAGAAACTAAGTTCAGGGAATTGTTCGGAAGAAATCAACACTTGCAGGTCAGCCACTAAGATTTTCAGGTCTAAAATTGAAAGCTAAGACCGATGACAGTCTAAGAGTTAGCAGTATTTATTGAAGGAGGCAAAGAACTGTTGGAAAATTTTTACTGTACTGACCACCGACAGAGAGTGTTGCTGAATAACTTTATTAATAACAGTGAAGTGATGCCAAAGTGACACAGATTACTGCCATTAAATGTGTTTCATCACAGTGTGAAGTTGCTTGTCCTCTCCCTCACAGGTGTGGAGCTGAGTGAGTCGTGTTTATATGAGAAGCTGATTCATTGTGCCCTTAACCAGGAAACGAGCGACCTGAGAGTGAGTCCCACCATCCTGGGAGAGAGACATGACCCCCTACGCCTGGGTCAAGTCACCAACATCTCCAATACCAATCTGTCACTGGGTCATTTGACCAGAGCACTGTGTCGCGGAGTCCTGAACAATATCACTTCCATGATGCCTCCTGAACGTCTGCAGGAGGCTGGGGTCTGCAGGATTGTGGCCAGCGGGAGCGCCATCGCTCGCAATGAGGTGCTAAGACAGGAACTGGAGAGGGCGTTTCCTCAGCCGGTGTTATACGGACAAAACGCCGACTCCGCTGTGGGCGTGGCCATGATTCTCAGTGATCGACATTGAATGAAGGTTGCAATCCAACTGAATATTTTTCTGTTTACATGATTAATTTAGAAATTTGCACAATACTGAGTATCTGAGTCCCTCTAGGTTACCATGGTGACCACCTAATTTTAAAGTGATACCAGAAAACCACAGATAAGCCCAGAGATCACTGGTAATATACTAAGCTGGTAATAAACTAATCTTGTTTTGATTATTGTAGAATTCTGCAAAAAAGTTTAGTTTTTCTCAATTGACAAGATTATTATCAATAATAATAATAACAATAAACAATAATAATCTTGAACGATAGGGAAAAAAACCCCAAAACAAACCCAGCTCTGCTGAAATCAAGTAGCCCTGGCTGCGTCTGTCATTTTTCCAAGTTTGGTGTGTGAGAAGGGGCAGACTGACAGCAGCCCACTCTGCACATGCCCGGCCTGTCTGCTCTGCCAGGCCCAGAGACACTCGAGCAGCCAAGAGCTGCTACAGAGGAGAACTGAACCTTAGAGGAAACAGCAGCAGTAACATTATTGGCTGAATGAATGAATCTGTACTCTCATATGAGTTTGCAGGATAGAACTCCAGGTCTAATATGGAATTTTCACAGAGTGTTAAACCAGTCTAAGACCTTAAATTCTGTTTAACAATGAAATCAATCTTTAGTCCTGTCCTAATGATGTTGCTTTCTTTGCTTTCACCACCGAAACCTGTGAGATGTCTTTCCTCACAAACAAAATTGACAACATAACATCTCACATCAGAGAAATAAGTTCCTACTGTTGACAGTTGTAAATCAAATTTCAAGATCCTTTTTGTAGCCTGCCCTCAGTTCAGTCTGAGGCTGTCCTCTGGTTTTGTAAAGTCCCTTTTTTGGTTCCGTCTCAGGGAAAAATGCAGAAAAATACACAGTGGGTAAAGAAAAAAGCGAACAACTAAAACATAAAAATATGCTGTGAATAAATAGTAAAAGTATCTCAATGTAAAGAGGAAGAGTCTAGGAGATCACATTATTTGAAAAGACATGAAATAACTGGCACCCATTTAGTCAGAACTGAACTGTTTTTTAATGGCAGTCAGCAGTAACATTTTCCACATCGAAGACATCCTTAATTTTGTGCTTCTGTAGTGTTACTGTGGGGCTGTGGCCTCAGCCAGGAGACTGTCATTATCTTTTTAGCAATTAAAAAAAAAAGGTTTTTTAGTAATGTCTGATTGTTGTATTATATCTTTTGTAATGTTCCTAATAAGAAATAATGGTAACCCTTGACTTCAAGCATGCAACTAAAATGCATTATGAACATACTTACAATGTGTTACAGTGCACCTCTAGTGCTGCATATTCATAGTTATAAGCGAGGTTAGGTTAACCCTAACCATAACCACATACAGTGCATTTTAAGTGTGTTCATAATGTGTTATTATGCATTATAGAGGCAGGCTTCAGAGCAAGTGTTACTGAAATAACAAAAAAATGAACTTCTTCTTCTTCTTCTTCTTCTTCTTCTTCTTCTTCTTCTTCTTCTTATTATTATTATTATTATTATTAATAACAACAACAACAACAACAACAACAATAATAATAATAATAATAATAATAATAATAATAATAATAATAATTTCATGTTGGATGTTTTTCCAGTATTCCAATTATTTTGGACAGTCCCAAAATGTGTGTGTATGGTCTCTGACCAGGCCACAGCCCCTCCAGCTCTTACCTGTTGAGCCACAAAAATTTGATACCACAAGAGGAGTGTTGAAAAATCTCAACTTGACTTTCCAATTAAACTTCCTCCAAATGGGGCTGTTTGTTATTTTCTGTCCGTCTTTAGATAATTCGCAAAATTAATTGTAAATTAAGACAGTCATCTCCAATTTCTACTTTTTCTTTAATATTCAAACTGTTATCCATTGATTCCTCTTGCAGTACTTTATATACAAGCGATATAATCTTGTTCTCAATAGTCCATTCAGTTGTTTACTGAAAGAAAATTTTAATTTGGTTGAGCTTTGTTTAAATTTGATGAGCCCCTGCTGAAATGTCTTGCCTCTGCAGGTGTTTTTTGTCACGATTGGATCCTTGTTTCATGAGCCTGGATGGCAAAAATCAGAGAGATGCGAGTAACATTCCGTGAGTGAGAAGACGTATTTGGACTGAAATGTCAATATGAGCAACTCACTGTTGATTGTGGAAAATGTGAAGTTTTAATGCATTAAAAAATGAAGATTGATGGAGATCAAAGCGAAACAGAATTTTAAATGTCATAATTCTAACAGCTATGCAACAGAAGTGTTGGCTTCATCATTTTCTGTAATAATGAGTTAATACGGTAATTCTTTCAAGTTAATACAGCTGCAACTGTGTGCAACAAATGTAACATCATTATGTTATAACAGTATTGCCAGTAATTTATTGTAACTAAGCAATATTTCATTGAGATGACTGCAGTTATTTTTCTAACCCCTGATGTGATCAAGGTACAAATAAAGCAGTGCTGATGATTAATTTTTGTCTAAATAAATTAAATGCTTTTCATAAGTGTGAGTGAAGTCTTGCATACAAACATAAAAAGAGAAAAGTCATCGCAAACATTTGGAGTAAAACACCAGTTGTTTTAATATTAGGGGTTGAGTTTAAAAGTTAAGTTCAATTTTTTAAGCTTGCAAGGCTTAACCCGGCAAAAAAGGAAGTGATCTTGCAAGACATCGTCATATCTCATAACACAGATCAGCCCACACTAGTAGGCAGAAGCCCTGCAACCACACAGCCAGTCACAGGACCACAGCTGCATTCAAACACATCTGAGCGAAACTGAGGCGGATCAAGACACACACAGGAAGCAAAACAGCAACATGACACAGACTGTTCACGAGTAAAAAGAGCAGCCTTTCAGAAATGTAAGTTACTCATTTATGATCCGTTAAGTCGGACACATGAGGAGAATCTGTTTTTTATGGTGACACTATGTATTTTCTTGATGGGGATGTGAAGAATACTTATTCAGTGCAGTGCTGACATGTGGATTTCTTTGTGGTATCTTTTCCTGTCTGACTACGAGCAGAAGTCAATACAGCATCCTTTTAAGCACTCCGGGCCCCTGTAATGTGCTCTCATATTCTCTAGGCCGTGTCACTTATCTCCCTCTGGCTACAGTCTGACCATGAGTGAGCATTCTGACTGCGAGTGAGCATCTTACTGCACAATAAGGACTTCCTGCTGTTTACTGTTCTTACGTTTTTAATTGAAGATCAGATTTTTAATTAAGAAGACAACTTGGGACAAACAGACTTCCCTCTGGTGAGTCAAATGGTGTGTTTTGTTTTTGTTTAGGTTGCTTCTGGTCCTGAGAAAAACTGTTATGTATTTTGTCATCTGGATTTGGATGAGAATGTGGAAAGGAGCATAAAGTGGGAACAGATTTCTCCGCTGACTCAGATTGTGTCTTAATCTTTATCAATAATTACACATCCGAGACCGGAGTAATCTACTAAAACTGGTCATGAATCAATACATCTTTCAGTAACACAGCATCATGACGTGGAGTGGAAGGTGGTGCATCTGCACACACAACTGAACAACAAAGATCTTTTCACGTACTGTGATGCAGGTTTATGTCAGTGAATAATACTGATGTGGTACAGCTAAGTTATTGAGAATACATTAATGTTTAAATGTGATGCATTTAGGAGAAACTTCCTTTTCTAAAAATAACACATGCATACTTGTCTGGTTTTCCATTCTCTCCGTCTTGCGGTGCATGAGATTCCTCCGGTGATGATTACAGAGTCATAGAGTTGTGAGTCACTAATTCCCTATTTTGTGTGAAAAAAGAGGAACAAAAAGCCTGCAGAGATTAGGTTCCCATTGTCCTCTACATTTCTTCTCTTAGATCAAAAATCTCTGTATCTGCTGAACTCGGCAGTAACATCTTCCTTACATTCACTCTCTGATTCTGCTCTGTGTGTGTATAAAACGTACCGCAAACATTTGATTATTCTGCATTACTGTAGAAGTGGCTACCAGATGGAGCCCTGTGTGTACTGCTGTCATGGAAATCTTCTTCTAAATAAACTCCTTTGTTAGTCGCCGGGGGTGAAACATCACATGTCTGAAAATATGTCCGTGCCCTCAAACGATGCTGAGGTGATCCTCTGCAGCAAACATGTTTCAGGCGCAGCTGATACACACACACACACACACACACATATGAAGTCATGTTAAAGCACCAACCCTCAACACTTTGTCCTGCACTGTTTACAGCAGCAGCTGAAGTGTGTGTGTGTGTGTGTGTGTGTGTGTTAGAGAGGGAGAGAGTATGTGTGACCCACTGATACAGTTGAAAGGAGTCAACACATTTAAAATAATTTTGCTTCTTTTTTTGAATGGCTTTAGAGGCTGATAAAATGAGACAAAACATTGTGTGTGTGTGTGTGTGTGTGCGCGTGTGTGGTGTGTGACCCATTGATACAGTTGAGAGCAGCCCACCCAAAAATAATTGCTTTTTTTTGGTGTGTGTGTGGGGGGGCTTTAGAGGCTAGAGAAGATAAGACAAAATGTGTTTGTGTGCTTGTGTGTGTGTGTGTGTATGTGTGTTAAAAAAGTTTGTATTTCCTTCCCTTGAATTGACTGTCATGTTAACATGGTTCTTGCTGGAAACCACTCATTTACAGAATGTGAAGTTTTACACTTCAGAAGATTTGACTTGTGTGAAAATCTGTGATATAGAATTATGTAAAGCAAAACAATCTCTCTGCATGTTCCCTGGATCTGCTGGTTGCCTAAACGATGAGCACTTTTGCTGTATTTCTATGCAGATCACTAGACCAGGAGGTGAAGATGAAGAAGTCAGAGATGTTTGGCTTCTCTCTGGAGGCGGACGACAGGACGGAGGAGGAGAGATCGCGGCAGAAAGCTGCAAAGAAGGATGGGCTGGTTTCTTCCCTGGGTTTGGGACAGGAGACGCCCAAGGCTCCCATGGACACAGATTACCAGGAGGACATGGAGAAGACCAAACCTCAAATCAGATTCAATCTCAACTTTGACAAGTGAGCCTCTCCAGGCGAAGATTGTACCATGGCTGCTGTGTATTATCATGCCCTGCAGAGTTGATTAATGCATGAGTGCAAAGCTGCTTGACCTTTTGACCCACATGAATTTAATGTTGTTATTTCTATAAAATATGTCTTGTTTATAGAGAGATTCGAGGTGAGGGGAAGCACAATAGCAAGAGAGACAGCAAGACATTTAACATCGATAGGTTGTTTGAAGCAGTGGCCAGCGGGGACGTTGGGCAGCTGGCTGGCCTGCATCAGTACCTGCACCAGAACCTGAAGAAGCTCTCCGACTCTTTGTGTGAGTGTGAGACCCATAATGCAACAGCTGTACTGATCAGAAAGCTGTTGACCTGTGGGTGTAATCCCTGAATGTGTGCTTACACCTGTAGATCAGTCCTATGGTAAAACTGCCCTGATGAAGGCTCTGCTGCACCTCAGAGACGGCAAGAATGAGACGGTGGAACTATTGATCGACATTTCAGAGAAGATGGGCGACATTAAAGAGTTTGTGAATTCAGCCTACACCAACAGTTACTACAAAGGTAACCTGTACATGAGGCAGAACAGCTGTAGGAACAAACTTCCGCAGCATTCGATGGCTCTTCCAACAAACACAGACGATGTAAAGGACATAAATGTGACTGCTCTTCTGCTATGTGCTGATTTGTATCTGGTAGGCCAGACGGCTCTCCATATCGCCATTGAGAGGAGGAGTATTTCATATGTGAAGCTGCTGATCAGTAAAGGAGCAGATGTTCACGCCAAAGCCTGTGGAACATTTTTCCAGCAGCATGACGGCCCCAACTTCTACTTTGGTGAGTCCTCAGTGCTGCAGGAAGGAACGCCCTCCTCTGGAGCCTCACACACTGAACATCTACTGACAAGTTAAGTCACATATTAATCACTTTATTATAGGCATTCATTTTCATAGCATCTTAGTTGTTTTTGTGTCAATAAGTAATTTAATACAACACAATACTTTTTAATTATGTCTGAATGGGTAATTTTCCAAAACTTGCATTTAATTATTTTCCTTCATGGAAATGGGATTTAACTTAATGTGGATTTAAGACAAAAACAATACAAAGCATGCTTTGTAAAGCACAGCAGAGATCCAATAGTTATTGTTACAGAACAGCATAGTACTGCCAGCTGCTTGGATTATGGGGGCATGAATAGAGGGGGAATAGTTATTACCCATTTAAAAATAATAATAATAATAATGAAGCAATTAATACAATTTTACATACATATTAAAAGACTTTGGGAGGATTCCTTTAAAATTTCACTAAATCAGCTTTCGTAGTTCATCATCTTTCTATACATTATGGTAAATATTGTAATACTGTGTATTTATTTAAAAATTATTATGTCAATTATTTCTGCATCTATGGTGTTTCAAAAAGGCATTGAAGCACTTTAACACTAGCTTTCATTTACTGGTACAGTAAATGAGACAACATCTCTAATAACTATTGGTATGTAATACTACATGTGCATATGAGCAAGTTGTATTGATTCATTTCTAAAAACTGGAGACCATCTTAAGACTTTAGATGTTATCTAAATAACTATGTTTTCATTAGTATATAATCACCACAAGCTTTATATCTACTGTTTCTACAGTAGCCTAGGAAGGACAAACCAAACACTGGCTCTAGGAAGGAACTTTGCTTTTTTTTTTAAATCTTTGTGGCCACTGTAGTTTTTCCAAATGTTTGAAAGAACAGGGTCAGCTGAGGGATAGTTAGTCATGTGCAGTCTGTAACTTCACCACTAGATGCCACTAAATCTTATATACTGGCGCATAAAGTCTTCAACAGGAGGGATTTTGCAATTTTCCTACGTCAAGAAAGGGTTAAAAAAATGTAACAAAACATGAGGGAGCATTTTTCTGTTTTCTGTGTAATTACTCTTAATGCCTATGATTAGGTCCAAATCCCTGCAAACTCAGACACCTCTATTTTCGTTGTTCTGTGCAATGACAATAACATATTCTCTGCTTACAGCTGTTAGTTTGCACCTAAGCATGTAACGGTTATGCAAATGGATGTGTAACATTAGCCTACAGAAAATAGAGCTAATAGGTATCGGGAGACATTGCTGCACTACAACTGGTTTAAAACTTATTTCTCAGTCACATATAAATAAATTTCCTCCTTGCGATCCATCCTGTGGTCTCTCTTTCACTCTCTTCCAAAACAAATACACACATTGCTGGTGTTTTGCTGAGTTCCGCCTGCCTGGCATGCACTGCTTTTATCCAAAGGGGCAGCTAGAATCAACAAAAACTGAAAATTTGTTGTAGTCACTTTAACATAAAACATAAGGTTCAACTTCGCTCCCCACCCCAATGATTTTGTGGTCTGTTTGTACCTGTCAACTTTTAGCCTTCAGCAGATGGATGTGAAAACACCTTTCTGGTGTAAAACTGTCACATAAATCAATTAACACAATTTAGGTCCAACATCTAATAGGAAAAACAACAAGCAGCTCTGCTTTGAAAGCTACTTTGATTGGTTGAATGTAAACAAGTTAAAGATCTAGACAGAGATGCATTTAAATCAGGTTTACAGGAAAAAGCTATGTTTAAACAGTATCTCTCACCGTGCTGTCCACAGGTGAGCTGCCTCTGTCTCTGGCAGCCTGCACCAACCAGCCTGAAATGGTGGACTTCCTCATGGAGAACGATTACCAACAGGCGGACGCTAAGCTCTCAGACTCTCAGGGCAACACGGTGCTGCACGCCCTGGTGATGGTGGCTGACAACTCCACAGATAACACCGAGTTCATCACCAGCATGTACGACCACATCCTCAAGACCACCGCCAAACGGCACCCCAAGCTGAAGCTGGAGGACATTGAGAACAACAAGGGGCTGACGCCTCTCAAAATGGCCACCAAGACTGGCAAGATCGCGGTAAACACTAGAAGTTAATGTGAGGAGGAATACACAGTCATCACAGACGCAGTCAGACAGAAAAGCTTTGTGCCATCAGCTGCACTGGTCACCCAGGAAGTAGTATTTCAGAGAGCACTGTGAGGTTCTGGATTAAACAGAGTCACCGACACTTTTACAAATTTATTCTTGATGTTTTACTTCTTGAATGAATGTAATTAAACAATCACATACGTATTTTGCTCTGACTGTCCTCTTGTTTATCTGCAGCTTTTTTCACACATCCTGAAGCGGGAATTCCACGATAGTCCTACCAAATATTTGTCCCGGAAGTTCACAGAGTGGGTATACGGGCCCGTCACCTGCTCCCTGTATGACCTGGCCACTGTGGACTCATACGAAGACAACTCTGTATTGGAGATACTGGTCTTCGGCAGTGACATTCCTGTAAGTCCCAGCATGATGAGCTTGGTCAGAGCAGCTGTGGATGTCATTTTGTACTCAAACATCTGTGTCCCCACAGAACCGTCACGAGATGCTGGAGACGGAGCCTCTGAGCCGGCTGCTGGAGTCCAAGTGGAAGATGTTTGCTGGTCGAATGTTTTTTTTCAACTTTCTGGTCTATCTCCTGTACCTCATCATCTTCACTGCTGTAGCTTACAACAAGAAGAACGAACAAGTGAGCTGGCTGATAGAAACTGTGCAACCAATCTGTGTGGCCAACTCATATTAACCTCTGCTGATGTTGCATGTGTTTCTTCTCTGCACCACAGCCGCCATTTGCTCTTGAACACACCACAATGGGTTACCTGTATGTTTCAGGCCAACTCCTGACGGCACTGGCAAACTGCTATTTCTTTTTCATCGGGGTATGTAGCTGAACTAAACTCCAGTGGTTCATATCAACACCTTATAAAAGTTGTGTTTCAGTATGATTTATTAAAATCCTTATTTTAATCTCTAGCTCGTAGACATGAGGAGGAAACGACCAAAGCTGCAGACGCTGCTGATCGATGGATATTATGAGATTCTTTTGTGAGTAGGATGCTTCTTTAAAGGTTAAACATGCCTTGTGAAATTTTATTGTAAACATACAAGTCATGTTTACACTGAGCATTTGATATTTAAAAATATTTTAAATGACACATTTTTGTGCTAGTCTGCTTGTTCTCTGCCTTTGTGGACATTTTGCAGCATTTCTTCATACACTCCTGCCACCAGCGGTCGATGGCAGGAATATCTTTAAGAAAGATGTGGGCATGTGTGCCCACATAGTTTCACTTTTTAGTGAAAGTTTTTACTGTGGTTGACCTGGGTGTGGTCAGAAATGCACTTTGACAACACTCAGCATTGATGTGAAAACACTGACACACCAAACAGACATCAGAGAGCTAGCAGGGATGAAGGTTGACTGCTGTGTCGCCTCACATCGCCCCGGTTGGCCTAAAATTTGTACTTCTCCTCACTCAAAGACTACAGCCGATTGTCATCTTGAATGTTTGTTCAGTGGATGTGAAGGAAGTACTTCTCCAGACCAGCAGGTGGAGGTAGTTTGCATTTGCCACTGAAGAAGTTAACCAGCAGACCAACAAAGGGAGTTACACAGACTGCTGTTAACGTCTTAAAACATTTAAAAGAAAAGATGTTTGAGACAGATTTGTTTACTGCCTATGAATTCTTTTCTTAAATATGTAGTGTCACATGATTTTAACTGTTTATACAAATCATGTGATTGTTTACCTGTCAAGTCCACCTTAATGTCTGAAACATGTGGACGTGTTTTGGCTATTTTTATTCAGTAGCCACAAGATACAAAAGGCTTTTTATTCCATCACGCTCTAGAGGGCCTCAGAGTTCTTCAACAATTCTAAACTGATTTATTAGTCACTTCATGACAAAAATAATAGAATCTGGTATTTTCAACTCTCAGATTGGTGTCTAATGTGGTGATGTTCATGATTGATCTAATTCTATTGAGCGGCTCTTTAGGAAGAACTAAGGGATCAAAGTCGTACTTGGGAACCCACTCACAGAGAAAATCAGTCAGTCACGAGGGCAGCTATGTTGTCGAGGTTCAGGACGGAACACACATTCAGTAGCACACACCTGCATTGATATTACTCACAATGATGAAGGTGAGCAGGCTCACAGTAGCTTCTTTTCACAGTTTCTTCCAGGGCCTCCTCTTCCTCATCACTGCTGTGTTGTATCTGAAGGGGCGGGACGAGTACTTGGGCTTCCTCGTGCTGTGTCTTGCTCTCAGCTGGGTGAACCTGCTCTACTTCTCCAGGGGCGACATACACATGGGCATCTACAGTGTCATGATACAAAAGGTAGTCCACACGCATCACACTAAACCGCAGTAATCGTCACAGTGAACAGTCTGATCCCTGAAGCCTTTTGATGTTTTTATTCTTCACAGATGATCCTCAGTGATATCCTGCGCTTTCTGTTTGTCTATGTTGTCTTCCTCTTTGGATTCTCAGCAGGTAGGTCTCCTCCGTAAATGAAAAGATTCATTTAAAAAGACATCTGCTACTCTTCCGAAATGCTTTCTGACAAGAGAATATAACTCACAGGGTAATTTTTCCAAACCTTTATTGATTTGAAAAGTAGCACCGTGACCGGGTTTCAAGATCTTTGACTGTCCTGAACAAATGAAATGCATTCTGACATATAAACACTGCTGCAGTCAATGTGCCATGAATGGTGAATGAACTGTCTGTAATCTGCTCCCTTCATCCTGTCACAGCGGTGGTCACCCTGCTCATAGACCCTCCTGTGAAAAACACGACTGACACGACTGAAAATAAGGGGAGGAGTCTCTTTGCCCCCATTCACACTAATGATGACTGTTTGAAGCCCACCTACAGAAACATCTCCTACACCACGCTGCAGCTCTTCAAGTTCACCATCGGCATGGGTGACATGGAGTTCACCGAGCACTACCAGTACAAAGAGGTCTTCTACATCCTCCTCATCGGCTACATCATTCTCACCTACATCCTGCTGCTCAACATGCTCATCGCCCTTATGAACCGCACCGTGGAGAGGACTGCCATGGAGAGCACCAGCATCTGGAAGCTACAGGTGAGGCGTCCTGAAGGTGCTCTGTGGTTTAGCGAGGATTTATTCAGTGCAGCTGTGGCTTGATAAAGTGCTACCACTGTTTTCAGAGGGCGATCACCATCCTGGACATGGAGAAAAGGCTGCCATGCTGTCTGAGGAAGACACTTCGCTGTGGGGTCGAGAAGAACCTCGGCACTGCTTTTGGAGATGACCGTCGTCAGTGTTTCAGGTTTGCTTCTTTTAGCTCCTTGACAGTACAGTCAGTCAGGCAGGTTGTAAGAGGCTCCATCAATAGCTGCATGTGAACATCCTGGATAACATGGATCATAAATGTCCCTGACCAGTCACAGAGAAGGAATGAACAGTGTGTAGTGAGATTATTGGTATTGTTTTTTTTTGTTAAAGCAAAAATAAATTGCATGTTTAGCAACACTCACACTGTGGCTTAAAGGACGGAAATGTTGGACAGCTGGTCTGTTGGTCCAGACTCATAAAAATCTCAATTGTTGGAGGAAGAATTTGACCCAGACATTTAGGTTCCTCTCATAAAAATAAAAAACCATTTTGGTCCATTAATATTTATTAAGCGTCTACAGTGTAAAAGTAATGCATTTATAAAAGAGAGATTTCTCTATAAACCACTCAAAGCAGTAGTGTTAGTGTGTGCATGCGTTTCGGAAACAAGTGAAAGAAAGAGCTAAAGTTTTTTGTGGCATTGTGAGAAATAACTGTCATATGTAGA
>JAQLOL010000006.1:3254718-3274878 GCA_029783665.1 Naso thynnoides
GCATTGTGAGAAATAACTGTCATATGTAGATGATGAAAAAGAACCAAATCTTTTTCTTTCTTTTTTTTGTTGCAATGTTATGTTCGACAGAGGTTGCAAATAATCCTACAGTTAACAGATTTGTTTGCTCAGTAACTGTAATTTTGCTGAGCTAAAGTCATCAACACACAAAAGTAATGTTATGTCATGAGCCAAAAGCAAGATTGAGCTCCATACCAAGACGATCATGTTGTGTTATTTTATAGGCCAGTTGTTCTGTTGCTGTCGAGCCAGTCAGATGTATGGTCTCATTTGTTAAGTAGTTATAGTTTCAGTATTAAACTGAGACTGTTTTATAGGCAGGAAAAAGTTAATGGTGCATCTTTAAATCCAGAAATGTTTAGCCAAAAAATAACTTGCAGTCTCTTTCTTTGCTGTCTTTGTTGACACATTTCAGCACATCTTGGCATATCATTGCCCCCTGTAGATCAGTAGAACAGTGTGAAACCATTGGCAGGAGTGTACTTAACACTTGTAGAGCTCAAAAACTGCACAGAAAACCTTAAGTGCAGCCCCACAGAACAGCTACACTTGTATTTGATCAAATTACCAGAAACTGCCTCACACATTGCAAACCATGGGAGGAGAAGCATTCAAGCATAGAAATACTGGCTGGTTTCTGTGACTCTGCGCAAAATATAGTCAAGCTGGCATGTGCACTTTACATGATATGCATTTAAAGGCAAAATGACACGTGATCATTGGACAGGTCTCCCTAACAGATAAATGTTGCACTGAATAAGGACTGGACAAAAGAGCATGTTTGTTTATGTTATGTTTGTGGCGGTTTCTGCTTCCAAGTAGTTAACAGTGACAAGCAAATTCATTTTTGGGGGGGTTAGCTTTATTGTTCATATGTTTACTGCTTCCACATTTTGTTCAGTTGTGCTGGATAAGATCAAAGCTGCCTGTGTATCCATGATACATGTTTGCTGTCACTAATACAGCATTGAATTTATTATCAGACCTGCATTTTTGGCTAATATGGTCTGTTTTTGGATTCTCTTGTGTGCAAAGTTTTTCTTTTACATGTCAGCTGTTCCTCTTATATAGGTTGGTCCTCTGACCTGCAAACAAGCCCAGTTTAGCAAGTCACAAAAACAGAGCAGAAAAAAAGCTTTAGGCCTGAAGATGTAACAAACGATACAGCTGTCTAAGCAGGAATCGACTGATGTGCAGTGCACTGTGTTCACTACTAATATGCCTTCTTTGAAAGCTGATTGATGCATCACACAGTGGACAGTAACTGGAGCATGTGTCCTCATGTTGTCTCAGAGTGGAGGAAGTCAACTGGAACAAATGGAACATCAACCTGGGCTTAATCAATGAGGATCCGGGGTGCTGGGATCGTGCCCAATCACCGTCCTCACATGCCCCACAGAACAGACCGCACAGAGGTGCTGAAACACGAACACACACACGAGAAAATGCATTCCAGGTATTTCTCTGCCAGGGAAGTAATCTGTGTCGGTAACATTTTTCTCCTTTGTCCACAGGGAGGAGCTGGAGAGGCTTCTTCATGGAGGGCAGTCGGCGGCGGCAGCCATATCAGTCAACAGAGATGGATCCTCTGAGAACCACACCAGTCTAAAACACAACGGGGAGCTTCACTCTGGCTGCTCAGCCTGACTGACCCGACCAATGAGGCAGGCAGACCTAAAGACAGGAGTCAGTTTCAGTTCCCCAAAAAAAATGTAACTGCCAAATGTGTGAACTGCCTCTCTGACTGACTGATAGCCCTCTCCCATGTCAGCTGGGGTTTAAATGTAGGCTATTAGGCAATATTTTACTGACATGTGCAGTGTAAAGGAAGATATTGTAGATTACTGTTCATCTGACTTACATAATGGTGTAAAAATGTAGAATTTTTCAAAGCTAAGTGCTGTATAAAGCGCTGCATTATTACTGAGGAAATCATGTAATGGAAATAAATTTAAACACTGAATCTTTCTGTACCTGCTGTTGCTGCCACCACCTGAACAGGATGAGCTTCCTCTCTGCACGAAGGCCATTACCTCTGACATCGCTCAAAATCCTTCATGGAGTAATGCTGATCATGAAGGTGCTGATCCTGCCCCCCTGCTGCGTGCCCTTTATGCAAGTCCCATTTTCATCACAGCCAGACAAGCTAAATCTTCTGCAGCCAGATAGTCCTGCAGATTTCACAGCTTGCTTTGCCTCCTCTACTTCACGTTTCTCGCTGGCAGAGGGAGGCTCGGATAAATGGCATGAAAGCAGAGTAACCTGAGCGACAATGACAACCTACAGCATCAGCTGTCTCACTTACCAAAAATATGTGGTTGAGAGGACTTCTGAACCAGTCAGCCTGAGCTTGTAAGGCTGAAACAAATCAGTGATTAGGAGTCGACTGTCAGACAGGATGAAAATAGTTAAGTTACTGTAGGCTTATCGGAGCTCATGCAGAATGAAAGGGACAGGAGACACCTGTTGTCAGTATCAGTTTAAATTTAGGTTGCAGATCATCCAAGCGACAGTTCAGACTCATCTCAAAGCATAAATTAGAACTTTATTTTATTATTACAATATTACAAAAAGAGTAGCACAGCTCTCACGCTCTTGCCTCTTATCTGTCGTACAGAGTGACACAAAAGAAAGACTTCTGGACCTTCTTCCTCTTCACAGCAATAGTACAAGAAACAAAGAGGAAAATAAAATTTAAATAACAAGCAAATCAAGTATTATAAATAGTCACAACTGCAAACTGAAGCTTTAAAACTTGGAAAAAAATGTTACAGCTCAGTAACTACACATTGCTAAAATATATAATTACAAAATATTACTCCTTTTCTTGCTTTCCATATAAAGAATCTCTAAGGAATTGCTCTGTCTATTCAACAAAACTTCATTAAAAAAAAGAACAGAAAAGAAAAAAAAAGAGAAAAAAAATTGCTGTTTTTGTGTATCCTTATCTTCTTCTTTCTCCTTATTATTTGGGGTTTTCATTAAAACCATGCTCATTTTCAAGGGAAGTCCAAGGACCAAACACTTAAGGCTTTTTAAGGGCTGTTAGGGAGTTAGGTGAACAAAACATGGGCTTCATTGTGTTTATACACACACACAAACACACGCACACAGTCTTTTCCTCTCTCCCTCTCTCTCTCTCTCTCACACACACACACACACACACATACACACGTACTCTTAATTCTACTCACATCAGCAGGCAACACTCACACACAATCATTAAACTTTTAAGTTACAGTAGTCTAGTAGGTAAGCCAGTGTACAATAAAATAAACAATGCATTTGCTGTTTCACTTTAAACTTAAAAAGTCAGTTTTGTTTACCTCCAAGTGATCTTGCAAGTGATCAATTCGGTCTTTTCAAACAGACTTCGCATCAGAATCAGTAGCAACAACACACAACTTAAATCACTTAAGTTCCCGCTGTCAGGATCAAAACTCTGGTTAGGCTTGTAGTTCAATTCTACATGACATTAGTAACACTATTATTTCTTCTACTCCAGAGTTTTGTCCTCATCACTAACTACCCCTCCTCAATACCTGCAAAACAAATAATCTCAACATTCAAGTAATACATTTGTCATGGTTACAAAAACAATCTAAAAGAAAACAAACATAAAATGGCACATCTTCATAACAGTGTGTCCTAACCTGACTTTGGCCATTTTAAAGGTATAACAGTAAATCTTTCATGATTTTTTCTGCACTAAACATTTCACAATCTTGTTGCCAAACCTTCATGGCATTGAAGAAAAAGGTTTTTTTTTTTAAACACCTGAATTCATTGCAGCATTTTCAGCAGGACAGAGCATCATCTTCTTGTCATATCTGCTCCCTGCTGGATGTTTACTATGTACAAACAACCTGATTACATGCTTTATTAACTGACGGAGAGGAATCAATCTTGAGTAGTTCTTCTATACAAATAAATAATTACATTTAAAAAGAATAAAACCTCTGCGTACATGTGCATACAGCGAGCTTTCCCAGCTGTACTTTGTGGTCTCCAGAGTCTGATGGTGTTGCACTGACACATGATCGTTTCTCTCTCATCTGCCCTCAAATGATTGTGTTTTATATTGAAGGTACGATGAGATTCCAGTGTTAAACACCAAAATGAACATTGGTGTTCAATGTAACTAGTTGGAGCCGAAATTCCTGAAATGACCCTGTAAAAAAATCAGCAGATGTAGCTTTTCTTCAGCGAGGGATCCATTTTTCTTCTTTCTTACATGCTTAAGAAAACTGCACTAGATTAATAGTACTGAATTAGAAAGAACACAGAATCTGCTGAGATCCAGGCACACACATCGTACATTAGAGGAAGGTGATGGGAATGACACAGACAGTACAGATGTGTATACACATGAACATGAAAAAGATCCCTAAAGTGCCAGATAATAGCACTCATTAATAAAAATAAAAGCAGCAATTGATCACTTGCAAGATTTATTTAAAAAAGAACAAAAAACCTACTTTTTCTCATTAAATATATTAATTTGCCCTCTTTAACATTAGAGGTCATTTGTTTAAGTTATCAAATTTAGTTATTTTCACGTGTTTCCTTTCTTAAGACTAAACATAGGGGTTTTGATAACTGTTGTGTAGACAAGGCCAAAGCTTATCTGTACCCTGGGTGCTGGATGAGAGCGGTTCTGCCATCCCCGACCTCTGGACCCACCCTGCTCAGAGGAGGCCTGTGCATCTTGCCCATCAACCCTAGATTCTGATCGCGGAAATAGGGCGTCTGGAAGTCCCCACCCAAGTAATCTGCTGTTTGCATCAGATTAGTTTGGGCGGAGGAGGTGGAGGAGCTCGTTCCTAGCCTGTAATGGGGAGGCCCAGGGGGCCCACAGTCTAGTGTGGTGCACCCCCCTGGGCCCGCACCATGGAATGGCATGGCTATGTCCTGAGACCCGGAGCTGTCACTGTTGGGTGTGGGGAGGATGCTGCTGTTCCAAATGTGGGACTGGAAGTAGTGGCCATTTGTGTAGTGGGCCATGGGGCCAGGTATGCCATTGTTGTTGTTGACAGGGGGTGAGGGGGTTGGTCTCTCTACAGGAGGTTTTAGTGTGTAAGGCTGACCCACACACACCTCTGCAGGGTAGCCCATGCCCTTAAAATGGAAGGTGGGGTCCCTGGAAGGCTGCTTACAGAGGTGGGTCCCACCGTTCTGAATGTGGGGTACATGAGCCAACTGGTGCTGATTCCAAGAACGCATCTTCTGATGCTGTGTGTTATGTTGAAGCTGTTGATGCTGCTGATTCTGTTGTGGATGCGGATGCTGCAGGTGGTGTTGCTGCTTGAGATCAGCGTGGCTGGAAGGCAAGTGGTTCATCGCAGCCACGCTTAGTGGTGGGTGAGTTCCCACCAGGGCGGTGGCTTTCTCTTGAGGGCCAATTATACAGTTGGGCGGGGGGAAGCCAGGAGTGGCAGAGTTGCTGTGCATGGACACCCTGGAGCAGGCGCTGATGAGCAGGTTGCGACTGATTGGGCTGGGGTTGGCGATCTGGCCCTCGCACATAGAGGTGGCTCCAGCACCTTGGGCCCGAGCTTGGCAAAACTGGTTGATCTGATGCACAATTGTGCTCAGGTCGGCCTGACGGCCCTGTTGCAGCCCAGCAGCCATGGAGAGTGGAATGGTTGAGGTAGAGACAGTAACGTTAGGTGGAGCGTCGCCATCTGGCAGCTTTCTGCTCCCCTGCAGGCCAGGTGGCGGCTGCTGCTGCTGAAGGTGCTGCTGCTGAAGCATGAGGGTAGGTGGCCCCTGTGGGTGACCAAGGGCTGGGTGCTGAGACAGAGTCTGGAGTCTGGGTGGGCCCTGAGGGTGTTGGGCCATCGGGGGATGGTGTCCGAGGCTTTGGGTGTGACCCTGCTGCTGAGGGAGGGGCATTTGTAGAGTCTGAGGCGGGTCCTGTGGTTGAAGGGGTAAGCTCTGCTGGAGACGGGGAAGGTTCGACAGAGGTGGGTGGTGGTTTAAAGTGCTGGTCGAAGCCACTTGGTAGGGTCCGGAAGGAGGGTTCATGATGACTTCAGGATGCAAGCGAGCCCTGCTGCCGTCGAAATCTTTTAGGATACCTTTGACTGTGGGCACCTTGACAATGGCGAGGAGGCCTGTCTTGGCACTGGCCTGAGAGGAAGGGTAAGGGCTGTAGCGCTGGCCTGACGTATCCAGCCCGTTGACTGTACGGCGCACGTGGTTTCGCTGGGGGACCTTGACGCTGTTGGGGAAGATCTTGATGGTGAGGGGGTTGTTGGCAACTTTCTTAGCATATGCATCCAATTCTGCAGGGGTTGGAAACGGAGCGGATCTCATCCTTTGTGTGGTGTCCCCTGAGGTGAAGGACAGAACGGGTCAGAGGTGAGACAGAGGGAAAGCAAGAAAAGACAATGACAATGAGACAGACAACTTAATCCAGGTAGCAGTGTCTATGGCACAATAGAACACATCAGTTGTAATCCGTGCAGCTGAGAGGAACCTTATTTGGATAGTGCTCTCATATTCCATACCTCGCTGTTTTTTTCCTAAAATCCTCACAGCTCCCATCTCGTGAGAACAAAGAGATTTCCAATCTCATTCTCGACTGAATTATTGCAGCTGACACATTCCCTAAAATCCAATTTTGTTGTGGCGTCTGTGACTTCGAGGTCAGGAGCTTTTAGTGGCCTTAATTGACATAGCATCCAGGCTAACAATAAGAATGCGTCGGGGGGGGGGGGCTGCTTGCCACTGAATCACAAGCTAAACAAAGAATAAGCAAGGCGTCGATGGTCCCTGTGGCTGCTTTGTGGGAAGGAAAGAAAGAGACAGACGCAAAGAGCAGAGCTCCATGACAGCAGACAAGTAATCAGACACAGCAGCAGCGTCTCTGATCTGCGGGAACACCCCCCAGGCCTCAGCTCGCAGACATTTGTTACACCTGCTAAGCACCGTGGCTAAATTTAACAATGCCGAAGTGACAATATGATCATGATTATGTATCTGTGCATGCGTGTGCGTGAGGGTGTGTTTCATTTACGAGCCTGTTTAACATGTGGGGCAGAATCATGCAGGTGTTGGCTAGTATGTCAGTGTCTTGTACATAATACGTCTATTTCAGTCCGATGGATGTGATTGTGTTTCATTTTAACACAGTGTGCTCGCTTCCACTTTTCCTTGCTAAGACAATAAAAGTCAGTGATCATCGTTTTGGAGAATGACAAGCTCTTCTCTCTGCTTTCCCCTGTCTAACTGTCACCATTATCACAGCTGCCGGTCTGACCTACTTACACCGGAGCTCTGATGGACACGAGCAGAGCCGATCTGTAGGACAGACCACTAGTCTGACTAGTTAGGGGGCCATTTTATTTTTCTCTTTCTTGACCCTTCAGTTCAGGTAAAAACAGATGTCTTCATTACAGCATACAGGCTTCTTCTCTGTCGTTGAGTGAGCAGTAATTTGAAATGTCTGAATTGCTGGCAGAGGCCTGCGGTTTCATGCGGCCGCGGCCATTATGCTCAGTCTCACAGCAGACACACTGGGCTTGAGGGATGAGACACTGAGCTGAACTGCGAGCACTGACACGGCAGTACCAAGAGTTGTGCCAACTGGCCAATTAATTCCCGCTTTATTTGTGAACAGGAAACAATGGGCAGCGATGTGCGGGGCCGGTATGGGGCGGCACACAGGGGGCTGCTGTGACTAAGTGTTCAGCCTGCTGATGGCTGCCTCATTAATGCAGGGGTCTGGGCCAAGGAGCTGGAGCTCGACACCCGCCATCACTGAGGCCTAATGTCTGTCGCTGAATAAATGCCAGGGTAAGCAAACACAGATAAATGAAGACTTACACACCAGCTCACACACATGCTGAGGATGGACTTCACCTGTCATTCACTGGTAATGATTGATGACCTTGTTGGAAATGATTTTTTATGACAGGCAAACTAAATAACTACAAAAGCAGTTTGATTGTGAACAATTAACGTGTCCCAGTTTTTAGCATCAAAAGGGTCCTGTGTGCTGTACAATAACAACCATTTAAACAATAAAGCTACACTCTGATTAATACAACCTGTTTGCTGTCTTTGAAAATATTTAAACATTGTGATATTCAGATACAGCCTCCTTGGTATGCAACCTCATGTAAATGTAGCTGTACTTTGTAAGTAGGTGGAAAGAAAGTATAATCAGCTGTTGCACTGAATAAAACATCTTTCATCATTTCACAGGAATACGATCTTCTAGATGAAACCAGGATCGTGGATGGTGTGAATGAATGTTAAAGACTAAAGTAACTTTAAATGTAATATAATTTTTATAATTTTTGTTGGCTCTTTGCTCAGATGGGGGCAGACGAGCTGTATTGGATAACAAGGTACTGAGCCAACATGAGAGGATTAAGTTGTGCTTATATAGTACAGGCATGCAAGACCGATTTGATTAAAACATTTACATTTTAAGAGATCCAGTTTCGGTTTCTGTACAGATTTAATTATTGTTTGCATTGGTGTTGAGGTGCTTGAAGAAGTGGGTATACTATTGTTTTAAGCCCCTAACCATAATAGTGCCAATGAAGCATCGCCAGGTAGTTTGTAATGCTGGAAAGGAATTTTCATATAAGTACTTTGTTTCACCTTTGTGATAAATTCCATTCATTATAAACTATAAGAAGACCTTATTCAAGGTAAATCAACAGAGAATGCAATTATTCAGGCCAGGAATCTGACGTTAGTCCAGGACAATCTCTAAATTCACTCCATTCACACCAGAGCAGGTACTGTAGCCTGTGGAGTCAGCCTTTTATTAAAAAGTCTTTTTTTTCCCTATTCAGTGTTTATGCTGGCAGCATACCTTTTACTTCTAGAACTTACAAGAACAGCTTAGTGTTTTCAGTTTTAAGAAAACAGGAATAAATATTCACTGTGTGCACTTTGATTGTTTGTTTTGCACTGGCATTTCCTCAGAGCTGTGATTGGTCAATTTCAGACCGGATCAGGCGTTGTGGCAATTAGAGCAAGTTCACGTGTTGTTATGGGAATGTCAACCTACGGAGAGTAATGTCTTTCTACGCTCACATAGCATCGATGTTCAGCTCTGCTCAGTCAGATGAGCCGAGCAGCTGATGATTTCAGGTTGCTTTTCTCCAAAACTTGACTCAAACTATTCACATAATAGACCAAATGAAAATTTGCCTTCATGTGGACCAAGCTTTGTTTAGCAGGAGATCTGTATCCGTCAACATTCCAAAATAATGAAGGATACACTCTTTATATAATACCTAAGTTAAGTGATTTATTAACAAAAATGTATATCTACTTTTATATTGTTGTTTGGCAAAATTAAAGAATGTGCAATTTTAATGATAGAGGGAAATATAGCATTCATTTTAAGACTGAGAAATATAGAAAGACAGACAGCAGTGAGCATGTTACCGTGTGTTTTTTCCTTGCCAGTGGCACTTGTGTAATGAGTTTTATATTTGAGTTGTAAGACTCAGGCAAGTAGCAAAGAAAGCAATGTCAATGTCTGGAAACTGACCAATCCATTAAATTGGAAGAGGGATTATACATTGTTAACAAAGCTTAGGCAGGCATTTTGAGATAAAAAAAAAGCAAATCACAATGAAGAGTTTAAGAGAACTGCTGTAAAATGTGTAATGAAATCGGTAAATTACTGTTCACAGTAGTTTTCCCTTTACAATGGATAAAATCGACCTCTTGCTGTTTACGTCTCTTTAAGGGTCCTGGCAGCTGTTGATTATGTGTGCTGGTAAGCAAGTGTAGCTTATTAGCATTTCAACCTTAACCTGAAACCTGGATTAGCTGAAGGGCTTAAAGCATCAAGGGAGGGTTAATGAGGATATGAGTGAAGTTTGTAGGCGGCTGTGAGCATATCATCTCTCAGATCTCCACATAAGCACGTTCCCAGGGAGGGAACAGGCGAAAGAGGCCAGTCTGGCCATGCGTTAATTACCCCGCTACTAGCTAGCTAGCTGGAATACAAGTGCACAGTCAGCAGGCACTAATTAGGGTTTCTTTTATTCAAACTACTGTTTTTATTGAACAAGGTTTAAGCAGCAGGGGGCAGGGGCCCATGCTGCTGTAAATTGCAATTTTCACACAAGAGCAGGAAATTAGGTCTGAAGCTTCAGCATCAAATTAGACATGTGAATCTGGTTTCCCACATGATGCCACCTCCTTACATTTTAACAGACATTTGAGCACAGCATCCCATGCTGATAGCTCTTTGAAAAACGAAAAAAAAATTATAAGGAGAGAAAGAGAAGATGGTTGCTTTCTATATCAGTGGGGACTAAGATGTGAAAATCAGCCAAGTGGCCCAGCTGTACTCACTGTTTGTTCTGCCTGAAAAATCTGAGGACTGAGGGCCACTTTGTGGTACTTGAGTTTTTCTGCCTGAAGTGTGAGCCGTTTTCGTCATGACCCACTGTCTCTTTGCGCACCTGATCTACTCCTCTGACAGCCTTTACATTTCATAGCCATCATCTGTTAACAGCCACTCCCTGATGATAAATAGAGCAGCTGCTCTGGCCTTGCCTCTGACAGCAACCTGCAAGCTCGTAACTTTAAATGACTCTCCTATGCACAGATTCACCCGCAGAGCGGAGAGGTCTCAGAGCACGGCCCGCCTGGTTCTTGGTGAAAATTGAGAAAGGGGAGAGTGTCAAAGACAAGATTCTGTAACACAAGACTCTGCATTAAAGTGCACTGAGGAGCTGTAATGATAGTGCACAAAGATGGGCAAACAGGAACACGAGTTGGAGCTAATTATGTTAACTGTCTATCTGAGCCATTTTATTCCGTGACAACTTCTCGGTTTAATGAATAAAGATATCGGTGCATTTAAACATTCTATAGTGCCAGTCTAAAATGCATGCTGCAAGTGCATTTAGGGCGTGTTCAGCAGCACTTTCGCCAGTTAAACAGCACGTAATCTGTGCAATGTGCACAAGAGTTGCATTTCCTAATTAATCATAGGTGTGTTTTGAGCGTAACAGGAGTTAAACCAATCAGAGTATCATCTCCCATTCCTTTTAAAAGCCAGGTGCACCTGCACCTGGTGCATAGCTATTTAAATGGTGGATTCTGCAATGTAAGTGGACAGTTTTAACCATGAGGCCTGATTTATTACAAACAATTCAACTGAATAAACCTGGAATCTGTGTTTCACAGCTGACCTGTGCAGATCACAGAACAGTAATTAACATCAGATTCTTGATCTAAAGCTACGGCTGCCGTGCCACATGCATAAATGTGTACATCACTGTCTGGATTTAAAGACAGAGTTATCGCCTTAGTTGTTGTGTGATGCTGCAGGTGTTTAATAAACTCAAAGCAAAGAATCCGACACGGCCAGCTGCAGACAACAAACAGAACAGCAATATTTCTGAGAAATTCCAGTTACATTTAAAGACACATTTCAGACCTGCCCGAGTCACATTAATTTGCACTTTGATGAGCTTTTAAATAGATTATATTGTAGATGTGATACTACAGAAAAGTAACAGAAGCAAGGCAGAATAAGTTTGTTTTCTGATGTTGAGGCTGTGGGTGCACTTTGGCTTACTGAAGTCGTTCAAACTGAGGCTTCTGTGTTTTTATTACGGGACAATCTCTGTGCTAAAAGGTAAAGAAAAGTACGGGAGAAAACTTTGCTTATTTTAAGAATAACATATCATATTAAAGCTGCACAATTTTTTCAAAAACTAATTGTGATTATTTGGACTGATATTGTGATCGAAATATGATTTGTGAGATTAGAAGGAATTTTCATCTTAACAATTTTTTTTTTATTATTTCCATTGCAAAGCATATAAATAATGGTGGGATTTTCGCAGAATCTGCCCCAAACAAAGATGTCTTCTGATGTCTGTAGAATATGATGTGTAGGAGAGGACAACTCTGCAGGACCACAGTAACTGGTATTCTGACGCACGCATTTCTCCTTCAACAAATATTGTTTCCCATGCAAATTAAAAATTGCAGTGGTACATACTGTGATTTTGATTAATTATGCAGCTCTATAATCCACCCATCTTTACTGTTGATAAAGCAAGTGATGCGCTCCTCAAAAGGTAAGAAAACAGCTCCACTGACTAAAGACTTTGCTGTCAAAGGCACAATCACTTTCTGCGGCCTCAAGACAGGAATGCACCAACAATGTGCCTGACCACACCTCATTTTAAGACCAAACGCCCATGGGGTCACACATGCTGCTACTTACAGAACATGAGCACTTGGCTTGAAAATGTCAGAAACTTTCAATGACACTTGCTTTGTGCTATTACCTGCTTTGGCTAGATGTAAGATAAATCCCTTCAAGTGACAACTAGTCTATGAATGTCACCTGAAAGCAGTCAGGCATATCTCTCATGGAGTTACGCTGTCAAATAATCTTCCATGCTGGGTGCACGACGGGGCTCTGCAGGGACAACGAGGCCTGTGGACGGCCAGGAGGGAGACGGCAGAGTGTTATTTGAGGGTTGAGGCCTGGTTCTTGCAGAGTGTGACACTGCAACTTGAAACACAACAGCTACACAAACCGCAGACGTGCAGGAGGTGATTTACAGGGGCAGAATAATAGACAGAATTTTCTTACTTCACTTTTTCCTATGGCACTTGGATAAAAGTGATTTAGTCTACATGAAAAACAGCTTTGCAGTTTTTGATGTAACACCATGTCTGTTAATGATACTTTGAAGAGCAGATGAAAAGGAAAAGCACTACAAGTGAAAGACGAGTAGAAAAAATAGATTGAAATTACACATCTATGACCGGCCGTGCTGTGAGATGCACGCTCCATCAACAAAATGGATTACAGCGTTGAGCAGAAAAACAAATTGAACTCCAGTTGCTCCTTGTACTCTGATGTGCCTTAGTGTGTCACATAAAGAAAGAGCAGAGAAACAGTGTAGCTGATGGCTGCACCATGTCACAAGCCTGCCTGAGTGAGGCAACAGACGTTGGCACTTAGCAGACTCCCTCACGCTTGCTGATCTCCTGGGGGTTGGCTGATTACTGTGATTCTGAAATTACAGTCTTGATGAGCTGGAGCATTTTACAACAAAAAAAAAAAAACTGCTGCAGAAATGGGTCAAGCCGGGGCTGAGTTTCCACTCAGAGAGACGAGCTGGAGGAAAAGCGGATGTAGACTTTTTCGAATAAATAAAGCTGACCAACTGGACGAGCTATAATCAATGTCTGGGAAGCGATTGATCTTTTGGGTAAATTTAAAAAGCTCGGGGTAGATGAGACAAAGACACTGATGGCACAGTAAATTCAAGAAGACTGTGTGCAGACATTACAGAGACCATATTATTACACTGTGGTCAGTCTCTGTCATTTTCACAGTTAACAACAGTAAAATGTCACATTAAAAAATGGTGAAAAGACAGAACAGAGTTCAGCTGTTAACATTTTCATTCATCAATTTGTCATACATTCATCTCCTCCAATCTCATTGGTCAGATCCAATATCTGCCTCAGCTTACTAGTGACTGCTGACTTCAACTCTCCATTTTGTGCTGCTGCCCCTTCACACCATAAAGACTCCAAATTCATCAGCAGTCGAGTTGTGAAATTCAAACACATTAAATTAACTGAGCCAGCTCTTACTAGTCTGCCATTAAACCAGGGCAACAGATTGCGTCTTAAATTCACTCACATTTCAAGATCATAAGGGCAAAAACACTCAGTCGCAATCTGTCTACGAGTCTGACAGTGACTGACTCTTTCTGACGGAGAGAAGTTACCAAGATGGTCAAATCTAACACATGACCGTGGTGACAGGGCATTAGCATGCTCACAGGACTGCACTCTTGCTGTAGACAGATCTTCAGGGGCAAAGAGGGAGAGAGGGGGGCAGATCACTGTTCATCAGAAAATTAATGGTGCAGTTCATCCTAATTTCCTTTGAAGAGAGATCTACGGTCCTGGTGTGGAGATCAAAAACATTCTCTGTCTCATTTGGGTTTTAACACAAAGCTGCAGAGGAGAACCAGGCCAGGGTTGGCATGGGCGTCTGACGTGGGGCGGGCAGCAGGATTGTAACAGCTTGTTGGTTGTGTGGGCTGGTGGTGGTAGTTCATAGTGTGTGTGTGTGCGTGTGTGTCGAGATCAGTACTTACATTTCTGAAGTCCAGTGTTCATCTGCGTGTGGGGGAGAATCTGGAGGGGGATGTCACCTGGCCCTGGCAGACAGGCCAGCATTTCACACAGACACTAATGCAACATGGGACACACACTTCTCCTCACACTGCAGAGAGAGAGAGAGAGAGACAGAGACAGAGAGAGAGAGAGAGAGGTCAGCAGTCAGACATAACTGCAAGGCAGCACATGGTGCGTGGTGATACAGAGGCTGGGTCCAGACTAATAGAACTCTGTGGCCGATCCCTGGAGGCACAGGGCTGAGGGAGACGTAGTTACCTTTCAATTAGAAACTGATTCACACCTGGAGCATCAGGTAAGGTGACATTTGATGCCAATAACAACTTCAATTAAACATCAAACAGCTGAAGTAAAGCGGGCAGACTGGGCCTGAGGGGCTGGCAGCTTTAAATCGACTCAGTCCCTCCTCCTCCGCTCGCTGCATGTTAGTCAGCTAGTTGGTCCCTGCTACCTGTGCTTTACCTCGCCGCCTCCACCAGACCATGGCGGAGGAAATTAATGACTCCTGTACACTCGAGAAGAACACACTCGAGAGGCCCGGCGCTGACAAGCTAGTGAGTCTCTGATCGATACTGCAGTCCTCTAGACCTCAAAGAGGCCTTTATTTTGGGGACATTAAACAATGGAGCCGGCTCGGGCTGTGGTGAGAAGACATGAATAAACAGGGCTACAGCTCCAATAAATGCCTGCCACTTTGTGCAATAACCTGATGTAATAGAGAGGGAGAAAATGTTAGCCATGCTCCACTTGGCTTACTGCTGTATTCAAAACACCACAGATGCTTGCTTAATCAGCACTGAAGAACAGTCAGGGAGCAAATTAAGTCTACAGAGTCCGTGCCCTCCCCTTCTGCTGCGTGGCATCAGAAGAGGGCGGCAAGTGTGCACAGACAAACAGCGTCTATGAGAGAGGCAATTACCCACAAAACAACCTTGGCATGCCTGTCTGCCGCAGGGTGATGGCTTAAAAGTGTCTTCCCCCCTGCGGGGAGACGAGACAAGTGGAGGAAAGAGTGACAAAGCGAGAGAGAAAGGTGGAAAGAGAGAAAGACGGGTGGCAGATTCGGGGTGGCGGGGAGGCTGAACTTGCTTTAAAAAGCAGAAGCTCAAAAAGGTCAGGATGACAGCTCATTTAAATCCTCCCAGCGAGAGGCGAAAAACAAGCCTTAATGAAGCTGCCAAGTTCTACACAGATACCTGAGAGCGTTGCACCTTGGGGTGCTGCAGGGGCAGGGCAGCAGGGGGGAGGATGGGAGAGAAGGGTACGGGGGAGAGTGGTTGGTGGCGGAGCTGAAGTCTTGTGACAGATCTAAGGTTTTAGGGATGTTGGTGCTGCGTCACCCTCTCTGTTGCCCGGCCTCCCACTCCTCTCATCCTCCTCCCTTTCCCCTGCTTTCTGATTTACAGCCTGGACCGCCATATGGCAGCAATCCCTGCCCTCGATTCAGCGTGTCACCATGCATTAACTTTAATTGGCCTGATATGTTATTCTTTTCCCTTGGCCTTGGAAGGATTTTAGGTACATAGCGCCTTGATGTCGGCAGGCAAGATATCCAGCTCTCTCTCATTTATCGGGGTGCCAAGATTTCACACAAAGATAACAGCAATCTCTTTGACAACAGGCAGGCTTGGGGTGGAAGAAAACTAAATATCAAATACAAGTGTCGTTTTGTGAGGGATTTCAAAAGCGAAACGGTGGTAAGAGAGTGAATTGACGTGGGGGGAAAAAACAAAACATAAAGACACCGGCATAAACTGTCAGTTCATTTGTTACAAGAACGCACACATCAACACACTACAGGCACAAAACAGCCAACAGGCCATCAGCCCACCCCCTTCCTGCCTCCCCCACAGCGCCCCTGAATGTCAGAAAGCTGTGCAGTGGGGAGTGCTGCGGCAAAGGTCAGCCTATGGTAATGCCCCAGCTGACACTCTGCTTTGCAGCGCAGAGCAGGAGGAGATGAGACCCAACAGACAGAAGCCTGACGTCTACTGACTCGCGTATCAGCACCACTGCCACACTGACTTCAAATATACATCACACGCCAAACACTGGCGCTCTCTACAAAGGCACCCGCCCCCACGGAGGCTTTTTCAGCATACAGACTATTTGTATCAGCAGCAGGATGACTACACCTGATAGTTTCGAGTCCACACGGGGTCTGAGCTCACTAAAATTGGAGGTGCGTCCTCTCAGGGTGGAACTGGCATGTCACTGACTCCTCTGCTGGCTTCTCTAATTGCTCTCTGACACTATGCATGGGCTTTAGCCTGGACTGGAATAGGGCTTGACTCTCCAGCCATCCACACGTCCAGGCAAATAGGTGTCTATCCCTGCGGCTTAGTAGCCTTTGTGCTGTAGAGACACAGCCCCTCTTGTCCTGAATGGAAACAGAGTTGCGTCTGTGGAGGCCAGGCTGAGCCAGCTGGGCAGGCCTGTGGAGCAGGGATTGGCTTGGTTGAGTTCAGCCAGGTGTCTCACACTATCAGCCCCATGCAGACAGACACCACAGGGCTCTCAGAGTATTAGGGGGACCCCGTGACTCGGCAAGTCTACACCAGCTACTTATAGAACCGTAATAAAAGTGTGCGGATAACTGCATGGCTTTCATTATAGACAAATAAAGAAGAGCAGACAAAGCAGGACTTGAGCGAGTGATGCGCATGGCTTGTGTCATGTGTCAAATTGCTCCCATAAAAGCTGACCTATATTTTCTTTTTATTCCTCGTGGGGAAAGAGAAAAATAAAGCCGTCTGAAAGTTTAAAAAAAGTGCAAAGAAAAAAGAAGGAAGAGGATGGAAGCCATTTAGGAAATCAGACCAGCTGACTGCATTTATGCTGAATCTTTTCATCGCTCTCCTTCTCATCAACTGATCTGCACTTGCTAGAAATTTGGAAAATGCATCATGCTAATTACATAGGAAATCATCTTTTCTTAATTCCACCAGCAGCAAAAGCGAGGATTGTGCGCCAAAAATAAGCTCATTAGAGGGAAACACATACAACAATATTAGTGCATAAAAAATAATAAAGGTGAAACAGTATGTTTGGTTGCTGGTTGAACATTACCACCTCTTCTATACCAATTAAAAGCAAAAGCAATTAGGAGAACCAAGTTACCATGTTGTACATTGCTTGTGCTAACGGGTGAAGCAGAGGAGGAGCGGAGGAGAAAGCAGGCTGCTGTTATTTTAATTGCATGTTTACCCCCAGGTTATGGGTCTGAAATAGAGCCAAGAAAAAATGTTGCAGTAGAAATTCAATGTAACTTCACTGTGTTGATTCTCTCAGGGACAGAGAGAGTGAAATTACTTTTCTTTGCAGGCGGGTCTCTGAATAGAAGGTAAAGAAAGGAAAGGAGCAGGAAGAGGAGAACAGATTTTTACCCTTGAATACCAAGCCAGAGCGTTCTGTCAAAAGAAAAGGGGAAAAAAGCCTTGGCTCTTAAGCACGTTAAAGAAAGAAGTGAAACATCGGTGTGGCCTTCAATGGCCCATCAGGCTTTACAAACAGCAGAAGAAGAAAAAGATTTCTGTTGCTAGCAAAGGGCCACGGGCATGTTAGGCTACGACAGGCTGGTTCACAGTCTCACACAATGGATCCTGATGACTCCAGCACATCCAGAGGCGTTCGGGACGGGCCGTTTGCTTTTTCAGTCAGCAGAGACCCCTTATCAACTCGGACGACAGAGTGGGAGACGGCCATGATCGCTGGGGTGAAAACGGAGGGAAGACAAATAACCCGAACCAGAAACTTGCACACAAACTCAGAAGCTGTAAAATAGTGGTTTCCCGGTTTGGTTGGTGTCAGGGATAAAACTGTCAAACAAGGAAAGTGCTGCGGTAGTGTGAGAGAGAGGAAGACAGCTACTTGAAACCACTCTTCTTTAGAGGGAGGGAGGGGTCTGTGAAACAACTGCAAGGCTGTACTGTTACTGAATGCTCAGTAACTAACTGATGAAAAAGTGACAGTTCCCTGAGGTGCGATGGTGGATGTGGAGCGGAGAGACAGCATGCCCTTAGAATAATGCATAGTCCACAGCTGGATCGGCTAGAACTCTGCATACGAGATACGAGAAGGTGATTTCACATTGAGAGCACATGCTCTTAGCTGAGCTGTGTACCATGAAACTAAGACGAGGAAACACACTTCCAAAGGCCTCCTCTTATCAAGCCGACCTCATTCCTACTTTCTTGTCTTTACATCAGTAGTTTAGAGCAGCCTGGCCTCTTGATGATGCCCACAGCTTCTTACAGTGGAAAAGATGCGACATGGTAGTGAAATGAGCAGATGAGAGGATATCAGGCAGAGAATGTCCTGGCCTGGCCTGGCTGCTCAAGCTATGTCATGGCCATTACCCATCCACCACAACAGAGACAGTCAGCCAAGGTCTGTTCTTCAACTTAGGGTAAGTTTCACTCAAAGCCACTTAAGCCCACTTGGCTTCCCAAAGAGCTCTACAAATGTGGAAGGTAGAGCTAAGTGTGCTCAGTCATGTCAAGCCTGGCCAAGGTCAGGTGGGCAGACAGAAAGGGCTGGCAGCACCGCATGCGTGGCGTCATGAATGCCAAAATGCCGCGGCCCCTGGCTGCGCCGTTTGACAGACATGTTTACACCTGATAGAAAATGCAGTGTGGATGGCCTGCCAAAACAGAGGGGATCCAAAGTGAGTGGTGCCAGCCTAGTTATTTATTTATCTGCTGCAAATCCATCCAGAGTGCAGCCAGAAGCTGGGCATGCCTCAATGAGGAATAAGCCGGCCTACTCTCAGACATGACAGCTTTAAACCACTTGAGGGAGGAAAGAAGAAAAAAAATCTGACATGTAGTAAAAGAAAAGCAGAAATCTCATGAAGCAGCTCTAGAGATTGTACTTGATTTACACAGAGTTTTAAAAAATCTCCCACTAATTACTGATTAACATGTGAAATTAAGTTATATTAATCAGAGGCTTTTCGAAACTCATCCTTGACAACGTTCAGAGGCCGGGCCTGCTCTTATCCCACCACTGTAATTACATCAGTCTGACTTGGTAGTTGGACTTAGAAGCAATAGTTGAAAGGACTAAGGATCTACAGACATGCTTATGAGGTGTAGCTCAACTAAATACTATCATCTAAAAGCTATTATGCTAACAATAAAAATGTTAACATGTGGCTGTTTAGCAAGCTCACCATGCTGACCACCACAGGTAAGTGTGTTAGTATGCTAGCATTTGTGGGTTTATCAGTAAACACACAGTGCAGCCGAGGCTGATGGGAATGTATTTTCTTTGCCTGGTGTCTGGTCATAAACCAAAGGATGTGGTGGATCTGATAACAGAAATTGGGCTGGATGAGAAGTAATGTGATTATCAAAGTTACTACAATTTTAAAATTAATTTGAAAACTTTTAATTAAATGACGTGAATAGTATGAAATGTAACTTTGTATAATGTAAAATGTAAGTAACACTGATAACCTTGACTGGCTTTTTTCTGTTTCTGTTTCTGTTCTGTTTTCTTTCTTTTTTTTCCCATCAAAAGCTGAACTAGGGACATGAGCTGGAAACTAGCACAAGCTATAATCTCTGTAAGAGCATCAGTCTTATCAACCTGTTTGTGGGAGTGGATGTGGTACTATGTTGACCTGCACCATCTCTGTCAAATTAGCAAAATAAGTGAAACATTTCTGAACCACATTATTTGTTGGAATCTATTGGCAGTGCTAAAGGCAAAGTCAGAAATTCTCATTATCACTATTAAGATACAACATGTTGAAATAATCAATAACTGAACAACATTTTGAAAATAGTATGTTGAATGTTAAATTATTTTACTAGATTAGTGAAAATTTATCCTAATAGTGATGCAGATAAAATGTCAGAGGATCACTCACTGCAGTTGGGGACAATTAATGTCACTGAAAAATGGGTCACACTTTACTTGACAGGTTAGTGCATAACGCCTTCATAAGACCTTTTATAAGGTGTT
>JAQLOL010000006.1:3274978-3292746 GCA_029783665.1 Naso thynnoides
AGTGCATAACGCCTTCATAAGACCTTTTATAAGGTGTTAATAATACATCCATGACAACTGCATAAGGCATTCATACGTCGGGTTACATCGCTATTAATTAGGGGGCTTACCCTAACCCTAACCTTATGTATGAATGCCTTATGCAGTTGTCATGGATGTATTACGAACACCTTATAAAAGGTCTTATAAATGTGTTATGCACTAACTTGTCATGTAAAGTGTGACCCCTTAAACTTTGTATACTGTAGATTACCAGTTGCTAGATGTAATAGTTGCTACATTTTAATTAGGGCTGGGTATTGGCAAGAGCTTCACAATACAATATGCATCAGGATACATGGGCCACGATACGATTACATCACGATACATTGCGATACGATGCATGCTGCGATATACTGCGATATTCCACAGAGTTCACTGAAAATGTAAAAACAGAGCCGATAAACAAGTTGCTGTTTACGATCTGGGTAGTCTGAATACATCACATTACACTGATAATTCAGCTGACAAATTAAGTCAAAACAATTTCATTCAAAATTTCCTTTCCAATTTTTTTTTATGAAATTGGAAAATTACCAAACATGCTGATGTAGCTGCCAAAACACCAAACTGAGAAATGAAATTTAAGTGCACCCCTGCACTTTAACTGGACACTGAAACTGAAAACATGACAGTAAAGTGTTTGAGTGTTCTGTGTCACTGAACCTCAGGGCTGGGTTTTGCAAGAACTTTACGTTATGATACATATCACGATACACATACCACAAAAATAAATACTACTTGCTGATCTTACTGCAACTCCCTCAATTCACATGATGGAAAACTCAACAGTCCCCCTCACCAGATCTGTGAAATGTAAGGAAGTGAATGGAGGGGCTCATCTGGTTATTACTCACCATTCAGTTTGGTGTATTTTTCCTCTAAGCAATTGTGACCCTGAATCCTCCTTGATTTTAAATTATTCTACATGTCTACTTGTTTATCTGCTCAGGCATACTTATGTATATTGATCTGTTAATTTTCATTATTGGACGCAAGTTCTAAATGTAATAGGTTTCATGGAAAGTTTTAATTTGGTACCTGTTGGCTCTGGATGCTGTTTTCTTTCCCCTTGAGTAACCCCAAAACCCCACTTTTTTTATTAAAGAAACAAAAAGACAGACAGACAGACAGACAGCTTTATCAATCCCCAGAAGGAAAGCAAAATGTCATTGCAGCCAAGTACATGCAATAAAATACAAAGACAATTACACAAGAAATACACAAGAAATACACAAAAAATACACAGGATACACAAGGTACGCCAAGTGACAAAATAAGTAGATGTAAATACATAATAAGATGCAGGTGGGCGCAAGGCACTATTCAAGTATTGCTTATGTGCAGAGGGCAGAAGGTTCAAAGCAGATTATCAGAGCTAAAAGCTGATAAAATTAAGTTCAGTCCAGTTCAGCGCCAGCAGGCCTAGTAACGCAGATGAGTTATAAAGTCTGATATCTGCAGGCAGGAATGACTTCCTGTGTCACTACTTTAAGCAGCAAAGTTGAACCAGAACATTTATTTGAAGAGGAACTGTCTCCCCAGACCTGATGTATGTCTGTGCTTGTTTTGTGTTTTCTTATGTTTGGTCTAAAACCCAATAAAAATTAAATTAAAAAAAAAACAACTAATGACAATAGTTGTTGAGATATTCCATCCAGGACAGAAGTGATGACTGCTGACCAAAAACAAGTCACATCAACCATCTCTAGATCCTCACTAAGCTGGTCTCATGATATCGGACAATCGGAGATCTCTGCCTACCGATCGTCTGGCGACGTCAAAATGCAAGGCAGCTGCTGGGACGGTGGCGAGAAAAGCAACGCCCCTTACATTTTTGAAAAGGAGACACCTTCCTGGAAATAGTGCGCTCCCCCTTTTCTCCTGCGTCGGCAAACCGACTACAGACATAGCGAATCACTTTGTAACAAAGAGAGAGCTTCTTAAATCATTGAAAATGGATGCCCAGAGCAACGTTGGATTATTTGATTCTGTTTTATCGAACATGTGCTCCACATGCTCGACATTAGCTTTGCTACGTCCATAAAGTCGCAAAAGCGTGTGACAGCTCCAACACACTGCTTTGGGTAGTCCATCTCCCAGTGCAACTCGTCCTGCAAGGTCCTCCAAAGCTGACGAATAATCCGGCCGGATGGATGAATCAAGTCCTGATTAAAGATGATGTTTGTTTTTAAGCAATGGAAATGTTTCACCGCAAACGTCAACAACCTTTAGGGAGTTTTCTTTGGTGACCGCGACTGAGCCATCCCACAGTGCACATGTTGCTGATCGGACAGTGTTTGCAAGCACAAGACTTCAGCAAGGACCACCCGAGAGACTTAGGATTGGTTCTGCAATGCAAGGGTTTTTTAAAACTCTGTAATTGTCTCCGGCCAGTTCAGCAACGAAGGCTGGGGGCATGTCATCAGTCTCTAGTTAAGAGGAGCGTTCAGAGACTGACTTGCGAGTCTATCACTAAGCTAGCTTGGTGCATTTGATGAAACCGCGTGAAGCAAAGAAATGCAACAAAACATCACGGAAGACTTTTTCTTTTATCTTCTGAGGAGACTTCAGCGTCCTGGTAACATCAGATCGCACATCTCAGAGACGTCACTCATACACATGAGAGTAACGCTGCTCCTTTCACCTGCTCACAGGTGTTATCTTCACATATCCCCATATCACACCAGACAACAATGGGCTGAGTCACATGCTGCCATGTCAGACGTCAGGACCAGGGTTTGGTGCAGGCCTGGGACAGCATGAGCAGACCAGCAGAGATGTACAGATACTGCGCTGCTGTGAATCTGTCTGTGTGTGCTGAGGTATGTGCAGTGATAGAAATCGTCAGCTTCCAGGCAGCTGGTTTTTCAAGTTGCTTGCTTGTGTGAACACTCGGTTATAAATCGCATAGTTGTGGAACAGGCAAGATGAAATAACCTAAAGACACAGATGAACCTGTCCTGACTGATCCACTGCAAAGATTCTGTATCAAACTGTATTTATGAACTACATGTCCCGCTCTGCAGACGAAAATGACAAGAACTACGGAACTCAGATGACAAATTTGTCGATGGGTATTCTCCAACTCGTACAAATAGGTTTGTTCTGAAAATACACTGTCTGCAGCTCAGTGGAAATTATGTGATTAGCCTCCTACATTAAATTTCTTTCAGGTCTGAAACAAAAATACGGCCCGGCTGTCCAACAGACTTCTGAGCCTGTTCGAACTATTTGACTGTAAGTCAGCCTGGCCTTCTCGCTGGTTAGAGGGAAATAACTCAATGTTCTGAGAGCTAAAGCGCAGCAGCATTGTTCCAGCTGGTGGAAAAAGGAGAAATGAAGATGGAGTGGTTTGATTTCATTTGTTAGCAGGTGCATCCATTTTGTGTTCCTCCCCACATCCACCTCGCCGCTCTCAGTCAAAGCGCTTATCAGAAATTGGACACCCCAGTGACAAATTGAGACTGCGATTAAACGGAGAAAGAGGAAAGCTTTGTTAAGTGCTGCTGATTGGGATCCAAGGCTGCCCCCACACATCATGCTTGTGTCTCTCGGTGTGTATATGTGTGTGTGTGTGTGTGTGTGTGTGTGTGTGTGTGTGTGCATGTATGCTTGGTTCAGAGCCAATAGCAGAGCTGCCACCACCAGCACCTCTTCCCCCAATTTCCCCTCTCTCCAGGTGTTCCCACGGCTTACATTTCTGCTCTGAGTACTGAGCAAACAAAACCAAATCAATGCAGCTGTTCCCCACCTCTCTCTCACACACTCACGCATGCATACACACGTATGTTGATGCACAGGCAACTACACAGGCAAACCTACATATAAACAAGTGATTTTCCTCTGCAGAAATAATGACCACCTCTCGTATTTCCAGTGTCTTCTTATTGACACGTACGCCGTGTTTAATGGAGAAAAAAGTAAAGTCTCTATGTTTATCCCACCCAGACTCATATTATTGACCCGGCATTAACCAGCCCTGGCCTGTTAGCAAGTGCAGCCAGGCTGATTTAAGAGCGGGGTCAGAGCAGCTCTGCTAGGGCAGAACTGTGCGAACGCTGACTCTCACAAATCATCCTAAAAGGGCTTAACGCACAAAAACAGCTTCCAGTGCTACACAGGCCTGCTGTGAGAGATTTATCCACTGTGCCATTACACGAACTGGCCCTTTCTCTCGTATGTGCTGTATATACATACACCAGTTCACACACTATAGAGAAAAAAAAAAACAAATCAGACTTCTGTCTGTTTCAGCTAGGCAGGAGGACTCACTCAAACAATGCTATCTGTTACTATTCTGCGTTCAAAACATAACCTTGGCTACCACAAGTCCTTTTATTCACTGCTGACTGATTCATCGTAAGAATTTAGATGCTGTCATGTTAGGCGCACCGACCTCCAAAAAAATTTTTGTAAACCAGAACTTCCTCTTTGACTCTGTTCTTTTATATCAAGTTTAATTTGTTACTGTCCTCGTTGTGCTTAATTTTTCAGATGTTAAGGCGAATCTTTTTACTGCAGGCAAAAGAAAAACCTCAGCATCAATGGATACACACTGGTTCAGTTAGTGTGAGTGAGTGGATTACTTAGATTTGAGTTTGGCAGATTTTAGCTCTGAACTTGTGCAATGAGCAGAGCTGGTGAAAATAATCGGCTGCGTTGAGAAGTGCAGCCGTACAAGAAAAAAAAGTCTAAATTATGCCGATTTCAAACCCTGCCATGTACATGTTCAATAAAAGCTGACCCGTCTCCATCCTGTGTGTATGCAAGGCTGGTAAGGTCAGCCGCCTCCATGGCAGCTCTGACATTCAGTCTGGCCTCCAGCGAAACCAAACGAGTCCCTCTCGCGTCGACAGAGCAGCCGAAGAATAAAAGAGATCGTTCTGCACCGGACACGGTTGTGTGAGATGTGTTCCTTTTGCCCCTGGCGACACACAAGACATTTGTGGTCTCGCCTTCATCTCCTGTGTATACAGTATGTGAGAGCCTCTGTGCCCTCAGTTCTTCCCCCAGCAGACACTGGCTCAGGGCGCAGAGCTGCCAGCTGGTGGCTCTGTGGAAAGCCGAGCAAACACAGGTCTGGCATGGCAAACATCTCACCTCCATGTCTGCATGGGAACATCTGGCCCTTCCAGGCTCACAGGGTCCTCTGTCTGTCTGTCTGTCTGTCTGCCTGTCTGTCTGCCTATCTAACTGTGAGCCTACACATATTGCTGGTATGTACTGCTGTTGTCATTGCACCACAATTTTCAACTCCTACACAGGTACAGGTTTATTACACAAAAACAAATCACAACAATACCAAAGCAAACAAGCCAAATGTTACATAAAAAGCCCAACAACATTCTGTGATGGTTGAATTACTGATTTAACAGCTTTGCTCTGGGCTGCACTGATGTGTTTGGATGTCATTTTGCCCTTAACCCCAGTTTTACTGAATTAAGATAACACTCAAAATGTCATGGCTGGCTGGGTATCGAACCATATTATTTTTTGGTAAAGTGTGAAAAGTGTTAATTTATGAAAAGCGTCAAATACCAAAAGCTAGCATTAAATGTCAGGTCAGATTTGTTATCCTGGTAACTTATTGTTTAGTCAAAAATTTTCTGATTTAAAAAAAACATTTTTGCAGAAAATGTATTACTGATATCGGACCTCAAATCAAAACATTGACAGCACAAGACATGAAGTAGCATGGGATCATGGAATTTGTATATTTTTTTCAGGTTCAGTTCAGCAATCGTTGTCGATGAAAATCTGACTGACTCACAGACGAGGTGAAGTTTTTACCCATTGTAGCCCTTACAAAATTACAACAAAATGTTAACAGATACAAAACTCTGGTAGTTCACATCACACAATCTCAACATGCAACAGTCGAAATCAAAACAGCGCCATATTGGCAGGAAAGCGCGCTGTTCAAATTACTGCCAGGCATACCACGGCTGGCAGCTACCTTGTGCCTTTGCCTGCTGTATTTATAAAAAGTGAACAAGGTAGTTGTTGTAACCCGGGATGCCAGAATAGTTGTTGACAAGCAAAGGGGAGAGAATTTTATCTGATTGTTAAAGATCCTGAAAGACGACAGAAATCTATAAACATTACAGCCATAAAACATGCTAGAAGTGAGCAGAAGAAAATGGAGTGATGGGAACTGAAAGGCAACAGATTTTTTTGTAGTGATCACTTCATATCGGGTACAGAATCCAGCGCTTCCTTACTGTAATATTGGGTTTATTTTACATGCCTTTATTACAAGTTCTGAACAAAACAAAGACGGTGCGCACGTCTGAAAACCTTTACAGGCAGGTGCTGCACTAACACAACAGAACTCAAACTGAGAAGAAAAGAGAAGTTACACTCTCTAACTCCGCTAACGTGCAATTTATTGATAACTGTTGAACCACAAAATGAGTGACGTTTGGAGCCTCATGCTCCGCCTCAGACTAGACTACATTATGATTTCTGACAATCCTATTTTCAAAAAAGGCATGTTAGACCTCTGCATTATAACATGGACTTGTAACGTTTACTCTCCAGGGTGGGACGAGGGAAAGTTGATCAGGTAACTGTAGATTGCTGGATAAAGGATGCAGGTCTGAATCACTGTCCACTCAGCAGCATTTTAAGGGTCAGTAACGTTTAATCTATCAAGTTTTGCAATTGTTAAAAATGTTCAATTTCTGCGGATTTAAAGTACAAAGGCTTGAAGTCAGGGATCATTCGCTTTTATTCAGGCTTTTCCTGCCAACATGACGGTGTAAACAACCCGAGTCACGTGACGCCTGGAGCTCTAAAGTAATTTTTTAGACATTTTATGGCAGAAATGTTACAAATTACACATTTATCTGTGGTTTCGGTCTAATCCAGTTCTACTAGCTGCTGCAGGTCTTGATTGGTTAAAGTGTCATTACTAAAATTAATTAAAAAAAATAAAAACATTTTTCACTCAAAGTGTGTGAGGCTTACCCTAAACGAGTAAAGCTTATATCCAAATATTCAATCTCTTCAAAGCCCTTCTAGCCTGGACAAGTGAGATAGTCGTATGAGTAATAGAGTTGGCTCCGATGATAAAAACTCCTTCTCCTTTCACTCCCTCTCTTGCTTTCTTGCATCATGCACGATCGTACAGATCTCCTGCGGCCGTCCAATGATTCAAGACTGATGAGGCATGCTCAAAGGTCTATGCCATTGAGCACAGCATTAATGCACCCAGCAGCAAATTTTTTGCCATCGACCCCCGTTCCCCGCAATAAGGACAGAGCCATCAATCAGGCCGAGATAGCCGACACCAGACACGGGCTGATGAAGTAGGGGACTTTGGAACTAATGACAAATGGATCTCTCAGATATGGTCACAGTATACTATGACAGTCCACCGAGAACGCTTGACCTTTAGCAAAAATCCTGAGCCACTTTTTGCCAACACTGTGTGCTATGCAAAAATGGAAAATATGCAAACTGCTGTTGCAGTTAAGAAAGTGTGGTTATTGTGTGAGAGTCCAGCTGAGAGTTCAGCGCCGTGTCTCTCTCAGAGCTGCTCCTGACCGACCCAGCCCCTCTCTGTTCGCACACCAAAGCTCTGTGAGTGACCTTCTGGAGGCCTGCAACTCCTGCTAATTGGGGTCTCTACAGAGTAACACACACACACACACACACACACACACACACATTGCAGCGAAGGGTTTACTGTGGCAGCAGGAGAGATAGCAGGGGCCGGTGTTGTTTCCTTGGTGGGAAACAGACCAAAAAAAGGATGGAAGCTGATGTACAGGGTCAGTCAATAAAGACATATTAACACTGAGCAAACAACATTCTTCTGGTATCAAAAATGTATCACAAATTCTCTATTTCTTTGGAAAATGAAATGTCAAGTTGTCTACATTGAACTGTGTAGCAAGAGAAAATGTAACTAAACAAATCAGCTCTCGGCTTTGGTGGAAAAAAAAGTTATAGAGGAAGCTATCGTTCATTTATTACAACATTTCACAAAATTAAAGACAGAATGATGGATGTGTGCAGGGAAAAGCTTTAAGTTGATATACTGAACAAACCTCCCTGCAGTTACAAAAGGGGGGTGGAAATAACAATTATTTTTATTATTGATTAATTTGCTATTTTTATGTCTGAAAAGAAAAGAGAAAAAAAAGTCCCAATGAAAGTTCCCCACAACCTCGGTGATGTGTCAGATTTTAAAAAACAAGATGGAGCAAAGCAGCAGCTCCTCACAGCTGGGAAGCTGCAAGCAGTAATTTTTGGCATTTGTTTTTAGAATATTATTTACTTATGATGAATAATCAATTAGCCTATTTGAGTAGGGCACAGGTGCTGTATTAATGTGAAGCACTGTTTCCCCGACATTAATAATGGATTAAAAGAGTCAGTGGTAGAACAGAGCAGTAAAACATAATGCAAATAAATGTAAACTTAGCAGATGCTACAAGACCAAAATACATTAACGAGAGAGCAATTGAAAAAGGTGCATTCAGGCTGGGAAAAAACAAGGTGCTTGAAAAAGTAAAATGCACCACAAGGCTGAACATAGGTGTCTGAGAGGGAACGTGGGTCAGGTGGGTCAGGTGGGTCAGTTTTACCTGTGGGCCAACAGGGTCGGAGCTCTGCTCTAAGGAGCATGGAGGAGACAGTGACACAGGTAATTTACAGCAGACTCAGCCTGGCTGCAGCTGTGCACTGAGCCAGCCAACACATCATCATTTCAGGGCCACTTCCTATCAGTGTGATCAGCACTCAGAATAAAAGGGGAAGAAAATGTAGAGGAAGTCATCCTGTAAAAAGATTCAGAGAGCCTTTATGTCGGGAAAGAGTCGCTGTGTTGTTTTTTAAAGAATGCAGATTAGGGCAAAAGACGGACTTCTCTGGAGAAACTACAGAACATACAGTAAACCTGGAAACCATTTTAAAGGAGGTTTGTGACAGATCTGCTGAATGAGACTTTGAGCAAGGATGGCCAAGAATAGAAAGGTCTACATTTAATTTGCTAATCCATCATTCCGATTGTACTCTGTAACAAAGGGAGAGGAGAGTGGTGGGGCATTCAGAGGCAATGGAGCATGCTGAGGGTGCGTGTGTGCTTCTCCATGGAGCCAGAGAGGCCGTGGCCCTTGGCCCTAAAACCCCGGCCAGCGCTGGGAAGAATGGGATCTGATGAGCTCAACGCAGGCAAGACTAATCCCTTCATGTCCAAAGAATTGTTTAACTATGTTTGACTGATTAACCCAAACCCCTCGATTCCACTTACAATCTATTTGTTCAATCAAGTCTCCTGCACTCATCATGCTGCAGTGTGTGGGTGGTGATGGAGAGAAAAAAAAAGAGAGAAAGAACGAGAGAGAGAGAGAGAGAGGGGGAGAGAAAAGAGAGACAAAGGGGGCTGCAAAACAATCCTTTTGGTGAAAGCATAGCAGAAGCAGAAGTCAAAAGGACAGCTTTTTTGTTCTACTTGCAATTCTCCAAATGCACATAGCACATGAGTTCCTGCGGTCCAGCTGTTGCTAACATTCAAAGGTCAGAGAACTCTTGCCTTGAGAGATTTCAAGTGGAAAGTCAGCTGTGGTGTGTTAGCATACCGCAGTGGCATTCCAGTTTTTACCAGCTTCATGGGAAAAGGAAATTTAAAGGAACTATCCCTGTGTGAAAAGAGGTTGCCAGGAAGATTAACCCAGCTTCCTTTTATAGCCTCTGACAAGAGGTTAAATCACACATTACACCGCCTGAAATGTCTGCTAGTAATTAGATCAAGAATATTACTCTCTCTTCTTCCTCTTGCAGACTGCAGCTGATCAAAGCCTAATGATGGTGTCGCTGCCATTGGCAGTGCTGGCTGGGTAAATCTCCCCATCGGGATGGCAATCTGTCAGGGCCGCGAGCCCTGCTAAACAGCACAGGACATGAGTACAATGGTGCTTGACACAAAGTAGACTAAATGAACCATATCTTTTACCAACAAGCTATCCATCAGCAGCGCCCCATTAAAATTCACAGTAATGATTATACATCTCTTTGTTTGGAGTCAGAGACTGTGTGTTTATATGTACACAGCCAGCTGAGAGGTATACAGCGAGAGATGTGTTGGCGACATCTGTGAGTTTTATCCCGATAACAGTGAAACTCACCACCAGCCAAAGTGCCGTACTTCCACGGCAGAACAGATCTAAGCAGCACCTGGTTCCTTGATGGGGTGAGGGGGCTACTGGCTATTAATTACAGAAAGCCGACACGCAGTGCAGGCAAACCCTCGCAATGAGACCCTGGGATGTCAGATACACAGCAAGACGAATGCTCCTCTGTCACACAGCAACACGACCCGCCTCAGGACTCTTTACACACGAGTACTTTCAAGTATGCCTTTCAAATTGTGGCCCACCCTTCTTCCTCTGCCCTCACCCCGTTTCCCTCTCGATCTCAATCACATTCTGTGGATGTCACACTACTTCAGGGGATATTTTCTGACTAATGCAAAACCGGTTGTGCAGTAACATGATAAAAGTTGACATTTTCCTTTTCTAATTTAACGCTTCCTTTGTAAACAATCTCGCCTTTTTACGTACGCGCGCGCGCACGCACGCACACACACATATAATGGTCAATTTCATTATTTGTTCTCCAACTCAACAGCCACAAACAAAAGGGGGAAATGGCAGGAGATATGCCAATCATTTATCGTTGAAAGATGTCTGACAAAAGAGGCCCTAAAAACCTGACAGCTTTTCTTTTCCACGTCAGTCCCCGGCAAAACCAGTTCCTTAAAAAGGGGCCCCCAGACAACAGACTCCAGCAAGAGGTCTGACCCCATTCTTAACCCCGTACAGGTGGCATGGCGCGAACACAGGAAGCAGGAGTGCTATTCACAGCTTGCAGGGAGAAAACGTTCTCCGGCAAAGACCTGCTCTCAGAGATCCTTTAGACGGGCACAAAGACTGCTCAATGCCAGTAAAGTGTATTCTTGTGTGCTGAAAGGCAAATCCCCTTGAACACATTAAAAAGACTAGTTTTCAGCGAGGACTGAAAGCATCTGGTTAAAGGGGTTTGAGAGACACAATGTTAGATTAAACGCTACAGCCGAGTAGCAACACTGAATTAAGCTGTGGAGAGTTTGCCTTCAAGTGTTGTCAGGAATTTAACAGTTGTGGTTACAGTTTAAAAAGCAAAATTTTAAACCTGTCATTGTTGAAAAAAATGGACCTGCTCTTACTGTGTGAGCAACAATCTCGATAATAAAAATCCTGTTAAGATAATCTCAAAGTGCACAAACAGTTTTTACAAGTGTGGTCCTCTGGCTCAAGAGAATAAAATGTCTCTTGTCCGATTATCGCGTCCAACTGCGGAGCTGAACTGTGAACTGTGACTCCAGCCAACATCCCCCCGCAGAGCGACAACTGCATCTCTGCACATTCCAGGAAACGCAGCCAGCTGAAGACAGCAAATACACCAGAGAGGAGGAGACATAAACAACGTAAGCTAGTTTGAAAGCTGCACCAATGTTTACTGTCTCACTAAGTGCATTTCATCCTCACTGCTTTCACAGCAGCGGCGGTATTTCAGCATGCAGTACAGAGGGGCTGCTGATGCCACAGGTCTGTGTACAGAGGGCTCAGTCACAGGCTGGAGAGACTGTTTGGACAATGTAGGTGTCAGACACACTGCCTGTCTGGAATAATGATTCAGTTCAGGGGCTACAAAACACCCTCCGGTTCCTCCATAGTGGAGGTTTAATAATAATTTTAAAAAAAAAAACCTTACCTGAGAGTAACTGTTGAAAATCTAAGTGGAATTTCTGTCTTGTTTGACTTGGTACATTGCTATCAGGAAGAAAGGTCTGCATTTGCTTCAAACGGGCACTGAATGACATGCCAGAGATTAGCCTCTGAAGGTCACAGTCCTAGCCTATCCTTTCAGCCGCTTTTCACAACACAACCCCGGGCCCTTTTGAACAACAGGAAGAATGTCATCTGGTTACTTTTCAAGGCACGGAGATACCATTCACTGTGGCCAACAATGGCTGCAAACAGGGACCAGAGGGTTAGGAGGTTATAAAGGACCCCATTCTAAGCGCCGCTCGAGCTCCAACCCACTGCACGCACACAGAAAAAACACACCCACACACTGAGGCCTGGAGAAGTGGTGCAACTGACGATAAACCGAGGAGGGTCAAGGCGAAGTGCCATGCACTGACCGCTCACCTCAGCAGATCAGTCAGCTCAGCCGCGGTCCCTCCCCAGCTTTGTCATATGAAGGAAGAAAACCGGATGATACACTGAACTTAATCCTTCAACTTATTTTATCTTGCCAAAGGTTACAAAGAGCAAAAAACATTTTTTATTACAAATTTCACATATCTATTTTCCTGGAAAACGGGATTTTGTAAATACCTCAAATAAAACTCAGTGCATTCTTTTTGCAAGAGAGGATGTTAAATAGCAAGACTTGCAGCTGGGCAAGAATTTTAAAAAATGCAGCCATTTAACATAATGGTAATTCATGTTATTAAGTAACATTCCTCCTTGTTCAATTGTAAGACCTTTACAAAATGTATCTGCTATTTATCGGGTGGCAAGACTTGTCCTAAAAAGACTCTTAGACTAGAGTCAGCGCTGAAATCCTTCATCAATTTAGTTTCTAATGAACCCTCTGAAATATTAAAAATAAAGCCCAATTAGCCGACAGCATTTTACATCTCCTCCCCCTATAATCCTCTGGTAGCTTAGCCTTATCTAATGTCTGTGCCAACTATGACACTTTGAGCTCTCTCTCCCTCTATCCCTTGCTCTCAATATCCCCACAGCTTTACTGGTGCTTTGTTGCGGCATTCTTTCTGACCCCACAGACCGGGTCAGAGTCTGAGCCTCTCTGCTTGTGCCTAATGATGCCCTGATATGTACAGTTGGCATGGACGTTGGAAAACTGCTGCAATAACCACTGACATGCTAATGGCATCTATTAGGATTACTTAGGAGTGATACAGGACTCGCCTGGCAACCTCTTATTTCAGAGGGGTTGGTTTTGGGGGGTGGAGAGAGTCAGTGGAGGGCCAGTGATCTGAATGAGACCGCCTTATCTTACGCCATAAACAGATAACAGTATCTGCCCGGCTCTTCTACTGTTCCTGCGAGATGAAGGTGGATAAACAACCCTGTCGTCTCCTGTGCCTCCTTCCAGCCTGATCAGATGCTGTCCTAAACCAAGCCTCGCTCCTCCTGCTGCTATGACTGTTTTTGCTGTGAATGTCACCCAGAGGCTTAGATTCTCCCCCGATTGCCCTCCAGCTGAGACACAACAATCTCAGAGAGCCCTTTGGTCTTGGTGTTTGTAATGTCGGGTTGCAGCACTCCCTGGCTTAAGGTCTCGAGTTTGCTGATTACGCAAACTACCCAGCAGGAGCCGTGCTTTTTGCCCTAATTGGACCTGCCGGCTTACATGCAAATCCATGCAAAAAAGTGATGAAGAGCGCAAAAATGTAGCAAACAAAGACAGCGTGTATCTACAAATCAGGCCTATCGCCTCTAGTCATTTGGCAAAGCATGAAACAACCCATGTGAACCAAACCAAACAGCGTGTAACGGCCGACCCACAGCCTGAGCCCTGCAGGTCACTGCTTTGTTCTCAGAGGTATCCAGAAGTTGCTCACGGTATCTAAAACACCTGATGTGTCTGTATCATGTGGCTGCAGTGCTGTAGCCTGAGCCCGACTTGTGCTTGACCCTCACTGGGTCTCCTGACTTTTCCCACTCACATAAAGCTACCAAACATCTGCTCCCTGTCTGAAACCAGACTCATGCAGGCGAGAGAAGACAACAGGCGGCTACGCAGAAAGTCTCTCCAAGTGGTGGGTGGCTGAATGGGAGTTTGTGTGTGGGCTGACAGCTGCCCCGGTGACTGGAGGACTGAGAGGTGGAGACGACTGGCAGATCGCTGGTACCTGGGAAATCTCTGCCCCGCTGCCCGAGACGCGGGTGCTGCCTCATTTAGCAAATGGATGATATTCAACAAATGCTGCTCATCTGAAACGACCGGGGTGAGGAGAATAAAAATCTGCTATGCTCATAAAATTCACAGACAACACCTGCAAGAAATTTAACATACACAGGCCCCCGCTGGAAATGAAAGGGACGAATGTATTGCTTTGGAAAGAGCAAACGGTTACACATTTCCAATTCAAGTACCGTCTCTCAAATGCTACATCAAATGACTGGCTTTGAATAAACCAAACTGAGCATCAGCCAAGTGGCTCATTCCAGCACAGAAAATCATTGCATCAAAAATATGCTGGTTAGCCGAGCCATTTCACAGTCAACAATCACAGAATCAGGACTGTAACTAATCAATGTAGTTTAATGAGCTCCCTCTGAATCCCAACAACGGCTAAAACATAAAACCTGCTCAAGTTCTCTGGTTCGGTCTTTGTACCTTGTGATCTGTTATTCATAGTCTTGCTCTGAAGTCTCTAAGAAATAAAGCAGAGCTTTGATGTTATCCTCTTATTACTGCTGTCTGAGACAAGCCTAACGTTGGGAATCAGACTGCGCTGCTGTCACGTGCAAAACCCTCTGCAACACAAAACATCCAGGATTCAGTGTAAGGTGCTCGCTCACCAATTACCTGCCTTGCCATTTGCTTACAAGAGCAAAGTTTAATTCACTGAGGTTACTATCTAGACAACTGTGTGGGCATGCATTTTACATTCACACTGTACTCTCCTCACTACTTTAAAGCTTCCTATTTAAGTGGGCTTAAATACGTAGGTGTATATACATTCTCCATAATATGTATTTTTTAAATAGTGTTACCTCATCTACAGGCAACTGTAGACTAAGAGGCTATTACAGCGAAAATGCTGCTCAAGTGTTTTAGAGGCACCTACCCTCCTCTGCCCACAATGTAAATCAATTCTTCTCAATATATTTGTCAGTGGTTGGCTAAAAGAAAACAATGCAAACTTGCTTCCCTGTCAGTTTGCCCTCAGCACAGACTCTTGGGTTTGCGGTGACAGGTCAGAGAGTCAGCACATGACTCACGGGCAGAAGAGGAGCGATGCTTTAAAACGCCATGCAAAGATCTAATTAACACGTGCATTCAAGTGGTATTTCAATTTGACAGAGGGCTGTAATTTTCTAAAATGCTGACCAGCATGACATGAACTAATGAACCAGAAGCGCCTGACATTTCGGCTTATCTGCAGCCGCTACATGTAAGAGGAAACACAAATCATTTTCAGAATTAAATAAAGGTAATTACGGCAGTCCACGGGCATCAAACATTGGACTATGAGCTACCAGGAAATCAGTTCTGTATTTAGCCTTTGGATTACAACATTTCACAGCAACTGAAGCGTTTAGCTCTCATTCTTCAAGGTATCTGTCAGATTTCCGTCATTAGAGGCAAACTGGACTTTACAGATGGGGAGAGGCCGTACAGTCATTTGTTTCTAAGACCTAATTAATCTTCATTGTGCTGGGAAACATAGCACCCCAATGCAAAAAGGATTCCTTCTACACGATAATTGCAGAGTCGAGGGGCCTGAGTTTCCCAGACAACAAGGTCTGAAATTTAATTATCTGCTCTTTGGAAAACATAGAGGAAGAGAGCTTCATTGCAAAACTGCACTTTTGGGCAACTAATGTGGGGCTCCTGTTTGAGTAAGCACCGACCTCTCTGCTGTCATAAACCAAACAACCAGCCACACCACTGTCATTGTAAAGGTAAGATAACAGCTTTGCACAGAACAATAAAAATGCCCAAGCAAATGCAGACAAAACAGGTTTTTTAAAAAAATATCTCCACAACAATTCACAGCTTTATCATCATCTTACCATGTGCAGCAGAGTAAACCTGATTGCATCCATACTCCAGTCAGTCACACGTGTGTTTACTGCGGGCTGTTTCTGAATCATATCCGCCGAGCTCCAGGACATTACAGACCGACTACAACAATAAAAGCAGACTCAGAGCAGCCTGAGACAACACGTACAGGTTGTGGCAACGTGAACATTCCGCCGTGCAAAGATCAGGCTTGGAGGGGGGGGGCGGACATCGATAGGATCCCATTAGTTAAGTGTGCCCTCAGGATAGCCGAAATTTGATCAGAGATAGACCTTTCCCTTCCAGACACGAGCCATTAGACGCTATGGCAAAAAAAAAAGCTGCTCTCCTCCTCTGAAACTACTCCTCCTGCACTCCTCCTCCTCCTCTTCCTCCTCCACCTCCTCCTCAGTGGTCGAGGTTGTGCGGCAGGATCAGGACGAGCCCGGTGACGTCAACCTTTTGTTATCACCTTTAACACTTGCCTTCGCAGGTGCAAACACTTCTCCGTGTCGTTACCTGAAGAGGTGATGTCAGCAGACACGCCGGCGAGCGAGGGGTGCGCGCAAAACATCTGTGTAAGAAAAACGACGGCGACTGACGGGCTAAATTTGGAGATATGCACGCGAGTCCTAACGAGTGTGTCGGGCACCGGCGCTGAGAGACAACTAGGTGACAGCTATACCATAGTTTGAGAGCCGGGAATAGCACAAGATAACTACACGTCCAACTTCATCCACGGAGAGGGAGCCCGTCATCTCTCACGAGAGGTGGCACAAATCTGTTCGCATGATGTTAATGAAGGTCCCGGTGATGAAGCCGCGCTCAGGGTGGGAATTTGGCAGGCAAACGGAGCTCTCTTTAAGTATCACTGATAGCTGTCATACTGCGAAAAACAACTAGCTAACCAGCCTTACAACAAAAGCCCAGTTTCATTCAGTTAGCACCAGGTTTGAACATTAATTCATGACTGCTCCGGCGCCTCAATGAAATGCTTGGCTCGCAGAGGACCGTTAAGCCGTAAGGACTTGCAGTAGACAGACAGACAGACAACACAGGGGGCCAGTACAGCAGCTATAAACCTGCATGTTGCCAGTCAGTGTGCCAGCTGACTGCCCAGGCTCCTGGCTAGCTAACCTAGCCAGTCAGCCCGAAACATACACAGTCCCATTGTTGCCTTCTCAAGCTTTCCTGATATTAATGCCACAACCTGAGAGGACGTCACACAGCACCAGGCAGCAGGCGTGTTATCAAGACACAACTACTTACTCTCCGTTTACCTCTGCGAAAGGCATCATTTAGCACGTCGCCATGGTTTAAAACAGACAGATTTTCTCCCGTTGCCCTGCGCTGCCGAATCACTGCTGCTGCTGTCTGCGGCAGCAACTTCCGGCGCATGCGCACTGGGTGAGACCGTTCCGTCCTGCGCTCTGCGCTGCGCAGGACGGCCGAGCGCTTTAAAGGGACAGCCGGCGGGGGATGTCATTGGACGTCTGGGCTTTATATTCATTTTGTTTGCCAAGTAAAAAGATTAATTTAGTAAAAGAAAATAATGGCGATGTGTAATCACTGTGCCAGCTCATTATACACATACACAATCAGACATAATATGCAACACATGTAGCCTAAAAGTCTTGCTGTCCTCTGTTCCGTACAATTCATTTTTAAGGAACTTAAACTGAGTATCTCTGCTTTATTGCGGCCTGATTCTACGTGAATTCAGAGGGAAACGCTGGACTTTTCACTCAATTATTTCAGAGCTTTTGTCTGTAATGCTTTGAAGATGGAGATTTTACATGGCTAATAAATAGCCTAAAATTTAATAAAATATGATGCATCGTTTATGTGAATAATCAAATCATCCAACATTATATTTAGTTGTTAAAGTTTGCTCAAATTCGACCACTTAC
>JAQLOL010000006.1:3301408-3317889 GCA_029783665.1 Naso thynnoides
AAATCTGATTAAAAGATCAAATCTAAAAACGTGTCAGTCAGTCAATTGTTTCTTTCTGACCTCTGTATGCTATCTGTGGCTCTCAGCCCCGAGCTTTTTTGACGATACTAAAGATGTAAAAAAAAAAAAATTTCAAAAGGCTAAATGATTTCCTAACATGGCAAGGCACTTTCAGCAAAGTTATTCAAACAGGGTTAAATGCATTAAAATGCATTTGTTGGGGTCTATTTTCCAGTGTTGATTAATCCACATTATGCCGAGGTCAGACCACAAGATATTTTTGCGTGTTTAAATGTTCACTGTGTCAAATTAGGCGATTAAAGAGTCATAAATTCTTGCCGTGTTGTGGCAGAGAGACATGACTCACTACACATTACTTCCTGATCAGTCATCGTTTGCATGATGTCACCAGCTAGGAGGTTTTCACCACCGACAAGCCGTCGTATGAGGTAAACAAAGAATCAAACACGCTAGTTGTTCTGTTGTAAGGTCATGAGGCGTCTTAGATGCAGCATCGGTTGTCGTCCATTATGTTACACTACACAAGATGATCAATTGTTGTCCTGGGTGCCCACTGATTGTTTCCAAGCCCACCCAACGCTCTACGTCTTCCCAAATCAGGCTGATATCGTGTAGTCCGACCCTGACATTACAGCAGCAGGAAGGTGTTTGTAACATAAAGCCGGATAAACTACAGGGCCATGTACGTGGTAATAAAGGAACACTTCACCCAGTGCAACAATGTGACTCATATTGTTTTTATAGTTTGAGACACGATAGACAGTCAGTGACACAGATGAAGAAATATGTTTGACTGCACAGTCAGTTCTTGTCAGTGGGATTTAATTCAGATTCTGTTGTGAGTTTTGGTCTTTGTTGGGATCTGTTGACAGTCAGAAAAGTCTGGACTTTCCTTGAACACTTCCCAAAACATTTAACGAAATGTTCACCTGCATGAAGAGTCTCAGACATATCCACTGAAGCTCTCCTCGTTTTTAAGGTGGACCTGGTCGAGGCTAAGGACAGGCTGCTGGACATCACAGCAGAGCTGACGTGCGGAGTGGTGAACGGACGCAGAATGCGGGTCAGGCCGGCGATCAAGCCTCCGTGGGCTGAAAAGAGGCCAGAGAGGGATTCAGAGTTATCGGCTGACGAAGACGACACAGGGCCTGCGGGCAGCGCTGAGCCAAACTCTGCGCTGAGCAGAGAGCAGCTGAAGGCTCTGAGGAGCCAGCAGGGCTGGCCTCACTTCAAGGACGTCTTCATGCTGTCCTCTGTGGACAGAGAGGATGTGGACACGCTGAAGGTACATGACAGATTATGTATCTAAAATTAATGCTAAACTTATTTTTGTGATTTTTTTTTTTTAATTTTTTAAAAAGATAGCTTTGTCTGCCAAATTAATCATGATAAATAGGTAAATTCTCAAATCTTAATTTTGCCGTGTATAGCCTCAAGTCTTGAAAGTTTCTGTGCCAGATTTTTTTTTGTCCGTAACATAAAAAATTCTATGGGGTTTTTCCTTAACAGACCAAAAGTAGTAATTAGTCAATAATGGTTTAATTAATACTAATCTCTGTGCTATACCACAACCCAAGAGACTGTGTATCTTCTTCTACTATAAATATTAAGAATAAATGTGAAAAAGAATTAAATCTTCGAATCCCACCAGGAGAATGGACCAACATATGCAGAACACAACATAACACTACAAATTCAAGGGTATGGAGGGAGTTTGGGTGGAAAAATATACTCACTATTTCATCACTCCTAAAATAAGGAGTGAACAAACTGGTTGCTGTTGAGAAGTAAAGAGGCCAATCATACACACAGTTATTGGGGAATGTCATAAAATTCAATCATACTGGGGAAAATGTTCTTGCTATAAGCAAGAACATTCTGGGATATGTAATACCCATGGAAAGGAAAGTTATGTACATTGGAAGTATAAATGATGTCACTGGTAATGATAGATATCTGACCAAGATATTATTGATCTCATGCAAAAAAAAAGCAATAACAACAACTTGGTACGAGACTGATCTCCCAACTGTTGAACAGCCGTTAGATATTGTTAGAGAGATATGTGATGGAAAAACTGATTTATCAGCTCAGATTAGGAGAAAATGTTTTTGTTAGTAAATGAAAGAAATGGATGATTTATGACACAGTGGGGACCTGATACACTCATTTTGAGATATTCCCTTCTTATGTAATGGACACTTGTAACCACGGCTGTTTTATATGTGTTTATTCTTCTTTGAATGTTATTTTATTTTGTTTCTTAATGCCCATTTGACTGAAAAGTGACAGTCTGATATGCACGGTGCTTTTTGCTATATGTGTAAAAATGTTCAATAAAAATTAAGAGTTTAGAATAATAATAATAATAATAATAATAATAATAATAATAATAATAATAATAATAATGGGTTAATTATGTTGTTGTAGAGCTACTTTATGGTTGCAGCAAAGCCGGGATTGTGGCCATATCACAGTGAGGTTCTGACTGACCAGAGTCCAGAGGAAGTTTGCACCAACATCATCAGAGAGAAGCTTCTGGAGTATCTGCCGCAGGAAGTGCCGTACTCAATGACGCAGGTGATGAGAAGCTGACGGCTGACTGACTTCACCCAAAACATTTAGCTGCACTGATTCTGTAGTTTATTTTTAGACCTTTAGACTCACTTTCACACATTAACATGCTCTGATGCAGCCGTTGGCGCCAGCCTCCACCTGCATTATTGTCATTGCTCTCTGCATGTCATTTATCATGTCCGTCTGTATTTACTGTCGTGTTTCTGCATGTGCAGGTGTAGAATCAAAAACAAAAATGCAACAATTTGACACTTAGATTCTTCGGTCTGGCTCATCTGTAGAAAATCTGTCATACACATGCAAAGACTTCCTGTTCCACGCTGGCCTCCACTCTACAGATGTTTGTGAAAGCGAGCACATTGATGACATTTAATTTTCTCTCTTTTCAGTCTGTTGAACTGTGGCAGGAAGGAGAAAACTGTGAGCTTCATATTTCTGTGAAACTTTATGCCAAGAAAGACACTCACATGGTAAGAGTCTCTGCACACTGAAGGATATGAGAGGCGTTTCTTGTAAAATACCTGCGTTCTAAAAAATAAAATATGATCAATAAACATGTTTGTCCAGCTGCGAAATTGAAATCTTAGTTTAGCATACAATCTATTTGGCTTTGTTATTGTATTTTGTTTCATACCACAGCAACCAATTCAAGTTTTCATGACTTGGCTGCCGTGACACTGTAATGAAATTTTGGTATTAGTGAAATTTTCTTTCTGTTTAATATGTATTTAGGGTTATTTTAGCGTTCATGTCATCCTGGAAGAAGTGACAGAATAGGATGTGATTTCAGTGTGAAATGTGCCTGTGCTCCCTTGTAGGCAAGGTTATTGTTGTTTATGAAAACGAATAAAATAACAAAAACTAGAACAGAAAAACATTTTCGTTACATAAACATGATCTAAAAATAAGAACAAATATTTCCAAACAACAATAACTAACCAAAACTGTATTGCAGGTTTACAAAACTAAGTAAAATGAATAAAATTAAAGAGAAAGTTTTCTTTTTTTGTTGTGGTATTTTGGTTACGTTATATCTTTCTTTAAGGTCTATGTATCTTGATGATATTAAATTTACAGTGAGCTAACAATAGCATCAACAGCTAAAATCATGTCACTAATGTGAGACCCACCTTCATACGTTACTCTTCGTCATTTCTCCTTCATCTCTCTGTCACATTTTGTTCCACGACAAAGTCGCCTCTCCCCATGGCAGGTTCACAGCCCCTCCAACTTTTAGATAACATTTTCCTCACCGGCATCATTAATACTTCCATCCAGTAATTATGATTTCTGATCAGCTACAGCAAGCACATGGCTAATTTTCATAAAAAACACATGGCTCATTTACATATAGGCCATATAAGGTTTACCATAAATTAAAGAATAATAATAGTTTCATTTTCTTTCTGTCCAACAATCAAAGCCTGCAGAAGTCACACACAGCCTGCAGTTCTACACCAATCAGACGTAATATGAACGCAGCACAAACAAAACTTCTCCGTCAGACATCACAGAATGACCGCTCGCTGTTTGACAACTGTGGCAGACACGTGACTGGAGGAAGTGAACTCTTTCCCTCTTCCACTGACACCTGAGGCCTCTTACAGCTTCACATATTTACGTGATCGCAGTTCCCGTACGTTCAGATTCCTTTTTCCTGGTGTTTTTGGCTTGTAAATATTTGAACAACCTTTCTGAACCATGAATATTTAATGCCAAAAAGGATTTAAAGCTACGTCTGTGAAGCTGAAATGTTTCAAGGCCAAAGACCTTCATCCTAGAAGAGGGACTCGGACAAACGTCATTCTTTAGCTTTTTCATAAACATGACGAAAGCAATGTCGAAAACAGTGATGATTGGCCAAAGAAATCCCGTCAGCTCTCTTATTGTCTCTGAGTCGTTCGCTTTCTTGCCCAGTTTCCTTAATCGAAATGTAGATGGACAGTATTTAAGTTTGAGAGGTCAGAGAAATATTTCAGAGGAGCAAAATACAAGCAGTTGTACAGTTTTTAGGTATTCAAATGAATAATAATAATTTAAAAATCACATTAGGTTAAACATCTTTTATCAGAATGTTTTAATCTTGGACAAGCTATTTTATGTTCTGATTTTTCTCATTTCTGCTTAAATACACCTTAAATAACACTGATGTCAAACCAAATGCAATTTGACTGAACACTGTTAAAAATATTTCACAATATATTGTGAAATACTTCACCACTTAGTTTGTGCCACTGGGTAGCAGTGACATAGTGACAAAATTATTATGTTATGCTCCGAGTGATCTTAAATACCTGAAATCGATTCTTCTTCGCCGCTCTGAAACAGTGCACAGGAAGTTGTGCTGCTCTGCCACTGTCTGCTGCTATTTTTAAGAGCAGTGAAGAAGAACGGAGAGATTTGACGAAGCTAGCAAAATGTCCACATTTGTAAATGTTTTCAACCAGAAAGTCCCAACTGGAAAAAAGTGATATGTAAGGAATTAGATTTTCTTAGATTTTAGTTTTTAAGTTGCTGTTGCACTGCTGTTTTATAGTGTTTTATTTAAAACTTTTATTTTACTAAATTATGATTACACCTTATGGTTTGAAGGATTTACTGTTTTTATGCACTGGTATCAGATCAATACTTGGTTTTATTTTACAGTTTTTTAAATCCTGGGTATCAGAATTGGTATTGGGAACAAAAAAATGGTATCAAAACATCTCTAATTATCATCTTTATTGAAGATACGTTTTTCCATCCTTAACTTTATAAAACCTACTGATCCCCATTGCTGTTTGCTAAAGATTCCAACAGACACCTCTGAAGTCCTTGAAGCCCGTATTACTCGAGGTGGACTGTTTTGTCTGCTCACTGACGCTGAACGTTGTATTTCTTGTGTTTACAGCGGATGGTGATCGGCACCGCTGGCCAGATGGTGGCACGGATCGCCCGAGAGGCGGGCGAGGACCTGAGCCACGTTTTCCTGAGGGACGTAAAGCTGAAGCTCTCAGTCAAACTGAAGAAGTGAAGAAAATGGAAGGACTTTAACGGTGGCATCTTCAGCCTGAAGAGATGAGGGGGTGGTGATTGATCCTGCTGGATTTGAGATGACTGTTGTATTTTTATCTGCACAGGACAGACCTGTAGAGTCATACGCAGGAGTAGAGCTCATCATGAGGTAGACGTGAAGCTGCAGCGTCACACTGAGCACGGAGAGAAACTGCACTGTAGAGTCTGACATCTGCGTCCTCTGTCTTCCTGCATCAGCGACATCCTTTCATGTCGGTCTCATAAGACTTTATTAAAGATGGAAAGATGTTACCTTCAACATGCTGTTATTATAGGGTTGGCACATCTGTGAGGACATCTCACATGCCTAAACCAGTGAAGAAAATATGTCGATTAAAAGCAGCTCCCACACACTGAAGTATAGACTGTAATGAATTAATGGCATTATTAAGCAGTGATATATTTTAGGAAACAAACATGACACAGACTCTCATCAAATGCAAGATTTGACACGAGTTTGACAGTGTGTTCATGGCTGAGCAGGTTTGGCGGGCTGTGAAAAGGCCAGTGGTTTATCTTTGGCTCTCAGAGCTTTTTACTTGGCGCTCGCTTCGCGCCTTGCAGAACCTGCATAGTCATGTTCACTCAGATGTCCCTGATGTACCATCCACCCCTGTTCCCTCCACTCCCACATCACTTTAGCCTTCTCCGCTGCCTTTGAAGTGTGGCCATCCATCCCTGTGACTATCACTTTTTTGTTCAGCTGCTTTCTTCCTTTTTTCTCTCTCTTCCACCCACCCACCCTCCCTTTTTTGGCTCTTATAAAGCCCAGCTCTCCCCCTGAGGGCTGAATTGTCTCCTTAATGGATGGCAAAATGGAGCACTAACCTGATGCTAAAATGGGTCAGATAATGGTGATTGGATTCATCCCTGCTGCCTGTGAGTTAACTCGACAGTTACTCTATCCGGGGCATCTTGATGAATAACCAGCTAGTGGCCTAAAGCAAGGCCAACAGGAGGGGAGGAGGGCGGGAGAGGCCTTGAATGTCTCACACAAGCTGTGTCAGCCCCTCAAGCTCTCCATGCTCTCCGCAACGGCTGCTTTCCAGTGATTAGACAAGCCGGTTGCGCAGCAGAGATCACCACCGAGACAAGCCAACTGCTGCTTGAAAATACTAACTGATGCACGTCTGCCAGCACGTAAAAGTAAACCTTCAAACACGCGAAATTTGGAATGCTGATTTAGATGTGTTTCTGCCAAAATAATGAGGCACTCACTTGTTGGGAGTCATAAGCTTTATTTCACATTGCATCTCACAAGTACATCTTAAAAAATGGAATCAAAGATGGTGAATAAAACATCAATCAACAACTTGTTTTTCATCCTCCCACTCCTGATGATATTGAGCAAGGGCTGAAGAACCCTTACCATTACTAAAAACTCAGTAATGGTAACGGTTTAGCAGCCCTCCCCTGCAGGCCACGTGGACCGCTGCTGTCACTTAGACCTGAGCTGTGTGCTGATTGTGCCGGAGGGGGAATGACACCCTGGATAGTACATCATCTATACTGTAGTGTCTCTTTAATAAACTTACAGTATAAGATGATATCCTGTCCAGGGCACAAGATGTAACGGTTAGCAGTGAGCTCCCGCACTTCGTAATCTGCAAAGCAAAAGAAGACATCTTGTCAGTGATGCACATAGTGAATAAAGATTAAAAAAAGGCGCACATTCAAGTGTAGTAGGAAAATAAAACAATCTATGAACGCTGATGAACCTGCAGCATCTCTGTCACCTGCTGCGAAGCGGGACGAGACCTCAGCAGTCTCCTCTCTGTGCGTCACACACTCTCCCTTCTCACAGTGTGGCTGTTTTTTTTCCTCCATGTGCTTGTATTTCATGGCTGCTCCACGTCCACGTCTGGTTCGCAGTCTCCTAACCGCTCTGCTTGCTGGGCTCAGACACTTAAAGGCCTCCAGCTCATTAGCATACTGTGATGACATCTGGGTGGACCAGACAGCACGGGGTGAACTTTCTCTTATCTGGTCCTAACCTGGTTGCCTCCGTCCGATGACTGCACACACCCTTATTTCACCCAGCTGGTAGAAAAATGACACATGAATCTCGTTTTTATTTTTGCTGCATATAAACAGTAATTTTAAAATGAAAACAGAGTGCAGTATTCAATTTATTAATTGGCTATCATGGGAAAGAAAATGATTAACTGCTGTTTTCAATAAAAAATTGATACGGCAATATATCGCAATATTTATTTTCTTGGTATCTGCGTGGTATTGTGCCAAAACCTAACCTTAAAGTTCAGTGACAGAAGAAAACTTAAGCACTTTATTTTCATACTTTCAATTTTCGTGTATCCACTGTTTCAGCGTGTCAGTTACAGTGTAAGAGAGCACTTAAATTTCATTTTTTATTTTGATGTTATAGCAACTATATCAGTGTGTTTGGTAATTTTTCAAAACTGTTATATAAATTGGAAAGGAAAATATTAATTTAATTGTTTTGACTAATATTGTCAATGAGATTATCAATGTAATGAGATGTGATGTATTAAGACTACCCAGATCGTACACAGTAACTTGCATCTGGTTTTACATATTCAGTGAATTATTTTGAATATCGCAGTATAACACAACATGCATTGTATCGCAATGTATCATGATATGATTGCATCGTGAACCGTGTATTGTCAAGTTCTTGCTAGAGTTGATCTTAAACAATCAGTTGCAGCAGCATCACAAATGCCTCCTCAGTATCTCTCATATTTTCTAAATATTACAGAATGCCCATGCATTGTTGGCCGTACATGTGTGATGAAAAGCGGCCAGAACAGACTTTCAGCTTTACATCCAACATTCGCCGTCACTTTAGTCCTCTGAAGCCTTTGGATTTATGTGTGATGGTTTCATAGCTTGGAATTTAATACTACGATATGTCAGCTGATGTCATGTTATCTGACTTATTAAACTCTTTTTTCATTTGCTCAGCCAGATTCCAGGATATGGAGGACTGAGATCGTTTTTTCATTAGATGTGTCACGCAGACACCACATATCAAACCCACCGCATCAAATTATGCGCGCACTGTGACAGAGCAGGTCGTAGTTTGCTGTAGTTTGTCTTTAATCCTTGGCAGTTTGTCTACACCCATTAAAAAATAGGCTGTATTTGTGAAGAACTTAAGGCTGGAGGGGGGGGGGGGCTTTTTTCCTCCTACCACCGTCTTCACTCTGGCATCCCAAAGTCGCTGCAGAAGCTTGTTAAGTAGGAATCAAGCAACATCAGAGCCATGTAGTTCAAGATTTACACAAGAATAAACAATATAGCTGCTGCCTTTTAATATGTGAACACCATATCATTAACATTGTCACTGTAAGATCAGGTTCAGGTTAAACAGAGAGACTGCAGCACTTTATTTTGAACAGTGATCCAGTAATTCAGTTAAATTAAAAAGGTCTTTGTTTATGGATTCTGCGTATGAACTGTGACATGTTCTTCAGGAGTTAGGAGGGACCCGACGGTCACTCTGTTGAGGGTGTGGGGGCTGGCTTGGGGTGTGAGAGCTCCTCCTGGAGCTGCAGATAAAGATGGACGTAGGACTATCTGGGTGGATTGGTTTCACTCCAACTGTTTATCTGCAGCAGAAATGCTCCGGTTTTTCTACAAATTTCCATTTGCGTCAGTAGATAAGTTGTTTAAAGACAAAAAGGGAGGAAGCTCTCCTTGTGCAACATGCTGGTTTTATCCCCTAAAGCAATCAAGGGGAACTTGTTCAATTAAATTGTGCAGTTAGATGAAGGGGAGAAAAGTTTTCTTGTTAGCTTGAACATCAAGTCAATGCAATCTAAATGCTGTTTTATCATGTAGTCCCCCTCATCTTACGTTTCTATACCTCATGTTCCTAGCTTTTTCAACACTCACGCCCTCCCTCCTCACCCTCATCCCAGTGGCTCAGATCAGAGCAAAATACATCACTGTGGAAATGAGTTTTTACATAAGCAGGCTGATTAAGAGTTGGGCAAGAAGAGCCATTATGAGGGAGTGTGATTTTGATCATCCTCTAGGGCAACTTAAGTGTCTGGAAATTTCATTTCTTCCTCCCCTTTTAAATCTTTTTATAATCCATTGTCTGGGGGGTAGTTTATGTTTCCATTTCAGGGGTTTGAAACATCTGGCCAGAAGTAATGTGAGTCAGATCATTTTGTTTAAATAGCAGGAGATTGTGTCCTGTAGGAAGGCCCCAAACAAAGCTGTGCATGAGTTTGGGTTGACTGGCACAACAGCTCTAATTCTTAACATAATTACCATTAACTTAATGACTCTGAGACATGACCAGTGTTGCAGATAGATGCTTGCACTTATTTCTTATTTATGTAAAAATAACAGCAATTTTTGCTTTAAATTGCACCAAACATTCCACAGCATGTGAATGTAGAAGATAAGTAGTGGAAGAATGCCTCAGTGCACTGAGTCAAGTATTGTTTTCAGGTGTTGTTTTGAGCTAATTTTGTGCTACTCTATACTCCACCATATACTTTTCACAGTATCTACTGGATACTTTTCAGATTTAGATAATACTTTAAAGTGTTTTGACCCTACACTCTTCTGTAAGTGGGTCGAAAATAACCCATATTAAAATGTATTTATGTGCCATTTTTGTGATTTTTGGATAGAAATAATCACTTGTGTTATACTTTGTATTATATTTTGGTCCACACAAGAAGATTGCATATTTTTATTTTCACTTTAATATTTGGAAATGACTGAAGACAGGAAATTTACATGAAACAGTAGGCTAATAGAAAATGTTAAGATTTTTTTGTATGTGTATGTGTTTGTGTCTGCGTGTCTGTGTGTATGAGTGACTGTCCAGTTATATCATTAGGTAAGGAAATATAAAAGGACAGAGAATGATTTGATTGACCTATCAATATGAATATATAGCCTATAGCTATAAATAAATGCACACTCATGTATAGACTCCATACATACAGTAATGTTAGCTAGCCTAGTTAGCTAGACAGTGTTAGCTAACTATAAAATAGGCTAATTTGTTGATGCACGATAATTAAAAAAAACATTTCTGACTATAGTCATGAAGAACAAACACACATACAAAGTCACATTCACTCACACACACACAGTACATACAGTAATGTTAGCTTCTTCAGTTGGCTAGCTAGTGTTAGCCAACTCAAATAGTTTGTTGGTACGTGATACATACTACATACTTTTACACAATGAATGTATGATGCGTAGGCCTCCACACTTCAGTGTTGTCGTGTTGTTGAATCAGGCCTTTGACATGTTAATCACGTGAAATTCTCTCTGAAAAAATAAAGATAATACTTTTGTATATCAGATCTTGCAGTGTACATTGATCTTCCTGGTTGATATGTCTGACAGCCACAGTTACTAAGAATCAAAGGTTCTCATAAGATTCAATAGGAAATGCATGCAGGTCATAGGTTAAAATTTTTAATGGCATGATATCAAAAATGTTTTTTTTAGGAATACCTGGAATATGACTTGATAGCAACTTATAGTTACAAAGATAATGCAAGAAAACGGCCTCACAGGGTCATTTTTGACCCACTTGTGCATCTCAAGGTTAAAACAATCATGATACGTGTACAAAACACAGCGCATTATTACTCATTAATCATCTTGCAACCTTAGATTGATCTGGTGACCCATTAAACAGGCTTGAGCCCTGGACTGGGAACCACTGAACTAAATCTCCTAACTGTATGCGAAGCAGTTAAATCTATTTCAGCCTCAAACAGCTTAGACATGAATGCATCAGTTTGAATTTAATAATCTCATATGTGATACTGTATCAGTCCCAGGGGACATTTATTTGCTAAATAAGTACTTTTGCATTTAAATATAGCAGATAATACAACTATATTTTTTACATAACTAGGATTTAAAATGCAATGCTTTTACTAGTAACTGATTATTCTTACATTATTGTACAGGCTCTGTAACTTAAGCTCCTCTTCCATCAAAGAAAAACAAATGTGCTCTGCGTGATCGAGGTAACACGCAGACTTGGCCATGTGCACAAGTGAATGCTTTCTGAACCAAGTTTTAGTGTGCTGCTGCGACTGACCCTGATATCTTTTATCTAATATTACCAGCTTACGAAAACCAGGTAATATTTAGAAGAGGAGTGTAATATGTTGTTTTAAACAAACAGTACACAAATGATAAAAATGAGCTTAGAGGATAAAAATAATAAAAACATAAAAAAAGTGTATGTCAGTCTGAAACATATGGCTTTATCCTGGAAAAGGGTTAGCAGTGACGTAAAGTTAATTTGCTCAAACATTAAAAAACTACCTCCAATACACACTGCCACACAACTGCCACACAACTGGCTTGTAATCTGTTGTATGAATAAATGTGATATGACTGTTTATTAGCATTGCTGGCAGTTAGTTTTGTTTATGAACAACAACAGTTCCGGAGTTTGTTGCTGCAGTATCTGTGTCCTCCGATAACGTTGTAGAGATGATGTGACTGCCCTCCTCAGGTCGAACATGAAGTGTCTCTGGGTCAGCTCATGCAGTCACATCCTCCAACAGCTGTTGGGTGACATGAAAATTAATTTTTAGAGACATACTGACTCCGGATGGTGACAAGATTTTCTCCCGTTATTTAGATGGACAACACAAATGTCACAGCGTTTCTGTAACTGTGTTGATGTTCTGTGTTTTCATGACAAATACAAACATACTGAAGCATAATAAGACAGCAAAATGACAAAAAACAACAAAGTCAACTCTCTCCATGAGTCATGCAGAAGAACAGAAGGCAGCCGAGCACTGCTGTAGTAATGAAATGAAACCAAGAACTGTTTAGAGTGTTTGGCTGTGAAAAACAAACTAAAGTAAAACTATTTTTTGTGTATCAATTACTCACCCTTAGATGTCCAAAACAGTTTTTCCCCCCTTCCAGTGTTATTCCACAGTAAACGGATTTTTCCCAAAAATGCGAGACACTCACTTTAGCTGCTTTTGCTGGCAGCCAACAGAGATACAGTCTCAAAACATTAAAACCATCTAAAAACATCCATCCAAAACTCTCAAAAGCTTTGTGTGGTATAATCCAAATCTTCTTTAGCTATTCTTTCATTAGATACTGGATATGTTGGATTTAGAAGCTTTTTAGCCAAAATAACAGTGTTTTGGAAGTACTCAGCCTATGCACAATAAAGAGGACTTGGACTGTACCACACGATTTTGGGATGGATGTTTTTTAGATGGTTTTGATGTTTTGAAACTGTTTCTCCAGAGGCTGCCAGCAAAAGCAGCTGAAGTTAGTGGCTCACATTTTTGGAAAAAAAATCACTTTTCAGTGGAATAACGCTGGAAGAAAACAAAAAAATCTTCATTTTAAGACATGTAAGGGAGAGCAATTGATACACAAAAATAGTTTTGCAGTGAAATATCACCTTAAGCAATACAGTTTAAAAATACTACTACATTTTGCACACAGAACACTGTATATCATTTAGACATAAGGCACATTTTTCCTATGACACTATAGCAGTTTTATTGAAATGACAAAAAGTTTAATAAGTAAAATTGTAGGATAATACAACACAAATCATGTAGACTGTGCAGCACAGTTACAATTAAAAAACTGTATTTAATATCACATCATCAATGAAATACTAGTAAATGAGTCCAAACACACCCAAGCCATCATATGGTAACAGGCACGGGACACAAGGCAGCACTAAGATGTTCTGATGTTCTCCCTGCAGTTTATACGCACACAGCTAAAACAATTTTTCTACTGGTTCTACAACTAGATACATCTCAATGGAGCAACTATTTGTTGTTCGGATAAAAACAAGAATTTCTACATTATCTACGTGACATTTGTGATGTGATTTTTCTCCTCATAACCAGGCAGAAATTTCTCTTCAAGCCTCATGTGTGTGAAATGTCGAGTTGAGCCTTCGTGCCTCATATTTCGTTGCAACAGACAGACAGACAGACAGCGAGGCCAAAAGGAAGTGGTATAACATTTATTGATAGTGTGGCACACGACACAGAATACCATGAACACATGCGTAAAATGCCATGCTGGATCAGTTTTCCAAAGGCCAGTGTTACATGAGAAGCCACGAAATAAATCCACAATATAATTTGAATAGAGATTATAGATAATTTCCATGATAGACAACAGATTGACACATTTCAGATGAAGACAAGAGTTAAGGCGTAGGTTTTATGGTGTTTGGTCTTTAATCACATTCTCCTCTATAATGCCACTTGAGTATGAGAAAGTTGCCTCTATTCTGGTTAGTCAATGCAAATCAATAAAATTGTACTTTTTGGCACACGCTTTCATGGCCAAATAATGAGTGACAATACTTAAAGGTCGAGATTCCAAAGGAAAAGCTGTAAAATGCTACATTTATATCTATCATCTAAATATACTGTATATATATATATATCTGTGTTCCCCATCTGAAGTGCAGAATGTCATGAAATACGTGAAACAAAGTAGGTGAAAGTTACAGTTGAACACTATATATAACAGACACGTATTCTACAAGTTAATCTTTGTTTTAATTCATGTTAGAATATCCCATCAGGACTTCCAAGTGAAAGATTATTACAGTTGACATACTGCGCATTAAAGTGTGAATGACTTCATTTTTTCAAAAAAGGCACTGTGTACAGACACAAAATCTATTTTTCTAAACAACAGGACCAGTTAACCATTTGATTTAGACACGTTTACCTGCACAGTCTGGAAACAACCCGTCACAAGTTTTTAGTCTGGATCGGATATGTGAAGAACATAATGAGACGTTTTACACAGACAAATAATCCTGAAACCAATCCATTTCTAAATGTATTCAGAAACTAAACTGAGTGAGCTGCTGTCAGGGAGTATAAACGGCTCTCCGTTGATGTCTGAGTGAAGAAAGAAACTGTCAATCATCTTTCGTACAGCTGACATCTATGGCCCTGCCAGACCACACTGAGGCGTAAACTGTTGAAGGGCTCTGCAGCGTTTGCATGATCAGGTGATCTTTATCATGTCTGAACGACTCATGACCGATATTAAGATACTTGTAAAGAAGAAATTTGCTATTTCAAATTAAGAGAAAGTTACACCAGCAGGTTAATAATGTTATTGTATTTGCAAGAAGCCACGCAGCACTTTCAGCAACATTTACAGAAGGGAAAACAGAAGCAGAAACACGTGAGAACTTGAACAGGATTGTAACATTCATGTCAAAAATAAAAACAAGATGGAATCTGCTCAGAAAAAAAAACAAGCAGGCCTCATGTTTATTCAAAGACAATAAAGAAAACGGTGGGACTGTGATAAGTATGTCATGGTCAACAGCAAAATAAAACAAAACATTTAGGGTCACAGATTCTGAGAAGTGGTTAAAGATCATTCACAATGTGATTAAAAAACGTAGGCCAACCTTCCTGCATGTAACACAGCACACAGGCTGAATAATGTGGCAAAATAACAAAGGTCCATATGAGAAGATGAAGTTTACAAAAGACAGCAAAGCAAACTTACGCAGTTTCAAGAGTAACTCCACACAGGTTAAAATCCTGCCAACATGCTGCCATCTAGAGGTTGAAACAAACTGTGTCCTCACACCACAAAGTGTTGATGTAACACTAAACCATAGCTTTGGACTGCGGACGTCACCTGGCTTTTTAATGGTAAAAGCATTGTAAAAGACTACTTATAACTAATCAGTAAGCAACAACAAAAACAAGACAAAACAAAAAAATCGACACATTGCAGCAGGAAAAAGAAAACTGGTCAACCTGCTCGACTTTGACATTTGCCCAACTGAAGACCAACTGCACAAACACCACTTACAGTGTTTACAACCTCATCACATGCTTATATCTTAACTCAATGATTCACACTCTGAGCGTAACAATAAATTCCTACTTTGTCATCACAGATTTGGGTGTGGTCAGATATGCAACCGGGCAAGATGTGGAGTTACTCTTTAAAGTTACAAAGTATGAACACAGTCTGCAAAAGTAAAAAGTTCAAACATGTTATCACATCTGGGTAGGAGGGAGAGAAGTTACAGAATGAATTAAAGCTCAGACCGTGAATGTCTATCATATGCAACATGAGTGATATAGAAATGATGAACCAAGCAGGCATCCACAATATTAAGGCTAATCTTTTCTAAGTATGGCTTTGTGTTATGAAGTTTACCCAGCATTTATCTCTGCCTATGTATGCAAACACACGACAAAGGTGAAGAGTTAACTCAATTGTTAAAAAAAGCACGTTGTGAGAACAAGAAACAACGTCTAAACATCATCCACCAATAACAAAGTGAAACACTCGGACATAAATCTTTAAAGTCAAACCGACGTCCAAAGGTTTGAGCACTTGAGTGGTGAACAGGCCCTGCTCTTCTCAGCTATGAAGACAGGCACCATGACATTATACCGCGAGGTAAGAGTTATCATACCAGTGATTTAAATATCGCTGATATTGTAATATACTGTAAATTTTACAATCACAGTGGGTGAAGATCAGGTGAGCTTTTAGTGTAACAGCAATTTGGTAATCCAAGTTCTCTGAGAAGTAAACTGAATTAATCTAAAAAGCAAAGAGGGAATAAAAGCTGCCTATGCCGCACTGTGTTCAATCTACTGAAAGCTACTTTATTAGCAGGGCTCTGAGCATTAGACAAATGACTGTTTGATGAAGAGGCAGGCGATTAACTATGTTAACACCTGACACAGAAGCAGTGCCCTCCAAACTTTAAGCAGAAACCAAACAACACTGAAGAGAAAAACATTATTCAGATTTGTCCTAAATGATTTAGACTTTTTCCAAAACTGACT
>JAQLOL010000006.1:3388543-3425767 GCA_029783665.1 Naso thynnoides
TACACTTACATGATACCAACACGTCTGACAGAGAATGTATGATAAAAACTATGTTTCATTCCCAGTGTCCTCATTCTGACATGAAAGCATGCAATGCTGCTGTATGATCCCCAGAACTGCACAGCGATTTCACAGAGAGTTGTTTCGATTCCGACACTGCCGAAAAATGCAGGTATCAGTATCGGCAGGTACGCCAGTCTGAGCACCGATCTGATACCAAGTTATTTATTAGCAGCAAAACAGCACCGAGCTACTTTTCAGTTAGCTCCGTTAGCTCTGACTGACGTAACATATTGTAAGTAATTATCCTTCGTAGTTCTCAAACAGTAAACAGGAAGTTGCGCTGTGCTGTCACCGGCAAATACTATTTTTAAGAGCAGAGAAGAACAGATAGAGTCGACAGAGCTAGCAAAATGTCAGCAATTTAGCAATATTTCACACTGAAGTTCATGGCGTTTACATTCTTTGTATGTATTCATGCTTTACAAAGGGCTCAACCCGAGCAAGGCCATACAGTGTTGGTAATCATGTCATTTCCATACAGGGTTAGTAGTGTACAGCTGTTAAAAATAAACATATTTATTTAGTATAAGCTTGTTACACAAGTTCAGGTAACCGAATCAGTATGACGAAGGATAAAACTTTATTAGAATGAATCCAAATATTACAGCAGAAGTGGCTGGAAAGGTTACGCTCGTACAACGCTTTCGTTTCTGTAAGAGTATAATTATCAGTTTAAGAAGGAATAACATCACTTAGTCTGTTTTGTTTCCCAAACTTGAATACCTGCTGAAAGCTCTTCAATAATTATTAAAGCAAGGATGAGACAAGAATTTGGATCTGCTGACTGTATCTCCTGACAATAAGACTGTTTCCATAACACCACTTAATGATCAAAAAACACACCAAGCAGTGTGTTCTCCTTCATAATTATGGTGTAAGAATATAGAGTGCGCAGCAAGGTTATTTCCTTCAGTTTTGGAGTAGAAAAAAAAACCTGATGGTTTTCCTCACCATTGGCCAGAGGTATTAAAGTTTACATAAATATTACATGATTCTTGGTAAAAACCACAACTGCAGTTGGAACTCCTTTAAAAAGCTGCAACACAACATGTTGGTTTCTGTCTGATGTAACATTTGTCCGTCAAAAAGTTCACAGAGTGAAAAACAGAAACACAGAAACAATGGTACACAGTGTCGACGGGCCTAAAGCAGACTCTTCTTGGAGAAAAAGCACAAATCTGTCTGTTCTGGTGTCTGTCTACGTCAGGGCGAACACAAACTTCCCACAGTTTTAAGTAAGACTTTAACACACTGAGCCCGCCTACTGGGAAGCGTTACTATTCCACGTTTCAAACATCCTCACTAGCTTCCTGAGGTTCTTTTTAAAAACAACAAAAACAAAAAACAACTGGTAACAGTTTGATGAGGAAAACAGACGACAACAGTTCTGTTACTCACCCTAAAGGTTTGGGTTTGTGTGTGTCCAAGGAGTGTAACTGACAGCGCTTGTTCTTTTTACTTTTTGGAATAGCATCAATCATGTCATTCAGCTTTGACCTGTAAAAATACAAAAAAATGAATAACTTTTTTTCCCCATAAAAGTCACAGTTTTGTTATTAACAGTTAATACAACAGTGCAGGTTGTGCATTTGCTAAATCTGCCAGTATGTGACAGTAGACGCTAAGACAACTCATTGTAAGTACAGTGTGCAGTTTATTTTAACCTCCTTGTTACATCCACGCCTCAAAGGACAAAAAATAAATAAGCACACGACATCTTTGAGAGTGTTGAATAATGATTCTGAGTAGTAGACAGCAAAATTTATCTTGGCACAGCGTAATTCTACGGTATTGTTTCAACACACTCAGAGCATTTCTTGTTTACGTCACATTTGGAGTTTTGGTTCTCTTTTTTCTTTTTAAAGCACTTCCTTATATATAATGAAAACCTCATTTTGTGGGTGTGGGACAATAAAACACATTTCTACGTTTCTTACCCATGGACGTAGAAGAGGGTGTAGAGCTTCTTCACATCCGCTACACAGGCTTTGGTGACTGACAGCATGCCAGTGGGTTTCACTGTGAGGGGTTCCAGGGCCGGGTTTCCTGATTCCACTAAATGAGAGAAGAGGCGCTCCACGCTCCGTCTGCAGCCCACGCACGGCACCAGCTGAGATAACGCACCATAGACCTCTCTCGATGTCACCATCAGGGCGATATTCAAGTCCTGTTGCTTCAACTTGGAGTGATACTAAAAGGCAATGAATCACACGTGTTACCACAAAGACAAACTACACACTCTTTGGCTCAGCCTACGTACATTACAATAGGCAAAGAGTAAATAAATCACACATTTTTGTACACTTTAAGAGGAGTCACTCACCTCAGAAAATTGTTTCAAATGAGACGTGTTTATTTCATGGCTGTCAATATCCAGGACACTTTCAGAAAATTCCATCACCATCTAAACACAAGATATAATACACCACAGTTATCAATACAGAAATCAGAGAGTCATTTTTTTGTCATGATTACTGACACAAGGAATAAGAATTTCTAAGAGAACGTTCCGAGTCACTCTTTACTTCACTGTGACACACATATGTCTCAGACTTTGGACGTATGGTATCACGTGCATCCTTAATCATTAAAGATTATATTTTTGGTTGTTAAATGTTTATACCACTGCCACTGAGAATTCTTCTGACTGATTGGCTGAAAGGTGTCCATTTCTTTCTTGAAAGACACACTGGAAACAGACACCATCTCAGGTTTTCATCATTCTATGGGAATATTCTGGGTTTAATGTAACTGAAGCATGACGCATGAACTTCGAGCCTATGTACACATTGTGGTGAGCAACTGTAATACGTCATGTGATAGTAACATTTTAAAGATTTTACATCATTATCAATACTGCATTTACATCAACACAACATAAGACAGTCATAAGGAAATATATTTTACTTACACTGTATCAAATGTGTAATTTCTCACCCTACACAGCCATTGAGATATATTTATTAGCCTCAACCTTCAGCTTTAATAATTTGTTATCTAATAGGTTGTGCAACGAGCTAAGCGAAACTGAGTTACAGTTTCTTGAACATGTTGGGACTTGCTTGGTAATAACCAAGCTCGTAATTCTGGACATTAAATCCGTCGAAGAACTGATGTGGAGTGCTAACACATGACCCAAAGAGGCTAAGCCACTTAGCACCTGCGATCTTCCTGCACATTCTGCTTATAAGCAACATATTGGAAAGCTTCTTTACCGTGAGGGTATCATCGATATACAGAGGAATCTGTCTGGCGAGAAATGGGTAGTCTTCTTCCCCTTCCCTGCAAACTGCCACAAGACGTGCCATGACTTCTTCCAGTTCGGCTGTGGTGCAGCTCGCCTGCAGGTGACACACAAGAAACCGACTGAACACATTTGGTATCAGCACGGCTACAACAAGCTAACACCGCTGATCTGCTGCAGGTCACTGCGGGCTAACTACAACATCACCGTGTAACTGCAACAAAAACACGCCTTTAAAAGATTACTTGACACCAAATCATAGAAAATCTACCGATTGTTTACTGACGTTGACAACATCTGATAAATGGTGTTTCTAACAGTATTAAAGCAAACAAATTCGCCTTGACCTAAATTTAACCAGCTATGTGAGCAAAACAACCCGGGAAACGACAGCTTGGAGGGGGGAAAGTGTGATTTTTTTAAAAAGTGACTGAATGTGTTCAAAGCTGTTAAGGATAAAACTATAAAATAAGAAAACCAGGAAACATCTTTCGGCTGGGCAGAATAAAGCAATAACCCGGCGGCTAGCTAACGTTAGCCGTTAGCCTACTAGCTATTTTTATTTGCGAGTGAGATTTTAGAAACTAAGAAAACCGGTCAACGTAGACTATGCATGACAAGAAATAAGAATGTAAATAATTTGAGTTTATGAAACTTTAACAAACAATAAATATGCTGCAGCGTTTACATAGTTTGTCTACGCCCTGTCGATGGCAGCAAACTTGGCTAACTTAACTAGTTAGCATCGCTGCCCCGTACAGCTAACATTAGCGAGCTTGCAAACGGCTAATATAAAGTTCCAACTGGGTGACGAGCTACTTAGCAACTGTCACTTTCAACGGCGTCGTTTGCTAATGTTCGAAAGATTAGCCGCAATCGCTCACCTTGACCAAATAAAAGGTCACATGAATAAAACTAAATACCGTTTTACTTACCCGCTTTTGGTTTTTTTCTTCTTAAAAATAAACAAGTGCGACAGTAAAGGAGTGAGGCTGCTACGGTGGCGGAACCGTCATTAGTGATTTCACCTTTGCCCTCCGCACGTAGGCGCTGACGTTGCATTGCGCGTGGCCACCAGGGGGCGCACTTTACTGCATTTGGACACATTTTAAAAAGGGAAGAAAGTGTTCATTTGTGTGAGGCTCTTGTACATCCACGTTGTCCAGTGAATTACTGAGACCTACTGATTTCCACTTCTTTATTTATTTTTGCTTGTTTCTTTGTATGCATCAGTTTTAAACAAATACGTTGGCTGTCAAATTTAACAAGAGATGTGTACATATGCACATAGAGAGGAGACAAACTGAAATTTGCTGATTGCAGAGTTGTAAAATCCTAACCAATACCAGTTCTACAGTGGACCAATTCAGTAAAATCAGAATGCATTATTTAGCAACAATGACAAGACCATTAAAAAAAACAAACAAAAAAAAAACAGAAACTAAAAACAAAAAGCTTCCTACACTAATGCATCTATGCAAGTAATGCAGGCACACGTAACAATGCATTTGGTTTGACAGTATATTTTAGTCCAAGTCCTGCCCTGTTCTGGGAAATAATTTTATTTAGATATTATTATATTTTATTTATTTGCATTTAAGTATATCATGTGCCATATAATCTTCAGCATTACAGATCACAACTTCTTTCTCACAACATTAACTCTTCCCAGTGTTTTTAACTGTCCAAAATTTAAAAAGGTTCCAGTCGAGCTGCACAAAAATCTTCAGAATAAACAAACAAACTTTACAGCACAGTTTAAAATGTAGTCTTACCAGAATTTTACTGTAATTCCGCAAAGATGTAAAGCATAAATTACAAAGCAATTTGCTAACATGTACGACAGCAGAACACACACTGAAAACAAACTGCCACAACTAAGTGTGTCCATGATGGAGTTGGTCAAACCTGTCAAGACATTTGCAAGCAAGAAAAATAACAACTGATTTCTGTTGACAGCTTGAACAAGGCAATGTCTTTCTATTTCATTCAGCTTTTTGTCAGAGACTGAATCTGATTGTTTTGTACACAAATTCCATGATGAGGGTACGAAGTGACAGCCTGACATTCTTTTGCAAAACAGCAAAACCACATCAGCCATACCAAGACAGGACATGAAAAGCAAAGACTGAGCAACAGTCCATAAACAGAAAGGTAGATTAGCTAAGCGGCGAGACACTGGCTCCACAAATGTCTGACATATGTACAAAACAACAAAACACACAAAACATCCCAAAAAAAGGTTAAAAAGTGCTTTGAGCCACTGTCGAACCTTGGATCTTGGTTGCATCACATAGAGTCCCACCTGAACTCCTGCCATGTAGATGGCAATATAGCCCACAACGGAGAAAATGCCCTCCTTGTTAGCATGCAGAAAGTCCTTTTCTCTGTCATTGTTGTGGAAGATGAAGGCCTTCAGGTCTGTTGTCTCCAGAGTGAACTGATACAATCCGCTGATCAGGAGGGCAAAGACCCACGACTGACTGGCAGGTAAAACAGTCAGAACTACAGAAGCCAAAACTCTGACGATGGCAAGTGTGAAGAAGAAATTCCAGTGGACTCCATACTCTGTCACATGCTCGTGGTAGCCGCTCATTTTGACGCTCACCAGCCTTCCCATACCAAGAACAACCAATGGCCAGACAGACAGGAGCTGCTTTGTGATATAGTTCACCTTCGATCCTGACATTTTCTTCGCCCGGGCCTCGGGACAGACAAGTGCATTTGCAAAGACATATGCTCCAACCCCGATGTCCATAAGCCCTGTGCCATAGGTTTCTGTTTTAGCATATCGCCGTGGGAAGACGCTAAAGTCGACGGCAAGAATGCTGCTGACTGTCTTCACGTTTACAAACACTCTGAAGACAGTCACAAAAGGGACCTGGTTGAATTGAATGTGACTCTGAAGGAAGGAGCTGACAGAGGTGTCTGGGTGCAGAGCAGAAGGATGCCTGCTTGTCTGATAGATGTAGCAAACCAAAAAAGCCGAAACAGTGGTTAGGCTCATGGTGACCCCAAGAAGAGCGCTGCTCAGAATGGTGCATGACAGGATGAAGGGAAGAACAAGCACAGAGAAATCTAGAAGCAGGTGAGAAACCGGGGTTAGCGGCAGCTGAAGAGTCCCTTTGGCCTGATGGAAGAGGATCAGAATGAGTCCTCTGCTGATGATGCACAGCGGGGTCAGAAGTGACCCCAGTGCCACCTCCTGCAGACTGGTCCCATTGAGGTTACTGACAAACGCCTCCTTCAGCTCCCTCTGAGACATGGCCTGCAAACATGAGAGTTTAGAAAAACAAACAAACCAATGTCACATGAGAGACACATGGCTTTCCTTGGAGCCAAGTAAATATGAATAACGTCAATATACACAGTGACAAGAGTCAGCTAAATGCATCAGTTATTCATCCTTAATGTAAGTTAGATGTTTTTAGCTGAAATGATCGTTCAATGGTTAAGGTGGACAAAGGAATATTGTTAAGTACTCTTCAGCATAAATGTTACTTTCCCAGAAAGTATTTAACTGGCAGTCACGATTAGCGGAGTCATCATTGTTCTTTAACCTTTTCTATAACGTTCAATATAATATAATTATAATTATAATAATAATAACATTACCATTTTTTCTAAGTATCTGCCAAGGTTTTGTGTATTCGGTGTAAGAAATACAGATCCTCGAAATACCTGTTTGACAGCATCCAGTCACCTAAAGCACAAACCATAAGCTAACCTACGTTCATTTCCGTGTATGCAGCCCCGCGTTGCATTCAAAGACGCTCGGATTTCGGAAAGTGACGGAATGTTCCTCCCTACTATGCCTATGATTGGCTTAGCCAACCATAACATAAACGCCTCTCACTACCGCTGACCAATAATCACTTATCATACACAAACCTAACCAATCAAACCAAGGAAAGGCAACGAGCGCTGGCCAGTCAGAGGCAGAGTAGGACGGTCATTTCGTCACCATCCCAGAAAAAGCAAAACAGATAATTTTAGTCTCTGCGTTAAAAAAAAATAAATATTTTTTTCGGTTCAAAACTTTTCATTTATCAGGTCTGTAAACATACAAACATTCGGAAAATAAACAAACTATAACTACACAATCAAGGAGATAAATGGCAAATAAGTATAGCCTATTCAACAAAAAGAAAAGTTAAAGAAAAATAAACAAAATAAATAAAATATGTCAGGGGTCAACATAAATCAAACTTAATAAATAAAAATGGGAGCCCAGTCTTTTAGTTTTACCAGCTTTTTAAAATTATTATTATAATTATTTACTGCTCTTCTATTTTTAGAGTAAAACTCTGTTGTTTTTTGAAAAAAAAAAAGAAAATAAGGTTTAATTTAAGCAAATTTACACTCATGAATAGAAAACTTCGCAAGAAGTATAATAAGATCGATATGAAAACTGGCCTACTCTTTTTCTGCAGATGTGTCAGTTTCTAAGAAACCAAAAAGCACATTTTCCAAACGAAGCTATTAGGCTTCATATAAGTCAGAATAAATCAGCAGATATCTTGACACAGTTTAGCACCACGGTATAAGTATATCATGAATATGACATGACGGTTAAATTGCGTGTTTAGTAGCCTATCTATTTCAAACAACTGGTAATGCAGAATTAATAAATGATAATTAATATTTATATTACCAACTAATGCATACATATTAAAGGAACGCCATATATAAATGGATAAATTCCCATTTAAAGTCAAATTTAGCGGAATTAAAAGTGTACAACCTATCAGCATCGTCCGTGTCGGTCAGGGTGGACCGTTGACCGTTGACCGTTGGGTCCGTGAAGGGGCTGAAAGAGGGCGGGAATAAGGGAGTGCGTGCGCGGCTGGCAGTTGGTTGGGAAGCAGTGGGACCGTCAGGCAGCAGCCACGGGAAGTTGTCCTTGAGGAATGTCTGACAACATGGAAAATGCTGAGGTTCATAACTACAGGGTTGAGAAACTATAATTCATCTCAAGTTGGACTCAGGCATTATTTTTAAACTTATTCGGCGGAGTTTTAAGACAGACAAAGACAATTTACGGTGAAATCAATGAGTTCTGAGGAAAACCGTCGTAACTTTGGAGCAGCACACAGGAATGGAGGGGGAACGGTAAGACGGGCACCGGTCGGGGAAACACCCGTCCTCAATTTCTCAACTCTTAGTTTAAAAGGTTTACCTTTATTTTTCGTGAATTATAGAAGTTAACGGTAAGAAAAACGTGGCAGTAACTTTTATTGCTCTCTACTCGCTCTCAGTTGTGATTGGTTGGTTCAAACACTTCGTAAAACGTTTTATTGACGCACGCTTTTGACCGAAAACAGTACCGTAATCCATTGTTTTATGTGCCAAGTGAAAATAATGCGGAGTAATTGACGCCACCAACGTGTTTTCTACCTTATAGCTCGTAACAATGCCAGGCTGTCCAGTTGTTGGCCAACGCTACTTTGAAATGTGCTCGAAGCAGAAATATGAGCAATAAATGCCAGTAAATAGACATGTTAACGCTACTGTCACGTTTTTGGACATCGGTGACTGAAAAATATTTAGACAGCATGTTATGTTTGGGTTGTTGCCAGCTTGCTTGCGCGTTTATTCACTAAATTACCTGATTGTTGACAGGAGTTTGCAGTCAAAGATGAGAGCTAACATTATTCAAACAGGTGTCACAGAACTTAAAGTGATCACTTTGTTAATGCCATCATACTTTGTACTTACGGTGTTTATTTTCCAGTCACTTGCTGCTTTCCAAACACAAGTATTCACATACTGCAATGCGATCCTATGTGTTAGCTATATGTCAGTTGAATGTGTTGCGTGCTGATGATATTATTCATGTAACATTAGTTATATAGGTATCACATTAATGACATTAAGACTATTTACATGGTTTAAAGTGGCCTTGCAGAATGATGGGATGTAGGCTACCTGCGATTGGATTAATTCTGTCTGCACTAATTTAGCACCTCAGACTGTTGACAGTTGTCAGACCAGCTGCAGGTTCAGGCCATGTGATCTCAGCAGGATAAGGCACACTTCCATTTGTTAGTCTGATTGTGACTGAATGAAATGCACACAACACATTGAACAAAAACTTACATTTAGCAGCTGCCCATGTAAGACTATGGGCTGTTTAAAGCCTCTGGTATAAACCACGGTGTCAGTGGAAATACTATGTGACGTGAGGATAAATACTTGACTTGCATGTGCAGTCTGTGTGATGAAAGCCGAGAATAACGACATTAACATTTAAATGCAGAAAGATGTTTTTAGGTGCACTGCATTACAGGTCAGGAAACTTGACAGATTGTGTGCTTGACATTTTAATGCACAAAATGTTTTGCTGTACTGTTGTGAGTAAGGACAGAAACTAGGAAATCTGCCCTTATTTTGAAAATACTTCCATTACCTCAAAATCAAACCTGCATCAGTAGTTTGGGCACAGCGCTCTTGTTTCTGACCATTGGAGAACAGTGTCACTGTTTCAAATATGTGCCCTTAACTGTAAAATATGATTTTCCTTTGATTTTTTCTAGTGTTATTTTTTTTCTTTGCATTTTCAGCTTTTTAGCCATTGCTTCCACTCCTTTACTTTGCATTAGGGATGCATGATAATATCGTCATGACATTGGTATCGGCAGGTAATGGCTTAAAAAGTTAGTCAAATTTTTTTGATGATATTTCAGCCACCCTGCAACTACTGTTTAATTTGGAGAATTAATTTGAATTTGAAAGTATAAGCTCCATTAAAAAGGGGCACATTTTTATTTTATGTACTAGAGAGCTCACAGAAAAAGGCAGAGCTTGTTTTTATTGTTTAACATACATTTTGCAGATTCAGTACATTTAGTCCATAGGACTTACTCCCAGTTTATTATTACTGAATGTCTAGACTCTATATTTAAAAAAATAATACATTTATCATCTGTGGTAAAATTAAATGTTTGTCTTGTTTTTTTGTTTGTTTTAAAAACAAATAGACTGTAACAATAAGAGTAATCGCTAAATTGTAGTACAGGTGAGAGTTGGTGTCCTTTACAATGAAAAACATTGTATTGTATGTATAAATTTGCATCTTTATCGGCTAAAATGAATTTGGGATATCGGCATATTGGATATCTGCCAGTGCATTCCTGCTGTGCACGTCTGCCAGGGTGTCAGTCCGTGTTTGAAACACAGCGTCTCTTCTGTGTGTGTTCACGTCACATTGTGTCTTTTACAAAGGTGAGAGGATTCGCTCGTAGAGGCCATTCTCCTCACCTGTCCTTAAATGAGTCACTGGAGGGAGAAGTTCAGGCCTTCCTCACTGATGAGGACCAGCTCCACACTTATGATGACCTCACCAAAGTCAACCCAGTGACCCCGACTACAGGTGAGGGCGATCACATGATGACATGAACACGATGTATCATGGGGCTTGGTGCTGGTAGTGCTGGCTGTTACAGCCAAATAGGATTTCAGTTATTTCACACTTTTTTTTTTTTTTTTCTAATCAACAAATTGCCCCTTTCACTCAGTGTGATGTCATGACTCTTGTAACTTCTTTAGTTATTAAATGTCAGTGAGAGCTGACGGTTTGGTACGTTGCATGAGAACTTTTTCTCTATTTACAAATACACAGTCTGAAGGGAATGAGATTTAGCTCGTCAGACCTTGTCACTGCTAAAAACCAAAAAGATTATTCACGAGTCCCAAACCTGGAGTGTGAGTCAACTGAAGTCTTTAGAGGTCAAGTCTCATGTGCAAGTCCCCACCTCTGGCTGTTATCATATGAAATATTGACTCTTTTCTTTATCGCCTGATGATTTGTAATGTTTTTTCTCTGGCAGTGCTGAAATGTCTGCAGGCCAGGTACAGTGTGAAGGTGTTTTACACCCATGCTGGCTGCACCTTGGTGGCTCTTAACCCCTTCCAGCCAATCCCAGACCTCTACTCTCTGGATGTGATGAAGGAGTACCACTGCGCTCCTCAGCCTCAGGTGTTTGCAAAGTTGCATCTGTCTCTCACTGTAATGTAGCTATCTTGTGTATATTTCTCTGTGTGGGTTTAAATGATGTTTGGGGAACGATGGATGTGGAAGGGGGTGTTTTCAGAGGGCCATTCTCTGAACCTAGATAAATGTGATCATGCACTAATCAAAAATGACCAAACTGGTATTACGAGTGTTAAAAGGTAACGGTGATCAATATATAAACAATAGATACAGTTGGATGAATTAACAGAACAGATGAATTAGACTTAGGCTAACATAATATCAGTACCCTACAGCCATTAATGTTATTATGTGATGGACCACGCTTTAGCAAATTAAATGTACAGATGTTTGTCACCTAGCGGGCATAAGCTGATTTAAGCTTCGGGATCTTAAAGTATCGTATCCTTACGTAGCTAGAAAAGGCAAATAAAATACATTGAAATAAAAAAGTTAAGTAATCTTGACTGTAAGTTCAGTATACTAGGCTAAAGAAATGGCTAAAATACACAGTAATTTCAACAGACCAAACTCTTTTCTGTTGAAGTAAAATCTTTTAGTCTTGGAATGTTTAAAGCACAAAAGAAGCTAGATAATTATTACCTAAAATAAAGTAGTCTGCATTCGTTATATTCTGTAAAATCTGTGCAGTTCAGACCATGTTGTTCTTTCAGGTAACAGTGAGGGTGTGTAGTCCAGATAATGTACATCCTCATTTTATTAACCTACAGTCAGAAAGTGGAAAACATGACGATAAATGGGGCATTCTGTAAGTTAACTGGAGAGAGCTAACGTTAGTAAGCCGCCATTATATTGGTTATGCTAGCTGTTGAGTCTTGGTAATGAAATAAACACGTTTTGAGGTCAGATTCAAGCTCATCCTTCTCCTCTCTGGTTCTCTATTTTGATTTGGTAAACTTTAAAACTTAAACTCTGAGTTTTTTTTATTTACTCCTGGTACAGAAAGGCATACAGCGACTCCTCAGCACTGCGGCAAATGGTTTGTTTTTCCCCTCGTGCGAATCGGATGTGACGTTTTCATTGATGTCGACTGTATCTCTGTCTGATGTTTACCAACTTTGCTCAAAACATCAATCATACTGTTTTAAAAATCAAACATAAATCCTGTTTTTTCTCGTCTCTGCCCTTTTCTCAAGTCAAACTCATTTAAACTCAGGAACCTCTTGAAGGAACGGATGGCTCCCAAGTGTGGAATGATCAGCATCTTAACAGGCCTGTAAATTTTTGTCAACAGGAGTTCAAACCACACATCTTCATTGTGGCAGAAGAAGCCTACAGGAATGTTCAGGGCGTGCTGGAGCCAGTGAACCAATCCTTGGTGGTCAGCGGTGAGAGCGGTGCAGGAAAGGTAAAGCCACACATAAAGTTCTACGTTCGAAGAATAAACTTAAGCTAATACTTCAGCCAGGGGTTCAAACCATTGACCGCTTTTTTTCATCCTCTGTCCTACAGATTCAGCTGTAAGAGTTGTGTAACTGGCCAATGTGCTGTATATGAACTAAGCTGATTATGTGTTTGTAATCTGGCTTGTGTCAAAACTTTTAAGTCTTTGTGTGAATCATGCCCTGAATATTATCATGCATGTTCAGCAAACAAGCGTTTAATATATTTGTTGTTCTTTGCTCAGCGCAACATTGTGAAGGCAGTTTGGATGCGTTAAGCTGTTTGCACTATATTTTCAAATCAGTTAATTTGCTGCTTTAAATGCACAAAAACTCATTTAGTCCATGGACATACAGTAGATGTGTCTTTTTACATGTTCAATCACTGTGGAGGTTTGTTTAGAATAAAGAGAACTTTGCTGGTTTCAGCTTCTGAAACATCAGCATGTTTTGCTTTTCCCACATAATAAAGATTTTAATAACTAACTGCTTAGTGTTTGTTCTGGTCGGACCAAATTAGCAAATTTAAGAGACGATTTAACATTTGATGGTTGTTTGTTGTCAGTTTTACATTTTATAGACTTATTAATTAGTAGGTCAATTTAAAAGAAAATAGTGATCTTTAAGGAAGAGAGTTGGCATGATAAGTGATTGTCTTGATGTGAGGATTTGCTGCTATGAATATCTTGTGAGTTTTGATACCAAAAATTTAAAGATGACACATAAGACTGGCTCCTTGTGACATTTTAAGAATAAAATAATGATTAAATAGTCTAAATATTAATCTGTAAGGAAAATATAGAAGCGTATTTCTGCCACGCCAAAAAAAAAAGAAAAGGCCAGTACCATGTTTTAACATGATAGGTTTATTGTTATAACAATATTATATATATAGTCTCATTACAACGCAAAATGTTTATAGTTTTAACAATATACATTTATAGTGTTAAAACATGAAACTTATGATGTTATAACATAATTTCTTGTTAAAACAATATGTTTATTACGTTATAATGTAATAATTTCTAGTTATAACAATATATTTAGCACATTATGATGTGATAATGTCTTGTTATAACATGATGACACATTATAACCTATCATGTTATAACATGATAATTTCTTGTAATAACAATATATTTATTACGTTACAATGTAATAATTTCTAGTTAGAACAATATATTTATAATATTATAACATGATAATGTCTTGTTATAACATGATATTTTCTTGTTGCAACAATAAATTATCATGTTACAACGTGATACATATATTGTTATAACAATGTTTAACAATAAGACCATGTTTTAACTTTATTAATAGTTTGTTATAACAGTAAAAGTTTCATGTTATGAAGTGATAGTTGTATTGTTATAACAATAAACCTATCATGTTCAAATGTGGTACTGATCCTTTTTTACTGTTATGGCGGGCAGCAATACGCCTCAGTAGGAAAAAATAATAGTTGCAGCCCCGAAATGTCCAAGTGTTTCCTTTGATCTTGGTTGCTGGATTAGTAGAAACAATCTTTAATTCACCAATAATTTGTTTCTTTGTAGACATGGACGTCTCGATGCCTGATGAAATACTACGCCACTGTGGCTGCCTCTTCCTCAGTGGAGAAGAGTCAGGACACAGTGGAGAGGATAGAGAGGAGGGTGCTGGACTCAAATCCCATCATGGAAGCTTTCGGTGAGAAATGTGCTGGTGCTTCGTTAATGTGAAATCATGACTGTAGAACGTCCCTCAGTTAACACTTTCCACTCCAATGCAGGCAATGCCTGTACGCTGCGGAACAACAACAGCAGTCGCTTCGGAAAGTACATCCAGCTCCAGCTAGACAGGTACTTACAACTGATCCCACCGCACTTTATGTATGTACCATAATCCAAGTTGTTGGCCAGTTTAATCTGTGCGGCATGTTATTTTTACATGAAGGTGTCAGCTGTTAGTGGGGGCGTCAGTGCAAACGTATTTACTGGAGAAGACCAGGGTGGCCTGCCAACCGGCCAATGAGAGGAACTTCCACATCTTTTACCAGGTGAGTTAACGGGGCTGCAGTGAACCTCATTGTATGCTCATGTGGTGTTTTACTTTAATATTAAAACATTTGGTAACACTTCAGTGGTTCTCAAACTTTTTCTGTCATTTCTCACTTTGGAGGGCGGATTTTCACGCCCCAGCTGTCCCCCATCGCCCCGACACAATGGTAACAAAAAAGACTGAGTTTGAAATTCACTGAAATAGCATCAAGTTCTAAATCAAGTAATACCATCAAATAGCACTGTTCAAAAAGAGAGAACATAAAAGTGTAATTGTGTTTTCACTTTGATTCAATTTGCTTCACTTTGCAGTCAGTGCAAGGAAAAAAAAAAGGAAATGTATTTGTCCGGAAAGATAAATATGTGAGTCTCATCAGTGCATTAGTGGCTGCACACAGGTCTCTCCTCTGCCTCCACCACCCCCACTGTGAATCCAGGAACAAGATAATCTTCGTCATGTTTTCCTTTTGGCTGACTTTTTGGTTGCTCACCGTCAGTCTTGTTTTTTCTGCTGGCACTGCATCGCCTGTTTCCTTTGTCGTCCATATCACATATTTATCAGTTCTATAACATTCTGCCCACCACTGCCTCTCTGTGAAAACTGCTGCATGAAAGCACAGATTGTTTATCATTCAGCTGCAAATAACACGTCGATGTTAAATGATTATTTTCACACTATGGTTCCACGTTACATTTTCCTCCCGGTCCCCTGGATCTGATGTTGTTTTATATGTATTAATGATTTGTTTGCATGTGATTGTTTTGTTGAATATATGATCTTTATTGTCAATAGAGACAGGCAATGATAAAGAGAGAAGGGTTATAACAATTAAATTCAAACTTTACTTTCCAATTTCTTTGAATGGAATCGGAAAATTACTGATGTAGCTGCCATAACATTTATTTATTTATTTATTTATTTATTTATTTCGGGCATGTTCATATAATCAGACTTCATCACACACAATTTCAGCTTTACAATACAGCACATGGCCGAAAAGGGAACGGGAGAAGCTAATAGCTTATCAGAGTCCCGCCCCTATTTCCCACAAAATACATCGATTCACTCGTTCATTTTATAACATCAAAATGAGAAATGAAATTTAAGTGCCCTCTTGCACTTTAAGTGGACACACTGAAAGAGTGGAATGAAAATGAAGTGCATAAGTGTTCTTTTGTATCAGTGAACTTCATGTTGGGTTTTGGCAAGAACTTCACAGTATGATACAGATATCATGGCAATAAATGTTGCGATATATTACCGATTGATTTTTTTTAGCACAGCCCTTGTGCCAATATGCTACAAATATGCATGCAAATACGCAAGTAGATCATCATGTGTATGAAGTGTTACCAAACCTTCATATGTAATTCAGATTTAAATACTGAGAGCAAATTGTTTTTCAGATGATGAAAGGAGCCACAGAGGAGCAGCGAAAGGAGTGGAAGATGCCGCAAGGCCAAAGTTTTGTGTGGCTGCCAAATGTTGAAAAAACAATTGAGGGTCAGTTTCAGACAAATTTTTTTTAATCATTTTTTTGTGGTTTTTGTGGTTCAACTAACTGCTGCTCATGTAATGTTTTATAGAGGATTGTTTCCAGGAGACTGTCGAGGCAATGGTTCATCTTGGCCTTGATGCAGAGAGGCAGAAACAGATATTCACGGTAAAGTTTTCATTATTGGTTATTCTTCACTTGTTTAGCATTTATGCACAGAGGATACTAAGGCACAGTCCAAATGTCAGTAATTATGAGCCAATATAATGACAGATGAAAGTGTTTATTAATGAACAATATTTGTCAACATTTAGTACTTCTCCTATGAAGACATTTCATAACACTGCAGCTGTTTTTTTTTTTACCACATTGTCATTCATTATCTTTCTTTGCACTTCTGTTTGCTCACAGCTACATTTGCATGTTGTAAACTGTGTGTTCTACACGCTAATCATCAGCTGTCATTTAGTTTTGATCATTCTTTCCTTCTTGTTTAACTTTCCTGTCTGTTGAAATGTTCTTACAGATCTTAGCAGGGATTCTGCAGCTGGGAAATGTGAATTTCTCCTCTTCCTCAGATGAATCACAAACTTGTAACCTACACGAACAGTCCAAAGGTATTTGACTTGATTTTATTTAAGATATTCTGTAAACTTTTATCAGTGCTCTGGTAGTCTGCAGATTTATTTTGACAAATCTCATACAGGTTGAACTTTCATGTTTCTTTCTGCTGGTTTGAAGACTTCATTCCAATCTTTACCCTGCTAGCTAACTGTCAACAAACTTTAAATATTCTGTACTGGTAAGAGCTTTTCACTTCTTCCTGTGGTTCAGACTTTGTGCAGAGGACTGCTGAGCTGCTGTGCGTCCCTGCTGAGGAGCTACAGACGTGTTTGAAAGTGAGGACGTTGAAGGCGGGGAAGCAGAGTGTGCTCAAGCCCTGTTCCCAGACAGAGTGCAACATGAGGAGAGACTGCCTGGCCAAAGCCATCTACGCCCAGTAAGGAAGAGCCAAATGATCTGATTGTCAAACATCACAGCACCCTGTCAGAATGTCGTAACTTTATGTTCAAGAGCGGGCCACGCTGCAGTCACTGTTGTAGTCTGTTACCAAACTGAGTCGTTGGTTGGACGGCAACTGAAAGGCATTTCCCCATCAGCTTTCAAAATTATTCAGTGCCAAATCATTCCTGTTCCAGGCTGAGAGGGGACGACACAAGCTATCACTGCGGTCATTATTTACTTCTGTACTCGGACATTATGGTAACTATAAATTTAATGAGAGACGAGGACCGGAGGGGAGACATCAGCTATGGTCCCCACCTTTAGGTCTCAAAAGTCAGCTTGACAAGCGAGTGTCGATCAGCTGTGAGCTCACAAGGACGAGCTGGCTCTCATCACAGCAGGTAGGGCTGAGCGATAAATCAATTTTATCAATTAATTTGAATTTGTGGTTTAGAAAGACCTTTAAAAATAAAATTTTCTTTTTGAAGGTTTGTGTTTGGTTCCAGGAGCCTCAAAATTATATTGTTTTTTATTTATGATGATAGAAGAATCACATGTAAACATGTTTTGTGAAATTACTGCAGGCTTCAGTGCAAATGTAAACAACTTCACCCCCATGAAACTACAAAGTGCACTTTTATAGACAAGTTTGCAGCTCGCATTTTAATCTCAAAATGAAAATTCAGATTCTTAATTAATTCCAGAGGGGAAATTCATTTTACTTTTGTTAATTTTTATTTTTAAAATAAAAGCAAAAGTTTTTTTTGAAGAATTTCTTCGTCAGTTGTAGTTTGTTTTTGACAAGGAAAAAAAAATCTATTAAAATCCAAAATCAAGTTTGGTGTGAAAAAATCTGTCTTTTTATTTTTGGCCATATCGCCCAGCCCTACTAGCAGGGACACATTTGTACAAGCTAAGCAGAAATGCTCCATTTTTTTTAATGGCTGTGGGTTTTGATATGATTTAAACACCACAGAGAAGCTTCATTTCTTGCTCTGTGTTGGTCTTTTGCCTCTTTAAGTGCAGCTGGTGTAACTTCTCCTTCCTCTCTGATTTGGACACTGATTCCAGCTGCACAGTAGAAGTTGCAAAGCATTGGGCTCAACCCTGAGGATTCTTTAAAACCAAACAAATTCCAGCATAGAGCAGAGGAGGAGACAGAACGGCTCATGCTCTGAGAGAGACGGAGCACTTCCAACACCTCGAATAACAATCTGTCTGACGGAACAGTCTCTGCATACAAATTGATAAAATTCAAATATATTATCTTTCATCGGTGGGTAAGGTACTGTTCTTGCAACTGCATTTATAACATAAATGTTTTTTGTAATAGCTTAACTGTGTCATGTGATCTGCTACTTCATGAACTGTGGAGGATGCAGATGAGAATTTAATACTCAGGAATCTGCATCATAGAAACTACTGACTTCTCTGAAGCAAATTGGCCACATTTTCTAACTTAAATCGTAGTCCAGCAATGCTTGATGTTCGGGCCCAACAGATATATTGTTAATTTATCGGTATCGGCATATGGTTCACCAGTATGTGCCGATATTTTATAAACCTGCCTCCATTACATGTCTTTGTCACAAGTATTTTATAGCCACATTCAGTCAAATTTATATCTGTACAATATTAACCAAATTTTATTGGATAATGGAATTTTTCTTACTCCAAGTTATTGGTATCGGCATCGACCCTAAAAACTCCGCATCAGTCGGCCTCACTTTGTGTATTAACTTTGTCTAGCTGTCCTCTGACTAAGACTTAGTTTTTGACAAACACTTGAAGTGTGAAACCATCTTTCCTTTTTGTTTACAGTAAGCAGTGATGAAGACATGTCCGTTAATCACGGTTTATTTGCATAAGCTCTTTACATTAATCACGGGTCGTATGTGTATAAGCTCTTTATCTTTCGTAGTAAGTGTGTCACTTTTTCCAACAGATTATTCGAGTGGCTCGTCACATTCATCAACAACAGCATATGTGCGGACAAGTCCACATGGTGCAACTTCATCGGTAAAAGCTTTGTTGTCTTTCCGGCCTTTGAGTGTTTGTAATTATTTAGCCCACTGTTTTCTAGAAGCTCACTCGGTCCTCTCTGTGCTCTCTGCGATGTGCAGGAGTTCTCGATGTGTACGGCTTTGAGTGTTTCCACATCAACAACCTGGAGCAGCTGTGCATCAACTACGCCAACGAGAAACTGCAGCAGCACTTTGTGGCTCATTACCTCCGAGCTCAGCAGGTAGCTTAATCAGTTTTCCCGACCTCAGAAGAGCTGCTGCTTCTCTGACAGTGATCTGCTTATTATGCTGATGTCAAGGCCTCAGAGTTGCAGGAGGCGTCTTCAGTCTTCGTTTAAAGAAAAAGCAAGTTTCTGAACTTTTCTGTGATGTAACAAAAATCAAATCAATTTATATAGCACATTTCATACAGGCATAAACTCAGTGCGCTTCAAAATAAAAACCAAAATACATCATATAAGACAAAAGATAAAATAGTATTACGATAACACACATGCACCATAAAATCAAGCAAAATAAGAAGGTGGTGAAAGATTTCAACGCTAACTAAAAGCTTGTGAAATGAGATATGACTTGAGTTTGCTTCTAAAACTAAACACAGTCGTAGTAGAACGTAGTTCTTGTGGCAAAGACTTCCAGAGAGTCCAACCACAATGAGAGAAAGCACCATGAGCTGATTTAAAGTTGATTCTGGGTAAATTGAAGAGACCTTTATTAGATGATCTGAGGGACTTTTCTGGCAAGTATTCAGTAAAAATGTCTGAAACGTCTGAGAGCGCTCAGCCATTAAGACTAATAAGAAGTATTTTGAAGTTGATTCTTTCAGTGAAGGGTGAAGGGATGAGAAAATCGGGGTGATGTGCTCGGATGTGCTTTGTTTCTTCTTAAAAATCTGGCTGCTACATTCTGAATGAGCTAGAGTTCATTTAGCATCTGTTTCATCAGTCCAGCAGTGAGCATTGCATTAAACTAATCATACTGGAAATAAAAGTGTGAACCAGCTTTTCAGAGTCTGACTGGGACAGTAAACATCTAACCTTCACGATATTTCTAAGATGGTAAAAGGCAGAAATGTTTGTGATGTGTGTCAGGAAGTTAAGATCAGAATCTAAAATTACACTCAAGTTTCCGACACGCTGCACATGGTCGCACAGATGGGAAACAAACAGATTGAATGTCAGGCCTCAAGTCTCCAGCATCAACTAAAAGCATTTCTTTTTTTTTTTTTTTTCTTGATTGCTGATTATGGATTTTCAGTGTTGGGCAAGTTACTTTCAAAATGTAGTATTATAGATATTACTAGTTAATTTAATTTGAAAGTAATAAAATTCTCTTAAATACTACTTTTTGTGTAGAGTAATAAGTTACTAACAGCAATTTTGTGTTTTGTGCATTAAAATTAGACAGACAGGAAGAATATTACACACTTTTAACGCAGCAGTGCTATTTGCAAGCACTTTGAGTTCACACCTTGATCATTTTTTACTTTGCCAAAAAATATGAAGGAAAAATGTCAGAAATATGAAAATATTTTACGCTTAAATACTTGAAGCAGTCCCACTGCTGCAGAAAAAATAAACGTCTCCGTCTCCACATCTCTGCAGACAGAGTGCGCAGTTACACATAACACAGCGGTATAACTTTGATTATTTAAATCTCCACACACGGTGACGTGATCGGTCTGGATCTGATGTTCTGTCAGTCATCCAAAAGCTCACAGAAATGTTTCAAAGCTAAAAGTTTTGTTCTGCTTCACCTGGAGAATTTCTTCTGTCCTGTCAAGTTTATGACTACAGGTAGTTTTCAGTTTTGCTGGTATGATGTTACTGTGCGCATGAACATTACTGAAAGCAGCCTCTTAAATCTTGAACGTAAATTGATAGAAAATGCACTCATACATCTATACAACACTTTATAAATATAAAGAAATTACCTTGTAAGCTGGAGGTGCTCGACATAATTGAAGAAGCAACAGCTCACAGTCAGATGCTGTGAAATGCAGATCCACACACTTCATCAAAGAAATTAATTTATTCGCATGGGTGTCGCTTTGATGATATCAAAGACGATCTGCGCGTCTCTGAGAGTGTTGCAGCAAATTTCCAAACAAACATTCGGCAAAAACATCAATGAACACTTTATTTCAGGTAGTAACACACAAGAGGACACAGTAACTGTAAAAATATTACTGAAATTTATTAGAAACATCTGATATTACTCTGTTACTGCCTAAAAGTAATATATTACTGTAACGCATTACTTTTGTATCATGTTACCTTCAACACTGTGGGTTTTGTACCTAAATATTTATGCTCACCTCTGTTTCTCTCAGGAGGAATATGTGTCAGAGGGGCTGCAGTGGTCTTTTATCAAATACCAAGACAACCAGAGCTGTTTGGATCTCATAGAGGGAAGCCCTGTCAGTGTGTTTTCTCTCCTCAATGAGGTAATCCACTCACTGTCTTCAAAGCATCTGTTGTTTTTTAACTTTTCATTCCACAGTTTCTGTTTCCCTGCCTGTCTGTATTTATGCCCTCTAGAATAAACTACTAAAGAGTAAAGACTAAAGTCTTGTTTTGTCTTCACATCAAACATAAATATATTTTCATTCAATAATGAACAACAGTTAAATTTATGTATTGAGAGTGAGAGGATGTTTCCATGTTTATACATTCCTGTCCTGTAGGAGAGTCGTCTTAATCGAGCCTCAGATGCGAAGACATTTCGGATTCGCTTGGAGAAGGAGCTCAGCGATAACGTCAACATCAGCTGGGACAAATTCAGCAAGGAGTCTCACTTCACTGTGGCCCATTATGCCGGCAAAGTCAGCTACCAGATAGAGGGCATGGTGGAGAAGAACAAGGTGTGTAACAAAAGCTTTTAAATAGCGTTGAGGAAGTTTACCACAGACCCACCCAGTCATCTCTCATGGATTTTGTGTTTAGGACCCGGTGCCACCAGAGCTCATCAGCCTGCTTCAGAAGTCTGAAAACCCCCTGCTTCACCAGATCTTCACTGACAAGGACACCGAGAACTCGACCACCAAGGGGCTCAGTAAAGTCACCGTGGTCTCCAAGTTCAAGGTGGGAACCAACTAAAGCCTGCACGGGCCTGTGGAGTTCCTCATGTGAGGGCCGAGTCACGGCGTTTTCAGACTGCAGGAACTATTTCACAGTTCTAGGAAAGAACCTCCTGTTTTATTGCATCCACACTGCAGGCACCGTTAACTATTGCAGTTCTTAGAAATAACAGTAGTGAAATAAGTGCACGTTGATTGGCTGAACTCAGGAGTAACGTTAGCAACCGCCGTTTTAAAAACCCCAACAGCTGCATTAACAAGATGACACAAACTTTGAACCAGAGCTCGCAGCAAGATCGCTGTTTTTTTGTTTATGTTGTCATTTCTCCTCTGAGATTTAATGGCGTTCAGTACGAGATTCATGGTACGTTATCACCACATACAGGAGCGGTAATGCAGTAACGTTAGCTTTCATTTGTTGTTGTGAAGCTGCGTTATAAGTCACGTAGAAGTGACGCTACTGTACCAACTGCTGGCCAGTTGACGTAGCTTACGTAGGGGGTTCCTATTTGCAGTGCGAATGCCAACAGATAAAAAGCCCTCAAAGGTGTTTAGTTCCCCAGGAACTCCTCAGTGGACAGCTCCTCTGAAAAAGTTCCTGTAACTGTTTGATCTGAAAACGCCTGATGTCTGATTGCAGAACTCTCTGGAGAGCCTGATGAAAATCCTGCACAGCACAACTCCTCACTACACCCGCTGCATCAAACCAAACCCAGAATGCAAGCCGCTGACCTTCAAAAAGGAGGAGGTAGATGTTCCACACACACATTTAAGATTCTTCTCTCGTTCAGCAGCACCTCAATGACAAACACAAGACAACAACGGCAAAGTTTTTAATGGATGTTTCCTCTCTGCTGTCAGGTTATCATGCAGTTGGAGGCCTGTGGGATTGTGGAGACGATTCATATTAGTGCTGCTGGTTTTCCAATTAGGTGAAACATTTTTCCTTTGTTAACTCTCAGTGTGTTGGTTTGTTTCTCTTTGATTTTGCCCAACTTATCATTTCTGTTTTAAAGGATTCCTTTCAGAGGCTTCTTGCAACGATATGGACTGATAGCAAAATATTCAAGTTTCAAGTCAGGGACTCGGTGTGTTGGTAAGTACAGTTTGTTGCTGGATCATTTACAGTCAATAAAGCATGTTTACTTTTGTACACAGTGATTTTATTTCCTCTCTTTAGGTCTGCTGGTTTACTCTCCTTTTCCTTCGTTAGTCCTCTTAGTGAATTCGATCCCCAGTTGTCTTCTCCTCTTGGGACTTTTCCATTTGGTGTATAAATCAGGACTATCTAACAAAATTTGCAACTTCTTATGAACTTTGCAGGTAAATGCATGCACCTCTGACTATCAGGGCTTGCTTTGCGTGGTCTTTCATGTTTGTCCTCTCATTCCTGATCATTGTCTGCCTGAACTTACATTCGTTCCAACCCTTTGTTCTGCTGTTTTCAGCCATGCTAGCAGCTGTGGATAGCAGTGTTGGTCAGAGTTTCTGCCATTTGGATCCACATTAGAAACATTATATTTTATTTGTTGGAAACCTTATAGACATCCATCCTGCATCTGCGTCACATCTGCTTTGGCAGCATGTCTGCTTATTGTTTCAGCTCCATTAAAACAGATTAGAGCAGCCGCACAGCATGCGAGAAGCACATCAGACACATGTCTCACGCACACCGGCAGCGATGCAACGCTTCGGCTCAGTAGGCTCACCGATTATAAAGAAATAACCTGCAGACAGTCATACTGAACAGGCATAAATGTGCAAAGAATCCCTTCATTTAAAGATTTAATTGTGAAATATTTGGAGGATTTAGTTTTGTAACAACAGACCACATCTGAACTAGTTCTAAGTTTTCTTATTTAATAAATGACAATCAAACCAGAGACCCAGTGGAGTTACTTTGGCTATTTTATGTTAAGAAATAAAAAAGATCATGTGGAAAGCAGAAGCCTTATTGGGGCAAGTAAAGAGGGATTTCCCAGTTTTGGTTTGGTTTTTTTACACTTTAAGGCACACAGATTTCTGTCCAAACTCAATATGAAATCAATGTAGACTCAAAAATGATATGGAACATTTTCATATCAATAAAAATTATCAAAAAAAAAACCAACAACTGCAAGCGAGACGTCACAGATTGGCGATGCAAACGTGCTGCAGAGGTGGACACACAATGTGTGTCCCAGGCGTTAATGACCAAATACATGCAAAACTAATGACATTTCCGTCAGCTTCTGCTGTATTTTGTGTTAGTGTTAATAACCTAACGTTAGCATGTTAACCATTAAACTAAGATAGTGAACATGGTGATTGTTCTAACATGCTGACATAAGCATCAGACCAAAGCACCGCTGAGCTCAGCACAGCCTCACAGAGCTGCTAACATGGCTGCAGACTTGTCTTGTAAAGAAGTTCAAGGTCACACTCTGCTCACTAATCCTGAATGCCGCCAAATATTATTGGATTTATGACACGCATTGCTTTCACAGTAATCATGTGAGTGTCTGGGGAAAGTGTGCCGTTGATTCTGATGGATTTCTCTGTGATGTCACTCTTACCCACTGAGCAGTTTCACTGACTGACGTTCTGTCAACAGATGTGCGAAACCACTGTCTGTCTCTGGACCGTCTGATTGCTGCTGTGCACATTCTTGAATTGTGTGTGTAATGCTTCACTCTAATTCCTTCCTGTCTTAGACGTGGAGACTGAGGGTAACAACGTTCTTCGGCAAGAAGTGGAGAAGCTCCTCCGTGTTGTGTTACAACACAAGGTGTTCGACCCGTCACACAACCTGGACAAAGACAAACCAAATTCATGGGTGCACTGCGGAAAGACCAAAGTTTTTCTCACCCAGTTGATGGTCAGTCACTTATATACACAGGCGTCCTCACACTTGATTTAATGTGTGTGTGTGTGTGTGCATGTGTGTGTGTTTGGTGCTGGGCGGCAAGGCCAAAAACTTATGTCCCGGTGTTTTTCAAAATTATACAGGTTTCACTGTAAATCACAGTGTTTTTTATTTGTTTATTTATTTCCAAAACTGGGCATTTTCAGTTTTTTTACAGACTGAGCGATGAATTACTCAGGGTGTTTGGTTTATAATGGCCGATTATTCTACTGTCAGGAGGAGAACGTACTATAAAAAAACATTTTGTCTTCACAGGTACTGTATTTATACTGGTTCGCTTTGCCCGACAAAAGGATGAGGTTCACAGCGAGTTAGTGCCCGTGAGTCTTACGTGGTGAAGGAATCGGAGTGCCTTAAACAGTCGCAGTCAAAAGTATTTTCAACCCGGTAACACGCACCTGGATCCAGTGTTTTAATCATCGTCCTGAAGTAATCTTTTTCCGCTGTACTCAGCAGGACCGTGTCTTTGGCTAGATGGTTTGTTTTTAGGTCTGTAATCTCATTCCACTGTTTGCTTTTCATCTCGTAGGCAGTCCCTCGAGCAAACCTGACTCGACTTTGGTTTTACTATTTCACTAGCGTTACTTGATGATGTGGAAGCCGATCTTAATCTTATACATTCTTGGTGTTCCATGACATGCTTTTGATTTAGGTGGTGGAGCAAATTGCTAGCGTTGCCTCCTCCTGCAACAACTTTGACTTAGCTCGACAACATTTGCAGTGAACAGGTGTTTGATCCACGTGGGACTTTTTAAAACCAAATAACCACCAAAGAGCAGAAATCGCTCCTTTCTTGGGCGCAATTCTTTTGTCATCATGGTCCGCAGTTTTTAAAACTTCTTCATCCAACCTGTAAATCATAGTTTCTGCTCAAGAGCTAATTCCAGCTTACCTTTTGGCGGTGCAGCAGTGAAATGTGCCCCCTCTGAAACAGTGCCAGAGGACCCTTTGTCATGTTCTGACCATTAGCACCAGTGCTGGGGTATATGAAAAATTAATATCATATGGAAAAAAATACAGGTATTTGATTTGAACTGGTATACCATCTAGAATTGTGTGTGTGTGTGTGTGTGTGTGTGTGTGTGTGTTATTAGGAAACAGTTTGCGAATTTCCTACGTAAAACCAAGAATTTCCTCTTCAGTCTGGTCATGTTATAATTAGTCTGTCAGGTCTGTAAACCAGATAAGGGCTCTGGTCATTTGGGAGCACTGACCTGCTTGGCTGTTGTGTTACAGCTTGATTTGCTGGAGGATCAGAGGAAGAAGATCCTGTCTCTGTGTGCCTTCTCCATTCAGTGCTGCTGGCTGCGGTACCAGCGCCGCAGACGCCACGCCCGCCGGCAGTCTGCTACCGTGATCCAAGCAGGTAAACTCTTAATGCCCTGAGCAGATACTGCTGAGTGCAGACAGTCGAGCTCCGTGGCCTCACACCCGCTGTGTGACTTTGACCTTCCTGTCTGGCCAACAGGAACCAGCTGGCAGTCTGTGCACAGTGTTCGCAGGCTGACACTGTTTATCTCCTCAGAAGCTGCCAATCACTGAAGCTCATCTGTGTAACTGTTATTGACAGTCGCTGTTTGATACCTCCTTTTAATTGGGAGAACAGACTACACATGCAGAATGAATGGCCTGGTTAGATGTTGTTGTGTTTTATGTGTCGTGCAGCGGTGCGGTCCTGGCTGGTCAGGAGGAAGATCCAGAGAAGCAACAGAGCAGCTTCAGTCATCCAGAGCACCTGGAGGAGGTGGAGGGTGAGATTTGGAAGGAACATTAATCATGTCGTGTTTTCTTTCTTATTTTCAGTGGCTCTGTTAACACTGCACAAGACTGCAGCTGTGTCACTGCACACATTAGAGAACTAGATACAACAGTTTATTTAGAAATAATTAGCCGTGATTTTTTTTTTTTTTGTCACAACTTAAACTCAGTTTCTCTTTGCTGTCCCCAGTCTCAGTTATTTTTTTATTGTCCATCATGAGTTTGAAATATTATTGGAATCAAATGCTAAATCAAAACGACAACAACAAACAATCAAACAACAAGTAGTTCCAGCCAAACCGTCTGATTGAGACATTTCAGATGTGCTCAGATCAGCATGACAGCGCGCCTTAAGGCCGATTTATGCTTCGTCTCTTGGCACATTTGGTAAATGTTGCTCGACAGGAATGAATGAGAAGCACGACGTTTTCCATTTATGCTTTGGTGAAAGTTTTCAGTTGTCTCCATGGTAACCATATTTGACATGAACAATAGAATATCACCAAGAAAGTTCAGTTAAAACTATATCCACTGTGATGTTAACGCTACGAAATCACATCACACGACAAAATATGACGATGTCTGCGACGTAACAAAACTCTCCGAGTACACGACAAGAAATGAAATCGTGGAGCAACATTTTCCTGTTGAAATTCCATCATGTCTGTTGAGCTACACTTATCAAATGTGTTGGGCAGCGAAGCATACATCGGCCTGTGCTCATCACTGAAAATAGTGCTGTGAGTTTGCTGCTAAGCCGCCCGGTTATTGCTGAAAAGTACGCTTCATGTGTGTAGAGAGTCCAAGAGCAACTAGTTGTGATCGCAGTGAAAAAGTTTTTTTAGAACATTAAAAACTGACGAATATGGATTTAAGCTGAGTATGTTGTTACATGAAATCCTGTTGTGAATTTTGAAAGTGTCTTTTTCACGTAAATGTTTTCCAATTATTAGTCAGAGGTTTGCAACCAGGATCCTACTCACAGAAAAAAAGTTTTACTTTTGAGAGCGAACAGCCCCCCGATATGATTAAATTTTGATTATACATTTTATTTTGTTGGTACTGAAGGTCACCTTACCGTCATTTCAGAACTTCAGTGTCGCTTACAGTCCTGACCATGACACTGCTGTGCTCCACATTAGAGCTCTCCCTCTCTCCTGTGATGTTGCTTGAATGAAAAACAGTCTTTGGTCGCACTTTACTTAAAGGTGGAGTCAGTAGTGTTTGTTTGTTGCTGTTTGTAAACACAATATTTAAATTGGGCCCCTCCTCCCGGCTCAACACACCAGAAGTATCATAATGTAGCATGTACTACATTTACTGTAATACGGCTTCCCTCATGTTACAAAGCAAGTTATGTAGGAGTATCTCTTATGTTTAATGAAGAAAGCGATAATTTAACAAGCTAACTGTGTTTAGCACCTACCTGTCCATCATAGAGCAGGTCAGCTCTGCATCGCCCTTCCAGCCTCTCCTTCAGCGCTCCAAAGTGGCTTAAAGCCAAACTCTCTCCGGTCCTTTCTCTGGACGGCATCCAGAAGCTGTGCTCCTCAGCGCTCTTAATCTCACCCGCACGCTGTCATTTGCTGGGGGAGACGCACCCCCTTCCCACCTAGAAACGTCCAGAAGAAAGCAAAACATTAAAATACAGACAGAAGATGCTGTGTCTCCATAAACACATATATAGAGGCCCAGAAGTGATGATTGAGCAGCATTACTTTTGTATGCGTCTGTGTTTTATTTTTTAGTAAAATCCTACTGACTCCACCTTTAAAGCGGGCATCTATAATGTATTATGAACATACTTATAAAGCGCTGCAATGCGCCTATAGTGCTGGATGATCATAGGTGTAAGCAGGGTTAGGATTAAGCCCAACCTCAGAGCCCATCGGCTGCGTTCGCCGTCTGACTCCCGGCAGACAGCAATGCAGCCTCTGGGGGCAAACTCCATTATTCTCGGGCTACCATTGGAGGAGGCGAATTTCCGTTTCTGACTTCCTTCTCCGCGTGCCACTCACTGTTCATAGTCTGACTGTTTACAGTCTGACGCGAGAATGGAGTTGGAGTTGAGAGACCACATCTACCAGCGGATCTTTTTACAAGTAGCCAGTTTACACGCTGTTAACCGTTAACAGTCCACCGTTAATTACACAGACTACAAAAATCTGCAACCTGAGACCAGGGCTTTTCCTGCACCAAGATCGCCCCACCGTACCTACATTCATTGAATGTAGAGTCTGTTTACAGAGACTAGGATTAACCCAAACCATTACCACCCATAACACATTATGAGTGTTCATAATGTGTTATTATGCATTATAGACACAGGCTTCATAGAAAGTGTTACCCAGACTTTTGGCCTACACTGACACATTAAAGCAAATAAAAGGGGAGTAATGAATGTTTGTAAATAACTGTTGTTTTGATGTCAGGCACTGTTGAAGTCCTTGGCTGAGGCTGAACTGGATGATGCGGAGAGCCTGGTGGAGACAGACGTGTCCACGCTGAACCCTGTTATAAGGGAGCGGGGCTCTGTGCAGCTCTCCAGCACCCAGGAGCCTGTCACAGTGCGCGGGTGGCCCATGGGCCTGGCCCTGGCCTCGGCCCCATCCATCACCGTGTCTCTGACGGCCAGAGGGTTCCAGAAGATGATGTCAGTGATGGCGTCTCTCAGCCTGCCCTCCAGGAGAGGAGAGTATAAGGTGAAGACCAACCAGTACACGCAGGAGCTTGCCTCCATAAGGGCTCAACCCAAGGTAAGGGCACGTCCTCTGACACTCCTAATCTCCTCTAAGTTATTTGTCATTGGTATGATTTTTGTTATTGGTGACTTCACTTGAGATTTTTTTTTTTCTCCTCAGGGATCTATAAAGCTGCACTGTCAGCGATCTCCACTCCTCTATGCTGACAGGCAGCCGGACTTGAAGAGTGACGTGACAGGGTTCAACGAGATCCTGCTAGAGAAAACGTAAAGTTCCCTCTCTGACGGAAACACTAGAGGTTGATTTCACGGACACAGATGAGGCACAACAGGTGCTTTCCCATCGAAGAAGCTGCTCTTCTATAAACTGACACAGAGGGAACCAATCTGGTGGTTTAATCCATTATTTAACTCCATGTATCTGTTTTTAAGTTATCATTTAAAGCTGCAATTAACTTTAGTCAGAGAATGCCAACATTTAATTCACTCTGTGGTACAAGGATACAGAAACCTGCAAATCCTCCATCCTCGCTCACAGTTGGACCGTTGGTGCAGCGGAACATGAATCCGACCTCTTCATCCGCTGTCTGTAGCGGCCTTCGTGCCCCAGGCACTCCAAAAAATGTTCATAGACTGTTTAAAATGGTTGCTGTGGGATCAGACCACCTACAACGCCTGTCACCGTGTCGACGTGTCGTCCCATGAGTAGACATTACTCATTCAGTACTTGATTACTCTGTGGGTTAGACCACACCAAAGTTGGAACTCAGACTTCATTTCAATCTCAACCACACACGTGAAATGTGTCATGAGGGCGTCAAGCAGTCAGCTATCACGCTGAGAATCATCGAGCAACTGATTATTTATCAATTCTAAGATAAAATGAGAGAAATGAGACTATTTCAGCTGAACTCATCGATAGTCATGGGATAAAGTTTACCATGAAAGACTGGTTAGATGATTTGAACAAATTTGGCACCATCCACTAGTTTTGTTAAACTCACTTCCTTTACTTCATGCGCTCCACTGCACCATACACACCGTTTCGTGTCCCTGCTGGTGTGATCCCAAGGCAGGGTGGTCCCCTGCTGTTTTTTTGTTTGTTTGTTTTTTAATGTCAGAGTGGCAGGAATGATAAAACTAGAATGCAGTAACCTGCAACTTGAAATGGATGTGGGCAGTGGTGTAAAGTTGCGGGCGCCAGTGCCTCCATTTTTACTTCTTACCTCTCTGCTTCACCTCTCAGACTGGTGTTGTTGTGTTCGAGATCGGTCTTGGTCTTAAGATCATTTTTTGAAGGTTTCGTCTCCATCTCGGACATAGCGGACTCTGGATTTTTAATCAAGACCACAACAGAATTATGACTGTGATTGGATGTGGAACGGTTTTCTTCAAATGCAGCCAATAATCTGAGTCATTTGTAGTTTGATTTTTTTTGATTGATCTAAGTTTGGCCGCCTTAATCACACAGAACTCATAAACAAAACAACATGCAAGAGAAAACACTCGGCAGACTGCAGGTTCTGCAAGGCAGTGCTGACTGAGACAACTTGGAAAACATCAAACCTCTATCGCCACCTTTAAATCGGGGGAAAAATTTTTAAGGTCTTGGTCAAGTTTTGGTCTTGACCACGACACTGGCTCAGACCACCGATCTTCAGTTGATCTCGCTTAGACATCTGTAAAGTTTCATGACTGCATTTTGCAGTTCTAACACAATCAGACTGACAAAATCTGTCCAGACACACGAGGTGAAAACAATCCCAGCCACACTGTTTCCTTTTCACGTCAGTTAGAATTACACGGCACAATCTGAGCTGATTTCAAAACGGAGGACTGCAGGTTTTTGTCTCGTCGCTGATCGAAGTATTGGGCCTTTGACAAGTGCCTCTCTTGAAATCTACACTCAAATCACAAAGGGGCTGTCGGTGTTTGTATTTTTTAAGGGTGATTATTTATGTTTTGATAGTTTTTATTGTAGAAGGAAAATTGATGATTTATATGCACATATGAATGCATTTGTTAGCACAACATTCTTTATTTTGAATGTGATTTATGCTGTAGAAAAAAGTAATTAAGCAAGTTTTGCACATGTAAAGCACAAAAAACGCACACAAAATGCACATTAAACACCAACTCAAATACAGCAACAAACTGACCAAAAAAATCATGAACGAGCAGATGCATCACTCGTGTGAAACAGGGAAAGGATGAACTCCGGTTTATTCACACAGCTGCTCTTTGTTTGATAAAGGGGGATTTTGTTTTTGCGTATCTGCTAAATGTTGATTAAACCACTTCCTGTTGGGATTTAATCTGCCGCAGTCCAGAGAGTCCAGGCAGGTGCTGAATAACATACCAAAGAATTTCTGTTGTGTGTCAGGGAGCAAACATGGTATTATATCATCATCAGGTTTTATTATATTAATAATTTTATTAATACTCAAAACCTTTTTGGAATATAAATCTTAGAAAATATTATTCATGTAACTTAACGCCTGTTAAAGTTTTTGATGCCATAGAGCAGATCTTCCTCTGCGCGCTCAAAGTTCTCTTCTGTGAACCGTCGTGTTTATAATTTGAACTCTGTAGACTTGGTCAGTGGTTTGAAGGGATCAATGTAAAACAACTGGAGTTATGTTTATATTTAAATTGCTGTAATGTTAAAAATAAATGTTATAAATGTTGAATTCAGAGTGTTTCCTTTCACCTCAACCTTTGATCAGCCCATTTTTCAGTCGCACAATGTACAACTACACTGTACAGCCACGACAGGAATGTGCTGCCTGAAGAATTGACAGTTTGAAACATTTCAGAATTTATTTAGACAATATATATACACACAGTACTGCAGCATGAGAAGGCACCTCACAGGCCGAGAGGACAACAAAATGTTAAAAAGTAACAAGCATGAAATATAATGAAAATGTGACTGATAGAAAATGACTGCAGTCATGAGTTCACGCATCATCAGCTTCAGCAGAAAATGATTTTGCTTTGTCTTCTACAATTTTCAAACACTGATCGGCGAATTCCACGAACAGAGGCTCCTGCATGGCAGCTTTCATGGCATCGTGTTTGCCGTCTGCGCCGTCGACAGAGCGCAGCAACTGTCTCAGGTGAGGGTTGCAGAGAAGATCCCTCAGCTCTTCTGACTGACCTGCACAGGAAATAAAACACAAATTATCCACATCCGACCGCTGAAAATGTAATTTGTGTAGTAAACATGCAAAAGGTCATTTTAATACCCAACATCTGGAGCCTCTGCAGAGACACTCTGTCTATGATGTCATCGTCATGCAGAAGATCCTCAACAGTCCACGGCTCTGCCAAAACATTTTCACATGGGGCATCAGAAAAGTGAGACATTAGGACCGTTTGGCCTTTGCTGTGACGTAATCCACCGAATGAAGACGCCACCACGTTCACCTACAGCTGAACTACACCGTACCAGAGCTGGAGGCATCCTTCGCTTCAGGCTCAGTGGGTGTGGGCTGCTTGGAGGGAACACAGGTGTCTAAAGATAAACAAACAAACAAACAAAAAAATCTGAATGAGATGGTGGAAGATCCGAGCATCACGTGACTGCATCACTGAAGCACAGAGCTCGAGCTCATTTACCTTTGTGCGTCCTGTAACAGCCGAGTGAGCAACTGTCAGGAAAAATGACAACGATCATCATCACATCATCACGGCCTCACTCCAACACAGACAGTACAAATGTACGCCGGCACAAACTGTACTCGCTCACCCGCCTAAATGCGATTAGTATGACGTCAAATAGCGGATCGTTTTGACCTGCGTGGGCTGCCGTCCCATGTGTTGATGTCCCAACACTGTTATCACGTGGAGCTTCACAGTATCTGTGGATTTCGTTTGGTCATTGACATGTTCTTTACATGTACTCAGAGTTTTTTGTTTTCAATTTCGAGTAACAACCGTTCTCGTGTTTTTAAGTTCTGAGAAGCAACGTCATGATATAAACAATGCTGCAACGTCATCGCGATTTCGCATTTACGTTAAATCTCAACGGGTGTAAATGTTTTTTTTTCTAGAACAAACACACAATTTAACTTCCACAATAACGGTTAACATATTGTTTCCTACTGTCTAATGACTTTTTCCTCGGCGTTTGATGCCCACGAGCAGCCGAGTGTTAGCCAAACAAACACACACGGAGCTAACAGGAAGTTAGCTGGCGGTCATTCAGAGTTACTCACTATCTCACTTTGCAGGCTGGACATCTGTATTTCAGTGTCTGTTCGTTGCAAACGCTGCATATCTGCATGTTGGAGGGTCGAGAGAAATCACGAACAGATTTGATTATTTTGGGAGCTTTTCAATGTGGGAAAGCCTCAGGAGGAACGAGTTCTTCTTCTATGGTTTGAACCAACGTTTAAGGTGATGCTGCCACCTACTGTACAGAGTAGGTAACATGATGACTTCATGTTAAGTTCCCATTTTAAGTTTTTTTTTTCTTAAAAAGATTACTATTCCTGATTTGTACCAAACTTTAACCAAAGCCCTTCGCTCCTGTGTTTTATTCTCTCCTCACTTGCAGTCCCATGATGCTCCATTCTCCTCCCATTTCCACTCTGACCTTTAATCTTTCTCTCACAAACTTCACACCTGATGATCATGTTCTGCTGCTGTCCTGCATCCACAGACGGCTCAATAATCTGATTCTTCCTTTTCCAACACAAACAAAGTGACTGTGTGTTCCGAGTGGACGTCACTTCCTCTTTCTTACATTTTCCTTTTCATTATCTCACTCTACCATCCAGTGTTGGGGAGTAACTAGTAACGAAATTACATAATTTAATTACAAAATAAACTGTAATAGGATAGGATAGGATTCAACTTTAATAATCTCCAAAGGGGAAACTTGATTGCTACCATGGCCACAAACAGTACAACATATGACATTGACAATATACAGTACGTTTACAATATCGCCACCTAGGGACAGCAGTGGATCAATACAACAACAGTGAAATGACCAAAAAATGGAAATAGAGATTAAAATGAGTAAAAAGAGTACAAATGCACTTAAAAGTGCAATGTACAAGGACAAGTATAGCAGCAAGTTATAACAGCATGAAAGTGTAAAAGTGTCGCTGCAGTCTAAAGTGCAGTGTACAGTACAGGGGCGAGTATAGCAGCGAGACAAGACAGCAAGAGAGTGTAGCTGCAATTTAAAGTGCAAAGTACAAGGTCTAGTATAGCAGCAAGACATGACATCAGCAGTCCAAGTTAAAAAGCCTGGTTGCTGCAGGAACAAAAGACTTCCTAAGTCTTTCTGTGGAGCATCTGGGCAAAAGAAGCCGCCTACTTCTGCCACTTCTAACAAAAAAACTGTGCAGGGGATAAGTTTGTCAATCCTGTTCCAGTCCTCCGATCTTAGGCTGCCACCCCAACAAACAACCGCATAAAAAAGGACACTTGCTAAAATACCATTATAAAAAACATTTAGAAGGGATTTGCTGATGTCAAATGATCTGAGTTTCTTCAAGAAAAATAATCTGGACTGGGCTTTCTTAAAAATAGCATTCGAGATCCTGCTGTCCAACTTTTGTCACTGGATAATGCTGTAGAAGAGGGCACCTTGGCTCTTCAGCAGGGGACTGGTTTAAATCCAAGGGTGCGCTGCCTGTGCTAGCAGTACAGCTAACAGTGGCAGAGGAGCTGCTAGTAACTGACTCTTTCACATTGTGGCTCCACATTTTTTTTCTATCTCCAAGGAGTTCGAGTCATCTTTCCCATCCCCAGCCTCAGAAATAGGATCTGGGCCTGGATCTATATTTTCCCTGGGCATTTTGGTCACATAACAGTCCATGGTGCATGCAGGCAATGGGCAAGCCAGTATGTGTAATGACTTTCAAGTGCTTTCCAGAAAATCCAAAATTTGAATTTCTGATTGGAAAGTAGTTCCGACTTGGTGTTTTTACGAATGTTTTAAGACTTACTGTGGACATTTCTAGCTGTTTATTGTTTTACAGTTATGAATTAATTTTCCCTTTTTTTCCTGGATGACACCTGAGGGGGCTGAACCAGGGCTAACCAGATTCTAGATGTGGCTATGGCCCCCCCTAGCCCCGGTGTAGTGCCAGTGTTGCTGATACTGTTAAAGTTACTTCAGTTTATCTCACAACAGCCTCTGACAGGTGTTTGAAAAAATGCTGTAAGGTTGTGTCAGGTGTTGGGTGTTGTCCTTATTGCTCATGCTGTAGACATCTGCCTCAGATAAAGGAGGTTGTTGTCTCCCTCCACGTGTTGCCTCCACTCGTGGTCGTAACGCTATATTTTCTGTTAGCATCTTTCATCTTCTTCTTCAAGTACTGTTAAATGCAACAAATCCAGCAGCTTTGTCTGTTGCTTTTGCTTGACCGCCATCTTTCTTAATGCGCATGCCTTCTTTTTGCAATGATTTTGATGGTGGTTGGTGGACCACACTGCCAAACAGTATCACCACCCAGTGGATGGAGGTGGTGATCGTAGCCTGGGCCCAGACCAGAGACTCCACCCACTCCACTGAGTGGGCTTGATTCTCTTGGTCTGGCATTTACTCCATTTTGGCCGATTCTAATAGGGAGGTTGAAATCGCATCACATTATCATCGTGAGTATACTCACATGGGACAGTGGGACCTCCTTCCATCTTCTCGCTGCCGAGGACAGTCGTGTCTCCTGACAGCAGAGCTGCATGAAGCATTGGCTGAAACAGACACAGAGTGGCTTCTTTTTCTCATATAGGCTAAATTTGGCGTTTTTTAAAATCCACGTTGAAAGACACTGGTCCTGTAACACGGCTTTGTTGGTTGAAATGTCGGATATTTCTTGACAGACAGGTTAGCTCTTCCCATGGCACCCCACCACTGGCACTCACTGGATAATCCCTTTTTCAACCGGGATAATCCCAGTTTTACAGGGCATCTCCCTCCCTCCATCCTCCTGCTACGCCCCCAAAATGACGCGCAGCGCGGTTTCCCTCATGGTCGGCACAACACTGAGAGAAGGAGAGCCAGACAGGATAAAGAATGGAGGACAAATATCAACAAAAACTGCCTCTGCCACCTCTGCCCGCCCCACCAACAAAGCAGGAAAGAAAAAGAAAGCCTGCCACTGAAAAAGCTGAAACAAAATATAAGTTGGACCAAGCTAGAGGACAAACACGAGTAAATATTGGGACTGCATTTCAACGGTGGAGTCAGCTCAGGGAGTATGTGGGCCTAAGAGATGATGCCATGACTGTAGAGTTTTTATTGAAAGTAATCTGTTGTTTTATTGTGGAAGTTGTGTTATGTTTATGAAATATGTATCCTGGGTTGTGACATCGATAACTTTTATTTTGTGTACAATATTTTTGTTTATTTTGATGGCTTTTCTCAGTCCATACTTCGCAGTTTTGTACTCTGTCTTGTGACAGAACTAATGAATAAAACTACAAAGATGGCCACCACCACCCTTTGACCTCTGTGACCTGTGAACCCCTTTAATGCTGACACCTGTGAGTAGGAGGAGGGGAGACAGAGG
>JAQLOL010000006.1:3425867-3443628 GCA_029783665.1 Naso thynnoides
TGCAGTGTACAGTACAGGGGCGAGTATAGCAGCGAGACAAGACAGCAAGAGAGTGTAGCTGCAATTTAAAGTGCAAATTACAAGGACTAGTATAGCAGCGAGACATGACATCAGCAGTCCAAGTTAAAACGCCTGGTTGCTGCAGCAACAAAGGACTTCCTAAGTCTTTCTGTGGAGCATCTGGGCAAAAGAAGCCGCCTACTTCTGCTACTTCTAACAAAAAAGCTGTGCAGGGGATGATCATCTTGGGACAAGATAGCTCTGAGCTTCCTCCTCGTCCTCTGCTCTGTTATGACCTCCAGAGAAGCAGGGCTCATACCAATGACAGATCCTGCCTTTTCAATAAGTTTGTTAATCCTGCTCCTGTCCTCCAATGTAAGACTGCCACTCCAACAAACAACCGCATAAAAAAAAGGACACTTGCTAAAATACCAATATAAAAAAACCTGTAGAAGGGATCTGCTTAAGTCAAATGATCTGAGTTTCCTCAAGAAAAATAATCTGGACTGGGCCTTCTTAAAAATAGCATTCGAGTTCTTCCTCCAGTCCAGTTTACAGTCCACATGCACACCCAGATATTTATATGAGGGTACGATCTCTACAGACTGTCATTTAATCAAAATAGGATCTGCTTCAGGTTTTTTCCTTCTCATATCAATGGCGTGTTCTTTTGTCTTGTCTACATTAAGAATAAGGTGGGCTTCCTCACGCCAACTGACAAAACTGTCCACTTCTCTTTGGTAGGCGGCATTGTCATTATTAAAAATAGAGCCAACTAGGGCAGAGTCATCCGAAAATTTCTGTAAATGACAAGAATTACTGCTGTGCCTGCAGTCACATGTGTACAGTGTAAATAAAAACGGAGATAAAACTGTACCCTGTGGTGCCCCAATGCATGTAGTAACAGTTCCTGATCTGCTGCCATGAGGCCTCACATGCTGAGGCCTACCTGTGAGGTAATCAGTGACCCAAGCGATAGTGGAGCTGTTAAGATTATAATTAAAAAGCTTACTGGCTAAGGTCTGTGGCCGTAGTGTGTTAAAAGCATTAGAAAAGTCAAAAAACATTATTCTAATAGATGCACTCCTTAGTTCCAGGTGTCTGTGTCCTCTGTGTAACAGACACAGAAGGGCATCATCCACACCTACACCTGCTCTATATGCAAACTGAAGCGGCTCCTGAAAGGCACGGGCCTGCCTCTTTAAATGCCCCGGGACAGTCCTCTCAAAGCACTTCATTACATGTGAGGTTAAAGCAATCTTGTTGGGCAGGTGACAAATCAGCTACAGTTGCTGATAAAAAAATATGTGATTAAATTAGTTACTTTTGAAAGTGTTAATGATTAAAGCAGGGATTACATCTGAATATTTCCTGTGAGAAGCTCAGGCTGTATGTTGAATATTTATCTTGTTGCGCTGCGTGTTTTTAAGTCGCTCAGTGTCTTTGATCATTTCTACTCAAGGTCGTTTAGTGAAGCTTGATGTTATTCTGATGCTGTTGTTTGGTTCTCTTGTTTGAATGTGCGGCGCACCACGTCTGCCATTAACACGGCCTGGTTCAAACATTTGAAAAAGGTTAACAGTAGAAGACATTTGTTAGAAATTTAGAAAAGTAATCAAAAGTAACATTACTCAAAGTCATTTAAATGGATAATTACATTTGAAATGGGGTAATTAGTAATCTGCAACTTATTACATTTCCAAAGTTCCAACCGTGCCAACAATCCTCCTGACTCTGTTAAATGATGTTAGCTCGCTCAGACTCTGACAGGCTGTAACATGTGACATGAGGATGACAGGAGACATGTTTAGTGCCAACTCTGCCCCCTACCGGTGCAGAGACGTCATTGCCATTTTTGCCTCTCCTGAGAGCTCAGACACGTGGTCTCTCTGCTACCTTCAGGACATTTGAAGGAAAACGGATTGATTGAGACCTCACTGTAACCTATTAAAAGGTTCGATTAGTCAAATGTATTAAATCGATGTAAAACTCTTGGCCAGCCTACAAATACAAAACAGTCGACGGCGGTTTGGTTAACATCAGTTTTATTGAGTCAGAACACAGTAAACATCATATTATGCACCCACAGAAATGACTACATGTATCTATATTGTGGCTAGCACACACACCACTGACCTACATAGCTCAACACAAAGTATTCTGGCGCAGCTGTAACTTGAGAGGGTCGCTCTTGTTACAGGGCAGACTGAGCCGAGAGCTGCTTCTGTTTGCTGGACTGATTAAATGACATTCCCGGTGTCACGGCGCTCCAGTCACGGGTCCGGGGAAGGCAGAGACACTTGTCCGTGGTCAACATCCGAAATCCAATTTGTGTCCGAATCTGTGCGGAAATCAGAATGGAAAAGTTCAGCTCGTTCACAGGAGAAACTGCAGGTCGTCATGTTCACCTGCAGCTTGTTTTGTCTCTAAAGCGCCAGGACAGACAGACAGACAGACAGACTGAGAGGACAAGTTGACATATTTATCACTTTTGCTTGTCTTGTTGGCTGAGACATTCAGTTAACAATGAAACACACTTGGGAAAACGAAACAGCAAAACTCCGAGAACAGCTGGAGGCTAACTGATAAAAAGTGACTGCAGCAGTTAATCGATTATCTGCTGAAAATCTGTCGGTGAATTGAACTGAATTAAAGTCGTGATGACAGCTGCTCCAATTTCAAGGCTTTAAAATGTCTTATTAGTTCTTCCGCCTTTGTTTTTGTTTATTGTTTTGTTTTTGTTTTTTAAAGGGCACAACGGGCATGGTTTGATTTTACTGACACAAACAATATACGGAATAAAACACCACAAAAGAAGTCCTTGACCATCGATCAGAGTGACCTGATGGAAGCAGGCGGAGGAAAGCAAACTTCTATTTCCCAGCATACGATGTTCCAGACGGTGTTTACACAAAGCCGCCGCCGTTCATACCGATGGGCGTCACCTGCTCCACCGACACTAAACTCGGTTTTTCGGTCATGCATACAAACAGCAGCTCACAGCGGTTTTCAACAAACGTGGTTACCGGGAAACATCAAGACGACGAGCTCTTGGTCCTCCTGCGTTTCATCTGGCTGTTGTGAAATTTCTCCGCTATCTTCCGCTCGTGTCCTGCGGGGCAATGGCGGTTCGTGTTCAGCTCGATCTCCCTCTTGGTCCGGCCTTTGCCGCCGGCGTGGCACGGGTACTCCAGCAGGTTGTAGTAGTCGTACTGGTCGTAGTAAGCCTCCTCGAAGGACACGAATCTCTCCATATCTGTCGCCATTTGGAAACGGAACGCGGCGGATTTTTCAGCAGACGAGCCTCAGAGCGAGTAAACAGATGACGTCACCCCGTGTTTATATACACGCGGTCACGTGACCACGGCTGTGTTTCGACTCCGGAAATACTGACCAGGCCTGTAAACTGGTTGTGGCGCTAATTTGGAAACACCGCTGTGTCGGTGTGATGGTTAGGGTGCTGAAGTGTTTTCATGATCACCTCAAATCAAACTAACAAAGTGATGAACACGGATCGTTTATTGGTTTGGTGTCATTTCCATTTTTTTCTGTTTTCTGCTGCGACTTTAACTCTGCGGTCAAGTCTCTCAGCTTTGCTCGGTGAAAACATTAGACTGCTCATGTGTCCCTACAGGCTGTGTTGGAGAGGAACTAGGTACATGTAACGACATTACTTAATTTAATTACAAACTTCATGTAATTGTAATCAGTTACAGTTACTGAGAAAGAATGTGTAATTCAATTAGTTAGTTCCTTTTGAAAATGTTAACAATTAAAAAGGGGTTTACATCTGAACATTGTGAAAAGCTTCGGCTCTGTGTTGAATAATACTCATTTTGTTGCTTTCCATGTTTTTGATGAGCTGAATGCCTTCAAATAACATTTCTACTCAAGGCCTTTTGGTGAAGTTTGATGTTATTCTGATGCTTTTGGTTTGTTCTCCTGTTTGACTGAACAGCGCACCATGTCTGACTTTAACACTGCCTGGTTTAAACATTTGAAAATGGTAAACAGAGGAAAAACATTTTAAGAGGATTCATGAACTAAACCAGTTTATCAGGTGAAGACAGATGAAGAGCGCTCACAGACCACAAACCATGAAAAAAGGGGAATGACTGGAGCTCAGTGGATCGTCTAAAAAAACCTTTTATTTTGGTGCAAACATTCACTAACGTTTCGACCCACATGTGGAGACTTCTTTGAGTGAAAAACATTTGTTAGAAATTTCGTAAAGTAATCAAAAAGTGATCAACTGTAAAGTTACATTACCTAAAGTAATTAAAATAGTAACATTACTTATTACATTTTAAAGAGGTTACAGATTACTAGTTACCCCATCACATCACATCACAACCCTGCCCACAGAGTCTCACTAACCTGTTTTATGGCCTATTTGATTTTTGAGTGTTCCTGTACAAAAGTCTCGCCTGAAGGGGAAACGAAACTGTGTCGGACCATTTGCCACAGTTGGATACTACAGAGGGTCAATGTCCAGTATACAAAGTAAAATGTTAAAACAAATAAACAGGCAGTTTAAAAGAAGCAATGTTTTTTTTTTGATTAGGCTTACACATTTGAAGGAAGTGTATGGCACATGTTACATGATTTATATGTTTAAAACAAGACACGTGAAGATTAAGAAAAAAGAGGCTAGCCTAAGAACTTTATCCTTTGATTTGTGATTGATGAAAACAAATAAGAGAAACTGAATTAAAATATTTCTTTCATATAATTCTACTGTATTCATCACATACATCACACAGATGGCAGCAAACTGAACAGATCATGGAAACAGCTCTAAATACAACTACACAAGTTGTCTCTTAAATCAGACATCAAAAGATATGAGTGGAAAGTTTTTTTCATTCTAACTGCATTCATAACCTTTTATTTATTTACTCATTTATTAATAATGTAATGCATTTTTTTCATAAAGGGCATCAGAATGTAATTTAATCTGCATCTCTTTAGTGTAAAATATTAAATCTGTCAATGACTACTCAGTAACACATGAACCACATTTACACACCTTACCCACATACTGGGTTTTCACAGTCTTGTTTCAATACAAGAGCCCTGTAAGAAGCAACGGTGCCGGGAAGGGTTTTGAAGTCGGGGGAAAGTTTACCTAATAGGCTAGTGAACTTCTTTTTTTAGAGTAATTGTCAACAATGATAAACTTTTTCAATCACAAAGTTTAACATGAACAACAAGCGTAACAGCTGTTTTAAGTACCACCTAGTTTTTGTGAGACCGCTCAGTAAACTATGTCTCTCGTCTCACACAATACACGTCGCCAACGCTAACGTGGCTGGAACTTTAGCAGTTTTGTTCATCCCTTCAGAACGAGGGGCAATGGATTAAAAGCGGTAAAAATCATGACAAGTTAGTAGGTCCTGTAAGAGTTTGCTGTTAAGACGTCATTTACGTGACGTTCGGATGCGTAGTCTTTCTAAATATTTCAAAGTCTTTTACCTCAGCAGTTGTGTGATAAACTGCAACTTTCTTGACTTACAAAAATATCTTAAATTGACAGACACCATATTTGAGACTGGTGGTACAATTTAAATGGGACCAAAAGATAATTGGTCTCTTTCCATTGACTACCTTCATATTTTTTCCGAAATAAGGTCCTGTGGGATCTACCAGAAGGCGCCAATCTATAGAACAATCTGGCAGAAATGAGAGAGCAGCAGAGGTTAATGTAGTGGTGAAGCCAGGTGTGTGCCAGTTGACCTAATTACTGAGGAACTGAGCAGAGCAGCAGGTGTTTGTGATCAGAGAGGCTGAGTGAATGAGCTGCATTTAGGGGTGCAGACTGTAACACCACCAGCCAATGTTGTCAATTAAGTTCCTGCTCAGGTGAAAAAGGGCTAATTTGCACATTTCCCCTTTCTGTGAAACAGTTAACTGCATATAAGAATTAAAGGTTAATGACTCAAAACAGTGTAACACACTTAGCGCGATAGTGGTTAGGTAAAGTGCTAGTGGTTAGGTAAAGTGCAGAGGTAATTTCATGACAGCAGGGAAACTTTAGCATAACGAAAATCACCACAATACGTTAAGTGGGTATGAACAATCAAGCTACAATCACTAAAGCATTTCACTCTTAGTGAATTCCATATTATGTTCCAGTTTAACTGGTTCCTGTTTCAAAAGGGGTTCAATACAGGACAGATTCTGTCACTACTCTCACTCTCTCTAACCCTAACCCCCCAACCACCACCACCACCACCACACATAAAATAAGAGAAGCCTGAAGCGTCAAACACTCAAGAGCTCATCTAGTGGAGTAAAAAAGCCACTGATAAATTGTTCAAATCCTCCAAATCCCGTTTGTGATTTGTCATTTTAAGTCCTTACATGTCCTTCCATTTACATATCAGTTGTTTATTTTCTTTAGTCAGTGTCGTCATTTCAATTAATAATCGTTAAATTCCTTTATTTTAATCTACTTATCACATCCTTCTGCTCTTAAGACTTTCAAACATGTAAAGTTATTCTTCATTTAAGATATTTAAGGTTTTTTTTTATAGGATTGCACAATGAAATGCAGCAGCGACTCCCCTTATGCTACACACACACACACACACACACACACAAAATGTGCAGATACTCAAATATTTATACAGAATATCTCACAGAATATAAAAAATAAAACAGGCAATAAAAATAGGAAGTAACAGTAAAGGAGGAAATGAAAGGAAAACAGCACAGTTCACATGTATGTGCACGTCTATACATATTATACAACTGTATCACTCAGCACCACAAATCCACGGGGCCACATGCAGATCTTCAAAGGATTGTTTCATCCGACCTACTTTTTAAAAAAAAAGAGGAACAGGGTGGAAAAAAAGGTGCTGGTGCTGAGTCGATACAATAATAAGATACAATAAAAAGGATGTCTGGAGTGCAGTGGACAGTGTGCCAGCATCTACACGGTAAAACTCTGTGTCATGGCACGTCCCCAACACCGTGCGGCAGAAGTGTGCTTATGACACAGTGCTGCCGTGTGTGGTTATGCCCACTGGAAACACCTGTAATATGAGTTTGACTCACTGGGATCTCATTTTACTTGTACATGCTCCTGATGCAACGTTGGCAAATTCAGTCCTGCAACTAAACTTCAACAAGAATCTTCTTTTAAAACTGGAGCTGTGTTCATGCCTGTGTCGCAGTGTTGTGCAGTAACAAAGAAGAAATACTTTGTTACTGTATAGTTTTTTTTTATATCTGTACTTTACTATTTCTGTTTCACTTCTATTTTACTACATCTTCCAAAGAAAACGGATACTTTTCCTTTGTTACATTTCCAAAAAGCGTCTTAGTTACTGGTTACTAAATAAAACCAGAATCAATTTTGTGGGCCACCAGGCCATGATATTATTTGTTTTGTTGGATCACAGACTGCAAGAAACTGGATCAGTGGTTCATCATGTTAGGCGCGAGTACAAACAAGTGCTCCTAAGCTGTGATACAAGTAATATCTGTTTTTTCTTTAAGTGCTGCTGTCGTCATGTTTAATGTTTGATTTTAAATAATTTTGTTGCCCAACTGGAGATTCAGCTTGAGCTAAACTTTTGCCTCTTGTGCTCTTTTAGGCCCTAAGGAGTTTAGAAAGTTTAGAAAACTGTCTGAAAGCACTTTTTGAATCACTTTATTTGCATTTTGTTTCATGACTGAGACGTTCTGTCCTCATGTGGACCAGAGGCTACATATATGAAAATAAATGATTTTTAAAAAGTCAAATTTGACTGATTTTTACATGTACTTTTACTTGAACTTTTACTTAAGCAGGCCTACATGCATATTGACTGTACCTGTGATACTTAAGTACAGTAAATAGTAGATATTTTAAGACTTTAGCTCAAGTAATATTCTAATACGCGGCCTTCACTTTTGCCAAAGTCATTTTCATGTACAGAATCTCCACTTTTACTCAAGTGTGGCTTTTGGGTACTTTACAGGACTGCTGTGTTGCATTTAGTCCAAAAGGATTACAGGATGACTGACAGCATCCTTATGTTCATTAAATAGATGGAAACAGGTCACTTCAAACACAATAGTAGGCAACTTTTGCCAATTTGCATGTTCCACCTAAGCACACATAATCTAAAAAATGTACTAATCTCAAATCTGACAGAATATTTTTCTGTGCTGTAAACCTCAGTGTTTGCTGTGCAGTGCCTACATGTTGGTGACCTTGCAGATGCTGTTTATTTGAGCAGAAAATAAGTGTAACAGTGAAATTATGTCAAATTAAGAATCAAGACGTTTTTTTCCCTCTTTGCATCACCTTTTTTTAAATGGACATTGGAAAAACGGGGAAAAGCCATTTAGAGTTAGAGGACGGTTTATAATTTTTTCAAGGCTATTTTTTTTTTAGGAAAATGTTGACTAAATTATTATATTGACGACCCTAACTTCGCGCCCTATGACAAAGCAGGAGACCGAGAGGAGCTTTCCAGGCAGATTTTCGCATGTTGTGATTCTGCATTGTTTTGTTCCAGCCCGGCGTCCCGCCCCCGGCGGTGTGGCACGTCCTGACGCTTTTCCACGTCGCAGTTCTGTCTCACAGGCGAACTCGCTGCGTATGTATGCGTGTCTCCAGCTAGGCCAGAGAGTGATGGCGGCGCCCGTCCTGAGAGTGTCCACCCCTCGGTGGGAAAGAATAGCTAGGCTTCTGGTTTGCCTGCTGGGCATACTGTTGTCTCTATACGCCTTTCACGTCGAGAGGGAAAAGGCTCAGGATCCCAGTTATAAGGCTATGTGCGACATCAGCAGCTCCATCAGCTGTTCAAAAGTGTTCAGCTCAAGGTAATTTGAATTCAGCAAAGAGCGCTCAATGAAGCTGGCTGCTATTGTGGCAATCTGGGAAGGGCTGCGCGGTTTAAACTGTCAGATTCAGTCGGCTAACATTTGCCGGCTGCCCTCCACCGCTAAGGCTAACTGCTAACTACTGTTGGCGTGTCGCTACCCGGCTGTTAGTTTGGAAATTAACCTGTCTGAAATAAGTTAACTTTCAACTATTCATTCAATAAGCACATCATTAGCTATATAGCCCGCTGAAGCTAACTCTGCTAACCGCTAGCTAACGCAGCCCGTTTGTTAACGTTATAAAGCTAACTGTTACTTCTTAGCCTGACTGCTACTAACAGAGAGCCGTCAGCTTTGTTAACGTTATATTCTCAACTGACTAGCTGCTCATTGCTAACGGTAACCGATCAGTGTGTGTTACAGATAATGGCATGGGTAATAACACATCTGTTACACAAACTTGTGCACAGAAGTTGACGATAGCTTGTTGTGTGTGTGTGTGTGTGTGTGTGTTGGAGCCGGATGAAGTCATTCATTCCGCCGACCTGAACTAGCATGGTCGGCGGTTAGCTGCTTCATGTTGATACATTTTGGGCAACTTTCGAAGCTGCTCGCTCGCACTCACGCTGCGGTCGTTTAGCCGTCGTGCTAATGTCGCCGGGCAGCCGTGGTTCAGTCCGCGGGGTTACAGTGTTAACCCTCACCGCCCACGGGGACGGTGCAGAGCGCTGCTCCAGAGGTCAGCGGGGAGGACTGTCACACTGTTGGCCACCTCAAAGTTTCAGCGCTGCTCAGTCACTCGTTGTTAGCAGATGAATAAATTGCTACAGCTGTGGGTCCCCTTATAAATACTTAAAATGAGAGTTATTTTACTCACAGAGAGGTTTGCAAGCATTTGGGTATTGAACATAGCACCCATTTACATTATTAAGATCACATTTCTTGTGTGAAACTATTTCTGTGATGTTGCCACTCCAGCTTTAAGTTAACTCCACCTATTGGATCACACGGATTGAGGCCTGAACAAATACTCACAACATAACTGGAATGCAACCTGTCTGGGAGTTATCACATATTTGTAAGATTAGTGTGTAAACTTTCCGTCTAAGTATTTGAGGCAGTCTTGCCTAAACAAAAAACGTGAGCCATCAGTTGTGATTGATTGAAGTACACTTGTTTTTTTTGTTAGTTAGTTTTTTTAAAATAATTCGGAGCAGATTATTTCAGTCAAAGCCATGCCATCATGGACTGTAGTCAAAGTGAATACCCTGCTTGGTGATGCAGCTCGTGCTATTTGCCCGTATCTGTTGAATTGCCTGTTTTTTGTGTGTGCCGCCACAAATGCTTATCTGTTTCAGATAAAGTCTTGACACATTAGCCAGAATATTTGCTGGAGTGAAAATAATGGAAAGTAGGTCTGTGTGTGTGCGCAGTGTAGGAAAACCTAATTTATTACACACAGGAGAAAAAGCTTCCACACAGTGATTTTGTTTCTCAGTACAGTAACTCTGGGGCAAAGTGCATTTCATGGTGGTAAACTAGAAGAAATAAAACAACTGTCTGGTCTCCCTGCTGTCGCTGTATGGTCTCAAATGAGACATGAAAAAACTTGGAATATTTACGCTGAATTTATTATATTTTTTATTAACGCAGAGGAAGAATATAAGACACCTTCACATTTTGTTGTGGGTGATATTATGCGGAAAGTTAAAGGGATAATTCAGTATTTTTGAAGTGGGGCTGTAGGAGGTACTTATGCATAGTCAGTTTATTACCTTCTGCAGACGGCGATCAGCGGCGTCACTTTTAGGAGAAGGGGGCAGAAATCGCTGCTCTGGAAGTGGGCTTGGTGCTATGCTTGCTGCAGTCAGTCACATCACTGTTACATGGTGGGCGGGCTTACACCCATTATGATTGCTATGCTTCTACCTGCAAGTGACCGCCGGTCCACTCGGCGCACTCCTCAGCAGCGAAGCGCATGGACGGCTGCCTTGCCGTGTCTTCTGTCTGCGCCCTGAACTGGTTAGGTTATTAAGTTGGCTACAGCTCCGTGGCTACCTTATTATCTGTAGTGACCGTTCGATTTTCCTTGCATATCACACACACGCGTGTTACCGGTGACACCGGTGGCGCCACAAGCATATTGGGTGGTGGGAAAATTTTCACACCGCAGCAACCCTACATGGTGTTGCAGACGGCATCAGCAGAAAGACTGTTTTTACCTTAATAATCAGTATCCATTCAACTGTAAGCTAAATTTATGTTTTTTTACCACTTTATTTTGCTTTATTTGTCGTTTATGTTTGCACTTTATTTTTTTTATACCATTGTACTCCTCCATTCTGTTGCACACCGCATCAGTCTGCACTACGTATGTCGTGCCAGAATAAACAGCAGTAAGGCAGCAAACTAAAGCTGTTAAAAAATCCTAAATTTAGCGTATAATTGAACGGATATAGATTTTTTTAGGTCAGCATTTCTATGTAAGGCGTTTCTGCTGACCCTGTCTAAAACGGTACAACGCTAACAGCGATTTCTGCCCCCTTCTCGTAAAAGTGACCCTGCTGATCGCCGTCTGCAGAGGGTTATCGACTGAGTGCGCAAGAGAACCTCATACAGCCCCACTTCAAAAATACTGAACTGTCCCTTTAAAGTGCACACTCAAAATGTTTGTAGCACTATAGACCAGTGTGGTAGTAAAGACCACGACTTGAACGAGACCAGAGTGTGCCGACTCTGAGACTCACACAAGACCAAGACTTTAAGGGGTCGAGGCCGAGTTGAGACCAAGACCATTAAACTATTTTCCTCAGATTTCAAGGTGGTGCTAGAAGTGTTTTCTGTTCTGTGTTGTTTTGCATATGAATTTTCCATGATAAGTAGCCAAACTTAGAGCAAACAAAAAAATCTAACCACAAATGACTTGTGTTATTGGCTGTATTTGAACAAGGAAGTTTTACATCCAATCATATAAATTCGTCGTAGTCTTGACCAGTCTCGGTCAAAGATCTTGAGTCCGCTATGTCTGAGAACGAGGCGAGACCAAGGCCGATCTCGAATACTACAACTACCACAGACAGACAGTCTGTTTTAAAGTACATTAAAAAGAGCAATGTATTTACTGAACACATTAAATATGTCGAACTTTTCCAATGGCGTGAAACTCTGTTTTCAGTTAAGCGAAAAGAATGCAAATGTATAGTATCTTAATTTTTTAGTGTGCTTAATGTTGTGCTGTCCATCAAAAGAATCCAAAATGATGCTGAATTTGGTTGAAATAAAGGAAGATTTGTTGGTCTGTGCTGTGTTACTCTTAGGACGGACATTCACTGTGGTGCATCGGTCAGGATGTAGTTGACAGGACCGCAGGATTTGTTTACTGCACTTCATTTACTCTAGTTGAAGGCACAGCAATATACAAGGCGCTGATCTTCAAAAGTTTGGCTATATTTGTGAGCATGTTATTTAGTATGAATGCACCTCAACACAAACACAGTCCACACAGGATTGATTAGAGTCCGAGCAGCAGTTTGTGCATCTGAGTCCACATGATGCTCATATGTCTCCCCTGCAGAAAAACTCCTACGATACTCTGCAGCCTAAATGTCCCAGTCTGTCCTCGACCTTTTTTTACACTGGTGTTAAAATTTGTGATATATAGAATCTCGACTAACTTAAGAAATACATCTTCACAGCAGGGCACTTTGGTTCAGTTTTACAAGGACATTAAGTGAAATGGGGCCTACTGGGCTGCATAGATTTAATAAAGACGGTGATGAACAACAGACTGGTGTTAACAGGCGGGCAGCACCTGAGGCGACGCAACCCAAGTTCAGACAAATTGAATGTCATCCTTTTGAGACAATACTTAAAGAATTCTTAAGATTGGATAAACTCAGTACAGAGATCGTCTCTTACAGGCTCCTATCTGTCTTTTGCACTGAAGTCCAACATTTGTTTTCTCCATCCAAAAGTCATCAATTAATTGATTAGCTGATCAACAATTAACTTAGACTTAAGGAAACTGGTGGAGCATAATCGTCAGATTAAACGATAATGAAAAAAGACTTGTTTGTTGCAGCTTCAGTTCAGTGACCAGTAAAATACTTTAACGTTAATAAATTAATGAATAATAACTTAACTTTAAACACATTGTTTGCCACGAAAAACAAAAACAGACCCAAAACAAACCAAACAGAATAGCCTCACTCAGTCCATCTGTGAAGTTCTACTGCTAGTATTATTACTTAGTAAACTTTTTTTTAATTGTCGGCGTAACTCATTGTGCTTTGATAGTCCTTAGTAGTTAATTAACCAGTTTGTTTAGTTTGCCACGCAAGTATTAACTTCCGTCTTTGTGGATGTGTTTGTGCGGTTTAGGTGGGGTCGAGGATTTGGACTTTTGGGCTCAATTTTTGGAAATGACAGCGCACTGAACCAACCCAACAGTGTCTACGGGATTGCCTTTTATGCCTTTCAGCTTCTACTAGGTAAGATGTCTTTTTACTGAGCTCAACTTTACTGATCTGCCATCAAGATTTTGTTATTTAACTTAATTCTAATCACAAGATGGTAAGGAAGTGTTGCCTCAGTAATGCCCTTACTGCTGCGCTGCAGATAATAATAATGACTTCATTATTTTGAGGTTGACTCTTAATGCTGTGCTTGTCCCAGCCTGATTTTGGCAATGACAGTTCAGAGTGATAAATAAAAGTGACTTGATTTAACTTGAAGTCCCCCCTCCCTTTGCTTCCATTCACAGTCACGTTCTCCTCCCCTCTGTAGGTTGATGACGTTGCTGACTCAGTCATGCTGGTTTGACATGTTTGCCCGCAGAGTTGCCTGTAGACTTGCCTGGCCACCTGGTGCTGGCACAAAACAAGAGCTCCTTTTAGCCAAGGCAGTTACTGCTCATTTGACTAACACAGTAACAGCCCAGTTCCATCAAACTGCGACAGCGGTCAGGATTTCCATATTAAAAGCATGACCAGTCAGTTTTGGAACTTCCATTTTTCCCAAGGCCTTGAACTGTCTAATAATCGTGTGTAGGCGTGACTCAAGATTCTGTACAACCGAGGCTTTAATCTGCGGTTAAAACCAGTGTACAGAATGGGCCCGCTGTCAGGAAAGACTTTACTGTGGACTCATATGTCCACGTTAAATTTAGTTATAATTGTGCATTTTCCCATGATGATATTCATGCTTTACTTCTAATCCAGTGTTATGAAGAGAATAGGGCTGGGCAGTGTGGATAATTCATCTGCCATGCTTTGTAATTTTGTATTGCAATAAGTAAATAATATAATGAGATAGTAAATTCTTGGGGAAAAAAATCTGTTAAGAAAATTTTAATGGGAAAAAAACAGACAAAACTATTTGTATTTAAATAACCAAGCAAATGACTAAATAACCTGACAAATCAAAGTTCTTCATTATGTACAAAGATTGTAGAGGCAACAATGCAGTTTGTCTGTAAAGCAGCTCTGCTCATCGATCTGCATCATTACTCAGAATCGTCCCAGAAGTATTTATAGTTACAGAACATTAACCTCATGGAAATACCTAGTAGGTGACAAGTTGTGCTCTGCCTGTCCAAAGGCCTCCTCTGTACTGTCACAACTATGTAAATGTCTGATCGTGATTGATGTTGCCTCCTCTGTGGCCCCCCAGTGGTTGAATACATGTGGTTTATTTAGTATCAGAATGCATCTGCTTTCAAAATTTTTATTACTTAATTTTATAAGCGAAATTCCGAAAGCATTGTTATCAAAATAAACTTAAAATACCAAAAGTAAAAGCACTTATTATGCTGAATGATCCTTTTTTGAAATACTTTTATCATAACTATTAACTATTGATGCATTAATGTGTATGTCACTTAAATGTTGCAGCTGATAAACAATTTTAATTATTTTAATTACTTTATACACAACAGGGTAATTATAATGATATGAAAAAAAATAGTTTATTTATTATTAGTTTCAGTCATCTAAATCTGCAAAGTAACAAGTAAAAAAAACAAAACAAAAAGTAAACTGTTTCCCTGTGAAATATATTGGATATAATATGAAATATATTGAAATATATTACTCAAGTTAAGAACATCTCAAATTTATGAATCACAGTACTTGAGTAAATGTACTTAGTTGTTTCCACTACTGGACCCCATTGCATTGTATCTATGTCAGGGTATCATTTTCCATTATTAATGATCATTGAAACTGACGATGTGTGAAACATTGATTCTAATTGAACACTCATTTAATCAAGCACACACATTTATACCTGTGTATGTTTCAGAAGCCGCTTTCACACATGAACTGTGGACAGCATCCAGAGAGTCTGATCAGGATTATGTGCAGTTCTACCTGTTCACGCATGCAGCAAACATCACGAGATTTTCCATGTGTGACGTGTTCACACATGTTGGAAACAGTCCATGTAGTTTGGACACAGTATAGCGTGCGCGCAAATGCACACTTGCAGACGGGCATGCGTGCGCCACACAAGTGCAAATTTGCACACATGCGCCAAAAGTAAAAAACCAAACCCTGTGCTGAAAATGTTAAAAAATACAGCCCGTGTTATGTTGAAGCCGCACGCATCCAACCGACATTCAGCGGCCCAGAGGAGCAAAGAAAGTCTGCTCGGTTCCAGCCAGCAGCTCAACAAATGCACCAAGTCTGTTCTGTTGCCTTCGACAAGCAGAGATGTTCCAAAACCAAATTTCCCTCCCGATTCCAATTCTGATTCCTAAACCGATCTGATACCAGCGCACCAAAAAAAAAAAAAGTTCTTACACATCTCCTTTGACTTTTCATTGTAAATGTTGCTGATTATAGACATTTTGCTAGCTCTGTCGGGTCTCTCCGCTCTTCTTCATCGTTCTTAAAAATAGTAGTTGCCAATGGCAACACAGCACAATTTCTTGGGGTACTGTTTCAAAGCTAATAAATAACGTGGTTTCTGATTGGTGCACAGACTGCCGTCCTCGCCGATAACAGACCAGCATTTTCAGCAGTATTGGCAGCATTTTTCGATACTGGTATCAGAACAACTCCATCAATGATGCACAACGTCTCGGTCTAGGTTTCTCGTTTTATTTCTTATTCGCTCAAACACAACCAAGTTTGACATTCTGTTACATTCCGTCACGCCGCCGTATTTTTAATATGTGTACGCAGTGTTTGTCTGGCAAGCCTGTGTTTGGATTTAGCCAGAGTTGAACCAGAATCTCCCCAGCATCTTTCACCTCGCTCTCTCGCCTGCTTAACGCTCATTAAAGTCTCTGCCGAGGAAGACGCACAGACAGAAAAAGGAGAAAAGAAATAAATGGGAGTAATGAGGCAACAAAGGCTATTGATATGCCAATCCTCGCTCTGGACAGTTATCTGCCCTGTTCACACACATCAGGCTCAGGACTTGGGCGCTGCCAGGGCGAAGTCCGGGTCGAATAATCCCGCCATTTGTGTTCACACATACAGCTGCTCCGGGTTAACTCTATACAAATTCAGTGTCACAGTACATGTGTGAAAGGGGCTAAAGTGAGCATTGTGAGCTGCCACAGCTCATATTTACTGTTTATTCAAATACTCAGCTTTTGCCATGAAGTGAAACCATGTAGTATTCCAGCTTAGGTTTGGAACTGTCAGTATTTTGGAATAATGGATAAATCCTGTGTTCATATCTATTACACTGTAGGTCAAAAGGAAAGACCTGCCTAAAGATGAGGTACCTGACAAAAAATTCATGGCAAAAGAGAATCCTTATCTGTCGATAGTAATTGTCAGAAACCTAATGACATATCCCAGCACAAACGGTGAGGAAACGCAGCCTTAGAACTGTGACTGCACCTCATGTGACAGAATAATATGACCGGGCTATTCAGTGTTCAAGCTGAGTATCATCACGAGGATGCTGGGAACATAAATAGAGAACTGTCTGAGGCTGAAAGCTCTGAGGAAGGAGCAGACTCCTCAGTGTGTTCAAGGTTGTAATTTTTTGTTAATGCTTCTTTGTCTAAGCTTTAGTTTGTGTTTCTTGCTGTAGGAATGACTGTCAGTGCAATGGCCGCCCTCATTCTCATGACGACATCCATCTTGTCGGTGGTGGGTTCGCTCTACCTGGGCTACATCCTCTACTTTGTCCTAAAGGACTTCTGCATCATCTGCATCACCACATATGCGCTAAACTTCATTCTCTTTATTCTCAACTACAAGCGACTGGTTTACTTGAATGAGGCCTGGAAGCAGCAGCTGCAGGCCAAGCAGGACTAAGCTGTTGAGAACGGCAAGAAAAATATGATAAACAAGCAAACAACAACAAAAAAAAGAAATGTGACCTCTGAACATTTGACTTGCCACCAGGAGACCTTGCTTCCAAACAATGTTTATTCTGCTGTGTGTTCAAAAAAAATGAAGAAATTTAACTTAAATGTTGGGCCTGACATCTCAATGTTGCAAACACGGAAGGATTTGTAAGTGAAAGATGTTTTTCTTTAATTTCTTTTTCCTTGTTTAACATTGTACTCACTTAAGGAAGGGGCTGGCTATGTGTGTGCGCGTGGGGAAACGCATCAACCTGAGCAAGCAGAGGCAGAACGCCACAATACAGAACGATGGAGGACAGCTCTCTCTTGAACAAAAAGGATCGCAGAATGGAGGAAAAACAGGACATTAATGGGGTTTACTTGAAATGGTTAGAAAGGTCCTATTACTGCACAGCGGATCTGCACTAAAACTCGGAACCGAATAACGGCTCCCAAAATTAGAAAAACGCTCCTTAGGTCATCATACAGTTTGCAGATAAGGGTCTGCGGCAGGGTGGGGAGGGGGCAGAACAAGTAACGTTTAAACAAAATAGTTTTTTGGGTTTTTTTTGTCATGTTTACACTTTTTAGTATGTTTTTTTTTTTTTTTTTTTTTTTTGAAGAGGACCACTA
>JAQLOL010000006.1:3451863-3470905 GCA_029783665.1 Naso thynnoides
CCAGCGTTTTTCTGATTTCCTGATAGAGATGGACAAGAATTGATTGGATTGCCCTGGATCCCCAGGGGGTGTGTGTGGTTTGTTTGTGTGTGTGTGTGTTGGGGGGTGTGTGTGCAGTGATTTTCGAATAATTGTCCAATAATGTTTAGTGACTATCGAAGAGCTCAAAAAGCCCATCTCTATTGGTTTTGATAAGTGTTATAACCGTTTTGACGTCTGTTTGGCACTATGGCCGTCGCCATCTTGTTTTTTTTTTAGAGCCTGATATGACTATACTTGGACGGGGAGGTGGTCATGGGAAAGATAGGCATTACTTTGACTGTGTTGCTAAAAAATGACCACGCCCTTAGTTATGCAGTACTGTAAATTTTCATTTAAATAAATTAGTGTTATATAAAAACTACCCTCCTGTAAAATGAATTAGCCGTAGAGATCAAAGCTGTTGTTTTTTTTTTTAACTGCAGCAGTAGTATGTTTACTTCAGCTGTAAAGTTGGGCATTTTAAAATTGGGCTCTATGGGAATGACTCGCCATGGAGCCTGCCTCATGTGGTCATTTGAGGAATTGCAAGTTTTTGCACTACTGCCTCTTCATTTTTTTAGCTTCGTCTGTGGCTGAGAATTAACTATACACTGTTTTTTTCCCCCCACACCATACTGGTTTAACTTGATACTGGTACAATTCAGCCAGGTCAGCTGTCTATTTAGACTAAGACTGAGCAGTGTTAGGACAGCTTCAGGATCACGCTTACGTCAAGTCACATGCATACAGAGTTAAAGTGATACGCTGTGTCTGACAAACAAACCAGTATTTTTACTTCTGACACATATTCAGACAGTTTTTTGTTGATCTCTATCAAATTAAGTTTACAATGTCAATGGACAGCTAAGTCAACACTTGAGTTTTTGAGTTTTTAATGGAACCGTTCAGTTCCTCACATCTGAACAAAATGACCAGTGCTTACTTGAAATAGAAACCCGCAGGAGGCATCTCTGAAGCCGGCTCATTGGCTACGGACCACATGACCACAGAGGGGTGGTTCTTGTCCCGACGTACGAGCTCTTCCATGACAACCAGGTGATGGTTCAGGGAGACGTTTCCGAAACTGCGACTGCATCACCAAGACCCAGAAGACACAAGATTATTTCATTGATTTATTCTCTCAAGCCATGCAACATCACAATTTACAGATTTACTTATAGACAAATTGTTTTCTGCTTCAGCGCATTTCATTTAACTACTGCGTTCTAACTATATAAGACATTTTTGTGTGTACTCACATTCCTTTGAATTTCTGATACTGAAGCTTTAAGGGTAGGTTCATTTTTTTTAAGTCTGTCTTAAAAGAATACTTAAAGCTGGGGTAGGCAGTTTGTTCTTGGTGTCATCGGGCAAAAATTCCATCGTAAGTTTTTAGTATTTTGAAAGGTTAGTAACTGAGTTTATGTGCGTATTTCATCCCAGTCACTGCTCAGCCCCTTAACAAAACTTCAGGCTGCAGCCGATCATACAAATAATTGCCGGGAATTTTCTTTGTGAAATTTGTTATTGACTTGGGGACAATGACGTGGCTGACTGGCCAGCTAGACCTGCTGTCAAACATATCGTCCAATTACATTTACTGTTTGTCCACCGTGTGCAATGTTATTGACTCTAAATCTTGGTAGCACCACTGTACAATGTGTCAGTGGTGTGAAATGAGAAACACTTCATTTCTCCTAAGTGGGCGGAGTCACGTCTCCCATACAGACAGTTAGGGAACCGCTGTCCCTCCGCCTTGTCTGGAAGTGTTACTAACATTGTGTGAATGGATTACAGCTGATGGATTTTGCGTTGCATGAGAATGGTTTGATGTAAGTGTCCCCTTTAATTCATGGTTTCATCTATATGACCACTTAAATGTCCGCTGCGAAGCTAGACGGGAAGCACCAGTTCTTAGATCTCACGAGACTGTGTTGTTAATTTTAAGTTGATTTTCTCTTGACTTGTGTCTGAAAAATGCCATTTTTGTGTCAGAATGTTCTCGAGATACGTGTCTTGTGAAGAATGTGTCCAGTATATACCTTGGTGACAATGGGGCAAAAGAATTGGTCGTAATCTGTGATTACGTTCAACCATATTATAAACAGGATTATGTCCAACAAGGTGTCCATTATCAGAAATGAATAGACAATGTGGAGGCACGCAGGAATGGACTTTCTATTACTGTAGATGAAAATTGTAAGTGCATGTTTTTAATGTGGTTATTTAGCCTTAGAAGTGCATATAAAACTCCAGCTTTTAGGAAATATTTTACATGCAACACCCTGTCAATATGAATCTTTTAAACTGATGTATTTTCCTTCCTTTGCTCATTATGTGCATGCTTCCATATTCATTGTAACTGGTATACTGTTGCTCCTAGCAACAGTAAAAAGGTTGGACAGGATGGACACCATGTCGAGTCTGTCCTCTGTCCTCATATGGTAAAATGTTCTCTCTGCTGACCTCTCTGAACCTTCAAAACCACTCAGAGGTCAAACAGGTGCGAGCAGTGACTCTTACATGTCTCTGATGCCCACGGCCGGGCACTCATCTATCACCACGATGCCATAGCGGTCACACAGCTGCAGGATCTCCTCAGCATAGGGGTAGTGGCTGGTGCGAAATGAGTTGGCCCCCAGCCACTTTAATAAGTTAAAGTCCTTGATAATAAGGGGCCAGTCGAAGCCTTTACCTCGGATCTACAACACAAGGAGAAGAGAAATGGAGGCTGGGATACCAAATATCTTGTCGGTTATCAGAAATTAAATGTGACTGAGCAACAGAAAAGCAGAATGTGGTGTTTTCTCTGGTGTAACATGTACGCTGCTAAATGAGTCCTTCATAAATGTTTTACTTCTTCCTAACGGTACTCACGTCAGAGTCCTCATGTTTATTGACTCCATGGAAATAAAAAGGCTTGTTGTTGATGAGAAACTGGGTGCTGGTGACGCTGACTGTGCGGATGCCAACTGGTAGAGTATACTGATCCTCATACGTTGAGCTCTCATCAGCTGCTATTAAGCGGACCTAGACATCAAAGTGCAAAAGTCAGAAACATTTTCCTCACATTTCTGTCAGCAGACAGTTTTAACAGAAGTGGATGTGCACGACTCCACTAACATGAAGAACATTAAAACAAGCAGGATCAGGAGGAAAGGACCAGCTGCTCACCTTCACAGTGTGCTTTAATGAAATTCAGATGTGAATAAAACACCTTAAGTTGGTCAACTGAGAGTTAAAGTGACCCTCCTTGAAGACAACAACAATTTAATTTAATATTGTGCAATTTGATGTGAAAAAAAAATCCTTTGAATTACAACAAAGCTACGGAGGAAAAATTCTTTACCTTTTAACTTCTCCTCCTGACTGAACACTGAGTGAGCTGTGTGCTCATCTTGTGATATTCCTTTTGTTAAATATGATGCTGAGTGCATTAAACACTGTTTGCTCTCATTATGGCTGACTGTGAGTGATAAAAGATTATTTTTCAAACCTTCCGCATTACAGCCTTATTAGACAGAGCACAGCTTTTACAAGTTTTTCAAGTTTTTCAAGTTGTCTTTTCAAGGAAGTAAGTATTTGCATGTTCTAACTGCACCCTGGGCGCCTCGCTTTGTGTGGGCACTGTGTGTTTTTGGCAGGAATGCTCTGAACTACTTTCTTCAAACTTAAAAAAGGGCAACTCAGAGCAAGAAGATTACATGACGTAATGTGTGTGTGTGTGTGTGTGTGTGTGTTTTAAATTGTACAATCCTTTGAATATTACCTGCTTTTAAATATATCAGATTGCGTATAAACCTGAAGCTAAAGTTTGAACCCAACATCCTCAAAGGCCAAGTTTTTGGAAAAGCTCATGATTTGTCTTTTCAACATTAAGTGGGTGGACCCGATCACGATAGCATCCCTAAGTAACTGATTATCTTACCATCTTTTTTGATTGGCCTTTTGCCTTGGTATCTATGCAAGGACAGAGGGAGCTGCGTGATGGCATACTATCAGCATAGTTTACACTAGCTAATAATGAAAATTTTGGTCTGGAAAAAAAAAAAAAAAAGGTCATAACACAGCATTTTTTTCAATTATTCATATACTGCTGTTGTGGACTGCTCAAGTATTTTGACAAATAGGAGCCACTTTTATGCCTTAAATCAATCAGCAAAAAATCTAATTTTTTTTTTAAAAAGAAAAAAAAAGAGCAAGCCACACTACAACACGAAACTACACACTGCTGTCTGTTGGTTGTCATCCTTAATGATTTACTTTTCCATTTTTTAAATAAATTCTCCAGGGAGACACATATTTGTAATTCACATAATAACGTTGAAAAGTGATTATTTTATAATTCATACATAAGCAAGCAAAAGAATAACAAAAAAAAAGCCTAAGAAATGTGTGATTATTTAAGTTAGTTTTTGCAAATCTTCTATCAACAAATAAATAATTATGTCTAATAAGAGTAAAACACAGTGATATGCCTTTATGTATTTCATCGTGCTGTCTTACCTCTAATGAGTACAGATAACCTGGATCCTCGTGCATCATGTACGGCCACCACAGCTTGACGTCGACCACTTTGAGCACTCCAGATGACTCGTTGGAGAAGGCCACACAGCTGCCATTCTTATCCACCAATGTGATCTTTAGGTTGGCTTTAGCAGCACCTTTAACTGACACTTTGTACATGACTACACCTGAAACACAGGAAAAACAACGCTGCACGATGTCACATAAAAACGTAGGACAGACATGAGACACAGAGCAGAAAACTGTCTCTGCTCAATAAAGCTGCATGTGAACTATATTAATTAACCAGTTTACTTGCTTACAAATGCTTTTTACGAGAGATGATTTGAAATATACTTAAGAATTTTTTGCAGAGTACTCAGGAGTATTAATTTACCTGTGCTATCTGAGAAGTCCGTTACCACGGTGATGTCATCCACATAAGCCTTAGGAGTAGTGTACAACAACACGGAACGATGCAGGCCAGCATAGTTGAAGAAGTCAAAGTTGATGCTTTGCACAAAGAAACCATCAGGATACCTGTTGAACAACAGCATTTCTTCAAAATATGAGTACTCACTGCCAGGTACACATTTTCAACTTGTGTAAATACCACATCAAAGTAGAAGGCTGGAAACCCTCAATGAAGAAAAATCAAATAAAGTCAAAGAATGATGAGGGGAAAAAAGGAGAAGGGGGTTACATTCTGGGGTTGTTCATGTAATGGATGCTTCCTGGAGGAAGAGTCTGCAGAGTCAGCGTGTTGTTCACGGCGATGGTGATCCTGCATGGCACAGATGGATCCTTCCGGATGATACCACCTATTTCAGCCTCAAAAGGAAGGTGGCCACCCTCATGCTTGGTCACTTGCACCCCGTTCACCCACTGCAGGGGGTAAAAACGACAACTACAAGTGAGCTCAATCACATTATGAAAAGAGGAAGGCATGAATGGACGAGTGTCACCCCTTGACTAAAATGGACTGGTGCACATGATACTCACCACTATGGAATAATAATGTGCACTTCCTACTCGGAGAACCACTCTTTTTCCTTCATCTGTGACCCAGCGGGCAGGCACCACCACCTCACGCTCATACCACACCCAGCCAATAAAATCTCTCAGGGTGGCGTCCTGTGTGATGTCGTTGTAGCTGGCAGGAACTGGCATGTCAATCACTGGGCCAGTCTAGGAAAGAAAAACAACAACAAAAAAACCCCCAGAAATAAAAAAATGAACACATAAAAAACTCTCAATAAAAACTCTTATTACTATGCGTGTAGAGCTGGTTGAAATGAACAAAATTAAATATCATAATAATACTTTGACCAAACACCTCAATATCCATACTGGGACAATATTACAAAAATATTTACACAATAAGGTTGTTGATCAATAGTAATCAGCTATGTTGCTATAATAAATAAGAAGGCTTATGACATGTGTGCGGTCTGTAAAAGCAGAACTAGAGTACATGTAATATTCCAGCGTGCACTGCTGTATGAAAACTGACATTTATCACACCTTGCACATTTACTTACCTATAGTCTAGTACTAAATCTAAGCACGAGTAAAAGTGTTTTTTTCACGTTTATATCAGATTTCTGTGTGTCAGTCCATAACACTTAAACAAAGCATTTGTTTACTAATCTGTTTTCATTTATTTACGGGTCAGTGTAACATGAAATAATACAGCTGGTTCTTGTGTAACATCGTGCAGAGTGTGAAATGTTCTGAGATCCGAAATACTGAGTACTGAGTCATTTTGTGTGTGTTTGTGACTCAACTGTCGCAGCTTTGTGACTGAGGAAGTTATTAAAAAAACCTTCAAACTCGTCAAACAAACAAACAAACTAACAAACTCAGACAGTGCGCTGCTTTATTTGTGCGCTGCTGCAGCTCGATACTGTTTGCTCACCTGTGAGAGGCGACTTTTGTACCATGCCTCCTCGAAGCCCTGGTTCCTGCCCGGGGACCTGTCAGCCCTGAAGCTCCACAGCCCGTTCAGCTCCTTCAGCTCCCGGGAGGAAGACTCTCGGGGGAAGAGCATGCCGGAGTCCAGCGGACACACCGCGTCACAGAGCGTGAGCAGCCACAACACACGGAGCATCTCGAGTCTCCCAGCTGTCACCATCACGGGCAGATCAGCCGTTAAACGGGCAGCAGCGCCAACTCTGCAACTTACTGGTCAACGTTACTGCGCCGTTCGCGTCGCTTACTCAATCACATGATTTATTCTGTAGTCACGTGACCGCAAAACGTCCTTTCTCAAATGATTTCCGTTTCCTGTCAGTATAATCATATAATGTAGGCTCTTTTTTGTTTTTTTAATTGTATTTTATTTTTTGAAGTTAAATCAGAGACGGTTAATAAAAAGCGAGACCTCTCACTGACTGTTCATTTCCTGTATGAGTGTCACATGGTTTCAAGAGCCCCGCCCCTTTGGCGGACTAGAGGCAAGTCTTGAGTCCATTCATTCTTATGGGAGAAATGAACGTGATCACAGATTATAGTCATTTCTCTCACCTCATCGTCACCGAGATACATATTGGACTAATTTTTCGCAGACACGTCTCTTACGAACATTCTGACACAAAATGGCTGTTTTCAGACACACACATCAGGAGAAACTTACCTTTCTTCCAGGCCTGTGTCCTTCTCAGTAACACATTCTCGCGAGATTTGGTAACCGCCGTTTTGCGCTTTGGTTTGCAAGGGACATAAGCAGACATTTAAATTGTGGTATAGGTAAACCATGAATTAAAAGTTGAAACTTATATCAAACAAATGTAATGTGACGCAAACACTTCCAGAGGAGGCGGAGGGATGGTGGCTCCTAACCGTCTTCATGGGAGACGTGACTCCGCCCACTTAGCAGACAGGAAGGTGTTTTTTTTTTAAATATTGTACATAATCAATACAAAGATTCTGGGCATATATTTAGGAGATGGGAAGTATATATAGTATTTCACACCATTTACACAGTGTACAGTGAAGGACCTTTTATGTGAATTGATGATTTTTGGTGACATGAAGCATCTTCACGTGAAAAATAAAAGTAGCATCGTGCCTTCTTTCCTACCAAGCCTTAAGAAGTGTGTTTTCCCGGCCTTAGACAAACGTTGGTGTCATGGACAGAAAAGACTATAAACAGACATAATCTATAACAAGAGGGAACAGATTCTTCATGCTAAATCAACATCAGGTCCAGACAGATTTTTGTGGCCGATGCAGACTTCTGTGATTTTGTGCTGTGGACTCTTTAAGACTTCATTGTGCTGCGTGTTGCGCCCCACCCGCTGCTCTGGGATGCTCCTCTGACGAAGGCACAGCAATTTTCTGACTCTGTGTCCTCCTCCTGAACTTGTGAGTGCATACTTCACCCAGGGTGCTGCAAGGATTCCACTTAAGGACATTTCTCGTCCACCAGGAGGTCAGAAGAGAACACACCAACACCTGCCAAAGAGGGGCAGAACAAAGAGGAAAACGGTAGCGCAGCTGTGGTGTTTGTTGTGGGCCTGAGAGCATGGATGACATGGTGGCATGTGACAATCAAAACTGCAGAACTGTGTGGTTCAACCTGAGCTGTGTGGGGCTGCAGCACGCACCGACCAATGAGGACAGCTAGGTGTGCTCCCACTGTTCAGCCCAGTCTGAAGAAACCACCTGGCATGTGATATGCCGACAGACTGTTAAACTGCAAACTTACACAGACTGCACCTCAAGGTGGAACTATGTTTGCAATACACGTTTTTATTTTAACTTCTTGGAGAACAGAGTGAGGGGGAAAAAAACAAGTGGTATTGAGGTTTGGACACTGTGAAAAAATATATTCCTCTTGTGGCAAATATTCAGTCGATATTTATCTGTATTTAAATGCACACTTTTTGGTCAAGAACACTGCATGTCAATATTGTTTTGTTGACTTTTTTATCTAGTGTTTGTTTCTTTGCTGTGCAATTTCTAAAAAAAAGAAGCGTTGAGAATATTTTGGATCCCTTGTAATTTTTGTGGGGGGGCTTAATTATCAAAAAGTTCATGGAAAACAGTCGAGAAAAACACATTGGCACAAGTGTTTTTGAGCATTCTTTATTATGTGGCAAAACCAACATCAAATCAAAAACAAGAGAACCAATGCAGAGAGAACAACTGTATACTAACGTGATATAAGGACTGCGAAGAACACACAATTCATTCTTCCCCTGCACTTCTAAACAACGGAGGGACACTGGTTTGTCAGTGCACAACAGACCGTGACGATCTTATCCAAAAATGTCCCATCCTCTCTGTCACACTGAAGCACCGTGGTGATGGCTACAGTCCTGGTTAAAAATTTAAATTTCTGACGAACATTCCTAATGACCCTTTCAACGTTGATTCTTAGGTGAGCTATTTTCTTCGTCTCCTCTACATCTCTTGCAACAAGCTGACACTGACCTTGAGTAAAGACTGGAAGATTGACTTCTGCACACAACATGCCGACACCTTGCTTTATGTCAAAACCTGTCGGCCAAGACAATGTCCCCTAGCAACAAATTGTTAAGGAATCCGCTGTTCAGTGTAATGTGTTTGTCACTTGTGTGACCACCCCAGCCTTTTGATAGGAAACAAATAAAACCTCCGGGTGTAATACCTATCAGATACTTCAAGGTGTGACTTTGCTTGTTGCTGGAAAACATCTGGGCATGTGCTTTCTGATTGGATGGCTTCTCTGTGAGAAGCTTAAGGCAGTCAGTAATCACTGCCACTCTCTGTCCAAATGCCTCCACAAACTGGTGCAGCATAACTCTGTGCAAAGTGTCTCTATCCTGCCACGCAATGAAACGCTTCAGGTTTTCATACAAAAGTGACACGGTTTCAGCAAATGTTTTGTACACCGTCCTCGGGGAAACACGGAAAAGGTGAGCTAGGTGCTGTACAGGCAAATCCAACCTGAGCTGCATAAAGGTTAACAGGAACATCTGAAATGGCGAGAGAATCTTCTTTTGGTTGGACAAGTGAGGGAGCAAAAAATGGAATAAGGCCATAAAGGCTGCCGGGTTTGGCAAGCCTGTATAGTACTTGACTTTGTTGTCATCCTCTCCAAAGAACTTGTCGGACATCCTGTATTCGTCCAGCTCACGGCGAAGCTCTCCGTTTTCCTCCATCAGGTGATTTATTTCCGCACGCTTCAGCAGGCACACGTTACATTCAGCCACAGCTACCTCCTGGACGGTGTGACCTGGTTGGTCCCTGCTTCCAGCTTCATGTGTTTCCTCTGTAATGTGACGATGCTCGCCAACTTCAGCCTTGCAGACTTTCATCTCAGCTGTTTGAAAGGTGTTTCTTCTTCGCTGGTCACGTTTGTCCCACCTGGCAGAGCGCACGGTGTCTGTCTGCTTGATGTCCGAGTGGCCAGCGATGGTGCCCAGTCTGGGTCAGACTCATACATCTCATACACGGGTTGCCCTGTAATAACATAACAATAAGTTAAAGTGCAGCTCAGCCAGATTCCCTGTCATTATGAGACGTTTAGGAGACCAGATGGAGCTCCTCAACCTGTGGTCCATAGTTCTTCCTCCAGGTGGGAAACTTAAAAAACCTCGCCTGGTTGTTGAGTTTTCTACCTTTTGCATCGTGCGACTTATTGCTGCAGTTCTTCACACAACAGGAGCAAACCATTTCACCTCTGAAGGGAAGCGAACAAAACAAAACAACACGCACAGACGTGACTGCCTACCACCGCCGAATGTAAACAACACCAGAATACCTCCTCAATGGCGGGGAGACCCACAATGCACTGCGGGAATACGTCATCTTTTTATTTATTTTTTTTAACAGGACATGCATTTTTATTCAGTTTAATTCAAACTTTTTCAAGTGTTGGGCCTATTAGAGACGTTTGTCACACAGTAAAATGAAAATCTCATTCTGTGAATTCCTCCACGGACTTCAAACATTTGACTAAAAAAACAGCCAAAAACACAACAAATGTGAAGTCTAACAAATAAATTAGGACAACAATAAGGACACGAGGAGTGAACAGACACGACGGGCGCCATCTTGTATCTTATGTCTTCTCATACATCTTATTTTATTAGTCAGTTGCAACAAAAGTTTACATTGTTTACCCGAACAAGAGTTTTAGAATAGCAAATTTACTACAAACATGTCAACAAAACAAGTCTTTCCAGATTTTTTTTAACAAAGTGAATTTGCATATTCATTCTTCATCCTTTAAAGATGGTACTTGAAACTGAAAATGGACCTACTGTAAAAAATAAACTTTAGTTAGGCTGTCAGGATCTTGCAGCAGACTGTAAAACTGCTTTTGAATTGATAAACTGCTTATATATGGTTGAATTACAACGAAATATTCTTATTTTTTTTAGAATTTAATTTAGTAGGCAAGACCAACTGTCTTGCCCCTGGTTTTAAGTCATTATTCACTAGTACAACATTGGTGCACTAGATGGCGCCAGACAACAGGACATTAAAGTCAGCAGCAGAGCAGTGCCATCTGTCAGGTCAAGTCAATTTAATTTACGCTTCCTAAACAGACCTATTACAGATCACAACTTACTTCATGGAGTTTTGCAATCTGTAAAGGATATAACAGCAGACCCTCAATTCAGAGGAGAAAAACCTCTAATGGGGTAAAAAGTGTCCGTAGTGCTTCCACATGCCCAGAAATTCCCTGTCGGCACCATGGCTCAACCTGCTAAGAGCCCTCAAGCTTCCTCAGACTCTCTGCTTGTAGAAATTTCATTCAAGACAAATTTATTCAGAAATAGGAACCTAAAACATTCTGACAAATAGTAAAGTCCTAAAAGGGGTCCCTAGTGATGCAGAACCCCCTTTAACCCCTTTAAGGACCTTATCGTTAGACTTGATGATGCACATTGTTGGTGTAGGTCTATATTTTCAAACAAATTTGCTACAAAGCGTCTTTTCCCAGTTTGTTATGTATCCTTGACTGTGAAAGCTGACTGAACCTTAAGTGAGCTGGGTGGATATTTTGGCATTTGGGGAGTAGATGCTAAAGCAATGAAAAGCAAATTTCTATTTAAAAACTCCCCACCTCCTGACTGATTACTGACGGCAATACTAATTTGTTTACGTCTACCTATTTATAAAGCAACAATAGATGTGTTGTGTCCCTGTGGGGCTCAGTTTTGTATCAGTTGCAGGTTGTACTGTACAGTCCCACAGGCTCAGGATGCACTGGTGGCCTTGGAGTTAAGGGCATTGACCATGAACTGAAGCGTCCCTGGATCATATCCATCTGCTCTGGGACATTTGTCTCTTGTCATTCCATGTCTGTCTCTGCCCTCATTTCTTGCCATCACTCATACACACAAATTTCCAAGTAGGTTTTTTTCTACAGACACACAGCTAGAGGAAACGTCTACCACAGGATACACCTTGAGATGGTCGGCTTAGGTGCCAAAACTACATGCTTAGGGTAAGGAAAGGCTTTGCATGTTCACCCCACTCCAGATTTTCAATGAAAAGCATAAAATGACCAAATAATAAATAAATAAATAAATAAATAAACAGCTCTCATTTTAACTCTATTAGGAGTTCTTATCTCTATTACGATAAAAAAAAAAAAAAATTATCTCTCCACCGGTGTTCTCTCAGCGTCGTTGTCAGTGACCCAGTATAGTCAAAGCTTAAGGAAATTACTATATTTTACACTGCAAGTAAAGAGAGTAGTGTGCCATAATCTCAGTGAGCGGCATTTGGTGGGGAGAGAGGTAATTTAACCCTCTTGTAAGAAAGATTCTGTAAATTTCTGTAGGTTTTTGAAAGTAAGATCATGACACTAAAATCTAAAAATTTCAGTCTGAAACTGATGTCAAACTATAAACCTGTGGTGGTGGTGGGAGGGCTATAACATATTTGTCTCTGCTGTGTTCCCCATAGCATGTGTGAAGTTCTGAACTGACCCTAAAGATGGAGTCAGGAAGTGGTTTGTACTGTTGCCTCGCAGCAAGAAAGTCCTGGGTTCGATATTCGGTTGGGGTTGGACCTTTCAGTGTGGAGTTTGTGTGTTCTCACCGTGTCTGTGTGGGTTCTCTCTGGATACTCCTGCTTGCTCCCACAGTCCAAAGACATGCAGGTTAATTGGTGACTCTAAATTGCCCAAAGGTGTGAATGTGAGCTTGAATGGTTGTTTCCCTATGTGTCAGCCCTGCGATAAACTGGTGACTTGTCCAAGGTGAACCCTGCCCTCGCCCAGTGTTAGCTGGGATTGACTCCAGCCCCTCTGTGGACCTGCAAAAGGCCAGACCTGTTACAGAGAATAAATGAATGAATGAAGTTGGGGTCCGTTTTTAATCATGTAAAATCATATACTGGATGCATCAAGTCAAATTTTAACACTGGTCTCATTGAATGAATCTAAGGCTTTTTAGGATGTAACACTTTGGACATTGGTTTATTCGGCATGCTCCTCATCCTGATGGCTTTCTTTTTCCCACAGAATTTTTTAATCCCAGAGGGAGTGCCTCCACAGACTCCTGCAGACTGAAAGGAACTGTTCTTCATCTGTGTTATTTCTGCTTATTTCTGATTTATGTCTATTATTTTTTTTAACCCAATGGTTCCCTGGTTCCCCTTTCAAAAAGTTTTATTCTGATTCATTTTAGGGTAGCATGCTTTCACATTAAATCAAATATTTCACATTAGCCAAAAGACAAGAGATGGAAAACTCTATTCCCAGGACACTGATAATCAAATCTATTGAATTTAATGTCAGATTTGTTTTAGTATAGTTATACTGTCTGGCACAGAAAAAGCCAAATTGACTGGGCATCTTAAGTACAAACAAGGCAGGTTTGTAACAAAGTACTTCACAAAGTGACAAAGTCATCCAAACAATCCATAGTGCTGCCATCTGCCTGAAATTAATGTAAGGTTAATGGTGAGTTCAGTCTTAATTTCCTGTCTGAGGTCTGTCTCAAGTCATTTTCCCACCATTTTGTTTGGGATGTTTCTTTGGTTCCCATCCCATGTCAGCCAGTTTTTGCTCAACATACCTTTCATTTGATACAGTGGAAAAGACTTAACATACATTTGAAAAAGCATTTAAGCTTGACAGGCATGATTGTTATCCGTCGCTGTAAAAGGATGCAGTTGTAGCCATCGTAATATGCAGTTTTTGTGGTAATCTTGCGTGTTTGCAGCTTTAATTAAGCTGATCCAGGTGAGACCACATCACCAAGAACATTTTGAGTGACCTTGCGCAGATGTTCTTGTACAGCTCTAAGGATGCAGGTTGCCTCACAGAGAAACTTGTGACTTGACTCTCAGTAACCTGCTCAGATCACGTTTGTTGCTCCACAAGACTTTACAGGAAGCCGTCCCCTCTGCCTGCAGGCTCCTGCTCCCGCTTTGCAGCCAGTAAACATTTGACGTTTTTCCACACTGCTTTGACTCCTTCCCAAAAGTTGACAAATCTCCAGCACTCAGTCACGACTTCAGATTTTTGTTGCTAGAGTGAAAGCACATCCCTACATATTTACCTCAAACTAAACCTCGCTGACATAATGATTCTTGAAAAAATGAAAATCAGGTGTTGTATCAGATTTTCACTTATATATTTTTCCATCTTTGCAGCCTCTCTGTGACAGAGTCATGGAGCAAAAAAGGCATCTCTGATGCTCAGAAGTCATGCGGGTTTCAAAAAAGGTCATAACCTCAAGGGGGAAATAAAGCTGGCAGAAGTCAGGGCCACTCCAAGGCGAAGGAGCTCCACTTATGCCGAATACATCAATCTAACAGACTGTGTTGTCTAAACATCCTCTCTGTCCTTTCCAGACTGTCAAATTTTGGTTAATGTCACCAGGAAACTTGTGATTGTGGGATTAACTTGAACAGACACTCTTTATTTCTTTTTAACTGTAATTTACATGGATTAAACAGGATTTATCAGAAGATCACTGCACAGCGGCACACAGGTGTTCACATGACACGGTTCCATTCGTTCCATCTCAGTCATTTTTTTAGGCACTAGATATTTTCATAGTCGACCTGCTGTTAAACCTCTTTGTACATTTGTTTTTATGAATACATTTCTTAGTTGCCAAAAATAAATAGCAGTCAGCAGTAGCAACTGTTTCAAAGGGGGTTCAGTCATGTATTATTCAAGAGTGAGAAATGGGGAGCGAGAAATCCAGGAGGTGGGAAAGGCAGAATAAAGGGGGACAAAGTTCCCAAAGCCTGAATTTTTGCTGATATGCTGTTCACAGTTGTGCTGTGCCTGTGTCAGCTCTACATCACTATTGAAAGATAACATGTTACATTGTAAGAAGTACCAGCAGCCTTACTTCTGACCTGCTCACATCGGTCAAGTTACCCTCCACTAAAAGCTCATATGAGTTAAATACAAAACAAGGTCAGCTGCTGGTTTACAGGCAGAGGACGTCAGTGTGCCCAAATGGAGCCAGATCTGTACACTCTGTCAATGATATGATGATACCATTAGATCTTTATTTCTGTCTGTATCTGTACAGACGTAGTTTTTAATCTAATCTTTTTGTTATTTGTTACATTTTTTGATAACATCCACAGCTGTACGTCTTCTTTGATGGCTTGTGTTAAGTTTTTTGGGTGAACTGTGGCAGAACGTCCATTGATTATATAACTTAACAATGATCTATTTGTCAGAGACTATTTTTTTATGCATTTAATAGTCAGTTTACCCACAGAAAGTGTCCTGACAAGTGGAGCTATCACCTGAGAAAAGTCTCACACACTAATAACAGTAATTCACGGTTATTAACAGAAACAGGTCGCTGCTAATTAACTGGGTCTAGTGTAGTGCGGATGCTGTTGTGTGTTTCCTGTAGTGCTCTCTGCATCCTGTCTCTTTTCATTGTTGAGAGTGTCCCGTCTGCCTGAATAAACACTTACAGCTACGTGGCACCTCTGATAAGGAGTCTGGATTGTGCGACTTTGCTCCTGAGTTCTTCAGGCTGGAATCCCAGCAAACGTCATTCTGTCAGTATGTTATTCAGACTTCACTGACAAGATATTTCTCATGTTAATAGCGGGTTTTTGGATGAGATTCTGGGAGATAAAATGCTTATTTTGAAGGCAGAAAGTAATTTTCTTTCCTTTTTTTTCCCTTGTGCCTTTATGTATTACTGCCTAGAGTCAGTCTGAACAGAAGAGCTTTCTTTGGCTCTCTGCTACAAGTGCAAGTTGTGCCCAGTGAACATGTGTTACAAGGTGAAACGGGTCATTGAGACAGCATGCTTTCTTCCTCCACATCCTCTGTCTGGGCAGTCACTTCCTTACTTAATCACAAAAGTGTTATGTTGCAACACCTGAAGTATGTTCAGCTCTTTGTTACCGTAACAAGAAAATATGATGCAATAAAAAAAAAAAACAAAGAAAGGACCGTAAAACAAAGACATACTGACAACTTATCAATTCCAAAAGTCTGTGGCAGACAGTCTGCTGAGATATTTATGCTAATATTAGTCATTAATAGATTATGAAGTGAGTTGAATATGGTGAGTTTGTAAATGTGTTGCTAAGGAGGGAATTCAGTGAGGTGTGAAGGGAATATTTTAAGTGACCTTCTGGCAGCTAAAAAACAAAGATTTCAATGACAAGTCCAGAGGGAGAAGAATTAGGCATGTAACAATGTTGTCGTTTAAATTTCTGCAAATTATTTTACTCATAATGTCGTGACTTGTTGAAGGACCTTTGTTTTACGTTTTGAATTATTTTTAAAAATGATATTGTAGAGCATTTATAGATATATGAGTGTAGGGCAAAGAAAGGAAGCCCAAATAAGGGTGTAGCTGCACTGAGGGTCTTGGGACGCTCAGTCAGATGGCAGTAGTGGCAGATTGGCTGTGTGGGCGCGTGCATAACAGAGTAGGAAGTCATCCCTTAATTCCCGCTGTGTCTCCCTCTGTGCCAGCGCTTCACACTGCCAAAGCCCAGGCTGTGATCAGGAGCCTGCAGAACCATCTGCACCAAAGCAGAGATCTGCTCTCTCCTCCTCGTTTTACCAACAGTTACTGTGCTCAGGTGGAGGAGATGGCACACAGCCTGTCTCTGTTACAGCTGTAGAGTGATTAATCTGCTCAGACTGCAAGGAGCAAAACAGGTTTGCAGCTTGTTGAGAGGGGCCATCTGTCAAAGAACGAGTCAGATCAGGAGGTTTTATTAGAACTGAGAATTTATAGGCTGCAATTGCTCTATCATGAATTAATAAAATCAAGAAAAAAATCTTTTCCTTTCCCACAGATGACATAACAGCAGGCTGGTGCGATAACACTGATGTATGTTACACAGCTTCTAACACCATAACTTGTGTGATGTGAGAGCCACAGCTGCACAGGCGCACCGACCTGGATCGATTTTAATTCCAAGTCACAAACATCACCGTCCAAACAGGAAGAGGAAGATATACTGCATGATGTCTGTATCACAGCTGACCTGGAGAAGCAGGGTCAGTTTTGGAGATGGAGGGTTATGGATTACAATGTCTTTAATATTGATGCAAGATTCGACAGATGGCATCCTGTTTGTTCTCAGTCTTGTTTTCAAATCAACCTGTGTAGGTGAGGATGAAAACCAGCTAAAGATTAACTCTTTCACTACAACCTGTTAATGCCACAGCGGGTCATGTGGCTGAGGCTGTGAAGGGAAACGGAATTGCTGTCATGGGAGCGTGACCCAGCACAGGTCGGCGACCTTTTCCGTGATTCGGAAGATCATCGCTTTTTGAGACAGAAAGCAGGTGGACCGCTTTCTGCTGCTCGTGTTTTTGTAACATACTTGGTTTATTGATTATTATAGGGGTCCAATCACATGTGTGCTTGAGCAAAACTGCTTTCTTCTCAAGAGTTATCTGCTGCTTGAAATTTGTTTTCTACTCTTCTCATGAACAGAGTTACAGAAATCATGGTTTGTTTTGAGCTAATAATGCTGGATTTAATATAATCCACCCTCAGACACCTCAAGGTTAGAACAAGCACACCGAGTGACAATGGTGCCTGAGGGAGGAAGACTGATCCAAGAGGAAGAGGTGAAGAAGGAGGAGTGAGAGGAAGAGTAGGGAGCAGGCATTTCTCGTGTCTATCCTCACCATTCTCATGTGGAAATACAAGAGTTGAATAATTCATACAGCCCGTGGGAAGTGAATAATGAATATGTGCAAATGATTAAAGGCTGCATGCAGATGAGCTGGAGGGAGAGAGGAGGGCTTCCCCCGCTGAGTGATCACTCACCTGCTTCAGCAGCAGAAAAAAAGAGGAACACATGAAAATGCTCTAGTAGAGGAGCTTAAATTGCACACATTCATTTCATCCTGCACTGTGAGCTACAAGAGGCTGCTTGCAAACAAACCATCATGTACATTCATGCGCTTGTGTTCCTGAATGCCAAAAAACTGTGAAAATGGAGTGAAAAGGAGAATCCATGTTTAAAAATGGTTAATAATACATCACTGCAGCATCACGCAGAGCTGTGTCTGCATGCTGGGGTTTCCTATGCAGGGAGGGGTGGGAGGACAGAGCTGGAGCATCTGGGGTTTATCTCCCTTTCCTGAATACACTCTGTTTCGGTGTGTGTTTATGCATGGTAAATGATTCTCTGTGAAGTTGTGCATGTGTCTGTGCTGTTATATCCGAGCCCCCGCATGTGTGGTTGTTTTTCCAGAACATGGGTCATTGGTTCCACTGTTAGAAGTAATTCCACACATCCGCCCACGCAACACCCACTGCTATGTACGACTATTCTAAATATACACCTCACATGTACGTATGTGAAGAAGCAACTTGCCTCAGGGCAAGACAAAAGAGAATGCTGCACTTTTACTTATTGAAGCGATGTGCATGTGTGATGGGGGTAACCTGACAGTTTCATTGAAGCTGTGGCAAAACACCAGGGAGTTGCTCAGCATGTGAGGAGCAGAGGCTGGTGTATGATGTGTACCTTATTTTTTCCCATATGAACGTTGACAGCATAATGTGTTATGACCAAAGAGAGGGGGTGTGCGATAGTGCTGTGGGCAGTGGTGTGAATCGATCTGTGCTTATATAAGGCAGCACTAAGGATTTCCCTTTTTAATGACTCAAAGCAGCTGGGTGTCCTTCGGCAGGTGCTGCAGGAATAAATCATTCTGACAACACACACACAATGAAGAAATATGTCAGTGGAAAATGCTTTCAAACCCACAATGACGGCCACATATTGTGTGAAAATATCTGCAGTTTATGTAAAAGGATTTTTTTCAATAAATTGAACATTTCATCCTTACCTGATTAGAAACACCACATACTCCTCTGCAGCAAAGCGGAGGACGTCCACTTTGAAGGCTGATTGAAAAAGAAAAAAAAGAGCCCAAATTGCTTCTGTGAGATGAGTCACCAGCACAATGCAGTCAACTAAATCCAGTCAACTAAAAAGCTTTATTGGCAATAAACCTTTAACACAGCATTAAAGGAGCATGTTAGACTTTTACTGTCATGTTCATTTCAACAGCTATTTTTCCCACGAAACATTAATA
>JAQLOL010000006.1:3485987-3505985 GCA_029783665.1 Naso thynnoides
AAAAATTCTTTCCTCTATCATCTTTTAGATCACAAAATATGAAAAAATAATTCCCAGGTTAAGAAATCCCAGAATTGCCCTTTAATTTACGGACAGTTATGGAAGCCAACACTGGTTTGTACTGGTGCAGGTACTGTACTGTTGCCTATTAGAAACAGAAATAGAAACAGCAATACCTCATTGTCTACTTGTGCATACAAAGGGCAGAAATTTAACTTCCCACTTCCCACTATCTCACTATGCACATTCCATAAAAAGTAGCAAAATAAAAACCACAACAGAAGCTATCAAAATGAGCAACAAGGACTCTGTGGGGTAAAAAAACAGTATTATAAATAGATGTAAATACTACTCATGAGGGTAAAAAACAGGCAGAATAAATAATCTAAAGTGCTGTGTACTGAGGTAGCAAAAGTTTGTCCTTATTAATCGAGCTGTTGCACTGCAACAGGTACATGGATCTTTTAAAGATATTTTTCCTGGCAAGGGGCACTCTATACCTTAGGCCAGAGGGTAGGAGCTGGAAGTGGAAGGTTGGTGAAGGGGAGGCTGTGGTCATCCAGGATTTTATCAGTTCAGTGTTGGACTGCTTTGCCATGGTGGAATATTAGTTGGGCTTGTTTGCAGCCTGTGATCGTACTGCCCAGTTGATCAATTTGGAAAGCTTAGTTTTATTTTTAACACTTTGTTATTTAAACCAAAACACAATGTGAAAAGTGAAAAACTTTCAATGAGAGACAGGTATACTCAGGTTCGGGTACACTGACTGACCTCAAAGCTCCCCCAGTTTGTGCATTACAAGTATAATTGAATAGGCAATTGATTAGTGTATCACAGTGGCTAAAAATAACCTCTTAACTCTAAAGTGCACAAAAACCGTTTCCATGTGCTTTTCTGTCAGGCTAAAAACATGCAATGATTTTAGAATAATAATTGATAAGAAAAAAATTACAGAAGGTAAATGAGTTTAAACATCTATGTCTTGGATTTCCGACTTCAATTTAAAGCACGTATAAGAAAAGTGTCCAAGGCCATCAAGACTAATTTGATAAGATCTTGTTGACCAATTAAAGCTGCCAAGCTATACATTCATGCTGTGATTTTATCACGGCTCTCTTATTGTGCGACCGTCTGGGACAAGGCCACCCAATCAGCTATAAAACCTATGCTATCATTATATAAACAAACCATAAAAACACTGGATCAGAAGTCAATGAAATGGCACCAATGCAAAATTTAACAGAAGTACAATTTATTGAGCTTTGATAATTTCATAAATTTCTCATTTCTCAAACTGAATTTTAAAGTGTGTGAATGGTCTCACCCCAGAACTGCTCAGTCAGTTGATTCAAAAATACTCCAACAAAGGAGCCATTACAAGAAGTGCAGGTAGTGGAGACTGTAAACCAGCAAAGTGTAAGACAGCATTCAGTCAGTCTTCTTTCTTAGTTAAAGGGCCACAGATCTGGAATACCCTACCATCAGAAACAAAAACATTAACTGACTCTGAGGCTTTCAATACCAGGGCAAAGTTATGGATTCAACAAAGGCAAATCGGTGAACACTTCTGTCGTTGTCGTCACTCAAATTTTGTGTCGACAGGTTGCAGTGCCCTTTGCCGGTGCTGGACACAATGCACCAGGTTAAACAAATGCAGCAGTGTGACCTGAGAGATTTACAGCCTCCAATTTTATGTGCTTCACATAAGCTCTGCTGGTATGTGTTTTTTATGCTTTACGGTGTCTATATAGTAAACATTTTGGCATATGATCACTATAAACCCCACAAGCAGGTGTGTCTTTGTACTGTGAAGTGATGAATACAGTCAGGTTCATTTTGGATGTGTGTGTGTCGGGAGGTACGGCGCTGTCCAGCGTCCTGATGATTGACAGACCAGACAGACATATAGACAGATCATAGTTTGATTTCTTAGGCTGCTTACTTTTGTGGTTGTTTGTGAAGCGAGAGGGACAAGGAAGGAATTTTTTTTATGGTGCTGCTGGTTTTGAGTGATTATTATGAATGCGCCTACTATTATGAATGTGAGGAAATAACGGTCAGTCTGTGGAGATAGTATTAGTTTTGTTTAGTTTTAAATGCGAGCCCCCAGGTGTCGTCCAGTGTGCTCCAGGTTCTGTGGATTTTTGATGCATCAAATGACTTTTTCTCTGCTCACAACCCAACAGAACAGCAGCAGCACCCTGTCTGTGTTGCAGGACCTTCTGTTTTACAAATTAAGCACTAATCTAGATACAGCAATAAGACGAGTTGTCTGATGAACAGAACATATGTTTAATCGCTAGGCTGGGGACATTGCAGAATCGCTTGATATACGTCCCTACCGTCTCTACCCAAAACTACAACCATGGGCTAAATGCTACGTCAAAAACTGGCAAAGCATCAGATCAGATTACTCCGAGGGAACACTAGGAAATAAGGCTGGAATGCTGACACAAGGTACAAGACGAACTGGTGACAAATGAGGGGAAACACGCACATGAAATACTCTCATTGAGACACAGGTGCAGCACAATGGGGAGGGGCAGGTAATCACACAAAAGGGAAAACACAGATGGGCAGGAAGACAAACCTGGACCAAAAACAAAAGGTAAGTATCAAAATAAAAGAGGAAACACAAGAGATGAAAGATAAAGATAAAAAAGGGTAACTTATCTGTCCCGGTGATCTGACAATATAACTGTAATCAGTTACAGTTACTGAGAAAAATTGTGTTATTAAATTACAATTACTTACGGAAATGGTAATGATCACAAAGAGGGTGACATTTAAATATTTTCAGTGAAAAGCTTATATAAAAAGCTATAAGTTAAATAATATTCATTTGGTTGCTTTGTGTATTTTTGATGTGCTCAATGAATAATTTAGCCATTTCTAGTAAAGGCTGTTTCATGAATTTTGAAGCTATTCTGATGCTTTTGGTTCTCTTGTTTGAATTTGCAGTGTCCTGTGAGCAGTTTAAATTGATTCACATTACTCCTCAGAGCTAACCAACCTGCTTCAGTTGCCATTATGTCTATGGAAAAAAAAAAGTTCCAGTGCTGCAGATTTACAAAAAAACATTTTATTTGGAAATCAGAAAAGGCCTTGAACATAACAGTGCAATGCAAAATCTGTTTACCAGCTGTTTTCTATGCTATTATGCAACAGTTAGTTCCAACCAAGCAATTTGATTGGACAAGAGACATTCCATCAGTGCTGATATAGAGCACAACATTGGGACTTTTAACTTTATGTATTACGTCTCCTAACTGGTGTTCTAATCACCAACTGTCAGTTGCTAGGTTACTTTGTAACAAACTGGAACAAACAAATTGGAAATTTTCCAGATTGTATTCAATGAAAGATGTCAAGAAGGAAAAAAGTAAGAAAGAAAGTGAAGTAGTGGGCCCTTCTATAACCTGTAAAGTAAGATAATGTGCAGAAACACATAAATTTTTTGTGTTGCTTAGCAACAGTCTTGTACCAGTCCAGTTGGGAAACTATTTGTGCTGGCGGAATAAAATAAATGATTAAATTAACAAACAATTTATCATATGTTTTTGCTTATTACTATTAACTAAATGGAGTTTGTAGAACAGTTGTATAAAAGCAATATTACACTCTAGTTCCTGCTGTTGTACTGAGTATAGTCACCGCTGTGATGATCTATGACCGCATCACGTTAGTGTAATATTGCTTAACTGATGTGAAAGTTTCCATGTCAAACCCAAAAAAACATCTGCAGGTATGTAGCCTGATCAATGTTAAGTGCTAATGTGAGGTGGTTTAAACATATGAAAATGGTAAACAGTTGAAAACATTCATTAGAAATTTATAAAAGTAATCAAAAAGTAATAGATTACATTACTTTGATAAAATATTTGAAATAGTTATATTCCTTATTACAGGTAATTTCACTATTTTAATTACTTTATTTATATTAATGTAACTCAAAGCATATGATCACTTTTTGATTACCTTTCTACATTTCTAAGGAGTGTGCTCAACTGTTTACCATTTTCAAATGGGGGGGCAAATTCAAACAAGAGAACCATCAAAAACCATTAGAATAGCATCAAACTTTACTAATTGGCCTTTACTGGAAATGACAAAGGGGGCACTGTGCACATCAAAAACATGAAAGGCAAGAGCAAGGCAGAGGTGAGTCAGTGCATGGTGAGCAAATCAGCTTGTGCTGACATCACCTGTTGCTAAGGTGTTTTAGGACAGAGAGTACAGAAAGCATCACTGATTTTTCATTTTTCCAAGAGCACCTATCTGGGGACCATGGGGGCAGACATCTTAACCTCTGCCTCTGCAACTGACAGGAAGTCACATGACCCCTGTAGCAGAAGTTTGTCTTCTGTGTATTTTACTCATACATTTTCTGCTATTCACAACTTTATGTTTATATTAGCATAACGAGTTGAGTTAGCAGCAAAGACATTATTCGTTATATACTGGACATAAACTGTTGATGAGTAATTTATTTGCCAGTTACACTGGCTAAAATAGTGTTAGTGGCTAACATTATGCTAGTGTCTTTGCTTGGCGGTTGTTGACATAGCCACCACAAGTTAAAATTATAACACATGCCATTGCTAGCACCAGAGCTGGCTAGTGCTAGCCACAATGTTAGTGATGATATGAATGATAATCTTTATTATTTGATTATGATTTAAAGAAAGATGAGAGCCTGTTGAATTGCCATATTGTTTGTATTTTCATCGTTTGAATAAAGAATAAAAGAAAACAACTTGTGAACTATGCATTTGTGCAATAAAGATGTTCACACACAAATAACAACACAAAGAAGACAAACTTTCGCTACAGAGGTCAAGCGACTTCCTGTCAGTTGCGAAGGCAGAGGTTGCCATCTTGTCTGCAGGTCCTTCTCCATTTTCCTGGTGGTGGCAAAGAAAATATCATGGTTAAAACAGGCTTATTGGAGACCAAATTAGCAGCGAATGGTGTCATTTTTCAGCCACTCTTTAATCAGATTATACATCATAATGACAGAGTTTTTTGGTTTTATCGGTGTCCACTCAGTTTTTTGTTTGTTTTTTTGGTTTTTTTGGTCATAATGACAAAGTTAAGCCAAAAAAGTTGTCTAGTTTCATTTTATTTTTTAAGCCATCCCATGTGCTTGTTATAGATTTGTCTACTGCCCACTGTTGTGTTAGAGAGCAAAGGCAACTCCTACAAGAATGAGAGCACGACTTGTGTGAGTGGGAAATGCTTTTTGTGGACAGAGGTGATGGCGTGCAGGTCTTCACATGGAGCATACTGACAGTTAAAAACCATCAAATGTCATTTCAAGTGACTTTATTTTTTATCCTGAGATGGTTTTTCCATGCTGATCTACAACAGACTGTGACTGACACAGAGAGAAAGTATAGGTGTATCACTTAAAAAATACATTTACTTTGAAAAATGCTCTCTAGAACCAAAGATGACTCACTTATAGCTTCAATTGAACTTTGATTTTGTGCCTCACTGGTAGGGATCTCTTCAGAGATCAGTGTCTAATGACTCTTTAAATGAACATATGTGGATACGTGTGTTTTACCATCAGAGCAGCTTGGAAAATTTCTCCCTGTCCTCTAGTATAGTATCTGATTTTAGTTTGAGCTGCAAACCGAAATCCCCCTGACTGTAAAGCTGATTTTTTTTTAATTAGGTGATTTTTTCTTCTAATTAAGTTGGAGGCTTTCTTCCATATCCATGCCTCTGCCCCTCTTGTCCCTCCATGACCTACCTGGCCAGACTAATCCAGATCACTTTCCCAAAGCTGCTGCTTCTAAAATGGATTACAGTGGTTAACCCAATCGCCTTATCTGACTCTCACAGACATCCTCCGAGCAAAGTCTGTCTGCTTTACTGACATTACCTTCATCGGTCCAACAGGACGGGAGCAGTGAGCCACCTCGGTGTCAGCTGATCCCATCACCTCTTAACCAGATGCTGCAGTGCTTCTCGGACATCGGAGGACCAGAGTACTGAGCAGGATGCAAACAAGGCTCAAAGACAGAGCCACTCACTTCTGGTCTGCTTCATTAATTCTCACCACAGTGACCCCTGACCTCCCCTGCAATTGAAACTGAAGTGTTTGAAAAGAAGACTGAAACTTTTGAAAAGGCTTTTTAAAACCCAGTGATTTACTTATTGTCCCACTCTGAGATCAAAAGGGTTTAAGTTGCGTCACATTCTTTCTCATCTTTAATCACAGCGCTGGATGTAAACTGATGTCAGCTGCTGTGTATAAACGACAGGATATTTCCCCCACTGATGGGAAATGTATGCTTATGGCTGTAACAGTGTCTGTGCTTGATCAGCAGATATTAACAGTTAATGGTGCCCTGCTGTATTTCTGTCATTTTCTTTTAATGAAAGCCTTTGTGTGCTGAACTTTGAGGGACAAGGTGTTCTGCTCTCTCCTAAGTTTTAATTCAAGAGGAAATGAATGTTTGGCCCTTTTCCATTGCTTTCTTCAGATTTTTATCACTGTAAAAACAAGAGCAGCAGTTGCTTTTGTCACTGGCCAGCTAACTGCTGCTACACTACCTGAAAAATTAAAGGATTATTCTCCACCGCTGGTTAATGTTACATCACGACCGCTTTAATTGGCAGACACCTCTGTGGGTTATACCCTGGCAGCACAATAACCACGTTAGCAGGTGTATCAATTAGATTAGAGCAGGGTTGACAGGGCCACGAATACGATTTATGATTTATATAACGGTTGAGATGCAGGAAGTAGGGACATGACATAGAAAGGCAGTAATGGTGACACTGTTTGTTTTTCTCGACACTACTTGGACAAAGACCGGCCCAGTGACCTTTAACTGGAGCTGCCTATCTGATGGGCTGCTGTGTGTCTCACTGAGGGTCACATTCAATATGAGGATGCCTCCGGTTTCTCCCAGGGAAAATGGCGCCCTTTGTTCTGAAGACCACAGGGACATGGTGCATGTGAGGGGAGATTTAGGAGTTTGTGAGTTTGTATAGGTGGGTGCTGTCCTGTTGACTAGAAGACAAGTATACCACTGCCAGATATTAAGCATCCACCCCTTGATCTCCAGCCTCTCCTGACACTGAACTGAAGAAGTAAAAGAGGACTGAGCACAGGAACAAACAGGAGGCCTTTATTCAACCTTTTATCTTACCTCTCTCCCCACTTCCATGCATTTCACTGTGAGAGGCTGCTGTCTTCCTAAGCCCGTCCATCACAATAAGCCTTTTGAGTTCTTAATGACGGGGGAAAGCAAAAGAAGGGGGAGGGGGACCAAAAGTAAGTTGAAAAGGGGATGAAGTTTGAAAAAGAACCTGCAATCTGTTCAGAGTCCCCTAAGAAAAAGAATGTGTATATTTCAATCTTTATATTAATCCTCTGATAGCTTTGATAGTGAGCTGCATATGATACAACAATCCTCCATTCAGCTATGTGTCTGCGTGTACATGTGTGAGTGAACTCTGGCCAAACAGCCTCCATAACATCAAAAACAAGTCAATTAGAAAAGCATTAAGGGATTTAGATGCGCGAGCGCTCTCAGACTCTCGTGACACACCGAAGTGGCATCGGACAGGAAAGTGAGAAGCTTGTCTGCTCATTTGAGCTAGCAGACTAACAGCAGAGCCAAGAGACTATGTTCTAATATAAAATGTCACAGTGCAGAGATGTGGGGGCAGGACTGACACCGAGGCTAACTGCTGTTTTGATCAAGGGTTTAAATAGCTTGAAGCTTGCCTGAGCAAAAAGAGGAGGCCGTCATTAAAAAGGCATGTAAGTACTTTATTCTTTTGTTCAGCTAGAACACATTCTCCATATTATCTATGACACTTTCAAGCATTACAACCTGACAATCTCATACACTTGAACATCATAAGTAAACTCGATTGGTCATGAACAACTTGATGCTTCATATATGGGTTTGCATTCAGTATTATACTCTTACATACATAAATAACAATAACTGTCCGTCTCATATACACATTCGGTACATAAATACATGTGTACAATGACAGCTTGGAAATATAACTTGATGCCTTATGCAACAATGGAAAATATACAGATTTCCTTGCTTCATCATCACAGTAAATCTTGCTGGAAAATTGCACAGATGTCTCACTAGAATACATAACGAGTCCTCCTGAATAAATGAGTGAGAACTCAGTGGGGTGTAATTCACAGTCGATAACATTCAGTGCATCCAAGATCCTGTAATACAAGCCATGAACACAGTCACATGTTCTCACGATAAAGCTCACTGAACTTTGCGGGTCAAAAATGGGAAATGGAGTGCATGAGGTGTGTGTGTACGATTTTGGCAAGCATGGTTTTTTGTGTGTGTAGCTTCACTCCAGCAGCCATGTATTTTACATGTTTGCTCATGATAAACATCTTGAACATCAAGACATGCGAATCATGCAATTACTTGAGAAGTATGCAAATGATGACATCTGTTTGAAAGGAGAAGTGACATTTTATGTGCTGGTTGTTGTCACGCTGCAGATGCTCCCTCCTGCCTCTGAAACCAGGCTGCTTCTCACTTTGTGACCCACCATAAGCTTTAGCATCCCTGCCTCTTCATCTGTGTCTCAGGTCAGCAGCCTCTGACTCTTAGGGGGAGACAGACTGCGTGCAGTTGTTCCTGCACAGAAAGTTAAAGCCCTCACACCCCTCACCCTCCTTTTTCCCCACAAACCAGCTGCTGACTGAGAGGCTGTGCTGGGTTCACCTGGCGGCCGCCCTGTGCGCTCCAGGACTTAGAAAGAAAAGCCAAACTGCTGACTCCTTTGACCGCTGACTTTGAAATGGAGCTTGTTGTTCGAGACTCAGTTGTGCTATAAATAGCTCCATGCTGTTCACATGCCCCACTGAGAACAACACAATCACGTGCCAGGTCATGGGGCTGACATCGGCACTCAGAGCTCAAACCATCGGCAACTTTGGACATTAGCAGAGACTAAATTTACCTGACATTGGAAAAGACTGGTTAGGTCTAAAGTGTACAAGGATGTGTGTATGTGTGTGTGTGTGTGTAGGCATGGTAAAGAGATTCGGTGCTATGGTTGAATTCAGTTGTCACTTTTGGTGCTTGGTAACCTACTTTATGGCACATTCATAATGCTGAAATAAGATCTACTACTTTACTACACATGCATGAATGCTGGTCGAACCCTCACAGCACCTTTCGTAAGACATTGCTCAAACGTCTTTGTCATTTGTGTTGTAAGGATGGAACACCATGTGACTCATGCCTGCACTATGACGTGGTCGATCATCTTAGCAACCATGCAATGAGGATGTTGCAAACCAGGGTTCAGCTGAGGAGTGATACAGAACTTATTGTGTTCATGGATGCCGCAGTGCAGCATGGGATGCATTGCTCTAGTTGGGATGGGACAATCCCAAGGCCGTGGCAATGGCGACCACAAGGAAGGTGGAGCTGGCCAGGATAGCTGTGCCTCCCGACCGGAACACTTGGCGACCGTTCAGGGGCTGGACCGGCCTGAAGGTGTTCACCATCGCCTTTCCATCGTGGAACTTCAGCTCAGAGAATGCACGCAGCTGGAGGAGCAAAGAAAAACACAAATGCTAGGCTTCAGTTTCTGCAAGAAGATCAACAAAGAATGCAATTTGACTGTGAATGCAGCATTTTCGTCTAAGCCTCTGGTGTCTTTGCTGAGGTCAGCTAACTCAAATGTAGACCCGTCTCATTTGATGGTTACTGCAATAGTTTCATCCAACAAAGTAAAAAGACTGAAGGAGGAAAAAAAATCCCAAAAGGGTAGTGATCAATGGAATGGTGGGTCACACACAGAACTCATAGGCAGGAGACTGGGGTCCCATCGAAAGCAAAAATTTAAAAAACCTTTGGTAAACATAAACAGGCAGTTGTGACCAAACCAAATGGTGACTACTCCACAAGTAAAGTGTGTTTAGTATTTTGTTTTAAAGTCCCCATCAAGAGAAAATCGATTTTTAGGTTTTTAAACAGATGCGTGTTGCTCTTATTCTTGCCTAAATGACAATATATGGCCCAACAATGACCTAAAAGTAGTTTTGCAGTTTGGATTGATTTTATTTTACATAAAGCATTTCCTGGAAAGTGGTTAAAAGTACTGATGACTCTCATCCTGCACTTGGGGGTGAATATTAATTTTGCGTCAAATAAAATTCTCTCTCAAATACCCGCCTCCCGCCCTATAAATGCTGTCAGTGCCGTCACGCAGGACCACACGTCGCGGGGATGAGCCAGCTCTCTCTCTCTCTATCTCTCCCTCTCTGCCGGCTCAGCAGCGCTGCCGGCTGTAGAGATCGGCTCGAACATGTACGGCCTCACTCCAAATTGTAGTGGCTCTTTTTCCTCCCTTTCATCTCTGTCTGAGTCACTAAAATCAGCTGAAGTTGGTGATGGTTGTGGCAAGAAGTCCTGTCCAATTGAAATTTTGCGGTGGCCTAATGCACATTGCGATTGGGCTTCTGTAAACGTCAGTCATTATCTGCAACATGTCCCCCCCAGCTTATCGTTTTTGCAGGAAATACGTAAATTCACAGGAGTAAATGGCACTCTGACATCCGTGTCATGGGGTCTTGAAAACAGCAACCACGTCTCAAGGTTAACTGTGTTAGAAAAGTTTTGTGCATTACTCAAGCAACACCCAGTGTGTTAAAAAGTGAGGTGAAGGGGATCCAGACCAAGCATTGGGATATGATGAGTTGGGAATGAGAATGTGTTGCCCATTTAGAAACAGAAACTGAAACACTTACTAAAGTACACTTATTCATGTGTGTTACTTGGGACAATATAGTATTTCAAAAAGAAAAAAAAAGAACAAAACAAAGCATTTTCTTCCAAGCTATTAAAAACTTTTTTTGTCCCACTGTCTAGTTGGGCCCCTTCTCTCATATCAGACGTCTTTAAGTTGTTAGCAGCCTTTCCAAATAGATATTTCCTCAGCAGATTCTCCAGTAGTCTCATTTGAATGGTTTTAAAAGGCACAAAGAAGTCAAAGAATCTAAAATTCCACAAAAAACTAGCATAAATTATGAAACTATGCAATAAGTGGATACAATCTGTGGCAGGACTTTTATTTTTTAGATCCTCAGTTATTTCATGTGTATGTTTTTGGTTGTGTCTGTTAATTTTACTTAAGCACAGGGTCTAAATACCACTGTTCATGTTCAGGAAATAATGTTGAATGTAAAATAAGACAGGAAGGGCTTTTAAAACAAACAAACAAACAAACAAACAAAATGACTAAAAATTCCTGTAAATGCTTTAGTCTTGTATCCTGACCTGTTCCTTGCTCAGAGGGATGGAATCCTCAAACAGAGTCCAAATCACAGACTCAGTGCACCCTGGGGTGGTCAGCGAGCCCTTATATCGGTAAAAGTTGGTCAGATTATGCTCAGGTGGGATCAGCTGTGTGAGGGAGATGGGCGACAGAGACCTATTGGAATCTGAAAAAAGGAAGACAGAATATGAAACGTTAGCAACGCTGTTCTGTAGCCATGTTTTTTGATCAGTTATATTGAATTTCCATACTAACCTTTGGCTTTGATGCTTTGCAGAGCATTGATGATGGGGTCATACTTTCGGTTTGCACTGTTGGACCTCTGAAAATAAAGTTGTTCACATTTCAGTGCTCCTTCTTTTTTATAATGGCAATTTAATGTCAATAATACAGGTTTAATAGTTACCTCGTAAAAAAACCCAAGCACTGCGACTCCCTCTTGGTCTGAAAGCGCAGTCTTCAGATCAGTGTAATGGTGCTTCATGTGAACAATGTGCAGCTGTTGAGAAAATATTACCACAAAAAAAAAAAAAAAATCATTTTTACGTTTCACAGCAAGCCACAACATCACTCTGGGTGGCACATTGCTTCATTACTATGAGCCCGAACACAAGCATTTTGCTTCATTTTGAGTCAACTCCATTTTAGGAAACTACTGAACCTTTTTTAAAATGAAATGATCTATTTGTAACCTGTTATTAAATATTCAAGCCTGCAGAAGGAATGAATGGGCTTCGGGCTGAGTGCCACGGACAAAGAAAGGCAGGAGAGAACTGAAAAACATCTCACTTTTATTGACAAAAGGTAACCTATAGAATATCCCTAGCCATATATGTTTGCAGTACTTTGACATATATGTTTAAAAAAATTAATTTATATTTAAAAAGAATGTATTTTTATAACTGTGACAAATTTAAAAAACAAAAAATTCTGCTTCAAGGTTAATGTGTTAGCAACGCATCAGCAGTTAATAACTAAACTAAAGGAGGATCAAATGTGTTCATTTGAATTAGCGATGGTTAAATAAGTTATTCTTTTTTCTAAAAGAGATTTTAAAAATATGGGGTTTACTTAATGAACAGTAAATATCACATAATTTCTGATTTCAAATTTGACATCATATATCCCTGTGAATGTCATTTATGTGAATGACATGCAGACTTGCGTCTATTCAGCAGATCAAGTGTGTTAGAGACAGGCTGTATGTGTTTTGTATGAGGTTAAGGTACCTCCATGGGATACTGCTCCCCATCGATGGTGTGTTCAGAGCCGGGCCCTCCGTCTTTTCCCCAGTGCAGGTGGAACTGCACAGCCTTGTAGGTGGTGGGCAAGCCTCCACCTGAGATGGTGCTTAGATGAGGAATTTCAACCTGAACTGGATTGGACACATCGAGCATAAACATGTCACCCATCAGCCTCAAACTAGTGATGACTACTTGATGTTTGATTTGATGCTTGCTCACCAGAGTGTCCGTTGTTCTTGATCGTGCCTGTGAAGATCTGTTGGTAGTTATCGAACTTGAAAGGAGTCAGTCGCTCGTCTTTCAGAGTCTTTCTGGTGACGATGTTGATGGGCGACTGTTTTTTCCCTCCACAGTTCATGTTGGCATTGTTCCACTTGTTTGGCTCTAAATATAGAGAACAAACAAACAATGTAAAAAGTGATTGCTTTCGTAGAGTGGGTCATAACACTGTGCACTGCGACAGCACCTCTCAGGGTTTGTAATGATCTTCTTTTAGCAGCTGACAGTGGCCAAATGTCTTGTATTGCATTTAGATCTTACTACTGCTTGTCAGAGTCAGACTCAATTTAAGCTCTTTAGTACTGGGAAGTCGTTTTAGGTCATGTTTTGTATTGGTTTTATTCTTTTTGTGACTACATAAGTCGGGGACTTTAAATCAGCTATAAATTCACAGAGTACCTCAGGGATCAGTCCTCGATCCTTTTCTGTTCTCCTTTGACATAATACTTCTCAGTCAAATATTTTCAAAGCATCATATGGTTGTCAGATCTACTTGTCATGAAATTATGAAAATATGATGCAAGTGATAAACATGTTTTCTCAGAATTTCCCTCCATTTAACTCCGATAAATCATCAAGTAACAATCATAGGTTCAAATAATTTCACGTAGCAAATTATTCTTCATTAATCTAATTTGCATTTTATTGTGCTCTACATCTGTTGGTTTTATGTCTTTTGTGTAGCATTTTGTGTCTTGTTTTTAGGTTATAAGTTTGTATTTAAATAAGCTTACCATTGCACTTATTTTCACAGGTGAACTGGGACTGGTAGCACCAATCTGAAACATGGGAAATGAAAACAATTCAGTTAGGATAGAGTTTGATTGACAAGACACTTTTACACCACAATCTGTGATTCAATGCCAACAGCAAATAATGTAAAGAGAATAAACACATAAACATGATACTTCCAGTATGAGTCAGTTCCCTGCATTGTTGAGCTCTGAGGGACACTAACAAGCCTCAGCCTGTTGTGAGAGCAGAATGGGATGTTTTTTCTTAACATATACACAACTAGATCCGGAATTTATGTGTATTATGAGCTTTTTTATTAATAGTTTATTTTTTTCTTTACTGCAAACATTGAATTGTTTTCCATGGTTTAAGTCAGCTGTTATTCCTTGTCATACAAAAAATCTTAATACACAGGAATTTGTCTTCCTGTTCACAAAATGTTGGCGTTTGTGCTTTATCTTTCCGTGCTATCAGAATGAACACAGAGCCAATCTTTTGCATCAGTGAGGTCCCGTTCTCACATGTTTGTCTGAGGGTTTATTAATATTTCACAATTGGTTTGCATGTTTCCACCCCATGCTCGGAGACAAATATCTGCAGCTATCTCTCAAATCAAATATTTATGAAAAACACTCATGCCATTGAAAAAATACGGGGAGGGTCTCCTGCTCTGACTAGTATGAGGACGTCTCCTGGTGTTTGTGAAGGAAGTCAGTGCTTGGTTTCTCTGCCATGTTGGTAAGCCTTTTCCTCCTGCTCCTGCATGATAATAGTATTGAAAATAAACAAAGTATGTGGCCAAAAAAATTTGGGAGGGGGTTCATATTGTTTTCACGTGCCATCAGTCACTTTACTGGTACCTCTAAATAAAGGGATGCTAATTTCGTTTTTTTTTGTTTTTTAAATTCTTTGTTTTGCACATGTGAGTAAAGCGTGAGCACTGTGGAAGAGAAGAAACTGACAACTAAGGAATCTTTAATTACTCTGAGACCACAGCATGGGTGCTGAAGGTACTTAAAGATTATGATGACACCCGACCCTGATTCACCTTTTCTGCTCCACGTCTGGCAGTGTGGGTGGTGGCTGTGAAAATGTGTCACTTTCCATTCTCACAAATTTGCATTGAGGCTGCAGCTAAAATCTGTCTGATGAGGGCATTCAGGATTCACAGCTGTGTGAGTCATTTCAGATGCATAATTAGGTTACATCTGATAACAGTAATAACAAAGCTCATCAGTCATCAGTTAGCACCTTAATAAAAGCTGATCTGTATGAAACGAGACTGCCTCACAAAACTGCTCCTAAAAAAAGTTTAATTCTCACTAAATAATGTTTGCTAGTGCTTGTCTGTAATCAGTGGTGCACAGTAACTAAATACATACACCCAGTTATTGTACTTAAGTACAAATTTGAGGTACAAACTTGACTTATTTCCATTTTATGCCATTTCATCCTTTTACTTTACATTTCACAGAGAAATTTTATACTTTTCAATCCACCACACTTATTTGGCAGCTATTGATATTTGTTAGTAAGACAAAATATTCCAGAAAAACAAATGATGAGCTCACACCATCAATATGATGCTCTGTTACAGAGTCAACTAACAGTATAACTGTAACTTATGTATAAGTAATTAAAGTTAGTCCCATCTCCACCCACTAAAATACTATGAACAGAAATAATGACCTCTTAAAATATACTAGCATAACACTAATAGGAGCTAATCCACTGCTTTTACTGCTTTTACTGTTTTCACTCTTAGTACATTTGGCTCATTACTTAATACTGAGATAATATTTTCAGTGCAGGACTCATGAGCAGCTGTTTTGACAGTTTTGCATTACTGGGATTAGATGAGTAAAGAATACTTCCACTATCACTGTCTGTCAGTAGAAACATTTATTTTATGGCGCATAGTTGCTCGTTTTTTCTCAGCCAATCAGATTTCTGTCCGCACAATTTTTGACCAATCGTCGCTTGGCTTTGATCTTTTGTGCGGCGCAGAGCAAATGAACAATATGAATGAGTTTCAATGGATGTGAGAGCTCTGCCAAGAGGCCAGACTGGGGAAAACGTTACGGGGAAAACAAAAGGCAGCAAAAAGAAAAATAAACAGGCCTCGTCTGCCTGCACGTCGGGCAGAGAGAAAATGTGAGTGAGTACACGCTGACGCGGAGACGGAGCTTTTCATGCCATTGTGTTGGCGCACCATGCAGAGCCAGACATAAACTGTGCGGGTGTGGACGCCGCAGTTGACCTCCGACACACGGTTCAAAAGTAACGCAGACATGGAGACCGTGTGTGACCGTGACCCTTTTCTGCAGAAACGGCTTCAAAGATTCAGAATCCCCCAAGAAGCGGCCCGGTCCAGTTTCATTGTACTTTGTCAAATACATTCACCACAAAGTGGAAAACAGATTTTTAACCAACAAACATCACTTGTGTCTCTCATGCAGGCGCCTTGGACAAAACTCTTTGTGTGTCCATCTGCTGCTCCTCTGCCGGTTGAGAGTGTTTTTAATATTCTGGGGAGTCTAAATAAAAACTGCATCTCAAACTCAAACAGCAAAAATGACCGGAATATATCACAGGAAAACACAGACATCAACTCACCCTGATGCACAAAGTCTAAGTGAAGGACCGAGGGTGTCATTCAGACATTTTAGACCTTTCACGTCAGCGACATCGTCCTTCCGATGGCAAACGGTTGTCAAGTCAAGCAAAACCACAATTGACTCTTTATTCTTTTCATTCTGTGTGGTCGCATTTGCATAGATGGAGTTCTATAAAGCACAAAATTGATTATAAAGCCTAAACTGATCACATTTTAGAAAAGAGATATTTATCTCTGTTTGGAATTCACGAGAAAAAACAAAGCAGCGAAGCTTCGGTGACATTTTCTTCAAGATGTGCGCATTTGTTAATGACTCCGATCGCGCCGACCAAACAGCTCAGTCTTTTCGGTCAGCCGCCTAATTAATTAGGCTAATGCTAATCACTCTATTTGAGTCTTGGTGCCAAACCTCGCCGCCTTCCTGCGAAATTAACGCCTCGGAATCAGCCGCTGTGAATTTGGAGACATTGGCGGAGCGCAGCTTGGTGCGTCCCTCTGCGGCAACCGGGACGCAAACGGCTGTCATTGGCTCAGCGCGGATCTGAGCAGGTGCACGAGAGGGAGAGAGAGAGAGAGAGAGAGGGAGAGAGAGAGAGAGAGAGGGGTGTCCGGACCACAGAGGAGCTGAGACTCAGCTCGGTCCGGTCCGTCTGTCTCTGGCTCTCTGTATCCCATCATGCCCTTGAACGTGGAGCTCAGTCGTCAAAACTCGATTGGCAGATGGGCACGTCGGATATGTGGAGGAACGTCCCGTGCCACAGTGATGGACGGGGCAGGTGCGTGAGGAGAGAGCGTCACGCAGGCGGTTTTGGTGCGTGGAGCCTCTTTTTCATCTGGCGAGCTTTGGTGATTATTTGTCTGCCGAACATCTTTTTCCTAAAATATGTTTGGATTTCTGTCAGAGATTCCTGGGATTCAGCTTTCTAACCGAATAAAGTGAGTGACGCGGTTGAAAAAAATGTGGCAACAGACAACTTCACCTTACTGGACTCATTTTGATGTTTGTTTGGTTTTTGGGGGGGAAATATTTATTCACTTCATATTTATTCTTCGTTGTTAGAAAACAAGAAGGCCCAGAGCCATTATTCAAACATTAAAAATCTAATATACCAACTGCTTGCTCGGGCTATAAATAAATTGACCTCGCAGATTCGGATCAGGATTATCAGAAATAAAAATAAACATGCTGAAATTCTGCAGAAATAAACGAATAAACATTCTTTTCTTGGTGATTTTAGAAGATAAATTGTCTCTCAGTGTCTTAATTTCTCTTCCCACTCCCTTCAACATTTCTGTGTATCCAGGACCTGATCAATGGCAAGAAAATCTGAAAATAAAACGAGCATTTGTTTGGCCTATGTGCCAGCTGTGAATGAAAGCGGACTCACCTCCGGCTTCTGCGCACAGTGTCCAGAGGGATGCCAGCAGAACGGCCACGATCAGCTGCTGCATGTTGGAGCTCGACGGAGGGAAGGCTACACAATGACTTGTTTTTGCCAATGTGATCGCATTCTTGCAGGGGGTCTCATACTTATCTATCACCATACCCCAACAGGAAAGAAAGAGTGGCCCCTCCCCCTTCGGGTATCGCCTCTAATAGAGCTCCCCTCTGGTGCGTGGGGGCCTGTCAATGGGCTCCCGGTGTGCAGGAGCCAAACATTACTGCCGTGGTGTTGATAGGCAAACACTCCCTGGTGATTTGACAGCTATCTGTGACTCTGCTTGAGACTGACTTAATCAACGCGGGCAGCTCATTGTCCACAGGTAAACCGAGGTGGCTCAGAGTGACAGGATTAAAATTATTAGTGGTCCAAACCCCCTCATGTCTCGCGCCCCCTTGTTACCTTTAATTTAGGATGTTTGGAGTGTCAGCAGGCTGCCAGGCACATTGTCACGTTCTCTCATTCCAGATGTTCTTTCAACTTTTATGATATTTAAACTATCAGTGAATAGTTCAATCTTAAATTATTTTCCATTACCGTTACTCACTATTCTATTATCATAGTTTAAATAGCACACTGTACTGTAGTCATGGGCTCTTTTTTAATAACAGTGTTGCATATCCTACTCATTAAGTACAGCACATGAAATATACATACAGTAAAAAAAAAAACCCAACAACAACTTTCTCTTAACTCTCTCCTGTCAGTGTTATATTATTGATTTGTTGGGTCATTATAATTGATGTATTACATCTTAAAGGTACAGCTCATTAAAATGAATATGTTTGTTAGGTCTGTTAGATCCATGCAGTGCAGTAAAAACTATAACATTTCCACCTGACATATAGTGAAACAGTGGTAGACAGTTTCAAGAAATAGAAATTACAAAGTACTTTAAAATAATGCAAGAATAAATGTTTTTTTTCTTTTTTTTATGTATTGACTTTATTTCTCAGGGATAGTGCATATTATGAACATCACTGTAAATATGCCAGAATTAGCCAAGAAGCTAGTTTTCATCAGTCGTCCCTGGCCAGGTGTAGAATTGGTATATAAAAAAAGATAATAATAATAATAATAATAATAATAATAATAATAATAATAATAATACAAAATAAATAAAGTAAAGCATTAAAATGGGAGATTTACAATGAAAGCAGGACAAAGCAACATTAGAAGCTGAGCAAGTCACAGTGCAACAGAGCACAGACACACAACAAGCAAACACAAGCAAGCATGTATAACCTGTGAGTTACAGAAACAGACGAAAGCAAAAACAGACAAGGGCTATTTCAACCACAAGCAATGTAAACACAGTGCAAACACAATGTAAACACAATGTAAACACAATGTAAACAGCTACTTTTCACAACTGAATTCCTCCAAAGTCTCTGACATATTCGTATCTTTTGATATGATTAGAGATGTGCACTAATGAAAAATAAAGTTTTGTAGTTTTGACAGCATGAGTTTGTGATACTGACACAATGTGAGATATAACAGATGGACACACACACACACACACATGTACCTTCACCTGAGAGTCGGCACATCTAAAAGAGGATATCAGGTGAAACGTTTCAAAAGGTTTATTTTCCAGCCCAGTTCACCCGCCCAGGAAAGCTGACCAGTCAGTGCAAAGCTTTGCAAAAAAACCTCAACATCTCTTCTTAAACTTGTCACCTGCAAAGTTGAAGCTGTCACCTTTATTTTCATTCACTGAGTGGAACCGAGAATACCCTCCACCTGAATTATTGATCTCGCTGAGTGAGTACAGTGAGGGGACGTTGGCACAACTTCCTCCTAAAAACATGAATCAGCTTGTGTTGCTATTCTTGAAGACTTTTACTGGCCATGGAGAGTGAGCATGATGACGCGTGTGTGTGTGTGTGTGTGATTTCTCTGTGTTTTTATGTGTCTTCTACTTTTCACTTCAAAATTCTTATATGCATCAACTTCAATTTCGACACTTGGCCGCATGAAGAAAATGAGGGTTGAATTATTTCAGGAAGGAGTTGTAGTGGTTTACCAAAGGAAGTGAAGAAATTTTACCAGAGAAAATTCAAAAATTAAGAAATCCATGACCTAGAAATTTTGTAAAGATCTTGTGATAAGGTTTACCAAAAGTGCAGGTCTTGTTGCAGAAGAACCACTTTGTATTTCACCTAAAGGAAAAGCTCCATCTAGTGGACAAATAGAAGTAAAGCACTGGTGTTTTTCCCAGGAATGTTTTCCAGGGCAGGACGATGTGTCAGATTCATTTTGTCCTGATGTGTTTTTCTTGTTGTTCCTTCAATTTGTGGTTTGAGTTTTAACTGAATATGCAGAATGACGTCTGTGCAATCTGATACTGAATGATTGTTTTCTCATTCATCTGCTG
>JAQLOL010000006.1:3520302-3539349 GCA_029783665.1 Naso thynnoides
TGGATGTAAACAGGAAGTATAATGTTGACAAGAAGTTGCTAGGTTTACTATGAACCAAAACGACAGCTACATTTTTTGCCTATACATACTATTTTTATACATTTTGGCAAATCAGCATCATTAAATGTTTGCTTAATTATTGATGAGCAGTTTGTTTGCTATGTACCCTGGGATGTACAGACAAGTACAGCTCGATAAACTTTTATACTGACAAAAACTTAAAATGTTGAAATATTTCTTTGATTTCCACATGGATTTATAGAGGCCCACCCCCGATGAACATCCAAGATAATTATATTCTCAGGAAGTGTGAGTCACACTGTCTAAAAATGTTTAGATGACAACTGCTTGCATAATGTCTGTGTGTAACTTAAATCAAATCTGACAACCCTCCCGCTACTGACTGTCATTCAGCAAAAATTCAAAGCTCCCATTTCCTGACAGAGTTCTGACACACAGTGCTGAGATGTGCTGTCACACATGCAAGCCATTGTCACACAATCTGTTCATTTTGGCGACATGGTGGTTACAGTGTCTCTAGTCCGGCCTGATTCCCAGCCCTGCCCCGTCACGGCTCTCAAAAGCTCTCTGAAACACTGTCACTCACCACTCACTCTCTGAGCAACCTTCATGGCTCTTCATAGTTCCGCGGTTCTACAGCTATCTGCTGCCACAGACGTGTCATGCTATTTATGGCAAAGTATCTGTGACATACTTGTAGTTGCAGTTTATGTCCGACACCCTCCAGACGTTCTGTGTGTCGAAGCCCATCCTCTTCACCTCCATTTCCATTCTCTGACGCACGTGATCACCTGCACACACACACGGACCATAGAGAGAGTCAATTATTTGAATAATGTAAAGATTTTAAATAAATAAGACCTAATTGTCCTGAATTTCTACTGTAACGCTAAATCTTAATTGTTGTGTGTGTGACCTGGACGACAAAGATGAACGTGCTGGTCTTCATCATCAGCGCTGCCTCCCAGACACCAGGCATGATAAGCCAGGGCGAACAAGTCCTCCAGCCGAGATGGGTGAGCTATGGCCCGGTTCAGACGCTTGACCCACTCCTGGCATTGCTTGAATGTTGCAAAGTGGCATCTGTGGAGATGAGAAAGATTAATGAGATTCTACAACAAAATATCTCGTTACAACTTCAAGCATTGGGGACTGAGAAAAAACAAAACAAGAAAGTTAATTTCTTCAGCTGTTCAGTGATTTTCCAGCCCTTAAACAAGGGTATTAATATGGCTGCTTAATGATGAGGAACCGAGACGCTGCTGGCACATCTGCTGCTGAGAATCTCAAGGCTTCACTGGTTTTGAACTTTACAGATGTCCATGAACAGATGAGAATTTCATTCTGCTGAGAAATATAAGCAGGCTTTGGTATATTTTTATATCTGGACGTGTTTGTTAACAAGTGCAAGCAAGCTATATATGTGCCATCTGTCTAATGTTGGCGAGCGACCATGTTAGGGATTGAAAATGAAATTATCGCACACAACAGCTCCATTCCAACAAGTGCTACATAGCATACACGGATCACTTTTAAAATGGATCCAAACAAGAATAAATGTAATGCAGTTGGGACAATATTTTATCGAGGGCGAGGACAATAAATCTGTACTTTAAATCAAGCTATAAAATCCTGACCTACTAAACTATTTTGCCTGCACCTAAAACTTTTTAACTAACTGTATTAAAAATAACAGACAGGGGTAAGTCAGATAACACCGTAACAATTTGTTGACTTGTACGAGCTACCTAAAGCTGACACTGTTTTCCTAAAAGATCAGAATGAGTATGATGAGTATATGCTGTCATTTGGCATTTAAGAGGATTTAATAAACACAGCTTTGCATCTGCAAAGAGCAGCTAAAAAACATCTGAGTCCAAATCAGCGAAGCACGGGGCTGAATTTACAGCTGAGCCTGTGACTGTCAGACAGCTGCCGACATCTGCACATTCATGCTGATCCAGAGGTACGGGGAGGGAGCTCGATGGTTCTAGCCAGTCATACTACGCTGAGTTATAAACTTTGCAAACTCTGAAGATAATGGAATATTATGCTGATAACTAACACTGATAACAACAACGAAGTATGATAATTACTATCAGGCAGCAGCTGGAGGGGACAAGAGGCAGCAGGGGCGGGCGCAGAGGTTATCCAGGGCAGACCTTTGTACCAGGTTAAGCTGCAGTTAATGATTATTTTAATCATTGATTACTTAATTATGAATTTTTAAAAATTAAATGGTTAAAGGTTAAGTGTATGAACGTCAAAAAACTTCCGTCACAAGACGACGTCTTTAAAGGTGCAACATTTTAGCAACAATTCCAATAGAATTCCTGTATGGAGGGCAAATTAATTCTGTGTATCGTAATTATGAGGTGGCTGTCTAGTTTAAGCTGTGTTATGGAGGTACAAGGGTTTTAGGCAGAGTAAAGAACGTTGACAGGAAGACCAGACACTGTTCCAATACCAGGAGTTGAACTCCGGCCACCTGGATGAAAAGCAGGGATCCTGACTGCTGGACCATACAGCACCTGAACATTATTAATAATGCACCTCAAATAGTGAGCCATCAATTAAAATTGGCTCAAAGGATTAGATGACATTTTTAGTTAAAATAATGAGAGTTAATGAGAGTTGATGTTAAATGAGAGTACTTTACTTTGTTGAGTAGTTTTTAAAATCTGTCATTTTACTTAAGTAGGTTTTGTCTGAAGCATTGTACATCACTATATTTTAATTCACATCAGTCACTGAGAAAAAAAAAGCAGAAACAATAAGTTTCTCCAAGTTTTCTGTGATCTGGTGCTGTGACTGGGTGCCTGTAATGGTCCATCTGATTGGCTCTGGCTGACTGACTGCAGACTGCAGAAGGTGAACAACAATCAGTCGCACACACCCAGACAGCAAGGGGGCCTTTTTTTTTCACAGACAAGGAGCGGGATGAAGATAAAGAGCTGATATTAAAACCCACCACGACCCCCAAAGAGTAACTAAGTAACTTTTACTCTGTACATTTTAAATAAGCTACTTTTTACTTTCACCCAAGTACATTTTTACACCAGTAATTTTTCTTCTACTTAAGTAAAATTTAATCAAGGTAACAGTACTTCTGCTTAAGTAGGTTTTTTTTTTACTCTTTCCACCCCTGGCATTAATACACAATTCTGAAATCATAAGAGCTCGACAGAAAGCCTGTTGTCATGCTAACACAATGCAAACCAAAAGAAAAATTACAGAGTAGAAAAAAACATCCATCAGAGAAACTCACAGACAATTTAATGCTTATTAGCTTTCCAAACTTTCTTCATAAATAAATCACTATTAATAATCATAACAACAACAACAACTGTGACAGCACCTGAGCATGACAATACTGCACTTCCTTCCTGTGACTTACAGTGTTTAACTGTGAGGACACTAAATGTGATCTCCATGGTCACTGCTGTCATTAAGTAATTAAGGAGGAATGGAAAGTATGGAGGAGCAGGAGTAGTAGTATTACGTAAACATCATATTATTTTTTAGCTGCTTTTTTTAAACCTGGAAATATTGATCAGCGATTACGCCTGATAACGCGTGATATAAATTGTCTCCTTGTGGCGAAACAGAAATGACCTTCTACAGAACATTATGCATTCAGAAGTGTTGCAGATCTGTGTCACGTATGTACTTTGTTTGATGACAACAGCATCAATGTCCTTGCAGGATTAACATGACGTCTCTGGTGTGTGAGTGAGCTGCTCTGCTTACCTCACAATTTTGGAGTCTTTGCAGATGATGTGCAGCTGGAACATATCTCTGCTCTCCACGCTCTCTATTAGCCTGAGAGGCACCTGTAGGGGGAGACAGAGAGCATGTGTGATCAGTTGGATGGCACGTTGCACATCTGGACATCTGCACATCTGCAAAAAAGTAACCACCCTCTGGTTTAGTATAGACTTAGCGCGGGCTAGATACATATTGTAACTTTACTGCAGAGACGATGAGGCCTCTGTAGTATTTTAACTTTGTCTCTAGCTTTGTGTTATGATACCAAACAACAGCTATAAAATTGTTGCTCACACAAGGTTTTTGTTCTGCTTTCCTAGCTTTGAAGTTGTTCTATGAACTGAGGTGTTTACAATGGCGGTGCTAAGATGCTCAGATTTATGCAGTCACCCACGCATCTTCACTTTTGGTCAAACCTTTATGCAACAGCAGCTTGTGCTTCTTGTATGAATGAGAAAATACTATTTCATGCCTTAAAGCAAAAGAATTGTACTGCTCTTGTTAACTCTTGGAGTCAGCCGACACACGGCATCACAGCTCTTTGCAAAGCACTTTCAAAGAAAATTATTATCAGCCCAGTAGAGTTATTATAGTTCTGTATTTTTAATTTAGTATTTATTTATGAACACTATCTTATTTTTTCTCATGTTTAAGATGTTTTAGTTTCGTTTTTATTAGTTTCTGTTTTAGTCATGGTTTTTATTACATATGGAGAAAAGGTTTAAGAGGCTGAAAAAAGGCACAGTGATAAGCACAACAGACACAGATACAGTTTATGAAGGCAACTCGCTTTCAGTCACGTGAACATCCTTGTCTCGATAAACATGCACCAATGCTTCCACATGATTGTTGTGCTGACAAACAACACCTGAAGATATATAAGTATGTCTTTATTTTTTAAGCTATATTTAGTATGCATTTTTTTAAATTTAGCTTTGTTCTTTTTTGTTTTTATTTCAGTAACCTAAATGCTTTTTCAAAACTAGTTTTAGTTTTTTGTTTAGTTTTAACTATAATAACCTTCCAACCCAGTGTTACCACCGAGCTGAATATAAATTACAATCTGCCCCTGGTGCACTGTAATCATTTGCAGCGAAGAAGAGCTGAATCACTTAAGCTGTCGAGACTGTGGCAGAGGGTGGTGTTTTATCATATGGTACTCACAGATATCTCACTGTCCACACCTGGGTAGGTCTAAAACACAGTGACACGATGGAGCACACGGAGGAAAAGAGAAGGAGGGAGGGAAGACACAAGACAGGAGGAAATGGAAAAAAATATTAAACCAAAAAAATTCAGGAGACAAAAGGAAATGAAGAGTTAACAGGAAAGAAAACATCAAAGAGGTTGAAAGATGAAAGATAACCGAGCGGATTGTGGAGTGTGCTACTTGCAGCCAAATGGAAACCATGGAGAGAAAGACAAACATAGATGGGAGCAAAGGGCAAGAAAACAGCTCAGAAATAGGGGGAGGAGTGGGAAGGGGGGGGTGTGGGGGAGAGGTAGTGGCTTGCTGGCGTTCACACAGAGTTCATCTGTGCTGCCAGGGTCAAGGCAGGACTCTGCCTAGCAGGAAACCTAAAGTAAGTTGTGCGAAACTAAGCCGAGGTGAGGAGGCGTCCTGAACATGTGGGCGATCCGCCCTCGCGTCCTCCGTCTGCCTAAACCCCTGTCATCTTTTCCACATGGATTCTGCTTCTGGAAAAGATGACAGGGATTTGGGAAGAAGATGGAATTTTACTGCCGATGAATGCAAACAATTGGCCTGTTTGTCTTTGAGCAAGGCCTGACGTCAGCAAGAGCGAGCCAGTGGACATCAGTGCCAGCGGGGGCCGGGCCTCTGGAGCCTCGATACCACATTAAACCACCCCTGCCTGAAGATCAGAGGAGCCGCCGCTCCTGCGGTACCGTTCTGGTGCAAGCAACTTCGGACCAACTACTCTGGGATATTACAAAAATCTGCTTTCCAGCTAACCCATGCAAAATACTTGTTGGTTTATTTGCCTTGTTAGCACAATTATGTGTTTATAAAATTTATATGGGGGAAGGAAAAAAAGTCTGTGTGTCCAAACTACACATTAAAGCCTCCTCCCCCCTCCTGCTGGCTTCTGTAATGACATGGCAGCAGTCGAGATCATGCTGACACTCGTGCCATTTTGGACTGAAGAGAAACTCACTTTTGTGGTTCTTCTGTGTGTTTACTGTTTGTGACTTGCACTCACGTTGATGACAGAGTCCTTGAACTTGATGTGGAGCCTGTAGTTAGAGATGGCAATGATGGCTTCATCAGCATGGCCGAGATATTCCACCCCCTCCCCCTGAAGAACTGGGAATGGCACCTGTGGAGACAATGAACAACCAGATTGTTTAAGTTCAGGCAGCAAAAACAGGCAGAACAGACACTAATGCGGTAATACCAGTTTATTGTCAGACTTTATTATGTCTGCTGGGAGCATAATCATAACATCCACGTCCACATTCACACAGTCTACAGCCATGAATGCTGCCTGTGAGGCACAGAGTGGGGCTATGGGTGAAATGCTAAAATGGCAATGCTAACATGCTGATGTTTAGCAGGTACAATGTTTATGTTCCCCATTTTAGTTAAAAATGTTTGTATGCAAAAAATTGCAAAACCCAAAACACAGCTGCAGCTGATAGCAAAGACATTAGCTTTGAAGTTATTTAGTCAAAGAAAACGAAACCGAACAAAAAAAACCCCAACAAATTTGATCAGTTAGTTTCAACATGATGACTGCACAGATGGAAAAGTAAAGAATCACTAAAGTTACTACAATTCATTCTGAGAGGAACATACATGTTTGTACAAATATCGTGGCAATCAATCCGATAGTAACGGAAACATTTTACTCCAGCCCCAAAGGTAAACGGCACTGTGGTGTTTGATCACAGTCAGCTCATTACCAAAGTCAATAGGGTTCATTGTTTGGGAATAATGCATTAGGACCTCGGGGCTGATGCACATAGTAGGGAGTAAGAAAACTCCCATATGCTGTATCAGCTGATACGACATATATGATTTTGGCTGAATGGGGACATTATATGCTTGTGACAAAGATATGTAAAGTAGGCAGGATGTCTTACATTTTAACAAACTTTATTTCAAACATCAGTGCACTGAACAGTAAATACTTCACTTATTGGTTATTTAATAACAGACCATCGCCTGTTTAATGCGCTTCATAATTAAACCATTTCAAATCACCAGTCCAAACATTTTTTCCCACCATAAAGAGCAGTTTAAATATCTGTGCATATTGGAAAACATAAACACCAAAACTCATCTGCAATAGGCCAACCGATAATATCGACAAACTGATATATCTGTCAGGCCCTATAATGTATGTCTGTACAAACTTTTGTGTTAATCAATCAAACAACAACAAAAAGCAACAAAAAAAACTGGACCAGTCTGTAGCACTAGAGAGAAAATCAATGGATGTCATGAATGCTGTTAAAAATGAAGCATCATTTGTAATATGTAGTTATTCAGATATGAGTCTGGACAAAAGTGAAGGACCAGCCAGGTGACCGTCAGATCTCACGAGAGAGACTAAAATTTCCATCCCAGTGCTCACATCTTATTTTGCATTTAAAAAAGACAACTTCAACTTGTCAACAGATAAGAACTTAAACACTCCGTCACTGTTAGTCTTTGTTTTCTCACTTTTGATAAAAAAAATTTTTAATTTGTTTTATTCCAGAAAAGATCTTGTAGTGCAGTTTTGTATTGAGACCGCATCTGAAAACATAAAAAACCAAACCAAAACATGTTTGTATTGCTTAAAGTGAAGTATTGAACGTATTACTATTTCTCATATCCTTACTGAAACTCAAGTATCAAATCAGCATCAGTACTGAAATCTTTCAAAGAGCCAGCAATAAGCATAACGAACGGGAAAAATCATGCTTTCACCGTCCTACCTACGAAAACTAAACACCTTGAGAACAAAGCAAATATTACAGATATGACGTCATGGAGGAAACAGTTTGCATGTGTAGCTGTCCAATTAGTACATAGTACTTTTACAGAAGGACCTTTGTGAGCAAAGAGGGCGGGCTGGTGAGTCTAAATGAGCAAGCCGGCAGACAAGAGGCAGAGCTGGCAGGGAGACCGTCTGCACGACTGCTGATGGCACAGTGAGGATTCCCAAACTGTCCATTAACATTCTTCCTTCTACCATTTACTACAGTCCAAGCCAAGTCCAGGCTTTGGCTGAAACATGACCCCTACATTAAGATAATTGGTTCCCAACAGAGGTTAACAGAAAACATTTTTCATTTCACTCTGAGACAGGGCATTAGCTTCAAAAGAAAATCACGCAGAAGAGACAAACAGCTAGAGTTGCCAACTTTTAAACAATGTCTCAACTCCGGTAAAAGTGAAATCATCCAACCACTTTCAAGAGAGGGTCAATTTCACACTGACCACTTTGGTAGATCTTACTGTGCTGTTGTTTGTTGCTACTTTTGATTAGGAGGATTTAAAATTCTTCTACAGACACGTTTTAAATTATGTGACAATACTCTGATACAGTTAGAATTTTGTTAAGCAACATTTTCATACATAAAATATTAAAAACTCTCTTTGGCTCCACCCGACACTGCTGTGTGCTCCTGGCTGGCTGGTCAAAGGGTAGTGCACATCAAGCTGGCTAACTTTAGAGGAAATATGGAGATATTCAGCCACGTGTTTCAGTCTCGAGCCTAGTTTACACTGCTGCGTCTTTAATTGAAGACGCAGCAGTATTACTACGTCTCAGCCTTGCATCCTCACTAACCCTGCGTCTTAGCGGCTCAAAGACAGAGCAGTTTGAAGATGACAGGCCTCCCGTTTTATTTAAAATTTTCCGTCTTGGCGTCTCATTGTGGACAGCCCCAAAGGAAGGGGTTTGGAGCCTCTGGCATGGACACCCTTTGTGATTGGTCGCACCAATCAGTCAGACTCAGGTAAGGTGTCTTTAGAGCACCAAATGCGGGCTGTGTCGAATGCCAAGTGTCGTTAGTGTCTCCTATTTGTTTATGTTGTTGACACATCAGCTGTGCACTGGAGGTTTCAGATCTCTCTTCCTGAAACCGACTTTTGGATTTATTGCCTCTGAATCACAGATTTTTAGGGTAGTGTGCAAACATCTCTCCCCTCAGTAAAGGAACTGAAAACACCTTTTTTGTCACAACTTTGCACAAATATAAATCTGACATTTTAGGTGTCGTAAGCAAAGGAAAAACATCTGAGTGAGGATTTCTGGAGAGGATTTCTACGCTTTAACATAATGTACAGAAATCAAATCAAATTTAAGCATTCCTACTAGCTGAAATACTTAAGTCTGCTGTAAGATATGCTATAATGCTCAAACATCACTCTCTCACATCTGACAATTGAGGACTGAGTTACAACAATTCATTTCTCATTTACTCGACCTCTTTATACTTCTCTTAGTCATCACTTTCCCCTGGAAGGACTGACATTAGTTCTTGCTGCTTTAACATAATCATAGTCGCTGGGGACCACGAATTGCAACTCAGGTCTCGTTGTTAAGTTGCTGGTAGCGAGGACAACAGTGTTGCTTAGAGACAACATTACCTCATCCTGCATTAGCATGCACTGCTGAGTCACGGAGAGAAGGACCCACTGGTGCATGTTAAAAGAGGACATGTAGCGGGGCAGATGGGGGATTATGGTAAGATGTCAGAAAATCAGGCTTACTTGAAACAACATTAGCCAACATGGTTAAAAGCACAGTCTTACTAAATGCATGAGCACACATGCTAGATGTGATTGGTAGACCCATGAGGTCAGTGTCCAGTTTGTCAGCTTTTATGTTATTGCTCAAGACAATAAAGAGACAATACAAATAATAAAACTCTAAACCAAATCCAGGAACATCGTCATCTGGCAGGAGGTCAAAGGCTGTCGGTGCATCAGATTGTTGATGACTGTTAGTCGAGAGCTTATGTTAAAAAAAACAAAACAAAAACTGACATGTATTACTGCACCTGCTGTTGCTTATCTCTAACTGAAAATGTGTGCATGAGCTGGGACAGGAAGCATGATGAGGGAAAGAGTACGGCTTAACCTGGGAAATGGAGCACATAGTACTCAGACACCAACAGAGCCAAATTTAGGCTGCAGTCCCTCTGGCTCCCAGCACTGTGACTTCTATAAAATGGAATAACTAAAAACCCACAATACAATTTTGTATGCTTTTAGAAATAATTCAAGTCTTTGACTTAGCTTATTTTAAAATGACAGGCGGACAAACACAGCTGGCAACTCAAAAGAGCTGAGAAAAAAAGTTGTTGACAATGACAAAAATAAAGCTTCTATATTGCCTCGACAGCAGCAGACTTGACAAAAGCTGCTGCAACTGAGTCTGTATGCTGCTCTGCTGTGAAGGAAACTTAACATGTCTGGCTGAGAGTGCCATAGTTAACATGCTGTACTGACTGGGAGCTGCATTAAACGAGCAGTGCTCCAAAAGTAGGTGCATGAGTCACCAGCAGCCAGCAAGAGCAGCAGAAGATACTGTGTCACGTTCCCTCTGCGAAAGCCTTCAGCAGCAGAAATATTTTAAAAAAGGAGAGAGAAAAGAAGCGATAGAGGGAGAGAGAAAGACCCGTCAATATCACTCTCACTTGTGAGTCGTGACTTCCGGTTCAAGCAGCCTGCCTTTGAGGAGGAGCACGTGTGTGCACACACAGCTGCAAGCATGCACCACACTCGCACACACACAGGAATGAAGGCAGCACGTATTTAATATGGTGGTGTAGGGAATGCCCGTAATTTGCCTGCGGGAAAGCTGCAGCATGAGACATCAGCTGTCAGAGAAACTATCGCTGGGTTGCCTGCACAAAGAAGCACACAAAAGCAGAGACACAATGTGTGACTGCATGTGTGAATGCAGGGGGAGGGGAGGCAATAGAGTGCAGAAACATAGAAAGTGTTGAAAGGTGACTAAAATGAGAACAGTGTTTGGAGCAGAAACAGCCATGTTACAGATCCTCTCCAGTCCTCTCACTCTGCTTAACAGAAAATAAAGAATTTACTCTTCCAGGACCTTTAACTCACAGCCTGTTAATAATAATAATAATAATAATAATAATAATAATAATAATAATAATAAAAAGTAATCACACTTTTGTACAGGTTGATATCAGAGCTGAGTATTGGCAAGAACTTCACGATATGATAAGCATCACAATACAAATATATCACGATACATTGTGATACAATTCACATAGCGGTATGTTGCTATATTCAAAATGTAAAAAGAGATGCAAGTTACTGTGTATGATCTGAGGAGTCTTCATACATCACATCTCATTATATTGATAATTTCACTGCTTAATTGAGTCAAAAAAAAAAAATTAAATCAAAATTTCCTTTCCAATTTTTCTGGGGGATTGGAAAATTACCAAAAACGCTGATGTAGCTGCAATAACATCAAGATGAAAAATTAAATTTAAGGGCACTCTTGCACTTAAACTGGACACACTAACAGTGGACACACTGAAATTAAAAGTATGAAAATAAAGTTCATCAGTGTTCATTTGTGTCAATGAACTTTAAGGATAGGTTTTGGCAAAGACTTCACAATACAACACATATCACGATACGTCATGATACGATACAGATGTCACGAAAATAAATTTTGCAATATGGCCGTTTCAATTTTTTAGCACAGCCCTAGTTGATATTCCTTTGCAGTTCATTACAACCCAAGTAGAAACAAGCTTTAATTGAAAACTGTAAATACAGAAACAGACAGTGACCCCAGGCTGGGCAAACCTCTCCACCTTCCCTTTGTCCACTTCTCCAGACACATGACAACCACCAGACAACCAAAGAACACAAACTCAACGTCACAGAGGGCACAGCACACTTTGCTCATCACAATTTTGCTACTGGCGTTTTCTTTGTGAAACAGACTTAGAAATCCTGCTCACTTGAGTGACTGAAAGGCTTTAAAGCTGCCCTGTTTTTTGGTGGAACCATGTGGGACACAGCTCCACAATAAAGATACATCTCTAGACACAAAATCTTACTCAAATATAAACAGGCTGAGCATTAAAAGGGAAGTCCAGTTCACTGTGAGAGTCTTTGTTGAGATGACACTGAGCCAATACTCATTTCATTTGGACTGGAGGAGTTTATATTTAGCTAATGTACTCAGATCAGAGGAAGGACAAGATGATTCAAACTTTGAAACCTTGACAAAGTGATATAATTAACTACCTGTTCGATGTCCATGGGTGCCAAATTAAAAATTTTTGTTTTTAAACAAATACTGAATACAATTTTGCTTCTTAAATACAATGCCTTATTTATCGCGACCATGGCCAGCCACTGTATTCAGACGCAAATATATTGTTATCCACCATGTTGCCTGATTAAATTTTCCTGTGTTGATCACTGACAAAGAATGGCAGTGTCTGAAGTGTTGGGCATCGAGTCCGCTGAGCTGTCGCTTTTGCAGATATACCTTGGCAATAACTCTCTACTCAGTGGCAGCCCAGGTTTCATCAGTTTGTGTTTCAAGAGTGCTCTGCTGCCGCACCAGGAGCCAGCATTAAACATGAGGTCACAATCTGAAGAGCCGCACTCGGTCTTTTCACCAGCTCCTACTCATCAGCTCCACAGACGTGTAGCTGGACATCAGAGCAGACGAGGATCGAGGTTGTGCACTAGATCAGTAGTTGTCAGAGGTTGATGAAAACTGTTGCAGCTCACCTGAAGGCTTTCATCCTCCTTCACCAGCTCCTTCTGGGGGAACAGGTCCTTGGCCTTGATGTACTCCAGACTTGGAGGCCCTTCTTCACCCTGTCAAAGACATAATGCAGAGGTGGTCAGAGAAATACTTCTGTTATCATTTAGATTGATACAGTTGGGTGGAACACCACATGAGGATACAAGAAATACAGACATACCCCTGATCCAGTAAGGTTTAAAGGGAAAATATGTAAGATAGGAGGCTGCATATCCCTAGATTGACCACTAACTAAAGCTGACTATACTCTGCTGTGGCTCTCTTTGGCTGTAGCTTAACAGCTAAATTAGCCTTGCACCTAGAGGACCCGTTACATGACTACTCTGCCCGGACCAGGAGCACCGGAACACAGAGAGTGTTGGTGTTTACACCACAGGCAACAAAACTGGGCACAACACGTCCCATCAAACACAGCTGGTTGGGGTCCGAACCCACCCTTAAAGAACAACTGAGATCAGTTTAACGACAGGGACTACTGAACATAGTCACACTCTGTAATTTATGTCAGGTCCAACCAAAACTCTACAAGAAGACACAGCATGTGTGGACAGGAGAGGCGTGAAGCGGGAGAGGGGTGAGAGGATGATCAGGCATCAGTCTGGATTTTCACATCCAACTTGGTGAGTCACCATTCATGTCAACTAAACCAGAGCTGGGGATTGCTGGAACAGTGGAAATAAAAACCAAGATGGCTGTGGTGAGTTTAATATTCCTTTTGGCAGCATGGTGGCTCAGTGGATAGCACTGTCACCCCACATCAAGAAGGTCCTGGGTTTGATACCCAACTAGGGCAGGGCCTTTCTGTGTGGAGTTTGCATGTTCTCCCCGTGCTCGCCTGGGTTTTCTCTGGGTACTCCAGTTTCCCTCATTGCCAGAAACATGTATATACATGTATAACATATAGGTATAGTTCTCCTGACCGTGCCCTTTGACTGCGGCACTGTTCGACAGCTGGAGTTCGTTCGTGGGTGACATGCACTGGTTACCCACTGCTTCTAGAACTAGGGTGGGTCAAAATGCAGCGGACAAATCTCATTCATTTACTCATTTATTTTCATAACCGCTTATCCTTTCGCAGGGTTACGGGGGGGATGGTGGTGGAGCCAATCTCAGCTAACACTGGGCGAGGTCAGGGTTCACCCAGGACAAGTTGGCAGTTCATTGCAGGGCTGATATATAAAAACAAACAAAAGCTCACATTCACACCTTTGGGCAATTTAGAGTCACCAATTAACCTGCATGTCTTTGAACTGTGGGAGGAAGCCGGAGTACCTAGAGAGAACCCACACAGACATGGGGAGAACATGCAAACTCCACATAGAAAGAATGTACCCCAGCCAGGTATCGAACCCAGTGTCTAGTTGTGAGGCAACAGTGATAACCACTAAGCCGCTGTGCTACCCTGCAGGACAAATCCATGTTACACTATGTGCAACTGCATGCGTGACAAAAAAAAGACCTTTCCCTCTTCTTCTTCTTGTTTCTAGAGAGTTCAAATAAGGTGTGCCTAATGATGAGTAAAGGAGGCAATTGAGCTCAAGACAGGACAAGCCCAGACTACTGTAGCGTGTTAGCATGCTAACATAAGCAGACATCTTTACAAAGCAATACAGACGTTTTTGAGATACAATCAGAACTGTTATAGCCTTGCATATCGTTATCAATGACAGTTACTTTTTTATGTTTTAAACTTACATTCTCGCCTTTTCAAAAACATTTCTGCTTTAAAAATACCAATGTGGAACACCAAGGAAAAAAAACAGACAACCCCCCCCCTCAAAAAAAAAACAAAATACTGTTAAAGTCACTGCAAAATTAATCTTTCACACTTTCAAACTCAGAGTTAATATTCTCTCTGTTCTTGCGTTTAGCATTTATCAGGGTGATTTGCCTCTGATGTAAGATGCATGCCAGCTGGAATTTCACAATCTTCACAAACTTACTCAAAGCAGTCACGTAGGAGATTAAATATTGACTATGAGAGATCCCAAATTACCTTTAAATAGGGTGCACATGCCCTTGTTATTTTAAAATGTTTACCACTCGATCCTAAACAGAATTTCCCCTAAATGTTTATTATAATGCTGAATGAAAAATGAAACTTTTACATATTTATCCTCTGTTTGCTTTGGCACAGTGCAGGTACTTATTGCATGTGGAAGAGATAAAGTATTTGGCATGAGATGCCAACGAGCTGTAGACTTTGAAACTGGGTGTTACACTCTTGTGCAAACAAAAAGTTAGTGGGGCTTAGTAAAAGAGTTTACATACTTGCACACCTGCTTTTCATAAGTCATCTACTGACATTGAATGACATTGTACAAAGTCCTAATGAATCCTTGCTGGGGTTACTTGTGATACCTAATAACCAAATGTTTCTACAACTGCGTAAGAGGATCATTATGTTTAATCTAATGTTACATTTCCACGGTTGCAAATAAAATATCAAAATGCAGTTGCATTTAGTTATAATGGATGGTTTGCTAAATAAAACTGCAACACCTCAGAAGCAGAAGAGATGAGACTGAAAGTGGAACATAAAGGGCAGTTGACCCTGTCCTTTGCCTGCAGTGCCTTTGCCCTCCTCTCACACTGTGCAACTGCTTCCTGAACACGCAGGTCATTCTGAAGAAGGACAGCAGTCAATAAATAAACTGAAGAAAACACCCTTGCTCTATATTCTTTTACTCATTTGTAAACAATCGTATTGACGCACACATAAAGTGGATTTACATGTATGCTAGTGTCCTAGTTTTGAGTCTTTGTGTTTTCAGGAACATTGAGTTACACATACAAGGAGCAGATTTTTATCTCAATGATCCAAAGTTATGATCATCTGCTCTGACTTTTGCAGGCATGTCACCTTCACATCCAGCCTCTCTGAGTCATCTGAGTGGTAGGATGGACCCAGTTTGATTCCTGGCAGCCTGAACACTGTTCCCTTTGCTTCTCTCCTGGATTTGGCTTCTTCATCTGAGTATGGCTGTATGATGATGCTGTTCCATAATGAAGCAGCAATAGACTCTTAAAGGGGAGCCAGAGGGAGCCAGAATGTAGTCTCCTCTCCTTTTTTCCCTCAGTGGACTACATCTACTGAGACAGGTTGGTCTCTTGCTAATAAAAGACTTGTGTCCAAGAACAAACAACACAGAAAAAATGTCACACACGATAGCAGGAAACCCCCTGATGCCTCACCATGCAGACCTCCTGCCATGTTTACAATCATTACAACTGTCACCCAAAGGTTCAAGCTGGTGATTAAACCACATGATAAGCATACCACCCATTGATAACAGATGGGAATAGTGTTCATACAGTGATAACTCCTCCTCTACAAGTCCCCACCTTGTCACCATTTGATCTCAAGGGCACAGAGATCAGAGGAATATGATAACTAAAGTGTCATTCATCAGCTTTTAGGGCTATTTTTCAGGGACAGTAATAAGTAAGTTTTTTTTCTAAAACAAGCAAGGTCAATACGCGAACAGTCTTACTGCACCTGCGTATGCAATAGGTTGTGCATCTCTACACCTTTACAGTGGGCAATAAAATTCCCACAAACACACACACACAAAGATGAGTTCTTCGCTCAGGTGTCATGTCCACAGTTCGGCAGGCTTCTCAGGCTTCTCTCCACCAGATTTTTTTCTCCTCTCTCTACTGTGGTGTGCTGCCACTAGAAACTGAAAGTGAAACTTAATTCTGGTCGGCTTCTTCCTTTATTTTTTTAACATATCTAAAGTTTGAGAGAACAGTTTGTAGGAATTTTCATCATTGACTTTTATCAATAAGTAAGTGCATTGGCCACCGTACTAAATGATTTTTATTAAGGCTGTCGCTGTTTTTAGCCCAACATCGTCAGACCTAGTTGCGAATGTAGTTGTGTTGAGCCCACTCAGGTCCAAAGAACATCTGTTTGAATGGGAGGGGGAAGACGCATATCTGCTACGCTCAATAGACTGAGTAAGTTCACCTTTACTTTTTCTCTTTCTTAACCAATGCTCTGTGTGGGGGCAGGGCAGGACTCACCAAAGTGGGCCTCCCTAAAAACATGCCATTTCATTTCATTTTTTTCTTTCTTTTGTAGGCGTGGCGGCAGAGAGCAAGGAGACCCTGCCATCTTCTAACTACACTAATTTATTCTGTTTTACCGTGGGCTCACACCAAAAGCTTCATGAGCGTCAAAGGCAGCCAGAAGTCATTAATTTTCAATGAACGCTCATGACGAAGGAGGTCTGGCGCCTTGGCCGCAGCGAGCAGCGTGATGCCAGCAAGCTGAGCGACCACTGGCGTCAATTAGAAGCTGAGCAGAGCTCAGATTTATGCAAATGAGCAGCAACAACGCAAAGCAGCAGTCAACTGCAAATTGGGATGCGACTGTCTTTCCACAGCAAAAAAAGTTCATAGCAAACATCAGTTCTTTCTGATCAATTCTGTATGATGCTTCACTGTTTAATCTACCAGGACATGCTATGCAACGAATGCCGATCATGTGCCAGTTAAACTAAATGGATAAAGAAGTACACATATTGCTTTTTACAATGAATACAGTAGTTAAAATAAATCAGTACGGATGATCACAGCTGAACGTGATGCCTGCCCTGGCAGCTAGAGGGGCTGGCAGCGCAGGGTGTGCAATGTCAGCGACCTGAGTGCCCACAGGCACATTTGAAGCTATTGGTGTGAATCCAAAGTTAGTCAACAGTGTTTGCTCATGGCAGCCATGGAGGTGAGTGTCAAGACTGTGCCAAACTGAAATGTGTACACTCCTTGACAGATGCTCCAACATTAAGTGCTGTCTGATGTTAATGTGGGCCTCATTTCCTTAAGATAATGCCTTTATGTCGATGCTTAAGATGAGTTTCCATCTCTGTGTAAGACACACTCAAGGTGAAAGTGAAGTGAAAGTTTCTGTGTAGCATAATGTTGCATTTACATAATGTCAGCAGAATGGGAAGAACAGAAAAAAAAACCCTCATTGCTTTTTGGGAGTTATCACGGTACACAGATTGAAAGGTGGTTAGCTCTGCAGTTATACCTGATAAACAGCCTAAATTAACTAACTTTATTGTGTCCCCTGTTTGTAGTGATAAATAACAAGAAACCACACTTACATAAGGTGCATTGAAAACTTGAATATATTACTGTTAAGACTGAATTTCTTCTAAATGGAACTGCCAGCAATGATGACATTGAAGCAATGTTTCTTACAATTTGTTCCCAATATGCAGTGCTTCATCAAGTGGAAATTATTGTGGTTTTCTTTACAACTCAAAGGTTCACATTAAACACTTTTTTCTTACCCAGCTGCTTGTAACTTCCATCTAAATGATAAATAACTGTCATATAAATCTCAAATAAACATAACATGAAAAATGCAGCATAAGAACAAGTCAACTTGTGAAACGCAAGTCAACTTTTATTTTGAAGTAGTCACCGGAAATACAACAACGTGTTCAGTTAACTTGGCTAGCTGACCACTATCCATTATCAAGAAAATGCTTGCAGAGCAAAGCAAAAGTCACTTTTAGCATTTGTTGACAGCGGATCATTTTTAAATAATGTCTGGGAGCAGTTAGATATCGTCTGTGAAAGTATTGGAACAAGAGGAAGCTGTAAGATAAAGATTCGCAGGCGACAGGTGAGCTAACAAACTCCTTCTCTTTCATTCAAGTTTTTAATTTCCATTTAGCATCTGAAATATTGTGAAGTACATGCTTCTTTGTTTCGCTTTGAAAACTAATCCGGAGCCATCGTCCTGCCGGTTAAATCTCCTTACTCGTCATAATATGAATAAAATGTCACTGTGTCTTCAGCAACTCTGTGCTGTGACTCAGCTGCTGGCCTCGCTGCTGCTGCTGCTGTACGGACATGGCTAAAGAGGCCTGCAGCGGGTTGTAACATTAATTGTAGAGTCTGTCCGTCTGTCCAACAGCATTGCTTTTCAAAAGGCAAATTGACAGTGGGGCCGGTAGTCAAGTAATGTAAGCGGTGTAAGCCGCACCACCATGTAACACCAGGAACATTGACTACCGCGGCAAGCCCTCAGCCAGGTTACGTTGTCATCTCCTGCCTCTGCCATGAGCTGCTGGTCAGTGCGTCTGTTAGAGGCCTTCAGAGAGGATGCAGTGTGTGCGGCGCTCGCTGCTGGTTACGATGCAGAGCTGCGCTAAAGTTAAATTTGGTTTAACAGCGCAGATCTGCACTTGTGCTGCTCAACACACTGACTGAAGGCTATTCACAGTCTGAAGTCTGTTAGCTGTTCAAACATATAGCAGAGAGATAGCCTGGTTAACCATCCACTTCCACATCGTTTCACTTTGTGAGGACCGTCAGGCCACTCTCCATTGAGAAATGTTTGCATCGTGGTGGGCGGGACATTTTCAACTTCGACCAATCGCTACTGCTTGGTCATTACGTATGTTATAAACTTTTGCCGAAGCCCGTCAGAAGTAACGCTAAAACATCG
>JAQLOL010000006.1:3576652-3587541 GCA_029783665.1 Naso thynnoides
CATCACAAAATGACATATTTCATGAGCTGATGGTTTTGGGCTTTATTTAAAATGAACACTATCTGATTTTGTTTATTTATTTTTTTTAATATAAAATCTGCTTCACCCAAAGTGCTGCTATAATTCAGTCATTTCCATCCATCAGACTCGGAGACCTTTTGGACATAAAAGATAACAGATGAGGAAACCCTGATACTTGCTGGGGGAGGCTCCGCTGACACATTCAAACTGAGGTATTAACACAAGGGATTGCGGCACAAAATTTCTCCATGATTGTCCAAAATATCGAGTTCAAAATGAATCCCGCTTCAGTTCTCGTATGCTCTCGCTTGTCATCGACAGGCCCTTTTAGTTCTAATATTTAAGGAAACAGGTTGAAGCAGGAAAAGGCACCACACATATTGTGTTATAGGTTCACTGTGTTCAAGATTTTGCCTCTTTGGTTAGAAAGGTAAGAGCTTAACGTGTTGGGAGGCTCATGATTTAGGATTATGAACAGTTTGATGAATAAGGCACATATGTGGCTTCAGGTAAGTGCTACTGATTGCAGGACCCGTGAGCTCTTTGTCTGCTGTTTGTGCTAAGCTAAACTGTATCTGAAGTCTGACTGCTTTCACATTTTCACTTTAAAAGAAAAGACCCCTATATAACAGATTTCCTACTTGTCTGACCTCAGATTATTTAGTGTAGTGTTTAATTTTTTAATGTTGTTTTCAAGGCATATAAACACACATTTCTGTCTGTAAGTGGCTAAACGGGAGAGGAGGGAATATAAGCTAACAAAGATTTAGACCCTGATTGTGTTGTTTGTCGTTTGCTAAGATGGTTAACCAGTTGAAAAACTTCAGTGTGAGTTTTAAAACAAAGTAAACACTGTATTTGATTTCTGATATAAAGTGAATCTTCCTTCAAGTGCTGCAAGCTCAAAAGCAGGGATTGGCAAGGCACGTTTACCCCAACAGGATTGTTCACTGCTTATCATTACTGTAACTAAAATGAATTCCCGTCTTTCCAGTGTTCGATTGTTCCTGAGTATGTCTCAGGCTCTACCTACCCTACAGTTTCAAACATGGGAAAAACACATCAAGAATTTATTCAGCTGGTGCCATAGCAACACACTGAGCTGATGCTTGGGATTATAAGGTCAATCTAGCATGGCTTTACTCCAGTTATTTAATTAAATAGTCTCTACATCTTTTCTAAGGCTGCAGCACAGAGCATTTGTCTAGAGCTTTAGTTGCTGGAGGACAAAGGGGGATTCAATGGTGAATTAGGAATTCAAGAAGTAAAGGATAAGTTTGTGATCCATGTGATGAGTCCTTATAAGTTTGCGCTGATCAGGGGTTTAACAGCACTGAGGTCCAACATGTGAAGTAACCACTGGCAAAAGAAATGACAAGAAGACAATAGCTTGTAATGACGGCAAAATAATTCAGTCAAACTGGTTCATTGTGAAAGATGAAAAATATTACACCCTGCAAAAAAAAGAAAAAAAGAAAAAAAAAGAGAAAATGATCCTTAACATAAACAAACATATTGAAAACAGCTGCCATTATTGAAATAATGAAAACAAGGCCCATGCATGGCTCAGCAACCTCAGTGAACGGTTGTTATTTGAGAGGCTGAGCATCAACCTTTCTCTCCATGTGGACAGGTCTGACTTTTGTTTAGGTTTATGGGAGCTACATGGTTGTGATTTAAAAAAAAAAAATCACTACAGCAGTACCTTAAAGACCCCATGTGTGAGGCTTATTAAGAAATCTGAGCTGAGGTAGGCTGGAGAGAAAAGCTTCTCTCAGCTGAGACTGGACTCAGCAAAGGAAGACAAAGATCACGGAAGTTAAAGTAAGTACCTCTAAAATAAATCAAGTTATTTTATAATAGAGTGAGCTATGCAGAGCTGGAGTCTCACTTCATGAGGGCTAAACACCCGATGCAAGGATCATCTGATAATTGTCACTAAGGAGCATGGGAACCTGTGTTGGTAATGTAGATTTTTCCTATAACTGACCAGGAGAAAAAACAAAAAAACACTAGACACCCTTTGTGGGGTATGAGTCGTTTTCCCAGCAACTCCCAAACACTTAAATCGTTCAACATATTCTGATATACCATTTTTTTTGATGGGTTCAGCATTATTCTAAAACCTTAATATGATTTAATCACAATAATTTCACTGAATAACGTAACTAACTCAGCTGAAGGAGCCTTTCAGCACGTGAGCTTTGAATCCTGGGGAAAGCTGGGGAATCATCTTAATGAAGGCATTTCTGGTGGAATTATGTGGAAGACATGAGAGTGATAGCCAATGAGAGGCTTGTCCATTCTGGCTCCTGTGTAGCAGCGTGATAATGGGGATGCAACAAGTTCTCACACACCAGACTCCTCTTCTGATCCTGCGGGCACAAAGAAAGCTCAAGTCACCTTTAAAATATGATTAAAAAAACAACAACAACAAAAAAATAAAGGACATAAAAAAATGTCATGCAGGTCTAAAAAGATCATTCCAGCTATTTTTTTTTTCATCTTACATTTGTATTTTGTCATTTTCACCCAAAATGATCCCCTATACCCAACGGCTGGTCATTGTTTATGATAAACTCGTAAGACACCCACCCTGATTTTGGTGTAATGTTTGACAGTACAAACAAATGTCTGTGTTGCGCTCAGCTGCAGGGTTGTGGTGGAACCTGCAGGGTGGTCTGTCCATAGAGGTCCCAGGCCCCAGGAGCTGAGGCTCTGAGCGGGCCTGCTGCACCCTCTTTTGCCACACAACATGAGCTCCGGCACAGCAAGGCCACTCCTCCATACCTCCAGAGTCCAGAATGAGGGGCACGGGGAGCAAGGCAGGGTGCAGCTCAGGAGGAGAGCAGCAGAAGCCTGGGCCCTGACCATAGTGGATGTGGATGCTACGGTCATCCTGCAGATCAAGGCTCTGGTGGAAGCGAACAGAGGGGCCATCAAGCACACAGCCACCTACTCGCCCAAGAGGGGCCGGAGGGTGTCCATGTCCCTGGTGGCAGCAATGGGGCTGAAGCTGTAAGGGGATTGGGGACACCAGGACAGGAGGTCCTGTAGGGCTGCTGGGGTCATGGTCCTGGCACTCTGCCACAGGACTGGGCCTGTCCGTGGGCTCTGGCTTTGGGCACTGGCAGGGGCTGTGCTTAGGAGGGCAAACAGGTGAGTCTTTGTCCAGGACAAGAGCAGACGGTGCAGCTGCAGCCCCCTGATCCTCATCCGAGCATCTGCTCTGGCCCTGGCTGTGCTCCCCCTCCTCATAGTGGTGGTGTCTGTGGCGGTGGTAGTGGATGTGGCTAAACACAGTCTGTGGCTGCTCTTCGGGGCAGCCTGCTTTGTTCACCACAGAATCCAGAGACCTGGGCCGGGCCTGAGCACATGCCTCCAGGCTGTCCCTGTGAGGAGCGTGCCCACGACCTGGCCCGTAATACACAAATGGATCGTAATCGCTACTCAGAGAACTACGGAAGGTGGACCAGCTTCCATAGACCCCCTGCAGGGACACGTCAGTACAGTTGAGAACTGAGTCGCTGGAGGAGCCATGGCATGGTCCTGAGCTGGAGTCACTTGCCGGCCCATCAGCCAGGTATCCACTGCGCTCTGTGTGGTAGCTGCCACCGGAGCAGCTGCCCTCATCCTGCCGGCTATGGGCTGGTGCTCCGCGGGGTTGTGGTGGGACAGACAGCGCATGGTGCAGTCTTGAGCTGGATGCGCTACGTTGTGCTGGACAGGATGAGCGATAGTTGTGGCAGGACCGACGAGGGTTGTAGTGGTGGGTGGAAGTCCTGCAGTTACCTCCAATCCTGTGTGGTCTCCCAGGAACTTCTGCAGGAAGGTGGTACCCACAGCTGGAGCCAAGTGGCCGGCTAGTGAGGAAACGTAGCGTTCGAGTGTCCCTGGGAGAAGAGCCAGTGTAGTGGCCCAGAGGGGGATAAGGTCCAGAGGGTCCACGATGATAGTGGGGCCTCATAGAGAAGGGGATGGCATGCTGGGGGAAGGGGTGGTTGCGTGGGCTGCTGTAAGGCTGAGCGTGCAGGAAACCCTGGCTCTGCTCTGGACTCTGCTGGTGTCGGTTCCTCTGGGGCTGCCGCTCTGTCCCTGTGGGCCACAGCAGCAGTCAAAATACAAAACTCTCCAGGTTGTAATAACAGTAACTTTTATTTATAGAATACTTATCATAGAGGATTCAATAAGGGGTTAAAAGTTACAGAAATGGCTTGTTCTGGTGCAAAACATGCCAGAGTTGTTATTAATTAATTAATTTATATTGTGCATTTATTGAAATCTAAATTAAACATGCGTAATAGCAAAAAACTATAATTATTCTTTTTGACAATGATCAAACAATTTAAAAAAAAAGCCATGAACAGGTTTCTAGATGGTTAAAGAAAAAGATGGGTGCTTTTTTTTGAAAGGTCTTAAAATTTACTGAATTCCTTCAGTCTACAGTCGTCCATACTTTCTTTTTTTTCAATGAAACTGGAACCATGGTTTTCCTCACCCATGATGTTGTGCATGCAGAGGGGACAGGTGCGGTGTTGTAGCAGCCAGGGGTCGACACAGTCTTTATGGAACTCATGAGCACAGGAGATGATCCTCAAATGCTGGGATAAAAAGAAGACAAGTCGAGATTTCAGGTTAAATGGCTGATAAAGTCAACGAAATCTGTGGATACCCGGTGTTCCTTAATCCTCTCCTCATACCTGCCCATCCTGAAACTCTTCCAGGCAGATCGCACAGACGGGGCTCGAATTTGAGCTGCTGGCTGACCCCCAGGCAGCACGGTGGCGCTGAGTACCTGAGCAGCCCTGGGAGTTGTAGGTTTTGGTCTCCAATCGGCTAATGGCCCGCATGGTTTGCTGATGGACAGAGTCCTGCAGGCACAAGAAGTGAAGGTCAGAAGAATCCTTCATGGGATCTCCAGCTGAGCTGAAGAAGATCCACTGAAACCCTTCTTTCTGTGAGCTTTACTTTTCTAAAAGCTTTGTTAATTTCACTCACCCAGGTTCTGTTAGACTTGCACTTGTATCGGAAAGCGAAGATTAGAACAATGGTCAGAATGGCTAAGACGATGGTGAGCAGGATACCCACATCATAGTGTGGCTGAAAAAAAGAAATGAAGATGGAGAGAAGAAGAAGAACAGAACAAATATTTACTTTAAGTTTTATGAACTTAATGGTCTACATGTAAGATTTAGTGGCATCTAGTGGTGACCTTAATGTTCTTCTGCTATCCACCCCTTCGAGGTGTGTGGGAGAACCTGCGCTGGCTGTGAAACTAGGAGACTACAGCCACGTTTCCATAAACGTACTTGATGCACATTTTAAAATATCGCAGTAGAATTGGGAAATGGAAACAGCAAAATCAGAAAAAACTTGCTAATTTGCAAAAAAAGTTTTATTCTTGCTCGAGGTAGTTTTTGCCTTTTTTAAGAAAAACAATAATTGAGCAAAATGGGAGATGGAAACTGTCTGTCGAATTAATATTTATCTGCTGTTCTCGTCCCCAAAATAAGTAGCAGGCTAATGTTAGTACAAAAGTCGCCGTCTTTCTGGATATACCCCAAATGCGTGAAAACATGGCTGATAACAACAACAACAACAAACAGGTATGTGTGGAGCGACTTAAAGACTGAAGAATCTCTAAATCTCATCCAATGAACTTAACAATAACAATTAGAAATGGAAAACAGCGACGGAATGCTACCACGTTTTGTTTCTGGTCTGCATTCTCTATTTCTACTGTTTATTACTTCCATGTGTAACATTGCCTATCCTGCCATCCTTTGACCAAACTACACTACACAGCCTAGTTTATTCTGCACTAGACCAGTTCTTGGAAACTAGCCTGACTACATCCTCCTACTGCTCAGCTCAGTGTCCCTGACAATCAGTCTGGTAATAAGGCCTGTCTTTAGAATTGCACAGACAAATTTTTGTCTGGACCAATCAGCGACCAGTGGGAGTGGCTAAGTTTCGATGACGTAGAAGTCAAACGCTTGTTCGCAGTAGTTCATTCATGGCGGAGGCTTAAAACTTTGGTTTACCAGGCTACCAAAAACTCCTCATTAGGGAAAACTACAGGACATTAAAAAAAGGTTTTTTTCTGACCAGATGCATAGCAACCTTTGGGACAGGAAATGCACTGCATTTTGGTGATTACTGCCTGCTAGGATTCAAACTCTGCAAAGAATCCCCAGACCCGTGACCAGACCCTTTTCACAAAGTGAATTTATTCGTGAAGTGAATTATGGGTCGGCTTTACCAGGCTAGTTGAAAACATTCCTAATTAGATTTTTCTGTTCGGTGAGGTTTAACAAGTTTGCTTTTATTTGCTTCATAATTAATTAAAGCATGGCTATTGTTAGGTTTGACCATTCTGGGTTTATTTATGTTTATACACTCATAAAACCCTACTTATAAATATCATATCCCATTACTGCCATCATCCACAAATTGTTACCCCTACATTCTACACACTGGACCTTTCAAAACACAATAAAATACTGTAAAAAATCCATATGAAGTGAAGCTCGGCGATGACTTGGTCTTTCAGATCTTGCAAGTCTGTAAAATATCCTTTAAGAAGTCATGGGTGAGGCATGGGATCCATTGCCCACACATATCATAACCCACATCTGTTTCCCACGCTATACTCTCTACACTGGATGCTCCGTTTGCATCTAAACATCCAGGACGCATCAGTACATTCTCACATTTCACACCAAAACAACATTAAACACAGAACCTCAGTTGGCCTCTCAGCTAACACGATGTGAAACCTCACAAGCTTTTTCTTATGAATTCCCTTCTGTTCTAAAATCACCCAGAGGGTCAAATGTATGTGTGTGTGTGTGTGCGTGTGTGTATTTCAGTGCTTACCCATCTAGGCTGCTCCACCATGATCTCGATGCGAACTTTGGCCTCCTCGTTCTTGTTGACCAAACCCATTAACTCCTCAGCATCCTCCGCCTCCACCAGCACAACTGGACGGGGAAGGGAGTCTGTTTCTCGTAGCTGTGTGCGTGCGCGCGTGTGTGTGCGCACAAGATGGTAACCAAAGCAGAAAGAGAAAGACACAACAATATGAATGGGACATTTCTGTGTTTTTTCATCTCAGATATTCCATCAATGAACAAAGCTTGTAGCTGTGTCTGCACACTCACCTCAGCAGCAGCATTGGCGTCATCACTGACATCAAAGATAACAGCCTGAGCTCCTTTATCCAGCGCCATGCGAGCCTGAAGGAGACAACACAGGAGAGACCAGGTAAAAACCAAACACACAGACAGCAACTAGGGCAACTTTAAACGAAATTATTATGCTTGTGTGATCTGAATAATGGACGAAGATGACACGTTCAGCAGGAAAGCTTGTCACTCAAGCAACAGAGATCATCACTACATGTGGGATTGTGCACGCTCTGGTTAATGTCGAAGAGCATACAGGTCCACTGAGCGTCTTAAATCACCACTAGGTGGCAGTCATGCACTGAGCCTCAGGACTCCCAGCACAGACAAACACAGCTCCTCCTGTCACTTTTCCACCTGACTCTGGAAGCCACACAAAGGCCATAAAGTGTGTTACCAGGAATCTGAAGGCCACAGCATGAATCTGCTGCCTCATTTAAAATGTTTTCTAAGAAGACGACATAGGAGTCATAATAAGAAGAGTGGTGGAATTATTTGATGGAGGGGAAAAGAAAAGGTATTTCACTGGATGAAATAAAACAGGTGAGGCATCAGCCTAACATGCAAATAAGGAACATTTTGTATTCAAATAAGACTCTGAAGATGTGCTGCATGTCCCCCCCTCTATGGGCTTCATCGTTTCATTTAAAGCTGAAAGAAGATTTAAAATTAAACTTAGTCTGAACAAGCATCAGTGAACTGATAAGTGAGCACAAATGGTCAGTTGTGCTCAGTGGCAATGTAGGCAGTAACCGGCTTATTATCGATGACTTTTGTAAAGTCTTCCTGATTCTGTTACGGCTCCTAATGTCCCTAAATCCATACCTCTCCTCCAATTTGTGTTACACTTAATTATCAACAGTGAGCCTGAAGAAAATATGGGATATAAGGGAATTTTGGGATATCAAGACGCCTTTGGGTGCTACACCACATTCTGACACCGTGTCTTCATGCACTCATGTAGTTATCCACAACCTGCAACATCTTTGCCTGATATAGTTTTGAGTTTGAATGATGAGAGAGATCTAGCTTTAATGTTAAAGAAACATTTGGGTACAGAATAAACACAGCACACCTGCACCAACGTACAGAGTAACTTTAAACACGCACACACTGTCATAATGTTGAAATGGGAAGTCGGCTACTTTTGATGACTTCAGCAGGAGATGACGGGGCTTGGCGTTGAACACTGACACTATTTCATTGTAGACTGACAGTTCAGTCAGAGTTAAGTCTGTACGCCATCACTCTTTGTCTGACCAACAGTTGAAAAGCAGCATATTCAGCAGTATATCTTGTTGTGGGTGGGCCCTTATGAGACGAACCATGTTGGAAATGCATGTATGTCAGTGGGGCGTGTGATGGAGAGGATCTGTCTCTGCTGCGCAAAAACTTCATGCTCTTCATCTTCAACAGTAATAAAAAAGTGTATGTTGGTGGGTGAGTCATGTTATTGTCTTGCGAGCTGCAGCTCACACGGACCCTTAAAGAAACAGGTGTTCCCTTCCTCCTCCGACTAATGACGTCATTCTATGACAGACTTAAGTAAACTGCTTTGTTTTGCCATGAATTCTATCTTAAAATACATTAAAGCAGCTAGCGAGCGGAAAGTTCTCTTCCTGCGCTGAGTGCAACAGTAAGGGCTGCTCACAATCTGGCATACACGAAATGCACTGAAACGCAAAAAGTCTGACCTGTCATCATCACTATATGGCGACTAGGAAGGAAGAAACAACATTTGCTTTATTTTTGTTGGTCGTGCAGTCAAACGTTGGCCAAAGAGTAGAGGTGCCGACCCACTGAGCGTGAGAGTGACCCAAACGGCCGAAAGAAGCTGTGAAGCTTTCACAGGCTGGAGGGAGCTGCAGAGGAAGATGATCTCTTTTTGTCTCTGTAGCTTCATCACCATGAGCAGTACCTCTCTAAAAACACAAGATACAAGAAAAAAGCCACTTCAAAGTGATTCTATGTAACTTACAATAAACAAAAGTGAAGGGGACAATAAGCCACCAGTGTAGGTTGGAAGTTCGAGGCATTGACGCTTTGCTCATAACACCGACACTCGACTTTTGAGTCAACATTACGTAGTCTTTCGTGTGGCAGGGCTCTTAGTGCAGCGTGGGTTGGATGTGTGAAGCTGAGAGACAGACGCCGGCAGACAGCTGCTGATGACGACCGCACCTATGGGAGAGTCTGAGACAGACCGAAGCTTCTGGAAGAATAAGGAGCTGTTCATCGAATCACTTCAGATTCTCCTCTGGAGTCATTTATTCCAGCAGGAGCTGAGCTCAGACTTTGTTTTGTCAAAAAAAAGACATACAGTACGGCTCTAAACAAGCGACAGTTACCATGTCATGTTAAATTTCAAAACACAGAGAAACCACATCACAAGTAAGGAAAACTCACGGAGTCAGTGGCTCAGCAGTTAGCAGGCTAACTCAATAGACTACATAACTAATCCACTAACTCAACACTGTCAGCAGCAATATCTGTCAAACTTTTGTAGGATTGCATTGTAAAAACTCCAACTCTTATTTTTTGGCATAATTTTTTTTTTTTGAGTAGAGCTTTAAAATCTAAATACACAACATTTCGGGCACTAACTTAGGTCAGTCCTGCAAACTAAGTCATCTGTCTGTCGCAAAACTATTGAGTGAGTTGCCAATACTTGCATCCTTCACATGTGATTAAATACATAGAGTCAAAGTTCTGAAAACTCTTGTATCTTCGTTGTGGAACGCAGGAAAGCCAACTCTCCGAGTTCTCGTCTGATACTTGAACACCTCTGAGGCTGACGACGCCACATTAGCTCCTCTGAGTCTGTGGTCTCACATCTGATCCAGACAGCACACACACATCTCGCCTACATCGACCTCAGAACGGCACATCGGCCTATATTTAAAATGGCTGACGAGCATCGGTTACATAGGCAGATATTTTAATATGTAGTGCTCTCTTGACCCAGCTCATCAAACGTCTCAGCTAGGTCGGCTCTGGGTGGGCCCACTACCAAACGACACAACAACAACACCAACAATATAAATATATATATTTATCCTTCACCTAGAAGCTCAACTTTTCTTATCAGACAGTGTGATGAAGATACCATTCCAAAGCAAAGATGTCGATTGCATCAGTCTTCCTAAAGACCTTTCAAGGAGGCCCATTTCTGCTGTATTATTCACCATTGCTGTGCCTCAGTTAGTTGAAGTGCGTATCTAGCAAGCAGAAGATCCTGGGTTCAAATTGTCATATCCTCAAGCTGCAGTTTTTATTGCCTTGGTGTGTGTGTGTGCGCGTGTGTGTATTATTGTTCCGTCCTGCTATGGACCAGCTCTTCCCTGACAGGGTCTGGGATGACCTGCTGTTCACTCTGTGCGTAGGTTTAGAATGTTGTTTTTGTTATTATCGCGTTCTGCAAAAGCCGAGAAATACTTTTGTGAGCATCACCAGCAGCCTTTTCATCAATACCTCATCACACGCTCTCAGGCGTCTGGCATCTGCCAGCGCTTAATGAGCAGGAGACACAAGTTTAAACACCTAATCACCCGGGTCAAACACAACACTAAACAGTGATTTCTGCTGCTGGCAGCCCAGGGCAGGAAGGAGCACACACACACACACACACACACACACACACACACACACACACACACACACACACACACACACACACACACA
>JAQLOL010000006.1:3589524-3605492 GCA_029783665.1 Naso thynnoides
TGCAGTTCCTGGTTCCTCAAAATGATTTCGCTTTGATTTACAAATTATTCAATTGTGAGAATTAAATGTATAGTAAATGTGTTTTGTAAACTAACCGCAGGCTCTGCAAAAGTACACAAATTAAAATTTAAAATATTGAACTTTTCAGGCAAATTCCCGCGATGCTGTGTGGTGACAGCCAATGAGTGTTGACATTCTCCCAAGGTCACTGACGTCCCAACGCTCTGAGGACACAAACATTCGTTATGAACGTTTAATCAGACATGGCAGCCAAAACAGTGCCGTGTGTGAACACTCGGAGCTGCACAACACGACTTTATACACCACGAGAGTATGTTATGAACACAGACATGTTGTTAAGTTTTTCAACCAGTCTAGGACCTCCACAACTAATATGAGCTGGCTAATACAAGCAGACTCACTGTGACTCATTCATGTCGCTTTCGTTTTGTTGTACAAGACTACTGATACATTAGGGAGAGGTAGGTAAGAAAGGTGCTACATGTTTACTGAGTTTGGCTTATCTGCGTGTCTGTATGGGAGGCATGGAATGGAACGGACCAAAGTATCAGCACATAGTGGGATTTGGTTGAGAGAAAAAATGCGTTGTGTGTCTGCGCCTAGAACTGCAACAGATAGAACGTGCACTGAAGCACAGTTCAAACGATCTCTATATAATAGTGGATCGTGGACGTATTCTCATCGTTCACAGCCTAATGTCGTAACATCACACACCCCTAATTATGTACATATAATGTTGGCTGATGTATCAGCAATCACAATTTTCTTGCTTGGCATTGGCATTGGTTAAAAAAACAAGGAGAAGAAAAATCCGCATCCTTGGGCCCTAGTTTGCACATAAACATAAGTCACTCCTTCACGCTATTTTGGAACATGGCGGCAGAATGCTCTACGGAAGTTACTTTATAACCCAACCTCACTGGTTTCAGTGAGAACTGGCCCAACTTCTAAAGCCTACTGGTATTAGTTTTTTTTTAGGCTTTTGATTGGCCAATGTGGCAGCTTTATGGTTAGAGTATATAGCCCCCTGCTGGTTTGGCATGCTCATGACAGTGCTTCATTGAGTTATTATGTTTTTATGTGGACCAAGATTTATTTAAAACAACGATGCTTGCGTGGACAAGATTATTTCTTGAAAGTGAAGGAGGGAAAACCCTGTTTCACAAAATAAAAAATTCCAAACCTGACCCACATTACCCGCAATGCAACTCGACTGCCAACAGTTCGCTTCAAGCAGAGAGGAGGAGCAGGAAACTGAGGTCTGGTAAACTCATTTCTTTAAAACTCCCAACCACCAGATTTGTTTTATTTCAACCTTTTATCTGTATTTTTTATAGCAATTAATCAGGCTTGACAGCTCTCTCTGGAGACACAAAAGCCCTTGTGAAGCTTTTTTCACATGTGCAGAAGTGCTCCCTATCACCTGTGAGCAGACTTTGATCCTTATCCATCCAGTTAATAATATCAAGTTCCTCTTAAACTTAGGCTTAGTTAAACTACGTCCTTTGATCAGGGCTAAAAGTATGCCTCTAAAAAACTTACGTAACTACATTTTGTGACAAGACTTCTTTGTCTACAACTACTACAATCAGTTAAGTAGATCAATCTTTTGAGAATAAGGAGGACACAGATTAACCGGCAGAAAAAAGAAAAACCCAAACTCACGAATATGATCTCATGTTTCTACAAGCAAAATCAAATGCCATCAGAAAACTTAAAGCTGCTTTAACACATAGTGCTGAAGATCACAGGAGAAAATGATTCACACAAACAAGACAGTCAGGATCTCTGATCCACCTCAGTATGAGCAGCACTTGGCCGACTGCAGCATTAGCCCCGGCTCATCTTGCATAAACACCACATCAAACCAGTGATCTGCCCTCTCAGCATTGGGTGGCCTGCTCGGGGCCAGCGAGCGCCGTTTGTTTACATCACTGGCGAAGTGCGGTCTGTGATCCAGGCCCGTCATCACTGTGTGCTCTCAGCGGGGCAGAGACAAACTCCGCTGCTCTGATGTCTTTATTTCGCCAAAGGGACGTGCCAAGTTTTTCCTTCGCCTGACAAGATCGCTCTGCCTGTTAATGTCTCAGCGTTTGTCATGGGTTTAATGCGGTGCGGATGGCATGGCCAGGCCAATTCAATTCCCTTCATCTGCCGCCATGTTGTAGCGTGACGGAGAGAAAACAGAGAAGGCAATAATGAGAATATTACAAACAGACACAAACAGACACATTCAGTCCTGCCGTGAAGAGACATCTGCTCTTTTAGTTGAACATCTATGAATACAGAACTAATGTCTGAGTGTGACACGGTAGCTTCATAACATTTGACTTTAGACAGCAGCCTCGTTTTAACACTGTGCATTAGAGGGGAAGCAAATAAAATCTCTCAAGTCACTCATCTGCAGCGGTGAGCACATAGCAGCTAATTTCTGGCTGGGGAAGTCATTTATTCCCATTTTTCTTTCATATGCCATGATCAAGAACAAAAATCTGCTTATGGAGCAAAATAACTGGACTTGTTCCAGAAGTGGCTGACATTTCCTTTGAGTCAGGAACTTCCTAGAAATCAGTTTCAGCATCAAACGAGACCGAACAAGGCAGGCCAGAGCACGAGGAGCAAGAGGATGACTGTTTTGAATTGAAACCAGATTATATAACTTCTCTCACTTCTAACAAGCACGTTTGTTATGTAAAAAAAAAAGGGACAAAATCATCTTTTTGACCATTTTAACAGTGCAACCAGCAAGTAAGACATTTTAACCTCTTAAACTTAAGTAATTAGTAAGCATGGTTGTCCATAGTAGAAATCTTTATTACTGTTAATTACACAGCACCACACTCGGCTATAAACCTGTTTATGTTGCATTTCCTTGGTCTGCAATAACCCCTCCTGCCTCTTAAAAACATGGTCCTAGACTCTATTTAACTCAATCTAAATTCTCTTTTCCCAGCCTGACTATCCACATCAATCACTGCATGGCTAAATTATACCGTGGAATAATGTGTGCAGGACTAAAAAGTGAGAGTGAAAGAGGTAAAGAAAAAAGAGGAGAGCAGAGAGGGAGGGAGAAGAGTGAGGCGAGCAGGCTGTGGTGCTGCTGCATTAAAGTGTCTAATGACAGAGTACAGAGCTCTGAGCCTACAGGTCTAAGGCCGACTCTCTGCTCTGTCATTTCTCCAGACTGGCTCGGCACACTGGAACCATTACTGAGGGACTGGGACACGCCGCATGGCTAAATAAGGAGCAGACGGGGCCCAGCGCTGGTGGTGATAATAGGTGGGGGTGGGGGGTTGAGGTAAAGTGGCATTGAAAACAGGTGCACTCTGAACTGATGCAGCAGACAGCATCCAAATTGAAGTCAGCAGGATTTGTGCATTTCTGCATGTATAAAGGGACAAGGAGAATTCAGAACTCAGCCAATCATGTTAGTTCTTTAGCACTCACTGTGTTTGTTAGCATTTTCTTAAAAGTGACAAAACATGAAACAGCAGTTTCAGGTCAATTATTAAACAAGTTTAAGTGACGTTAAAGTCATTCTATCAGAGATATATCAGTATTAGTGAATATGTTCTCCGATACTTGCTGATATTAACACTTTTATAAGGCCAGAAAAAAAGCTTGGATTAGTAATTTTAAATAGTATCATTATGTATTTTGTCCAGCAGAGGGCGGTCTGTTATTTAAAAACAAAGAAGTGAAACCTTTCCTGATCAGTGCACTGATGTTTGTAAATAAGTGTGTTAAAATATAAGATATCCTGCCTCCATTTCATATCTGTCTCTCAAGTTCATTCAGCCGACGTGTCATCAGAATGCTAACATGTTGACAATGTTATATGCTGCTAAGATGCTGATGTTTAGGAAGCAATGTTCAACATGTGCACCAACTCAGTTAGCGTATTAGCTTGCTAACATTTAATACATAGAATGCAGCCAAGGCTAAAGGGAATGTACTCAGTTTTACAGGCATTTACCAAAAAAAAATTTACATTTTAACCAGATGAGTCTAGTTTCAAAATGGGAGTATCACGAAATTAACTAAAAAGAAAAAATAAACATTGCCACATCAGCTGCAATTATACATCTGACTGCACATAGCGCATGTTTAGCTAACGACTGAAATGACAGCCTGCCATTTGAACCGCAGCTCTCAGTTGGCTGTCAAATCATTATTCTCACTTTTCCCAGTTGTGACTACATACCATTTCATTTTTAGAGTTAACATTGACAAAAGATTCTAACAAGAAATCATGTGCCTAAATGATTACTTTGAACTTATTGTACATTCGATTTGCTTTGCACACACTAAACCACCCTAGATAAGACACAGAAAGGTTTGAATTCTCTCAGTCACCACATTCCTGTTTCTTTTATTAACCAGAACTACAAAGCATTGCTTAAAATATTGTTTGCCTGGCTTTGAAGCTGTATATTTAAGTCTAATTGTGTGTGAATAATTGCTGTGTGTGTGTGTGTGTGCTGTGTGATTGCTGGGTGCTAGCCACTGGTTGAGTGGTAGTTGAGTTTTTTGGAGGAGGGAAGGGTGTGGACCTGCTGGGTATCCATTACTCACAGGGGTACTTTGATGTGGGGCCGCTGGAGGGGGGCGAGTAATGTATGAAGGGGTGGGGGTGGGGTGTAGGGGCAGGGCAGGCATGTCAGGGCAGGTGAGCAGATTCTACGCTCTCAGGAAAAGTATTGAGCCTGAGGGGGTGGACCTGAATCACACACTCCTCCTCCTCCCCCTTCTCCTCCTACCTCCCATTCATCCTGGCACACACACACACACACACACACACTAAATTCAGAACCTGTGCTATACTTCCTTCCTAGTGCAGGAGAGAGACAGTGGGTAGAAGTTCTGAACCTGACGTGCCTGTCTGGAGTTCAGAGGGCTCATTTAATGACCTCTCTGTAGAAAAAGCCCAGCCTGCCCCCTCCCTTTCTCTCCGCACTTCCCTTGTCTCTGGCCGCCTCTCGTTAGCAGGCAACACCGTGACACAGATTTGAAATGCAAAGCACAAGGTGAGAGAGAAAGACCGATGTCATCTGATACACTATCGCTTGCTAAACACATCCTCGAAACATCAAAGAGCTGGGCAGCGAGCGCCCGCAGCCCGGGGCGCTCGCTGCCCGATGAGCAGATGAGACTGATGTGGCTGCTGGTGACAGCAGCGATGATGGAGCCAAAAGGCCCGACTCGATATCACCCACACCATCATGTGACCTCCCATTTCACTCTTTAAATGTAACCAGCCCAGTGCCCTGACACTGAGGGTGTTAACAGAGGGTTAACAGCTAGTAAAAATGTCAGGAAGAAGAAAGAGTCGGACTTTGAGTTCAAAGGCCTCACGAACAGCCACTGTAACCACTGCTCAATATACAGACAGATTAATCTTTTGGGAAATACACTTATTGACTCTGGATTAGTCTAAAAAGACTGATTCCTCTCTCACACGGGAACTGAACACTGAAGGCTGAGAGAATCCAGGAGCCTGTCGTGGCTCAGGAGGTAGAGTGGGTCATCTGCTTCTTTGTGGGATTGTGGTTTGATCCCCGGCTTTTTCATCCTCATGTTGGAGTGTTCCCCGTCATTAGTGAGCGTAAGTGGGAATGGGTAAATGCTGACACTCAGAGACTAGACAACAGCTGTATGAATGCTGTCAATTTGTCTTGCAGCACTTCTAAAGGTTATTTCAGACACAATGAGAGAATGACACCACTTCCCTCTGAAACTCATTATTTCCACCAGCTTGTGCAGCACTACAGCAGCTCTTTGCGGCGAGGGGGAGCACACAGCCCAGAGCAGAAGAGTGACTTTCTACTTTGGATGAACCAATAAACACAGTGGCACATGTAGCTCAAATCGAGCTGAGAGGGCCTTGAAGCTCTCGTATGTTCAAACACTCAATTCACAAACTGTAAAATAAACAAGCTTACCGCCTGATAAAACCACACACACACACACACACACACACACACACACACACACACACATACACGTATGAAATATGCATTAGGTAATCAGCAAAGCAGTAATGAACAACATGAAACATGCAAAATACATTCATGTCTACTCAGGTGTCTTTTACCTTATAAGCACCGGGTGGCGCCAAAGGCTGAAATTTTCTACACAATTCTATTCTTTAATATAAGCAGATTAGTTTACCACATAGAAGCTTAAGAAAACCAAAAATACGCATTTACTAAAATGTTTAATAGATGATAAAGACTTGACTGACTTATTGTTTCAGCTCTAGCACTGTTACATAAAAACTCGCTCTCAAGTTACTGACACTCACTATGAGATCATGCATTATGAGCAAATAAAAGACTTCAGTTTATTTGCACACATGGATCTATGGACTCAGTTGTAATTATTATTTTTACAACTTCAAGTTAAAATCTGCAATGTTTTGCACATTTTGTGACATCTGTCTGAAAGCTGACACTCAAGTCTAAATTGGCCACTGGATAATTGATGTACCACCCAGAAAGTGTGATACCACTAAATAATGATAAATAGCATGAAATATGTTGCCCCTAAAGCTCCATTATGAATGGATTTTATAGGCATTCAGTTCAGTCCAGTTCAGTTCAGTTCAGTTCAGTTCATTTAATAAGGGACAATGCAACCCTTGTGCCCTCGTAAGGATTCATGATTCTTATGAGTTTTTTTTACTAAATTTTTTTAGGGGGTTTTGATCTGTTCCTCCAGGTTTTTTGCTTTTATGTATTGGTTAAAATGTTTTCAAAACAGGGAGATAAAAAAAACCCCTTTAGGAACGGATCCGGGGTTGGGGTGGGGGAGTGGGAAAAAAAAAAAAAAGCGCCTTGACCAATAAACATTAACATGTAAATACATCAGATTTAGCCAAAAGGATGATTTTGATCTGCAGTCCCCGGCCAAGGTGTTACATAAAGTTACCTACAGGACAGAGCACAGAAGTTAATAGTAAGACATGACAGATATACACTGAATACATACAAGGGGTAAGACGTAGAGAAAGAATAGTTAAAAAGGGACACAGCTACATAAAACAGGTAAGTGGAGAACAACATGTAATAATAAAGCTTTTAAGGACAAAAAGAGGTTAAACAGAGACAGCGCACTATATAGTAGCAGCATGGATACATTTGATGTCAGGTTGTAATGTCTGAATCACTGCAAAACTGTGTTCACCTTTGGGAAATAGGTGCACTTCTACAGTATACTGCAGTGAATTAAAGTGTCGTTTGTTTTTGTCATTTTCATTTTCATTACAAACACTGACTACTGCTGCACTGAACAACCACTATAATTAACTAAAGATATGTAATCATTTGAAATAGTTCTTAAATTAATTCCAGCCTTAACTATCATGACACGCTTTAATTAGCTGCACTTGACTATAATTGGTATAATTAAGTAAACCGCGCAGGTAACACGGCAGGGGAAGCAATGCACAGAGGGAGACTTAGATTCCTGGATGTATGGACTCTTCTGATCTTGCATACCATACCAAACCCCACCTCGGATGCTTTCTTCTCACTGCTCCAAACATCTCGAGGGCCTTTTTCAGAAATGTCGGCTGTCAAAGCTGTCACATGAGAAACCGACCGATCCCACAGACAAGTCACGATCAATTTATTGTTTGTGTTGCACTAATCAAGAGATTCAGGTCAGAATATTCCTCCTTAGGGGGAAAAAGATGAGACTATAACTACAGGAAGGGGAGAACGTGTCCTGGTAATTTCTCTCAGTTTGTGGCCGGCGGGAACATGGCAGAGGATTTTCTTCTCTCACCAACGGGCGGCAACACAGAGACTCAAGGGAAGCCAATTAGAGGGCCTTCCTGGCCTTTTAAGAGGCAGATAATGTTCTTGTTTTCATAAAGCATCCTGTTATTTAATCAGGCCTGTAAGTGAGAGCCTGACGACCCTCCTACAGTGTGGAGCAGCCTCCCTCCTCTCCTTCCCTCCCATCATTCCTGCCCTGAGCCCTCCATCTCATTCAACAGCTCTTGTAAGCCTCCAGGAATTTATTCTTGGAACAGGCCGCGCAGTAAGCCTCGTGTTTCTGCAGAGCAAACACACACACACACACACGCACGCACACACTCACGCACGCACAGTCAGCCCAGCGATAACTGAACACACACGCTGTCTTTGAATAAGGTGAACCCAGACTCAAGTTTTCTTTTTGTTTTTTTTAAATGCACTTTGATTCTTTGGTATGAGACTTTTCTGCCGTGGCACAGCTAGGTAAATCACATTTCAGTGAAGTCATTGCTTCGCTTATAGAGTAAGACACATCTGCAGACCTTTGACATTCATGAAAGCATTTTACGAGCATGATAGAAACAGATTTTTACGAGCACCTTTTTACACCTCAAGGCTTCAACATTCCCTCTTAATGTTATAATATATATAGGGACAGATACAGACGTATGTATACAGGTTTATCAGTAAGTGATAGTTGTAACAATAGAAAAGCATGTGAATCCTTCGTGGCAGTAGTGGAGCCTTTACTTAAATACACTATGAGGAATTTTTAAATGCTCACGTCTCAGTTGAATACTGATGGCCTCTTTATGACCTACATAGGCAAATCAGATCATCAGCAAGAAGAATGATTGTTTACAGTCATTTTCATGTATATTTTATCACGTGTATCATTTCATGTTGGCATGGCTACCAAGTTGTATCTTACTGTGAGCTCATTATTTTTAAGCGGAATGTCACTGGTTGAGTTGGAGCTTTTCAACTTCTTCACTTACATTCTGTGGTGTTTTTCATTTACAACAGAGTATCATGTTGTAAAGTTCAATCGCAGGTTTGGAATAAATGTGCTAACCTAACCGTAGCTGTCAGATAAACACAGTAGTGTGAACAAGTACAATATATTCCCATATAACTGATTTGGCTCACTTACTTACTGGATTACTAAATACATGATGCAAAGTCTTGGTGCTATGCAATTGATTTGTGCTTTCAAAAACGGTTTTAGATTGATACAAGTCACACTAGAAGGACGATTCATCAGTTACCTGTTCATGAAATTTATTCGTAGGAATACAAATTGATGCACTGATACAATGGCTGTATCATTATACCCCTCCTATATTATTAGAATACAACGATCCTAAGTATGTTTTCATTAGTGTATAATCACCTGATAACAAAACTCTTTTATATCTAAAGAGGGACGGGGTCATCTTTCACTGAGTCTAGAAGAAAACAAACCAGACACTGACAAGAGGTTCTTTCCTTCATGCTGGGAAAGGGAGGGCACATGGACATATATTTAATTGGGTGCAATCTACAGCTTGATCACTAGAGGCCTAAATCCTGCACACTTGACCTAAAATACCTTAAAATGGAAATACTAAGGTAAACACAAGTAACTCCGGATTGTGTTTAACTGTAAAGCATAATACTTGAGTACTGAGTACATGGTGATGCAACTAGAAAACTCAGGAATCACCAAAGTTTTTTTTAGTACACTCTGAGGGGGATGAATGTCTGTGGCAGAGTAGCTCAGGATACGACACTCTCATTATATGTGACACTGCAGTTCTGCAAATCTTGATACTTTGTGAGACAATCCTCTCCTACAGATCACTATGTCTGTGTAATAATGTGACGTGTGCCCATGCACTTTGAGAGTATGTCAGAAGAAAGTAGCAATGTACTCCTGTATTGAATTTGTCCCACCCTGTATTGATTCAATAACTGTCGACACATTTCTCTGAAAACCACAAATGAGAACCTTGTGATGGCTCTAAAGGAAGAGTCGGGGAGCGAGATTCATCCTCTGAGGACCAAGAATGTCTCTACAACCTCCACTTTCTAACTTTTTAAATTTTATCTAGCATCTAAAACAATTCTCTTGTGGGTCACAATTTAAAAAAATTCACAAAAATCCAAATTTTCAATGCTCTATAGCTGTTAGGAATTCATCCCATGCAAATTTGAGTCTAAATAGTCTCATTGTATCCTTGTGAATTACATACTGTAGAGCCACACCGTCTGCCCTGTGAATCCGTTTTGTCAAACCCCTGCTAAAAGACAGAGGGGAGGGGGCACTTGGCACTGACCTACCTGAGTCAGAGTCAAACAGGTTCATACTGCAGAGGAGAAACAAGAACTCACTCCCTTTGCCTGCAGTGTTGGACTCACAAGACCTGTTTGCCAGTTTGCTCTAAACTTCGGGAGATGCTCTGTGCTCGCTTGCTTGCCTGGGGAAGTAGTTAATGGTAACACAAACCTGTCTACTTTCCACTTCACTTTCAGCAGCAGGTTGCCCTTGCCCAAGCCTGAGGCGGGCCAGAAGAAAAAAGAGAAAGGAGACAGAGATGAAGACAGAAAGAAAGAGAAAGGCAAGACACAGAGAAATGAGACAGTGGAGGGCGAAGGGACACAGGGAAATGTCTCTTTCATGGGAATGTTTCACTTAATCTCATAAAGGCAGCGTGAAAACCTCCATCTGTTTGCCGAGCAGTTCAAAAGAGACTCCACATGCCTCCGCTTGCAGCTATATAAAAACAACATTCTAATGCAGATCTTAAAGAGGGCCAGCGGCTCAGCCTGCACAATGAGAACTGGGATGTGCCAGACGAACTGACGGAGGACGGGAGGGTGGAAATAGAATTAGGTAAACAGGGGGGAATGTGAGCAGCAGAGAGGGACGTGTGAGGAGGAGAAAGACATGAGACAGTCAAATCAAAGCAACAAGTTTTCCTGTCAACAGTCCTGTTTCTGACCCGGCAGACCTGACCTCGAAGCACAACGCAGGCAGGGCTGGCGTGGGCCGCCCTCTGGCCTCGCCTGCCACTCCTCTGAATCAACCCATTCACCTCTCCAGCTCTGCGACTCTCTCCTGCTTTTCTGTTCCCTTCTCCTCTCCCTCTTCATGTTTCACCATGAGGCTTACCAGCCGCCTTTGTCATTAATAGAGGAATGTCCTGGCTGAGAACGACATCTCGTGTTTAATCGTGGCTCTCGAGCAGGGATTCAGGGGCAGCACCCTCATTCAGAGTCCGACTTTGATGCACTCTGTGAGGACAAAAATGCACTTTCTCTTTTCGGTTAAACCTACAGTAAGCACAAGAATCAGGACTTAGCTTATTGACACTCCAAACAAAAACACAGCAGATAAGGTGAAAATGTAAGGTAATAAAAGAATACTCCGATCCGTTTAAACGCTAAAAACCAAAGGTCCGTGAGACAGCACTGTGATGCCTCTATAGTCGGGTTTTACTGCACATTGGAGCCTCCGTACACCTTCAGGCCTCGTCTTCCCATAGCTGGGACAAGACCAGGCCCGATCCCATCTGCAAAGCTATTTTGACAAGCCACCCCTCGAAAAAACTCCAGGGTTCAAACTGCTGGAAGATCAAAGGACTAATGCTGCAGTAATAATAAGTTACTGCCCTATGAATGCCTCATTCATCAGGGAGAGGCAGCGATATAGTACAGTTGTAACTGCAGGGCCATTAAGCACTCATCATATGATTCTATTTGCCGTCCCCGTGTGGAAAAACATCTTCAGCTCTGCAGGCACATTGAGAATCAAGAATGAACTCCTACCAGTAATGCCAAAAAGCTGAGCTGATAAGGAGGTGCACAAACATTGTTTCTATGACGAAACTGCAAACAATCTGCCTGGATTCTTCGAGCATCCCTCCACACGCCCGGCTCGACCCCCCTCCCCACTCCCGTCTTGAAGCCAGCTGAAGGTGTCTCTCTCAACCGGTGGGGATGGAGGCATTTTAATAACAGCCGTTTGGCACAAAATGGTATCATCTGGGCTCTGTCAGTCTTTACGAGCATGACACGGCGTTCTATTTTTAGGGCAGCACTTTTGTGCGATCGTCTGGGGCGACGACAGCCTGATGAAACCCTGACCTCTGCACGCTCCCTTTGAAGTGACAAGTGAGAGATGTGCCACTCTAATATGAACGCCTTGAGACGCAAACACTTAGCATTCTCGAACAGCAGGAGCAGCCCTGTAGATGTGTGACGTGTTTTTTCCCAGGGAGAAGTTAAGCAGCCAAGCGCACTGTCGCTCACATGTGCAAATGAACAGTGTTAATATGTGAAAATCAGATTTTTTTGCAGCATTTCTGAAGTGTTATTTTTTTGCCAGTATTCCTTTTAGCCCTTGGGTGCTGTTGGTTTTGTTTTGGTATGTTTGGCAATGTTATCTGTCTTTGTGTGTAAGTCTAAATGAAACTTTTTTTATTTTGTTTTCTCTTTATTCCAGCTGACAGACCAAGAGTTTACCCTGCCTCTGGTGTCAGTGAAGCTAAGCAGGTGTGGGCTTGCTTAGTACTTCGATGGAAGGCCTCCCGGAAAAAGTTGCTGCTGGAAGTGGTCTGAGTAGCAGGTGGGGATCTTACTTCTGGCCAAAAAAATCTATGCCATTGCCCCAAAGCAGTGATGGGACATTGTGCTGCAGGAGATGCTGTCCTTCGGATGAGAAGTTAAAGTGAGGTCCTGATTCACTGCGGTCGTAAAAACATCCCATGGCACTTGTTGCAAGGAGTTAGAGGGTTCCTCGGTGTCCTGGCTCATTCAGACCACATTTACACAGGAGCAGCCCTTCTGAAAACGGAAAGGTCTTTCCTTTGTGTCTTCAAAATATGTCCGCGTTTACACAAACCCTAAAGCTCTGTAATATGCATGCCAGGCCGGAAGTCAGCGATGTAAGTTTGTAATACAATCGGAGCTGCCGAAGTTGTTTACTTCCTGTTGCTGCTAAGCACCTAGCAGCCACAAATTAAAGAAATTCAGCCATAGTTTGACTTCAGAAATTTTGCTACAAACATTTAAATTTGCTTCATGAGACTGTTGTCATATTCGACTTGCTTTTGGTGTACTGTGAAGTGTTTAATCAGAGTTTGGTATTGGCTAGAGCAGAATGCATTGACTTGTGCTAGTATTAGCATTAGCAATTTTGGTTTCAAAAGATTCAACTCTGGAACCCAATTTCAAACTTCTGCAGTTTCAGGAGCGCCAGCATGCCGTTGTCATGTAAAAGGAAGAACGACCTGCAACAAAAGTGCTTTGTTTGATGCGAAAAAATGAGTAAGCTGCCTGTTCATAAAATACAAAATCGCTTGTGAAAAAAAAAATTCTTTTCTTTCATTTACATTTTTAGAAACTGTCAGGCTCCATTTGACTTTAACCTATTATTTAAACCATTATTTTAAACAACTGTATCCTACAGGTGAGTTAATTCCATGTGTTCTGTCTAAATGAGTTCATTTTAAGGGTCATTTTTTGTAGTGTTCTGTAAGATATTTTAAGCTTATTGTTCTTCTTTGAAATGCTTCCCTGCTGCCTTAATACAATATAAGCTGAATATTTAGCTCAAGTTGTCCCAAAGAAAGGTAGAAAAACCAATGACGTAAAGTTCACTTACTGAATTTGTGATAAGTTTGATGAATCTAAATCTGTTCAAAGAGATTTTTAATTTACTTTTCATTTTCTCAGTTCTAAGGGGTTTTGCAGTTGAAGCCAGTTTTGCAACAGTTTTAATACAAATACCTGTGAGGCTGCTCTTGTTAAACTAGAAATGTACACAAATAAACTTTGTTTATTGTTTTCATCACTAAAGTGTTGATTTGCGTTGAAAAGGCCTGCTTCAGGTGACTTGAGAGAACCCTCTTCAGTACATTAGTTTAAACGCACAATATGTAATTTCTGTTACTTGAGATCTCTTTATTTAAACAATAAAAAACACTAAATATAGTTTTATGATGTCATGAAATAGTGGATAAATGAGACAAAGGGCTTCGTCCGTCTCTGTGTATGACAATTCTCAAAGTCCACGTGCAATTTCAGACTGATGGGGAAACCCACCAAGAAGAAAATGGATGCAGTTTTCTTCATTTTACAGTTGGATAACAACATGCAAATATGAGTATGAATATAAAATATTAAAATTAAGTTTTATTTTAAGCAGCAATTCATGGTGATAGACATCACCATGAAACAAACTTTCATGGTGATGTCTATCTAGTCTGAAAGAAGACAAGTTATTAAACCAAAATAGCCCAGAATCTGAAAAACTGAAAAAAAAAGTGTATGAAAAAACAGTGGAAGTGTGTCCCCCTGATTCATTATTTTGAGTCTAATATGAAGTTTTTGTATTGTAATTTAGTGCAAATTAAAAATTAAAGTGCAGCAAAGGATCTGCCTGTTCATGTTTTTCTTTGTTTCCAAATGTTGAAAAGAAAATTTGAGTAGCAAGTGAGGCTGCAATGGTTTGGATGGATTTTCTTTGCTTTTTATCAGGAAAATTGTCCTTTGGACAAAAAACTAGCTGAAACTTGTTAGCAGGGACATATTTTACAATCCATGCATACAGACACGCAGGTGATATTCCAGCAGCTTCTATTTTGGAAATGTACTTCCCACTGAGCGGCACGGTAGACATCTCACTGTTTGTGTATAAAAGTTTTGCGGCGATGCTCTCGACAAGTTCAAATGTGACTGCAGAATCAAAAGACTGTGTTCGTTCAGCACTGCCACAGTAACCATGCAGAGCCAGAACGCAGCCCATGGCCCATTCCAGAGAGGGCAGGGGGAAGAGGGAAAAACAGAAAAGTGAGAGTGTCGGAGCAACGAGCTGCTAATTGCGAGTCACTGGGAAAAGAGAGAAAGCATCTGAAAACAGCAGCTCTCAAAGCAGACAACATGGCTTTCAGATTCACGTTCATGTGGGAAGAATGGTTCAGTGCCACCAGGTTAGAGTCAATGTTTAGCTTAGCAACGCTGGCAGCAAGAAAGTAACCGAGTGAGGACAACAAGACAGACGGATGAGAGCTGCAGCCACAGCTGGGGTGTGTTGTGCTGAAAATATCTCGACAGATGCCGAAGGAGTAATGCACGCACCTTTAGGCCAGAGAATTTTCCACCTATTTGAGGTGACAGGATGAGTGGAGAGAGTGCAGCAGAGACGAGGACCCTCTGCAGATCACTCACACCTCGTTGGCTAAGTGATGACAGCACTGAACTGAGCTGAACGACAACATTGCTGCAGGTCAAGGTGACATCTGTTAAGCTGTGACCTGCAGGTCTATCCAGTCTCTGAGTTTAGAGTCTCACCGTGTTGTGATTTTGCAACTTGAAGACCAGCAGCTTTTGGTTAAACTGTGTGATTGATTACTAATACACTCACATGTATGTTTACTCACTATGGCTGGTATCGGTATCAGAAGCTTTAAAGCAACACTGTGTAACTTTAACGGAGACCCACTGCTTTGAAAAACGAAACGTAACCATGCACGTTCACGCGTTGCATGAAGCAACAATTTGAGTAAAACCGGGTTATATTTTCTGATGTCCTACGACTACTCTGCCTCAACTCTGTGATTCACGGAGGTTCCTGAAAGCAACATGCAGGCTTCCTGCAGACCAAGGCTGCAACTGTGGCAGCGGGTCGTTGCTGGTGACAGCTCCGCTAAAATAAAAGGCTGCAGACAGACAGAGCATCAGAGGGAAAACCAGCGGGCATTTTCTCTGTAAAATATGACCCGATTTTACTAAAACAGCTGTTTTGTGTGATGTATTAACGTGCATAGTTAAATTTCATTTTTCGAAGCAGAGGGTCGCAGTCAAAGTTACAAAGTGTCGCTTTAAGATATTAACTGAAGTAATCCAGAACCAAGTAATATTGAAACTACAATCAAAGAAGAAGTCGAACAAGTTCTTTAAGAACACTGGTATTGGTAATAGTATCAAAATTTCAAAAATGATTAGGGTCCAATGTGGGATTTTTGGGGCCAATGCCAATGCTGATATCAGGAAGCAAGAAAATTTCGATATCCGATGGGTCGATATAATATATAGACAATATTGGCTGAATGAGGTTATCAAATACTTGTGACAAAGACATGTAATGGAGGTAAGATATCCTATGTAAAAAAAAACTTTACAAACATCAGTGCACTGAAC
>JAQLOL010000006.1:3619223-3633556 GCA_029783665.1 Naso thynnoides
TCTAATGAAATCTCTGTGTCTCTGTGATTCTCATTAAACCTCGCCATTAAACACACACCTGTTCTGTGCGAGCGCACACACACACACACACACACACACACACACACACACACACACACACAGAGGTTTGCGGAGATATTCTTCTTAGGACTCTACTCTGACTTCCATTTATTTGTACAGCCTAACCCAAACCCTTAAGAAGATGTTTCAGTCCCTGAGAGCCCGTGCCCCTTAAAACACTCAAACCTAACCTCGACTAATTTACGCCTCACCTAACCTCAGTCCATACCTTACCCCTAAACTTAACCTGGAAATGAAGTCATGCCGCATTAGGACTGGTCTTTGGTCCCCATGAGGAGTACTGGTCCTCACATGGTCAGTGTTTATGCCAGAATAGGTCCTACATGGGCAAAAAAAAAAAACAGTACACACAAACACACACACATACACGTACACTTCTTTGTTCACCTGTTGTTGTGGGGACTCCTGAATGGCATATGCATATTCTTGCCCCTTAAACCAGTGTTTCTCAAACTATGGGCTGGGGACTGGCACCGGGCCGCAGAGCAATGCCTGTTGGTCCGCAGCAACCCTCCCACACAAATAAAACAACTATATATTCAATTAAATGTCTGTGATTAAGCAATACTGCAAAACCCAGAAGACTTTGTCAGTTGCAGAAGTACGCTAAACAAATCCTGTCGTCGACAGTTTTGTGACTCAATCAACAGCTCTCTCAACAGCACTGAATTACTCTAGCTGAGAAATGACAAGCTCGTACTGCAAAAATGTCATCCAGCTCTACAAGCTAGCCATGGTCTGCTCGAAACAAAAGAGTTTGGATGGTTATTTCAACCATAACCCTGAAACAAACTAACAAACTCTCTATCCCTCAAACAGCCATTTTAACTAAATGATACATCACTTTGCCGAGTGGCGATGTGGCCTGTCAAAGACATATCAGTATCTGCGTTTATGTCCTCCGACATGTGCCACAATTAAAGTAGTTTTTTTAAGGCTGGAAAAAATGCTTGGACTAGTGTTGTAAGATGGTGTAATTACCTAGTTTGTCCAGCAGAGGGTGGTTCGTAATTTAATAACTTATAAGTGAAGTGTTTACTGTTCACTGCACTATCTATCTATCTATCTATCTATCTATCTATCTGCACATACATACATACATACATACATACATACATACATATAGATTTAGATAAAGATATGTAAATATTGGCCAATATATCAGATATCTGAATTTTTTTGCTCCATACTACCGGTATTGGCATCGACTCCAAAAATTTCACATCAGTCAGACCCTAATTTAAACTTGTGGGATCATTTTTGGTCCCCACAAAAGTGTTGGACCCCACAAGAATTGTGTGTTTCACCACAAATACAGTCAAACAAAACACACTTTAAGCGCACACACTCATATAAGGGTCAAAATCTTCCATGCAGCCTGGTGAAGTGAGCAGCAGAGCTCAGCAGTAAGTTCAGAGCCAGGCTTCAGCTTCTGTTTGCCAAAGTTAATAAACGACTCCCATTTTTAACATAATGGGTCGAAGTGTCAAAGTTTTATTGGAATTTAAATTTAGTATTGCAGAGTGGATTTCTGTTTTGATTTCGTCCCACACAGACACACACTGAGCTTCAAAAAGTGATTTAACCTCATCCAACATGAATGAGTTTTATTCAGGTTCTATGTCTGTCTCCGGAGGTGTAAATCAAAGCTTTCTCTTATTCAGCTTGGCAGAAGATTCTTCAACGAAGGCCAATGTTTGTTTTAAGTGATTGCCAAAAGGAGCAATGAGACCGCATGTAATAGTCAAAAGATTTGAATCTGGTTGCCCGGGTTACTGGGCAACATTTACCGTGGATCCCTGCTTCAATTTGGCTCAGCGTGTGTGTTCGTTAAGGGAAGAGAGAACCTGTGGTGACAGGCGGGCTGTCTACGGGTCCAGAAAGTCCCTCTGTGGTGCTGGCAGGGAGCGAGGAACTCAGCGCAGGAGTGTGTGTCTCAGTCTCAGCAGTAACTTCAGGGAAGGTGCTGAAAGCCAAGGCACTCAGGCTTTTTGTCAAATGTCATATCTGTCCTTGGACCAATAATCAAGCAGCGCTGGCTTCTGCACACACACACACACACACACACACACACTGTGGTCCAGCTTTCAGTGCCATAGATGACACAGATACACACCCCTCATACCACACTCCTCAATCAAACAGCTTTGTATCTTATGACCCTGCACTAAGTAAATCTACATGAAAGACAGATATGAGAGTGACGCTGTGTCGTCGCGGTGCCAGCGGAGCGGAGGGCCAGTCTCTGTCAGAGCATCTGGAAAAGTGGGCTCTAAAGGCTCCTCGCCTCTTCTCTCTTTGCAAATGCAAACGAACAGGACGCATTACCGCTTTGGTCCTGTCAAAACAAAAGGCGTGTCATCTTTCCCCCCGCTTTATTGACAGTGTCAGCTCCATATCCAGTAACGGTTACCGCAAAGAATGACTTGGGGAAACGTGATCCCATAATGAGGCCCAAATAATTACCACCAGGCCTAAATTTGCCCAAGCGCTTTCTTTAAGTAGCAGTACTTCCCCCCAACTCCAGGCCCGTCAGACTGTCTCTGTGTTCTATAAAAGGGATTAGACAAGAGAGAAGAAAGAACCTGGCGAGGGAAGAGGAGTTGCCTTAAAGAAAGGAAGCTGAGGAGTTTAAACAAAGCTGCTGAGTTCTTGTGCCGGTGGATGCCAGATGGTTTTTCTGATGCTGGAGCATTCCAAATTGATTTGACACATTTAGACTGCTGTTTACTCAAATCAATCTTTTGCTTATTTTTTTATGCCTTCCTCACTTTGCTACTTGCCTTCTTTCCAGTAGATAAACAAAATGTAAAAATGTCATCTTTGAACCGGCAGCTAACCTCTCCTGGGACTTCACCGGGCTTTTTTATTCCTCATTATGTTTTACAGACATGCTGAGTCACTTCTCTCCTCTCAATACGCTGTAAAAATATGTTTTATTTACCTGATAATTTTATGTTACGTTAAATTGGCTGAGAATATACTGTCCATATGAATTACACTTACAGTGTTTATTGTACATATTAAATGCAATTACATGGTTCACTATCTTATTTCTTTTTTTTTTTGTTTAACATTTTGTATTTACTTGACCTGTCTGGTGACACGGTCTCACAGGTATTTGTAAGGTGAGGCTGTGCAAGGCTTCTTTGCCTGAAGAGGGTTTACGTCCAAAACATTACATGGAGATACTGCAATGCGTTTTTATAGAGGCATTATCGAGTTTGTGGCATATATTATTTATTATGTTTAGATGTGTGTTTTCGCAACTTTTTTTTTTACAAGGGTTTAATTATAACATGCAGCACAAATGATGAACCGAGATGAACTTTGTGTTACAACCACAGACAGCTGCACCTCCCCTTTGATCAGTGCAGCAGATTTTCATTCAGGCATGACGAAAGTCGTTAAAAATACAGGATTTCAGATCTTCATGGTCGCTACAACGTCCTGTGTGAAAACAGCCTTTAATTTGTTTCCAATGCATGCACTAAAGATGAGTTTAAACAGAACTCTAATGTCTCTTCAGTTCTTGTGTTACAGCTGCCCTTAGCAAAAGTTCTTCAACAATACACTTTGCAGAGACAGTCAAACAGGATTTGGGTTTTAGATTAAAGAATGAATGGACAGTCGCAGGGACACACCCTATAAGCACCTCTGAGCCTGTGTTTGTTTTGAGTCTAAAGCCCAAAGTGTGACAACACCCACATAAAGCACACACACAACCACTGAGATGATGAGCAATCCACGACTTTTAAATGCATCTTATTGGAGGGTTCACCCAACAAAAGTTCATTTAGTACATTTCTAAAGCAAGATACATAAGGGCTTTCAGAAGACAAAAAAAAAACAAGAGGTAACACTTTAGTTAAAGCATGTATCTCTAATGCTTTATGAACATAGACAGCACAAGAGCTTAGTGGTAAGCTTCACAGCAGGAAGGTCCTGGGTTCAAATCAAGGTCTGCTCATCTCACATCAAGAGGGTCCTGGGTTTGATACCCAGCTAGGGTAGGACCTTTCTGTGAGGAGTTTGCATGTTCTCCCCATGTCTGTATAGGTTTCCTCCCGGTGCTCTGGTGACCTCCCACCATCAAAAGCACGCTCAGGACCCACCCCCAACTCTTACCTCACAAGTTCAATGCACAATTCAATATATTGAATTATGACAATGAAGCTGCTTTACCTTTAACTTTACCTATAATGTGTTATAATGCAGCTATAGTGCTGTATAATCATAGTTATAAGCAACCCTAACCATAACCCTAACCATAACTATAACCATAACCACATATAATGCATGGTCATAATGTGTCATACACGTGTTATGTGTTGTTATGCATTATAGAGACAGGCTTCATAGAAAGTGTTATTAAACAAGAGGAATCACCAGATTGATAACAAATAAAAGTAGAATTAATATCATAATAATGACAAACCATGTAAAATGACAGGGGGTAAGGTAAAAACAGAAGAGTGACTTATTCGAGAGAGTAGTTCCTCAAAACGCAGGGTTTCAAGAGAGATTCAAAAGAAGACACGAAGCCTGTCTCACCTCCTCCAGCATGTTTTTAGTCCCGACTGAAGAATTACCCACAAAGCTTTGCTGTAGAATCTGAGGATGCTACCAGGCTCGTTAGAGGACTAATTCTACACATGCTCTAAAAGCGAACGACTGACAGTCAACTATTCCTCAAAGTTAAGATTTCTGCATTTTGATGTAGCAGAAAAGAGACGTTTTTTAGAGTCAAACAAGAAATAAATCATGGCGCACGCCACTTTGTGTGTGTGTGTGTCCTCTGATAACACATTTCACTCAACAGGCTAAGTGTGTTAACTGCACTGGTTCACCATGGAAAAATCCTAAAGATGGAGCCCCGTGTCCTTTCCACACTTCCAGCACAGGTTCTATGGTCTTACATGAACGCACATGCTTGCAAATGTACACGCTGAAGCACACACACCACCAACAACCAGGGCCACTCCATCAGCCTCAGGCCAGCGCTTCACTATACATTTCAAAGTTCTGAGTTAAACATAAACACAGCACTTCCCTGTCATAACAAGTCAGTGGCTCGGTAACCCAGCAGTTTGTTAGTATTGCAGTGATCCTTCTTCCCCATAGACACAGAGGCCACATCCACACGTCCTCCAGGCTTCCTCCGGCCAGTCCCCGGCCTGCAGGACAACTCTCAAACTCTCTCAGGTTCCACGACGCCAAGCAGAGAGAGAGCACACACTTTTCAATGTGTCAGTCACTCACCGTTGGGAACTCAAGTCAGGTATGTGAAGAGAGATTAGCAGGGAGAATGGCAAAGGGAGTTCACAGGCGGAAACTCCAAATTATAGGACAGGGAGAGACAGCCAGAAAGGAAATACGAGGCAGAGACACAGGAGGATGAGCTGTCTGTTAAAAGCCCCTTTGTGCCCTAATTTCCATAAATGATGAGCTTTTGATTTAACTTCTCCTGAACTCTTCTGAAGTCACCAATGTCCCGTTTCTTGGGATGTTCTGGGGCGTAAGACTGCTATTTGTTATCTCGTATCTATTTCAAAAACTGCATGAACAATTTTAGACTCCAACCAGCAAGTTAATTTTCACTTTAAGTAAATGTAAGTAAACATTACATTTTCTAGAGAGTTATCCCCAATTTAATGGCAACCGATCTGACAGTTGCTTGGCATCACACAGTAATTGATAGCAATGCATCTCCATCCTCTCACAATCAGATGGTTACTTGTGGTGCCAAAAAACAAGGTAGAGACGGCATTATGCCAAACTCAAAGCTTCAAAACGATAACCCACAAACCAAAAAGTGACATAACCGTGGCTCTGTCCTCTATTTAACATACTGTTTATGGCTACACCAACCAACATGCATCATCCCCAGTGAGCCAAGGCTTACTTCAACTTAAACTGATGCTGTTCAGGAGGAAAATGACCATCCTTAGCAACTGCAGGACTCTCTCTGAAGATTAAGTAAGCCACTGACAGAAGCTACACTTTCAAAATAAATCCACTGCATTGAACAAGAAGGCACCCTGCACAGGAAGTACGGACGGTGACACCAGACGAAGGTTTCATCGTGCTTCTCTTTAACGAGAGACAGGTGCCCTTTTTACGCACCTTCACATAAAATACAATTAAAAACAGTAGGCTGCTTCAGGGGGACGTGAGAGAGAGACATTTTTTCTCTCCTCCTCTTGCTGCTTAAGCTTTCAAACTGTTCTCCCACTCAACCTTAAAACCCTAAACACAGCTCGAGGGCTTAACTGAATGCCACTGTACAGTGACATACGCAGCCAATGAGCTTGTCTTTGTTAATGAAGCCCTGTGTGGTCACGAGCAGCCTGATGAGCACGTTTAACTATAAAACTCCCTTTTGAATTGTGCCACTAAGTTAACCCCTTTTATCATCATATTTCCACATATTTAATTTTTTCTAAATTGCTGGCGTCAAAGCATTGTTTGCTCTCATTTTAAAACTGCTTTTTCATCAAAAAATAGTTGAAGCTGGGGTAGTCAGTTTATTTTTGGTGTCATCAGGCAAAAATTCCATGATAACCTTTTAGCAAACTGTAATTCAGGTGGTATGAAAGAACACTAGACCTCTGCACAGCTCCTTGGCTCTGGATTTAGACTTTAGAAAATGAAAACCAGTTTACTCTGCCGCAACTTCCCCTGTAACCGTTTGGTCTTGTTGCGAATCTTTGGTGTAAACTGACCTCAAAAGAGAATGGGACAACAAAAAAAATGCAAGCCGGAGCAAAAACAGGGAGGGGAGGTTGTAGCAGAGTTGAGATATTATGCTTTCCTGTCTTTTCCCATCTATAAATATTGTTACAATGTCAGACACTTGTGCTAAATGATGCCAAAGCGTTGCATAATGAGGTACATGCATTTGGAGGTGAGCCTTGCAGCCTGTTTCAGTTGGCTTTGAATGCTGTGTTTCACAGTGTTTTTTTCCCCAAGTGTTTTTCCAATGACGTTAATGCGTCTGACCTTCCTTAAACGGGCATGCCAGCTCGTGCACACAGGGCCATGCCTGTCCCCTCCCCCATTCTGCTCAGACACCGCTGTGCTCTGCTCTCTGCTTCGGGGACTTCCATCAGTACTTTGTTTGAGGTGGCTCCAATAAAGTGTTTTGTTATTTTCAGGTAAATAAAGGACAGTTAACTTTGTTTAACTTTCCCAAAGAGGCGAGCACCAGACAGAAGTTGAGAGCATTCCTGTTTCTTGTGGATTTATGCTATGTGGATTTATTTACCTCCTCAACATGAGCACATGAGCTGGATTAACAGCAAAATTGCTGCTTAAGAGTGAGAAGTGCAGGCTGTGTGTCCTATCTGAGTTTATTTTGTGAGTACGTCAGAGTGCAGAGGTGCGCATGAGGGAAAGGGGGAGGAGGAAGCTACACAGACCGTTTTGAGACAATGCAGAAAATAAAAGGAAGAGAGAGGGCGCAAGTCACAGTTTTCTGAAGATACGTACTCTGTGGGAGTCCAAAATCAAAATCAAAGATCTGAAAATTAGTATAATATGTCTTCTTTAGAAGTCTCATGTCACAGCTAGCTTGATTTCCAGACGTGGCCTACCCCAGCTTTAAATGCATTATGTTATTTTAAAATGCAGAGTACTGTTTTTTAAAGGTAATTATAAGCAGGCATATTATTTACAGTGAGTTTTGATTAAAAGTGAAGTTCTGGCATGTGGCTTAGTATAACGGATCACATTGTTTTCCATCCTGTCTGCCAGTTGGCAGCAGTTGTGGTTCACCTGCTGGTTGCTGAACACAGTTCAAATGTAAGTAAGCTGTACGAGGAGAAATGCAAAGCTCAATCACCAGGACTGATCTTCTGCCATAAATCATTTCTGTGAGGCGGTCTCCTCCTCCTGTCTGCTCCAAACAAATGACAGACAAAATAACATAACCCACTGACTTCCTCTGTCCTTGCAGTTGATTCTTTTAACATCTGCACACTTATTATACTCTGCAAAATCTTTCCATATTAACAAGTCATGTAATCGAATGGTCAGTCTTAAATCTTGTATTCCTAGAAAGAAGAAATCTGACATAAAACAAAGAAGAGAAAATAACTTCTTAGAAAGGTCTCTCCAGTGAATAAGAAGGAATTTAAAATTAAAAGCTAAAATAAAAGCCCTTTCAGATGAGTATTTTTCCAGTGCAGCTGTCATTACCTACTATTCTGTCATGGAAGATCTTTAATTAAACCAGGGGAGGATCCCATGGAAAGGAAAAAAAGGAAAACAGTGGCATACTTCTCTGCAGATGTCACCGTCTGCCATCATCCCTCCACTCCGTGCCACAGGGAATCCCATAATCACCTGTGGCATGGAGTGGAGAAATGCAGTCATAAAGGCAAAGAGCAAGAAAACACAACGTAAGTAAAGGGCTTCTCCACGTTATTTTTGCTCTTTGCCAATGTTTATGAGACCAAATTGTCCGGGCACACACACATGTGCTGCATGCTTAGCAACCCCACTCGTAAATAGTCCAAAAACATCAGCAGAGAGCTGCTCTGATGTGGCCACCAACTGCTTGCAACACACCTTGTAATTGGCAGCATAATTATTTTCTTTTTCACTGTTATATTTCACTTCGGCTCTGTGGCAGGCATTGAAGCAGCCTGATTTATGTGCAGGGAATGTGCTAAGAGCTTTTCAAGACAAACCGGTGCAGATGTTTCTGTCCAACATCGGTGAGACGTGTACTGACATTTGTGTGTCTGGATATCCACCTGAGGCCGTCAGCGGATGAGGGGAGAGAGGGGACAAGAGGTGGGAGGGAGGCTGAATCTCCTGCCCTCTTGTGTTGCTTCTGTGCATGAGATCCCTCCGTTTGCCCGCTCCTTTTTCCCTCCTTTTCTCTAAGGGTGCCCTGCTGATGGGTGCTGCGTGCTCCAGTCCCAGCTGGGTCCCATCGTTTTTTAATAGCCAAATGGATGTACTATATGGGGAGGGTTGGAGTGGGGGGTGGGTGGAGGGGGTGTTGGGGTAAATGACGCTGAGGCGTGGGCACGCAGCCAGTAGCAGGGAGCTCCTCGTAGAATGCCATGGAAAAATGAGACAGAGGAATGCAGACTCCACTGAGCAGTGTAAACAGGCTGGGCTGAGAGAATGCTGCAACGCCGCTTTGAAGTCGCTTCATCTCCCCAGCACACACACACACACACACACACACACACACAGACACACACACGTGACGCACTGCTGTGTTTAACCAAGAAAGCATGATTTTAACTTGTGACCAGTAAGTCAGTAAGTTCTGCTTTGTTTAGGCACTGACGTAAACACAGCATGTACAGTATGTGTGCATTTGGAGCCCTGCTCGATATCCGCCAGGCCGGAACTTACACTCTATTTATTACTCAAACACAGATGCACTCTCTTCAGCACATCGCACACACACACACACACATACGCACCCACGCACATGCCTGGGCAGTCACATACAGCACGTCCGCACACACACAAACATATACAGACACTCACACCTGCTCTCCTTCTGCATGCACGACACTTCAAGGCTTCCGGCCGCGCTGACATTAGTGAGTTTTATGTACCCAGGCCATCTATCTCCTCACTGCTCCCCCACACGCCCCTGCACTCGTCCTTTGCTCCGCTTCAAAATGGCCTTTCAACATCTTTGTCGGGCGTGCGGCCGTGATATCAGGCTAGGAATGTCTCCTGCGTAGACAGCAGACACGCAGGCACCGGAGAATCTACCTCAGCGTCTGAGCCAGCCAGCTGAGGAATCCACTCAAGTGGGCAGGTAAACACTGCTGCCCTTTGGAACACCACTCTCTCCTACGACCAGTGTGTGTGTGTGTGTGTGTGTGTGTGTGTGTGTGTAGAGAGAGACTGTGGAAATGAAGGAGTGGTACATCAAAACCGCTCTCAACCAGGAGCATACAAACTGAAGCCAAGCTGAAGTTTCAATACATGTTGTGCTTTTGGACTTATGGTTTGGTTTGCTTTTGGTACAGTCGGAAAAAAATCACATATACTTTTTTTTTTCTCACTTATTTAGAAAAACTATACACACTCATTCATCCTCATTATTGCTTTAAAATGAAGGCACAAACTTAAATATGGCATAAACATCTGAAACAAAACAGAAGGGCATTTAAGAGTGGTTTCAAACCAGGGGCCCGGGCGCGGATCTAAGCACGCTTGACCCCAAAGTTCAGTTGGTTTGATTAGTGCGAACACAAGCTCTCCGTGCTCGGGCACGTTTCACATTGAATAGGTGGTCTCAGGCACGATCCATGTGTACTTGGGCACGGTACGCATGAGATGTGAAAACAACCGTGCCCAAACAGGGAAGTGGGCTGCTATATGATAGGCTGTATGAGAGCATTCCCGTTTTTTTTTTCACAACGCACAGCTGTTGTCGCCTAGCAACCATGACATGGCAGTTAACTTACATGCACTTGAAGGAGCCAGAAAGTTTGTTGTTTTAACACTGATTCGTCCATAACGTTAGCTTGAAATAAATTTGTAGTTGCTTTTTCTTCTTCTTTATATGTACTGACTGACTGCAAACCAACTATGTGCATATCACCACCTACTGTATCGGACTGGGTACATATGCAAGTGTGCTTGGGCATGGAATGACCTTACCAATGTGAAAGCAGGGCAACAGAGGAGGGGGGAGGGGGAGCAATTGTGGCCGGGCATGGTATGAAAAAATCCTGCCTCATGTGAAAACGCGCTGTGTAGATACAGTATTAACGTCGTATTTATATATTTTACCTCTATTTCCAGGTTTGGTCTTACTGAGAACACCGCTCAATTTTTCAGGATTTTTTCAAATTTTCTTGTTTACACGCATTCACACTAGAAAGGACAAGACCAGTCTGATCTGTTTGGCACAAATCAGCTCCACTGGAACAATTAAGGGGGTTAAGGGCCTTGCTCCGTGTTAGCAATGAGGCAAGTACAGGGTGGAACCAGCACATGCATCGTTAAATTTAGTTTCTGAAGCTGCAGATTGTAAAGTTACATATTGTTGCTCTGCTATGTTTCTTTTAGATATTGGTATAATACTTTCATCTTGAATTCTTAATGCCATAGTAATGGTACAATGAAAATCTAATATTGTGCCTAGTCTACATCGTAGTGCTTGTTGAAATCCATTAAAAACAAGCTCAATAAAATAAAATATTATAAATGCACTTTTTTAAACAATCACTGTCTAAATAAATGGAGTGGACTGAACTTCAACACTTTTGAGCGAGGCTGAATTTTAAAGGAATTCAGTCTTCTCTCTGTAAGGAAGGTAGGTTTAGGTTAGGGAAGGATTGGAGAATCCTCCAACAGTCAAACCTAATATTGTAAATAATGGTGCTTATCTTTGGTGACGGAAGTCTTAAATACTGGATGCAGAATGTAACATATGCCTGCTCCATGACAGCACACACTAAACACCGCTACCACAAAACACTCAACACATCCATATAGACGCTCATAAAAGTCTATGTCGTGTATATACACATAAATCACTTGTCCTACTTGCTAACAGTATGTATACAGTACACACCCAGACACTAACACACTGAAGTTGAGTCACTGCTGCTGCTGCTGCTCTCTGCCATTGAAGGCCTTTCATTTTCAAAGAGCTGTGCCATTACAGCAGAAGAGTCTGAGGACATCAGCACGCAGGCCCGTGAATGAACTCTGCAACATTCACGAACTGCCGTCCTGGGCGCCAGTGAAAAAAACAAAACAACAACCACTGAGATAAAGCAACATCCAGAATGTACTCGAGTCTCAAGAGAACAAAAGGCTTTGCACAAGTAACATTTAATTAGACCCTCATTAAAATATTTTTGGCACATAGTAACAGTACAGTATGCTTAATGATTCAAGTCAAGTCAAGATTCAAGTCAACAAGGCGTTCCTCTACTGCAGCGGCAACATTATGGTGCCCTACTTCCTACTTTAAAGGCCTGGCAGTAATGTTCCGCTCTCCCTCTGCATTCTGCGGGATGTAAGGTGGGGGAGCCCGGAGCAGAGTGCGGCCTGTCATCACCGCTGTCATATCTTAGGTAAGCTTTTAAATTGGTACTTGTGCTGAGATAAATCTCTTCAGCAGGGACAGTTTGTATGCCAGTCGAAACCACAAGCAGGCCCTGCTAACCTACTAGCCCACAGTGAGAGAGACCTTGGTGAGGGGGGTAAGGTACAACAACCTCACAGCAGCAGTTCATCCACCTCTGCCATCAGCGTCCTCCTCCTAACCTGGAAGCTCTCTGGGCCTGGAGACAAACATTGCTGTTTTTCTGCAGATTCTTGGCAGGGACAGAGAAGGCCTCTCAGCTTGATCACAGACAAACCAGACTGTACTCAAGTCTTGCAGGATTTTTTCATTTTACTATCGCTGGCTGGGATTCATCATAAACAGAGCCTCTGAATCCTCAGTGCCGTGTGCACTGCAGCGGAGAGAACGTATGCCCCGGGCACAACGTGTGCCTTCTGTACTTAGTTACTGTCTTCTGGCCCCTGGCAAATGACTAAACAAGTCTGGGGTCAGTTCCAGGGAGCCCCCCAAGTTATTTCCTCATAAAATATCTATTTCATCTCAGCTTTTCATGGGGTCACCCTCTTCACTACTGGATCCTATCTTCTGGGCCCCATCAAAACATTTTTCTTTCTGTACTTCTGTCTTTATGGGTGGATTTATCACTGGCACTCTGTTTTCTACTACAGAGGCTAACACAGTAGCTCTGGACACCAGCCTAACTCATCAATGACAGACAGAGAGAACTGGCAATCTTCCCATATCCCTCATGGACAATTTTGCAGTCCCAACCAGCAAACCATCAACGCATAAACACAAACGTGCTGCCACCAGGAGGGCTGAAATCACACGCACACTTCACTCATGATGCAGAGATTGTGCAGCTGGCAAACAGAATGCTACAAAATTGAGGTACTTGGCACATCATGAAGCATTCAGAGCATCATAGATACTGCTAATACCATAAAGTGACATGAAAACTATACTGCTGTAGAACTGAAATGATCAGATGATTAATAACTTAGTCGTTGGACACTTTTGTAGCACAATTACAAAAAGTGCTTGTCTCATTGTCTCAAAAAATAAGGATTTGTCACTTTTCTTAATAGCATCGTCAAATTTTAGGTGGTTTTGGTTAGTTTCCTTGAATTTATTAGTCTTAACAACAACAAATAGACATAAGGAAATAATTGGCAAATTAATGAAAATAAATGTTAATTTGGGTTTTAAATTGCTGGACAGATTCTAGTGGCCACTCTGGACAAAAGTGGTATGACCACCTGCCTGGTGTCGTGAAGTCCTGGACCGGCCGCCGGTTACCTTGTTTTTGTTGTTGTTTTGGAAGAGAGTGAGAGAGCAGGATGCAAAGCTTATGTGACACGCCTTGCTTGACCGTATTTTTTTTCCAAACAGCTGTAGGCAGGATGCATATCGATAAGGTAATGTATGTAACTGTGGCGTGGTAAAACAGAGGGGTCCTTCCGTTACCTGGCTGTGTCGTCTGAGTCTGTGACTCCGACCTGTGGCAGGGAGTCAAAAATAGTGAGTTGGAAATAGCCAATTTTCTCACTGTTGGTCTCATTTAATTATGTGCATCGTCAGATGGCGGTGGTGGGTATCATCATAGTCTCAAATGGTGTCAAATGATGACCAGGGGCTGTTCTTGTACCAGCACAAAGCTGGTCTCAGTGCAGGTCCAGACATATTGGTAATTTGGTGCAGCGCAAGTGGCTTTTTTCCACACCTGCACCAAGTCACTATTTCCGTGGACCAGCATGAATGTGGCTGCGCCAGGCAGGGAGGAGTGACACAACAAAGCGTGTGTCAGTAAAGATGCGTTGATGCTGCACTTAGACCAAACCAGGTCTAAGTGCAGCACAGCCGGCGGAGCGCTATTTTCTGTCACGCCTGCATCCCTCGCTGCACTCATGCATTCAGTCTCATGCATTTAGATCACTCAGACTCTGACACACCGCTGCTCCTCTGTGATCTGCTGCATTCAGGACAATCACACTCACCTGCCACTCTGCACTTGCTGCAGTTAGTTAAACCTGCTCACCTGTGTTGTTCATTGTTTCTCCCACTGTTTCAGCCTCCTGTGTTCGGTTAGACTTCGTCAGTTTGTCTGTTGTGCTCCCTGGTCCTGCCTGTGTTCCTCACCTTCATCCTGCTCCTTGTGTTTTTTTTTTTTTTTTTTTTTTTTTTTTTT
>JAQLOL010000006.1:3633656-3663056 GCA_029783665.1 Naso thynnoides
GTGTTTTAGATTTTTGTATTTTTGTACTTCTGTTCATTTTAGCTTTTATCTGAGCTTGCCTTTTGTTGAATCACATTTTCTGTGTTTGAGTCTGCAATAGGGATGCACGACGTTATCAGCCGGTATTTGCTTAAAAATTCACTATCGGATGTCAGCCAGCACGCCTATCCACCGATAATTAACCGCTAAAATAATAGGCTGCTGTTTCCTCGATTAAACGCCCGAGTCGACATCATGTTTCACTGTGGACAGACCTCACGCTGACAGACTTTGTCACTTGTGAAACAGGCCAAATTTGTTCTGGTTGTGGGTTTTGTTCTGATTGTCTCAGGGAGTCATGATCCAGTTTTAAGTAGGATGTATCTTACTCGTTTTGTTTAATAGCGAGTATCACAAATAAATATGACATGTTTTGTATAACGTCAGTTCAAGTATTTTTCTTCTTTTGCACAAGGAATGAAAACTATATCATTTTAAGCTTTGTATTTTATGCCTGCATATGCCGGTGGGTCAACACAGTAAGAGTCTGCATAATAACACCACAACATCAGTGACGTTACAAGCACATTACTCTTCATCAGCGCTGACATAATAAATTGCAATTGTGAACTTAAACCTCCTGGACAGGTACATCAGTTTCCTCCTGTGCAGAGTCTAGCTGGCATCTGTCTGCTCCCTCTTCAGCTGAACCTGACCATACAGTGCGTCACAGCGGTCTTAAAGGGAATGAGAGGAGCTGATCGGATTGGCCGTGGCTGAAATCAGCTGTAACAAACCTTCTTATTGTCTATTCCTCCTATGTTACCGCTGGTGTGCCTGAGTTTATGTTCACCGAATTTCCATTTATAATTACTACACCTATTTGCACTCCCCGCACCAGAACTTAGACTTGCATCTGAGATGAAAATAAAGACACAGATTCCTTCTGATTGAAACAAATAGATTTTTTTTTTATTAATTTTTTTTTTTTTTGGTATTAATGTTTATTGCTATGCTATCATTAAATGTAAAATACAGTGTATGCCAAAACGTATTTTTCATATATTTTTATTTTAACATTTCCCTTTCTCTCTCAGTTCTACAGAAATCTCATCAGTGTTGTCCCTGATATCCTGCACCCCTGGGAATGATTTAAAATTCGCTTACAGGTTGGGACGACCTTTGCACCCTTTCCCTTTAGAGACCCTTAAAAGTTTCCCATACGTCCTGGTTCATGTGTCCAAATGTGTCAGACCAGGGAAGAAAATTACAGTGTCATGAATCACTGAAACTATGGTCCTTTCAAGTCAAAAATCATGAATGAGATTCCTGCGTATTATAAAGGAATTCAAATTTCCACCACACATTCTGTGGTTAGTGCCTCCGGGCGGGTCTAGGGGTCGACGGCACAAACAGGACCCTGCTGACTGAGACGAGACCCATTCACGGAGACAGATCATCTCCTCTTTACAATAGAGACCTGGCTGGCCCCGCAACATGATCCATTCTCTTTCCAGAGTCACTCAGCAGTCTCACATTAGACCTCTACACTTCCTCTACTGGGTCTTCTTCCTCTGGCCCTGAGGGTGTGAGGACCATGAATATCTGTGAGTCTCTGTGATGGTGTGTGTGAGTGTGTGTGTGTGCGTGTGCAGGAGACACAAAAGAAGGTGACCTCACATGACATGAAAGCAGACTTGAGAATCCCGTCTCAAATGGAGTCAACTGGAGGGTCCACAATGCTGACAGTCCTGCAGATGCCTATTAACTGTCATCTGAGTCAAGTTTGTCTGCTAAACTGCCTGCAGACACACACACACACACACACACACACACACACAACTCCTGTATCGGGTTTTTCCTACCGTCTGTCCAACTGATCAAATCATTGAGGTTTTGTGCTAATTGAAGACTACTGGAAAGGAATGTTCTACTAAGCGGCAGGCAGGTGACAACAACAATGTGGCAATAACTTTTCATCACCTTTTCCTGCTGTGGGTGGGTCAGGGGGTTGGTTTGTGGCATTTACTGCCATGTGAGGGGAGGGACTCCGTATAAAGTGGAACCAGAATTTCCTGATCCAGTTTAATGTCGAAGCCTTTGTAGACAAGCCAGCACATCTCCTCGGTTGAGTGCACACACACCTGTGCCCGGCGGAAAGACGGAGAGAGGAAGAAAAAGCAAAAGAGCTTGACTGTAGACCACAGAAAATAACCGAATAAGATGTAACTCCGGCAGGGAAATGATAAAGACCGAGGGAAAGCCTTTCCTCTGCTATGTGGGTGGGCTGCGAATCAAACCAGTTTTTACAGTCCTGCCCTTTAGAGGAACCAGCTGCTTTTTCGGCAAGCTGCATCCCACTCCGGCTCTGTCCTGGTAAACCATATCACAGCCAAACCACCAGCGAGTCCGACCTTTACGAACACTCATCACCTCCCGACTGTCACATACCTCCCATTCCCATTCACACCTGCTTATCACTGCAGGATAATTGTAAAATAACAGAGCTGTGAAAAGGGGGCAGTGCATCAACATTAAATGGTTTAGTTAAACAGCTTAAAACAAGCTTGTGTGGGTGTTCTGCTGATGTTAAACATCTGTCTGTGCGCTGAAAGGTAACAATGAAGGTAAGAACAACTAAACACCCACTTTTCAGATCCTATTTATCATACAGCACGATGAGAAAGCTTTAAAGAACATGTTGAATTTTAAAAAATAAAATAAAATGATCAGTCATAGATCTGTGACTTTACACAGCTAAGCTCAGCCACCTCAGGCCAAAAGTTTCAGTTCAGCGACGTGTTTGAGTCTAAGACTGCAGCTAACCCTCATTTACTTTATTAACTTTATGGATTAATCTTACTTACTCCATGATTGTTTGGTCAGTATAACATCAGTCTCGAGAAACATTTTGGATAAAGGTACAGAGGGACTAAAATATTAGTGTGGTGACGATAAATTGTGATGCTGACAAACAGAAGTTTGCAGATCTTCTTTTCTCAAGATGTAAGAGATGTGGTTGGAGGTGCGAGTATTTTTTTTTTTGTCAGTAAACTGTCAAAAAAAAAAAAAGTGAAAAATGTTTGTTTCAGGGTTAGGGGTCTACAGATTTTTTTGTCCTGTTTTCTTGGACAAATAGTCCAAAATAAGATACTCAGTTTAAAATTACATTAAAAGTCAAAAGCCACCTATATTCAAATTTAAAAAGCTGCAACAAAGAATGGTGTGAAATTTTGATAGAAAAATTATTGAATTTATTAATATGTTGTGGCTGATTACTTTTCAAATTAATTATTTGATTAGTCAATTAATTAACTAAAGGTCACTGATGTATTTGGGGAAAGGAATAAAAGCCAAATGCAAGCTGCTTGCCAAATGAAAAAATGCTTACAAAGAGCATTAAAAAAGGTGAAGATGACCAAATGTTTTCCATTTGGTGTTGGTGGACAGAAAATCAGTCAGCATTAGTCTTACATTTATTAGCTGGGAAAGTGTCCCCAGTGGAATGCTCATGGTGCTTGTTTCTACTGGAAGTGTTTAAGTCATGTTTAATTCTGATCTTTGCTAAAACAAAACAGCTGGCATGCCCAACACCAATGTCTTTACAAAAAAGGTGCGAACTGAAAACCACAAAATTAGCAAATGAAGTTGTCATCACTCGCAAATAAGTATGCAACACTTTTATTGAAAGAAACTAGTTTCAGCCGTAGGCTTTCCTTGGTGTACTAAGACATTTGTGGGTGTGACTGTCATTAAACAACAGCCTGAAACTTGTTGGTTATGAACGACCAGCTGATACCGATCAGGAAAACATCATTTAAATACAAACTAGTTCAACGAAAATTCAAATCAAAAGAGGAAATACAGTATATCATGTTCTTGCAACAACCAGATGAGTGAGCAACTGATTTACAAACTAACAATAAAAACAGAAACACATGTACATACTGACTCATCATGTGCAGAAATTCCATAGAAAATACAAACACGTTTAGTTAAGGAGAGGAAACTCCTTCAAACAGAGGCTCATTGCATATTTGATTTAAACTGAGCATCAGTGTAAGCATCGGCTTGTTTTCATACAGATGTTGTTATTGATTTATATGGATTTTCGTTGGAGATTCTGCACATGATGAAATTACACATGCACATACTGTACATGCTCTTCTTGTTGTTATTATGCAAACTGACTCATTTATTTGGCTGTTGTAATAACAGAATGTAATTTAACTCTCTCATTACTTAACTTTTCTTATTAACATGGATATTTTGATTGTGTTGCAAATGTATTTATAATTGCAAAAGAGGTCCTGCACATGGTGAGTTCAAATATGTGCAATTTTTTTGTTTTTTTCATTTATTAATACTGTCTTTGCTAATACATACATAAATAAATAGACATAAATACTAGAAAGATTGTCGTCTTGAGGCTGTGGGTTTCATTTTTTTACTATTTAATTTAGTTAATTGATGTTTTTCTAAATGTAATTTTAGGAGGCTACCATGGTATGAACATCTCATATATATTGCATAATATTCTGCTGACTCAATATTGTGATAATATTTGGGAAAATGAGCTGTGTTATGTATATACATTTCAGTACTTATCTTGATGTAATTACAAAATCACTGTTCTCTTATGTAAGATGTGTTTTACCTGTTATATAGGAGTCAGTGGGAAGAGAAATACAGCATGTACGCAGGTAGTGCTGATTTCATTACACATGCAAAAGCACATAAACATAATGAAAAGCAGACTTACTTCGAGAGTTCTTCGAACGTGACAAATGGCCTCATGATGACATTGAGAACACACTTAGAGTTTACTTGCTGCTCTGCCTTCTATTTACTTTAATTTGCCTTATCTGCCTTTATGAAAGTGTGATACAGTTGTGACTAATAAGCTCAATAACTGCAGAGGAATTAATTCTGCTTGATAACCATGACGTAAGCTGTAGGTGTGTCCCGCTCTGCGACAGCATGCAGTGAAGATCTGTCGCCTGGAATGAACTGTTAAATCAATACTAGCAGACATGTGTGATTCAAGCAGATGTTTAGTCATGCTGACACTCTGCCAGCCTACTATCTCTGTGATATTAAAAGAGCCTGATGTGAGTCATCCTGATAGCACAGGCTGCTGTAGCCTTCAAGCTTAGACAGTATTACTGAAAACTTAAGTGGTTATCTGCAACCTCTGTGATTCTTGGCACACAAATGCGCTTCAGACACACTTTTCACCGAGGTGCCAGCTCAACACGTCACTCAGGTTAACAAAACAGTGAAATATCATTAGTCTTACTGTTTATGCCTCATGTCCTGTCACATTTATGGAAAATATATTTAATAATTATATGGCTGATGTTAGCTGTTTGAATGCTAAGCCTGAAAATATGGCCTGCCATCAGCTTTTAGCTTGTTTTGATTGTTTTTGTTTTTTTTTTAAAGATCATTTTGCAAATTAATGTAGAAACTAAGCAAATGAAAATGAATTACTTTTTTTGTGTGTTTTTTTTTTGTAACAACATCCAGATCTTTAAAAGAGGCTCTTTTATTACTTTGCACCGCTGAGCCGCAGGGTGTCTTTCAGGTGATGGCTGTTTTACTGGCAGTTCTTAATTCCTTAACAAGCCTCGAGAGTTACTTGGCACCAGTGTGCTACTTGAGAGGGAACCTGCCTCTCGTTGCCTCTTGTTTCAATGTTATCAATTATTAATTCATTACTAAATAACTGTGTATTTCTCATAGTTTGGAAATTCTTATGGCAGAACAAGAGCCCAACCGTCTCGACCTCCCACGCAGGGAAATATTTATCACTTTGCCTGAGGGTATACCACAGAAACCCCTGCGCTCCAGCTAAATGCAGAAGCTCATAAATAAGCTAAATGTTCAAAACCGCAGTTGTTGTTAGTTACTGGTTACAACAAAGTTATTTTGAAGACTCTTTCAAGCCAAAAATGGGCTGGTTTCCTCCGATGACGCACCATCATAAAAGGAACAGTTCTTGTCATTTTGAAAAATATGCTTATTTGCTTTTTTGGCAAAGTTAAATGTTGAGATCTGTACCACTGAGGCTAATGACCAGTTAGCTTGGTTAAGCATAAAGATGACAGAACATGCTTGTTTTTTGTGTGAATGAAACCCCAAACCAAAACCATAACCCCGTACAGAAACTTTTGCCAGAACCAGACTAACTTTTTACCTGCTTTCAGTCTAATTTATAAAATCAAAGTGTGTTAAACCACAATGTCTCAGTTTTTATTCATAAAAGGATTAAATACACAAAGATTGTGGAGGCCTGGAGTTGTTTGACACCACCTTACACAGAAGTGAGCTGCCAAAAGAAATGTTTATACAATACAATCAAGTAATTACTATATAATTGAATAATTATTTTTGCTTTCCTATAATTACTTAAGTTATGCTATTACATTTTAAATCAGTAATATGTAGTAATTACCTTTTTTTTAATGAACTGGGCACAAAACTGGAATCAAGGTTTGATGGATTCCTTTGGTTGTGTGTATTTGAATGTGTATTTGGTAGGGCCAAACTGATACGGGATCCTTGGGGCCAATGCCAATACTGACAATTTGGTGTGAGACAGTTCCGAAATCTGATATCTAATACTGGCTGAAACCTCAGTGCACTGCAGAGTAACACTTCACTCTTTAGTTATTAAATAACAAACTGCTGAATACGTAATTACACCATTTTAAATCACTAGTCCAAGCATTTTTTCCTGTCTTAAAAAAAGTGAACAATATGCTGATATTAATATATCTGCGACGGCCCACTATTGGCCAATAATATCGGCCATATCGGTCGGGCCCTAGTATTTGAATTAATCTCTTTGTAAAGTCTGTTTAGAATCAGAGGTATCATAAGTATTGAAAGAAAATTTCCACTAAATGTGCACGAGAAAAAGGAAACAACAAAATCAGATGAATCAGAGATGAGTCATTGTACTATTATACACACATGAGCACACATGAACAAACACACATTTAGGCACAAGGGCCTGAGAAAGTCTTATTTTGGAGAGGTGAAGTGATGTTGAGTTTCGCAGTGAGTGTGTGTTTGTGTCACTGTTTGGACCCCACAGGGCAGACAGTTCCAGGAGACGGGGCTGTCGCCTCAGGAGAGATGGATGGAAGATCAGTGCAAGGGGGTGTGAAGAGAAGGCGGGAAGGGAAAGACGGGGAGGAGGGAGGGGGGTGTCTCAACATGCAGCCCCTCTGGGTAGACGAGCAATGACATCCAAGGCACTTCCTCCCTCGTACTGCTTCCAAAGGAACATGTTGTTAAGGTACAGAGAGACGGACTGACAATCTCAGACATTCATCACAGGAACACCGGCATGTTTGCTGTTTATCAGGTCCCACCCACTCGGTCAATAAGTTTAGAGTTTCCACTTTGATCACAGAGCAAATGAATTTACTTTAAAATATTTCCTTTCAGCAGCTCAATGAAGCGTTTTAGAAGCAAACCACAAAAAAACAATCTAATGTTAATGCCGAGCTGAATTTGCGGCTGATACGATTTCAAAAAAGTAAAACAAAATGTAATGCGCATATTCTTCTTTGAGCCTAAAGAAAAAAAACAGCGATGGGGAAATATTTAACATAGCTACGGTAGAATTCAGTGGAATAAACTACAAATCTCAAAGGGATTATAAAAACCAACTGGCATGTGAAACCCCTATCGTCTGAGGAGGAAGTGGAACCGGCCCAGGGTGTTTTCCACATTACATGCAGCCCTAATATCAAAGGAGATAACAATTCCAGCTGTGGCGTTGTTGCTGCTACACACTGGATCATCTGGAGGAGTCATCCCCCGACAGTGGCTGCAGACCTCCATCCACCACCGCCACCAAACACGATGCAAAAGCACAATCAGATCCACACGCTCACCCTTCGTCATGCATAAATGCAATGTCGATGTTAAGCCTATGAAACAGATACACAAAGCTACATAGGAGGGGAAAACAGAGCACAGATAGAAGGCCCTTTTCATTAAGTTTCCTGTCTTTATAGGAGCTGGGGCGTGGAATATGAAGAAAGCAAAATTTTCTATTCCTAATAAAGGTGTTCGCTCCCTTCAGAAGCTTAATTAGAGGCTGAAGTGGTTGCACGCGATGGATCTGGCCCAAGGCATAGACCTGCGACAGCAGAGCTGCTGCGCTCCTTTGGTGAGGATCCGTTCAGAAGCATGCCGTCTATTTGGCCCTTCAGGCCAATGTGGCAGAGTGTGGGAGAGAGGTAGGCACGTAGATCAGGTATGAATCAAAAACACGAACATGCCTGTCAAGCAGCGAGACCCCCAAAGGGAAACAAGATTCATGCTAGAAGCATCCTGTGTTCTCCTCACGCATTTGTGGTTCTCTGTACAGTAAATGGCACAATTTGATGAAAGAAGGGTTCAACATGTTGGGAAATGTACTTATCTGCTTTTTTGTTTCGTCAAGGCTTAAAGGGGTGAAACCAATATTGTTCTTACGTCTGTACGCTAAATACGAAGCAAAGCCAGGGGAGGGCTATCGTAGCTTAGCATAAATACTGGAAGCTGCAGAAAAAAGCTAGCCTGGCTCTAGCCACAGGGAAGAACTTTCTGCCAGCACCCCTAAAGTTTTTATTGAAATACTACAGCTCCCACAGAGAGCAGTTTTATGAGAAGTTATGTGAGGGACTTCTTAGGCCGGTGCAGTGACTTCCGCAAGTATTGACTCTTCCAAAAGAATTCAACAAGACGGATTATGCAGAATTTGTCCTCAGTAAAAAAGCAGAGGCTGTTTAAATCACCTTGTTCAGTTCGGTTCAGATTTATACTCACTGGCAAAAACAGTGTTCACTTTCTTAAGCTAAGTGGTTGCATCAGGGTTGGGCGATAGGTTAAAATTTCCCATATGGCCATCCTCAGCCCGTCCACCAGCGATTGGCAATATATTCGCGCAGGTGTGTGCCAGCATGAGCAGTGTGTATTTATACTGTACACTGAGTGTCTCATCATGTCACATTGCATTTTTTTCACTCACAAGACAAGCACTTCATGCCTGCGCTGAAGAGCGCACAGGGATATGTGGATGGATTGTGCCTGAAAAATATGAATACAAAATGCTGCGAGTCTCTTTGTAACAGTTTTTAGACTCGCATATCTATTCGCTTATATAATCATTGCTCATAGTTATTAATCAAGCCCGGCCAGCTAAGCTAAAGTCTGTGGCTGAAGTCTGGAAATAGCAGCTCTCAGCTTTACTTTTAACATTAAATACAAAGAGACATGTCCTCTTCTTGTCCTACATGGGTCTTAAATCATTATGAGTCCTTGCTTGTTTATCAAATGAAGTGAAACACAAGTTAAGCAGCTGCACTGTGATCTGCAGGCTTTAGCATGTATTTTTAGATTTATAACTCTTACCTGTTTTCACTGCTGAGTCACTTTGACTTCCTGTATTTATCATTCAGAGGCTTATTGCAGATCTTCTGTCTGCTTCTGTCTGCAATCACTTTTTCATTTTTTTTTTTTATAAAACTTAGGCAACATTTCTCCAGGCAGTGCAATTAGTGACAGTGTGAGCTCCATGCTAGCTCCAAAAGCTTGACAGACATAGCAACAGTAGCTAAGGGGGGGGCGTGGCTTAGTGACAGCTCAAATGCACTTCAGCACAACTGAAACTGAATGTGTGCTGCGTCCCAATTCTGTGGACGCATCCTCCGTAGAGTGTATTTGTAGAACGCCTGCATCACAGCGATGAAGACTGTCCCATTTTGTCGGCTCCTTCAAATGCAGCCAAGGAATCCCCAATTGTGAAGGATCCAACTGGTGGATCCTTTGCAGCACATCCCAAGATCCATTGCGCACCACAGAAAATCTTTTTATTTTTATTTTTATTTTTTCTAAGCGAACATATTGAGCAAAGCAGCAGCAGTTAGAGGATACATTTTTTAAGTAAGTATTAAAAGAAACAAACCAAAAATTTCTGGCTCCTTCTTTACATGCACATTAATTAACTGCAGTTGCCCAGAGACAGGAGCTGTGCGTCGTCATGCGAGGGCCGGTTTCTGACAAAACCAGGAAATGCTCCGTAGACCAGACTGTCTCATTTAATATACGTTTCGGTTTGGCCGTTGCAGTAGACGAAGGTGTGTCCTTCGTGGGCTGCAGTATTCGAAGGATGCAGCCCCTCAGTTGGGGCACAGCTACTATTTACGACACACGTTTAGCACCCAACTGTCAAATTCACTTCAATGCACAGATTCTACTGATTCCTTTTGACTCTTTCCAGTGCAAAAAGAGATCAGCATTTGCTTTGACTTTTCTTTTTTTGAATTAGAAGATCCTGACATTGTGATACTGAGAAAGTTGATCTGTAAACATGGAGGCTGAGTGAACTACAGAGAGAGGGCACCAGAGATCTCTCACACACACTTGCAGTCAGTGCAGAACAAAGTACAGGTGGATTTTGGCCAATAAATCTCTCTGGACTGTTGACTCACTGCACTGCTACCTGAATCCTTCCAAAGACAGACATACATTATGTTCCAGCATGTGAAACACACTGCAGAGAAAGTGTTACATACTATGAAACAGGATATGGAAGCGCTCGTGTCTGCTGAGCTGTTTTCAGATGTCTCATGTAAGAGAATTTAAAGAAAACACATTTCTTACATTGCCATGTCAGATTGCTATATGTGTTAAAACTTGTGTCACTGCTGCATCATTCCAGGATTTTGCTGAGCTCCGTAAAAGGAGCCATAAAAATATCTTCACGTGAACAGTGCTCTGCATGGCTCATAAACACACTATGATGTTTAAAATCAACAAACATTCCCTTTAACGCTGCTGTTTGTGTAAAAAGTTACATCATGAAGTCATACATCGTACAACATCTTTTTTTTTAGAAATTCAAAAAAGTCGTGATATTTTGCTTCAAGTGCTGCTCAGGCTTAAAAGCTACAACTGAACTTCACCGATGAACACGATGTCTGTCCGCTTGGTAAGCATCTAATTACATCAAAAAATCTTCATCCGCGAATGTCCGCGAGGGTCTGCACGGAGCCCTCCGCGGACGTCTGTTCCTTCCTATGGCAGTGCGTTGTTAGATCAGTGGAGTACTCTTTTAAGTTCTATGTCTATGCATGGAGAGTAGGGATGCATGCTACTATCTGCATGTTATCAGTATTGGCCAATAATGGCTTTAAAATTAACTACTGGATATCGGCCAGCATGTCAATATCCATTGATATAAGAACTGATAAAATAACAAGCTGCTGTTTCCTTGACTAAACGCCCGAGTCGAGAGCATGTTTCACATGTTCCCTGTGGACGGACGTTATGCTGACTTACTCTGTCACTTGTGAAACAGGCCAAATTTGCCCTGGTTGTGGGTGTTGTAACGATTGTCTCAGGAGGCATCATTCAGTTTAAGTAGGATGTATCTTACTTATTTTGTTGAAAAGCATTTGTAAAATAAATATGACATGTTTTACACTACTAGAGTTCAAGTTTTTTTCTTCTTTTGTACAAGAAATGACTATTACGTCATTTTGCGCTTCGTATTTTACACCTGCATTTTCCGGCGGGCGAATACAGTAAGAGTATGCATCATAATACTGAATGTAAACTCCACTACAGAAGAGACTTGGTGAGCTTTGCAGTTACATGTGGAGAAACATTATACATATACAGTATATATCGGTATCGGTGTCTGTATCGGTTATAAGCCAAATAAGTTGTAAAATAACGGCATATTGGATATCAGCAAAAAAATCTGATACTGTGCATCACTAATGAAGAGAAGCGCTCACTCCTGACCAAACCTTCCAGCTAAAACTGACCATTGTCTCTGTTGATGTTAAACAAAATACTACAGATCAATATAATACACAAACCAATACAGGAGAGCTCTGACTCAGGTTGCATATTTCTCAGTGCAGCTATGACTGGCTTAACTAATGGCATATAAGTAAATATATTAAAAGACAAGCCAAAAAAGTAAAGTAAGTGGGTGTTCTGGATTGCAGGGTTAAAGATTTATACTTTATTTGACACCACAGAATGTTTACTTGCAGTCATAACATAAAAAATTTTCTCTCTGTGTCTCAGTGACACACATCACCGGCCTTGCAACAGGACCTTCCTCTGAAGGACTTTTTTTATTGTGGAAAAATAAAAGCATGCCGACAAGAGACGAGGGAGAAAAGAAAAAAGACTTCACATAAAAGGGGACTGATAAGCGAGGTAGACTGGCGATAGGAGACAAAGACTGTACATGCAGAAACGCGCCAAGACCAGCGAGATGAGGGCCCTCGATAAAACACACTGAGCTGAAGGTGGCGAAACACAAGAGTCCAAAACCAAGAGACAGGAGGGGAGAACACTGAGGTCTGGAGAAAGACAGAGAGAGAGAGGGTGAGAGAGGAGGAGATGGGGAGATGGGGGATGATGATGGAAGTGTGTGTATGTGTGTCCCACAGTTGCACCTGTGAGTAATCTTGAGTTTGTCAGTGTGCTTCGACATGCATCTCTGTAGGCTTCGCTTCCTCTAAATGGGCCAGATGAATATGTAATCTGTCCCCTTTCATCCGAAACCTTTATTTCCATCCAGGCCACTTACAGTAACCCGCTCTGCTGCTGATCAGAGGGGCATGACAACGCCATATACTGTACACAAGCACCACAAAAGACAGGTCACAGGGTCACAGCTCCCCCAGCAGCCAAACCAGCGAGCGTGACGACAATCTTAAGACTTGACTTAATTGCAGCCGAGCACGAAACAACACAACAATATGAATGCTGATAAATAGCAATGACTCAACAATTACTTCTCCAGGTGTTCAGATTTTCTGGCTTTCAAAAACGGCTTACTGTTCAGCCTGTACTCTGTTTTGGAACAAATATAAAACTTCCCAGCTATTGGAATTTCAAGCCTCTCTCAGCACACACGTACACACAGTGTGTTCACTGAGTTCCTCAAAAAGGCACCTTCTGCTCCACCTGTATTTAGTTAAAAGCAGGGGTTCCCAAACTTTGTCATGCCAAGAGCCCTCCGCCGGAGATCCCTCTGTAGCAAAATTTCTTAAATTGTGGTTGTGCGTTTTTTTGCAGCCAAGTCATTTTTAGTCCAGTGGTCTGGTGGTATATTTCTTTTCATAATTTTTTCCATTTTAGCTCAAGGTAGATAGCCAGTTTATAGGGGCACAGCAACTTCCTGATGTATCAGTGTCACCCATAGCAGCTGCTCAGTTCTGATTGGCTTGAGTGGTTTCCGCTTTTTTTTTTTTTTTTTTTTAATTGTAAGATTGGCATTAATACAGAACACGTGTATTTTGATATGCAGTGATTAGTAACATCTAAAAAGACATATATTGAAATATGTCGTCACAAATTATGTTAATTGTTGATTTTTATTTTCGTTCAACACCTCCACTCCACCCTTCCCTCCTAGTTTTTTGCGACCCCTCTATCACCTCCTGGTGACCCTCTCAGGGGGGTCTGGAACCCCACTTTGAAAAACACAGGCGTAGAGGACGTGCCGCAGTGTTAAATGACGAAAAAAAAAAGAAAAGAAAAGAAAACATTATCAACAAGCAGTTGACACAATTTTGTTCCACATTTCAATCAGTTATAACGATAATAATAATGGCCCTGGGTAATAACACACCCATAACAGATTTCAATCTTAAAAAGAAATGGCTGAATTGGCTTAATAATTATGTATCTCAAGCGAGGGCTGAAAGATTTAATTGTTTCCATATTGATATCGTAATTTGAAAAAGGGCACAAAGCCCAAAAGCCATTATCTTAATTATTACTTACATAATAAACAGTTCACACAGTTTCAGGTCTGATTAGATCTGTAGAGTTGCAGTTGTGTCAGAATAGATCTGCTTTTAATCAGTTACTATCAAATTAACTATTTAACAAACTAATAACTGATAGGATTTTAATACAATAAAAATATTACTTTATTACATTCAGCTGCACACAAAGGTTACTCTAGAGGGGTGGCGCCTTGACTCTCACAGCGCTGCTTAGAGTGCTTAACAAAGGACTATGTAGATGACTTCACACATTATGCATTATCTGATTTGGCTGATGTAATATGGGAGTTCCAAGACATGGCCTTCATCCGGCCGACATGAGGACAATATGACCCTCAGCTGATGTCACTCATGATTTATAAAGTTCCAGAAATACTATGAGAGTCCATGACAAACTAACCACATCGGTAAAAAACAGAGTACTGCAGGAAGGGGATACAATGATAGGGGATCTTAATGTTTTGACTGTCAGCAGCATCTGATGGACCACAGTGATTAGGACTGAAGGGACGGAGGTGCCCACAGCTTAAGGTAGAGTTTACAATGCAGTTTGTTGTTTTCACATACTGCATGGGCGACAGACACAGGCAAACTATCAGAAATTTTAAAAAAAGAGTCACAACAGAGGTTTACTTTCACTTCCAATCCTGTTAGCCAGTCTCTTGTCTATTGCCCACAAGGTAGCGTCCTTTCATCTTTGCTCTTTTCTCTATTTACAAAAGAATGTGCACTTAACCACTTTAATTTTATATCGATAAATATGCCAATGATACGGCTTTCGCTGGCCGGTTACAGAAAACAGACCCCTATGAAGAGGCCTCCTATCTTGCCTACACTGAGGCCCTTGAAGGATGGTGTCATAAGAGCAGGCTAGGAATCAGTGTAGCCAAAACAAAGGAGTTAGTTATTTGTACAAAGCAAAAGCTGACAAAAGAGCCAGTTTCACTCAATGGCCAATTTGTTGAAACTGTGGAAACCTTCAAATATCTTTGCACAGTTCTTCACTGCCAGAGGAGATTCTCTGAAAACGCTGATTATGTCTTAAATAAATGTTCACACTTTATGGGGACGCTGATTGAAAACTGATTGTCTCTGTGGGGACTGGCGAATAATATTTACTGAGCAATGGCACCACTGGTTTGGCCGATCGGGCACGAAGCATCAGGCACACTCAAAATTTCCAAGAGAAATTTTTTAGTTGTGTTTATACAATGCTGAATGTCTGTAAGGCGTTGTTTGTATTTTTAGTATTGTCTGTCCTCTGTGTCCTTGGTGGACGATGAAGATTTATGCTATCCTATTTTATTGAAACTCCTTGTCCTTCAACAGCATTTGGTTTCCATGTTCTTCAGTCTGAGTATATTCGGAAAGCACTTTTGTTTCCTTGCAGAGATGGCAAGCTGTCTGCTGTCCATCAGTCCACATCAAGCACATCCAATGAGTTGGCCTCCGTCTCCTCCTCCCCCCTCCTCCTCCTCCTCCTGTTAGAAACTGAGGCCGAAGACGGGCGCCGTGCCAAATACATCGGATAGTTTCATCCACAGCTGCAAGCAGGCGGCCGGCCTGAGTAACAATAGAGTCCACTCATTAAAGCTAACCCGAATCCAACAAAGAGAATCGAGGGGAAAGAGTGAGAGAAGGGAAAAACAAACCGAAAAAAAATACAATGCAGACATGAAAAAAAAAATCTTAATATGATACTAAACATGGTTGAATTAGAAAATGTTCTTCTTTGCCATGTTAAAAGGTTAAAGTCAAAGAGAAAAACAGCTTCTGTGGGAAGGAGAGACAGTAAACCAGCCTGTCATGGACGAGACTCAAGAGGTGATACGAGCTGATATCAGATGCAAAAGATATCTGGTTTTGTATCCTCGGGCTATGCAGAGCATGCCTCCCACGTGCGGAAATGAAACCAATCTCTGCACTCGCTCAAAAACACCTCCACCACAATCTGCGGCAACAGTGTGCTATCAGCCTGCAAAATGCTGTTTGTACCCATGCATGATGTAATCAAATATTTACAATAAAACAGAACTGACTGCTATCTTTTTTATTATCTCTGCTATCCTACAGGGGTAATCAACCTTTGAACTACTTGCGAACAAACACGGCGACAACTGATTCCTAAATGTTGAAAACACTGCAATCATATTAGCATTAAGAGACAAGGTATTTTTTTGTCATCAATCCCAAGAATCCAAATTACATGAGCAGCATACAGCAGTGGTTCTCTGTACTTTTCCTGAACCAAACCAAGCAGTTTTGTAAATAAATCTGGTCTCACAGCCGGCCTTATCTCCACATCTCCACAGCGCTTTTTCAGCCTCGGAGGTGTGAACACAATAATATTCTGCTATAGGTGGAAAAAATGCTCTGGCTTGTTTGCATTTCTTTAATCAGTCTAAACACAGTTTGCGATGGTGCCCTTGCAAAATAGTAACATGCAGACAGCCGCAAAGGGAGAGAATGCTGACTGAAATAGCCGGCTTAACAACCACAATGTACATCCAGGGAATCAGACTAATCAAAACCTAACAGGGTAGTTTCTGTGCCTAAACCTAACCAAACTGCAACCACCTGGAGGGTGTGTCGCAAAGTGGGCGTGTCCTGTAGTACTGTCTTCAGTTCTGTAGGTATTTAGCCACACTGCGTCTGCTAGCATGGCTAAAAAAAGCTTAATAAAAAGAAATTACTTGTTACAAAAGTGTTTGAAGATGTCACTGAACGAAAATAAGAGTGACCAACATGGTTTACATCAGCTGTAATTATATTTCAGTTTCTATAGGTTGTTATTTTGCAGTGACACTCCTCCACACTGTGTTTGAAGCTTCAAAACAGTCAAAGATCCACTCCATACAGAAACATATGAGCTGGCCACACAAGCCTTCATTTTTTCCAAAGGGGTCCCACCAGCAGTCTGTGCTTTCTTGAGGAGACTAACATTAAAGACTGCGAAGTTCTATTTCTGTCATATGGTTAAGTTTTACAGAATTGTGCTCCAACAACCGGGGGCCTTGAGATCCGTGTGTGTGTGCGCGTGTGCTTGTGTGTTTGTGTGTGTGTGTGCGTGTAAAAGAGAAAGTGCAGAGCAACAGTGCCATGCTGGGTGTGCAGTTAGCATGTAGCATTTAAGTTTCTCACCACATCCTTCGTTAGCAGTGGGGTCACGGCTTGGTGCTGTGCCCACGTAACCTGACGCCTGCTGGTAATGGAATTTCATTCTTTCACACGAGCCTGGGCTGTCTGCCTGTGTGTGTGTGTGTGTGTGTGTGTGTGTGTGTGTGTGTGTGACTTGGGGGTCGGACATAGAGGCAAGCATCTAACGGAGCCTGAGCAGGCCGGCAGAGGGTGGGGGAACAGCTGGCCTTTCACTGACAGGATTGGACTACTGACAGTTAGGATTTGACTCCAGAGAGGTTTGGTGTGGTGGGAAGGAGCTTGGGGGCCAACTGTGCTCAGAGGAATATAAATATATGTTAAAGAGAGTAGCTTGGAGGTTCTGTTGGGGGTATACTATTGTCAAGCAGGGACGGCATTACCACAATGACACCACATGCTATTTCTAGAGAAAAGCAAAAGCCAATCATTATTTGTAAGCAATAAAAACTGTGACGGCGCTACAAATCACAGAAGCAAGACTCTAATCTGTGATGTTTTGCCATAATAGCGCAGCCCTGCCCACAATAAAAGACAGACTTCATGGACTACAGTTGTGTTAGCAGAGCTCAGATAAAAGCTGGGTACTATGCGGTACATGCGGGCAAAGCACAGGACAAACTGAACTCTCCACCATGAGATGCTAGTACATATTAACTATTGCAGAGAGCACTGAAGGAAGAATTATATTGGTGACACCACAAAGGCCTAATGAGTTTTTCCTACAAAGCCAAAAACAGTGTAACACCCCTTTTACACCTGGTATTAAAATGCAATCTGTATCCAGATAAGTTATCCAGATAATAAAGATCGTTGTGGCTTTTGCATGTACACCTGGTATTTTTAATGCATTCTCGTTATCCACAATGAGATCAGATCTCTCTCCTCCTCAGCAAAACCTGCACATGAGAAGTTTCCAACACACACACACACACACACACACAAAAACCCACTCACTATATGCAGAGCACAGTGTCAGGTTACTACTCATGCAAACAAAAAATTTTCTGCAGCTGCAGCTTCACGTTAAAAGCATTTAACTGGGGAAATATGAGTAGACTTTTATTTTGAAGTTGGCTAATCACGGAAAATACAATTTGTTCAGTTAGCTTAGCTAGCTTAACGTTGTCTGTCACCAACGACATCCTTCTGGAGCAAAATAACGGTCATTTTCATTTGCCAACATGAGATTAATTTGAAATATGTCTGGGAGTAGTTTTATACCGTCTATGAAAGTGATGGAACAAGAATGACATGTAGATGATCAGCTGCCTGCAGAAGACAGGTGGGCAAACAAACTCAGCGTTCATTATGGTCACCAAGTTCTCTAGTTGTGGCGTCTGTCCGTCCAACAGTACTGATTTTTTCTAAAGGCAAAATGACAGTGGGGCTGCAGGGGGCCTAATATGAGCAAGTTGTAGGGATTGCGCTTGCACACACGTAAGATCCTAACACAATGCGGGCCAGACTTCCTTCAGAGGTGGTCTGGCAAATCCAATCATAATCCAGTCTCGACGCTTTTACACCATTTACATGAGTTTTTCCTTTCCTTAATAACTTATACAGATACAGATTGCATTTTATTGCCAGGTGTAAACGGGTTGTAAAGTGGACACTAAATGGACACTAACAGTAATTTAGCTTTTAGAACTTGGCATTACAGTGCCTGAGAAAAATCAGCACTTTGGTGTTCTGAGTGAGCAGGGACGGACATTAAGGAGAGTGGAATGCAAGGAGCGAGGGAAACCGCTATCCCGTTGTATCCGTTTCTCAATTTTGCAAAGTCTATTTAATTTTTTTTTTCTTTTTCTTTTTGCATGTTACACTTTTGGTTTATTTCCAGGATCACCTGATTTGCGCTTTTACTGGGTTTGAACCACAGACTGTATTTAGATTTCTAAAAATCAGGACACATCATCAGTAGTGACCCCGTGATTAACGGATGTTTCGGCCATTACCACCAGACACCCTCACCCTAGGGAGGCCCCCTCAAGGTCGATCAGTCTTTGGGATGTGTCCTATAGCTAACTGAATAGTTACAATCTACATAATGATTATTACCGGTATTAAAAAAATAAATAAAATCACCATACTGTTTCTGCTTTCTGGACATTTGCTAATTAATAATTAACACTTCCCTACAATTTTAAGCCTCTTTATGCCATTCTACAAGATGTGACGGTTTGGGGTCCATTTCAACTGTTACAAAGAAATCACTGTCCTTCCCATCTCAAAACATACGCGCAGCAGCAACAGCTCCTCAGTCATGTTGTTGGATCCAGTATCGAGTGGAGTACATATTTTGACACCTCATGGAATGATTCCATCTCGTTATTTTTAGCAGCGTGCACAGCTCATCCATCATCCAGCAGGATGGTGCACCGTGTCCCTGCCACAGCTCCTACAGCACCCCGAGACCCAGCGACCTGATCTGTCCTGTAGCCCCCATAGAACTAGGCCACCCAGTGAAGACATCAACATGCTGATTGTTGGGCTCCAGAACATTTACCTCATCTTTTGCCCCCACCCCCATCCTCTGTGCACCCACCAGTTGGTTCCCACACTCCCCTTCTGTAGCAGGCATCACTGCTCCCCAACCTTGCCCCCACAAAAGGGCCAGTGAGCGATGACCTCACCATGTAAGGGCTCAGCGCTCATGCACAACTTCACACACACGTATTGAAACAAACACCTATATTCTGGAACACATGCGCACACTCCAGAGTGCACAACCACACACCTACTCCATCAATGCCCCCATTCGCCAATCCTACGATGACTGCCATTCACCCTTCAACAAGAGCTCAGTCACTTTGCTTGAGGCACAATACCACGCACAATCACACATGGATGAACAAGTAAACATGCCATCACCTGCAAATGTTGCAGGCATACCTTGTGTCACTCAGTAATAAAATGTTCAGCCAATCCAAGTTTCACAAAAACACCAAAATCTGCACTGTCTTTTCAAATTTTTAACACATATGTGTTGGACGGCAATATTTCTTTTTTCTTGTGAAGACAGTGCCATGTTTCAAACAAAAAGAGAAGGGAAAAAAGCTCTGAAGATTATTTTGTTTTTTATGTAAGAATGTGACTAGCTCTTATGCCGGTTGCCACTTGTACCAAGATCACACCTCATGAAATTTAGGTGATCATAATGACACAAGTTCCCTCCATGATTTTAACGAGCGCAGACAAAAAAATGGACTCTGAACAATTACCCCTTGCTGTTTCTACTAACCTGCATGATAGAAATGAGTGACTGTGAAGGCACCAAGTACAACTTCACTAATCCACCTAACAGCACCAACAACGAGCGTTCACCATTCACTGTTATAAAATAGGGTGCTCCACCCCTTTCCTTCCAAGTTGGGAGAGAGGGTGAATGTGTGGGTGCAGAGCGAACACATATTGTGGTGTGCAGAGAGTGACGTCACCCCAAACAGCTCAGCACTGGAAAAATGCAAAGGGCTGCGCTGAGGGAGGCTTGTTGCTTCAGGTACTGGGAATAAGATAAAATCTGATCCAGGAAGTCAAGATTGAGTAATAGATCAGTTCATTAGAAATACAGCATTGATGTCACAAATCTACCACATATTAGGGCTAAGTGTTAGCAAGAACTTCACAACAAGATGCACGTCACAATACATGGATAACGATATGATTCTTTCACAATACATTGTGTTATGATGCATATTGTGGTATATTGTGATATTCCGCATAATTCGCTGAAAATGTTAAAAACAGAGCTGATGAACAAGTTGTTGTGTATAATCTGAGTAGTCTGAATACATCACATTATAGTGACAATTAAACAGACAAATTCAGTCGAAACAATTTAATTCAAAATTTCCTTACCAATTTATATGAACGGTAGTGGCAAATTACTGAACACGCTGATGTAGTTGCCATAACATCAAAATGAGAAATGATATTTAAGTGCACTCTTGCCTGTAACTGAACAGACCGAAATTTAAAACATGAAAGTCAAGTGTATAAGTAGGGATGTCACAGTGTTAGATTTTGGCGTCACAATTACTGTCAGAGGAAATATCGACTATATCCTGACGATGTTGGCACAAATTAGATGTGTTGGAGCCCTTAGCAGCAACTTTCTGGCAGCAGGCTCTGCAGCTGACCAGCACCCTGGTCATTTTTTAAAAATCCAAAATGGTCGTACACTGCCAATGTAATGGGTTTCTTTGGTGGGTATAACTCTGAAATATCAGTTCCTTCTGCCATTCAAAGCTTTTCAACTTGCCGGGTAAGTTAAGTGACACGCTGCGCACAGTATGACCACACACACAATGTGACTCCCCTCACGGCCTGTGAGAGATTTGACGATTTGAGAGTAACGTGTCACACGAGATACTCTAGCTAACAGAATTATTATAGTTATCCTACCGTGACATTTATGATTGTGGTTAATGGTAAAATCGGTTAATCCTGACATTCCTACGTATAAATGAACTTTTGTGTCACTTAACTTTAGGGCTGGGTTTCAGCACGGACTTCACGATATGATACGTATCACTATACACAGGTCACGATGCAATACAGATATCATCAAAAATAAATATTAAAAATAAATATTGCGATATATTGCCATAACGATCTTTTAGCACAGCCCTGCCAGGTGTGCATGTGTTTTTCTGGCTATTGCAGCAGCAGAAAAAGGCCATTGTCTAAATCGACTGAATCTAAAGCTTGTCTTGATCTGAGGGTACAAATCAAATTATTTCGCTGAAATAAAATAAAATCTTGTTCCTCTTTTATTTTACCTCAGGTTCCCCTTATCTATTGGGTCTTTCTTTAATCAGGTTGATGTCATGAAGTCTGAATCGAGCATTAAAAAACTTCCAGGTCAAATTACTTAAAAACTGAGAAGCTCTGCTAGGATTTGTCAGCTCTACTCCTTTCTTCTCACATTCAGGAAAGACTTGTGGCACAGCGCTGCTTCATTGTGGTTCCTGTCCCCTCCCGGCTTCTCAAGCTTCTTGGCAGAATAAAAGGCCTCTTTGATCAAAGGACTTGGAGACAGGTTCCAACTGAAAAACCTGCAGCTATCAAAATGGTTTGTTTATTCTGCATTGCCATGACAATATCAGATAAGAGATCTAAAAATATAAGGGACTACAGAAGCAGGTAGACGATGACAGAGTAAAGCGTGCAGGATACAATGACTGAATCTGTATAGTGGAGGAAACAGAGGGAGATAAAACGGGGAAATGCCTGTTTCCATTGCTACTGGATACAAACACTGGCAACAACAACAACACAGGCCTGAGGTCAGCTCCTCAGTTAACTCTGCTATGTATTAAAGCCTGTTTACATTGGATTATCCCACAGTAACCCGAAGCTCCTGTGTCACTTCTATACATACTGTATATAAATACTCACTAAGTGCTGTTCCATTATTTTGTAATCCATGTTTCTTTAAACAGGGAGCTGGCTACTTTCAAGGCTGGAAAAACAAACTTTGATTGTGGTTTTAATATAGCGGACCAATATAAAAAACCTTTCATATATTTACATTAGATAAGCCGTCTGACTAACAATAAAATGGAGAACAAAGCTATTTTTCCAAGTCATATCTCAAGTGCAGCTAACACAGAGTTGTGAGACTTGCAAAAACGTAAATTAAAGTGACTACGGGCAACTTTCAGTTTTTGTTGATTCTAGCATCCCCTTTGGACAAAAGCGGTAGTGACACAAGCTCCTACTGTCGCAAAAATCTTTGTTTGCGCGTTTCAGGCAGGCAGAATTTGGCAACACGTGCATTTGTTTCTGAAGTGTGTGAAAGAGAGATCGCAGGATGGGTCGTGATGAGGTAAAATACATTTATATGAGTAAGAAATATGTTATAAGCCAGTTGTATGGCAGTAATGTCCCCTGAGACCTATTACCTCTGTTTTCTGCAGGCTAATGTTACACAGCCATTTCTATTCATGTATGCTAAGGTGCAAACTAACAGCCGTAGGCATAGAATGTAATTACATTATTGTCACTGCACAGAAAATTAAATTAAAAAAAAAAAATTGTCTGAGTTTGTGGGGATTTTGGCCCCATCGTGGGCATTAATAATAACAACATAAAAATAGCAGACTTTTCGCTGAGGGTCTCCTTTGCTGAGACTGTTTCATAAATACTTAAAAGTTCCTCGTAGTCACTTTAACATAACTAATGTAGGTAAACTGTGCGGCAGTAAAGTCTACACCTTTAATATTCTGCAGCACAGATACACTTACTACGTCGTTAAATGTGTGTACCTGTTAAATAACACAGTCCTGGTGGCAAGCATGGCAGGGAAACAGGTCACTGTGTTTCCTCAGTGCCAGCGCACCAAGAGTCCAAGAGTTACTCAAAGCAGTAGGTGGGGCTGAGAGGGAGCGCTTGCAGTAGGCTGGCTAGTAGAACACACCCCTGACCTGTGTGGCCAATGATCTCCCAGGAAAATGTCACCCTGAAAAAATGACTGACAAGCCACAGCTTTGACTGCTGGCGAATGCTAAGGAGGGAACAAGTACTGCATAGCCATGCAGCTCGGAAAACATAACTCACAGCTAGGGTTGCCTCCCATGTCTCCAATGCCTCCCATTCAGACCACAGCCGTGCAACACTATACCTGCTAACAAGGCAGCCTGACATTCTGCCTGCACTATTTACTTTCCACTGTATTTATGATCACTTGCGTATTCTGGAGCCAACCCTTCTTATATTCCCTTTTGATTTCCAGGTTCATATCCTGCCGTTAAAACAGCGTCGCTTTACTGCGTCAATGATTGTTGGGCCCTGTGTCTGAACTTTGAACCGACAAGTCAAAGGCACTCTCTCTCGTACACTGGAGGGAGGTGAGGCGAGGGGAGAGGGCTCCAGGTTGGGGGTTAACTCGTTTACGATTCGCACCATAAAGCTTCCTGAAAGGTTGGTGTGGCTGAATAAGAGAGAGTTTATTAACCTTTCAACTTCCCACGCACCCACAGCACATGGTCACGGGAAATGGCTACGTGAGGGTGTGTGTGTCTGAAACTGTGTTTGTATCACACAGTGTGTGTAAAAAGGGAACGAGACATGTCTTTCTCCTCCTAAGAGCAGGTGTTTGTGCAAGCTGTCCCAGGAGAGGCACCCTGGCTACTGTGTTGTGAGACCGCTCCCACCTGTGAAGATCAAATATGAGACATTTATTATACAGGGGGGACTTATCTAGCGCTCCCTATCTGACGGGCTATGTAATGGAGAGGCCCTGGAAAGATCCACTTTCACTGCCCTAAAAGGCTGAAGAGGTGACCCAAAAGGAAAACATTATGCGAGAAAACAAAGGCGTCGTAGGCGTGGAGGAGAAACCCTCTGAAGGGAACTGCCCTCTCTCCTCTCTGCTCGCCTTGTAGACTGAAGCACTGGGTCGCTGCAGGGTAAATTCTGTGTGTGTTTGTGTGTGTGTGTGTGTGTACTGTAAGTGGTGTGTTTGAGATCTCACTAGTCACCAATTTTCCAGTTGTGCTTAATTAGACTGTTTAAAGCGATAGTTTTGTGACGGGTAGGTGGTGACTAACTGCATTCTTTACACATAATTATGCACTCGCAACTACTGACATTTGAACTGAATAGATGTAATTTTACCATATTGTGGCCGATGCATCATTGTGCATATTGTGTTCTGAAGTCTTTAATACCCAGCTGTCGAGTGCCGCTACTGTTTGTCCTCCAGGCACCAACTAGACACCAGTTAAACGATGTCGGCCTTCTCAAAGCCAGCTCTTGTCTTACCAACCCTTCAGCAAAGGTATCATGCAACCAACACATGCTACAGTGCTGTATGCAAACTGTTATATAACAAACTACAAAGAGCTGTGCAGCACAACCACAATGAAATCAAACAGATTTACAGCCGATAGGCACCGAACATAAAACAGTTTAATTGTAGTCAACGCCTGAAAGAATCTGTACCTGTTTTGTAACACTCAGCCTTGCACACACAGCAAGCTGACATGTGCATTTACATACATATTAAATTTAAAGAGATGAGAGTTTCTATTTTTAGACACGTTAGCTTCATGCATCAGTGGACGGCAACATCAGGCTTTAGGCCAATCAGACTGTCCACCATTTTGGGCCAAAATGAAATATCTCAACTAGCCTATCACATTAAATATCATGAAATTTGCAGCAGACCCCCATGTTAACACATTTAAGTAAGATGGTGAGCGAGGCTGACATTATACCTGGTAAACATAAGCATATCAGCAAAGTCATTATGAGCATGCTAGAATGCTGATGTTAGCATTCAGCTGCGCCAAAGCACAGTAACACACAGCTGCTCGCATGGCTGTAGACTCAAAGGTGCGTTCAAGAGACCACCTTTAGCTCTGCATGAAAGTCCCTAATTATGTCAATGGGGCTGGTGCAGTTGAGCAGTAGGGTGCCAGTGCAGCGCACTCCAGCAGAAGAATGAAGGATCCCACAGAAAAGTTAACTTGGTCCCAACTGCTGCTGCAATCCAACACAATGTTATCAAGGCGTTATACTGGCCAATCAAACCCATTGACGTCCACATTCCTGCTAGATTACTTTGCAACATGAAAGCCTTATTTGTATACCTTAGTTGAAAGATTAAAAAATGCTGCCAAGCAGATGCATGGTGATAAAATCTTCTTTTACAGTTTTAGAAATTGCTATGCAGTGTTTCGGCATCTGAGCAGCCTTTATCAATCTGTAACTCACACTGAGCTTCCTTGTGCCTGAAGAAACAAACCTCCAGCAATGCGTGTTTTATTACTGGGCAGATTTTGGTCTAAACACCAAATTGCTGCTGGTACAATATATTCCTCGCGGGTACATTGCAAAAGCAGATTCAACTTGAATAAATTCAGTGTGGCACCAGAAGTGGCACTACAGAATTGCAGGTGACCATTTATTTATCTAGAATAACTGATATACATCATGAACCACATTCAAGCCATGAAGTTGGTCTTTCTGTTATGTGTCTGATCATTTGATCCCTGAGATTAAAAGACAGGGTTGGCGGGACGGCGAGAAAGCACCTCAGAGTTAATTAAAAGCTGCAGAGATAAGGTAAGAGCCAACTAGAAGCCACTGTCTCCACTGCTTTGTCGGGGTATGAAACAGCCAGGACTTCCTGCTGGGGAGAGGAAGTAGCTTGGAAGAGGCGGAGCGGGTGGAGGGATTCTAACTCCACATTAACTAAAGCAACAGAGCAGCGTATGGATTAGGGCTGTCACATTATCTCCGAAATTCGGATATTTGTTTGAATGTGAATAATAATAATAATAATGGATTAGATTAACACATTTAATGTGGGTTGAAAAGTTAATATTTGGGGGGTGGTCTTTGTTCTGGTTCTATGGTTCTCTGTCTTTTTTGTTAATAAAAAACTTTTAAAGGAGGGACATTGGTAATACTGAATGTATGGTATGATTGTTTGCTCAAAAATGAGATTTGAAAAAAAAAAAAAAAAGAGTTCAAATTTGAGCTGTAATCACCTGCTCGAAATGTAAACTGCAATCTATAAGCACATCGTCCACTGAGCTGACCATCGTCAAACTGCGCCCCTCCGTCCCTGCCCCCCCTCTCTTCAGTCACACCAACAGGTGCACTTGGATGGTGAGCATGTGAAACGGCAGCGAAGAAACTTTTCACGGACCATTTTTACAAGGAATGATGCTAAGAGAAGTATTCAACAGGCATAAAACTCACTCGGTGATGTTAGTCGGCAAGATGAGCCTGTAAGCTCAGTGCCGTCACACAAGTTTACTTTCTGTTTCATCTTTCTCCCTCTCTCATACACTCATCACAATTATTAGAGCAACGACGTAAAGTTACTAGCCCGCTAACTTCGTTAACGCAGCTTTGGGTGTTTACGTTAAAAGTGCTGTAATGTTATTTCCCTCCCCTTACACTATAAAATAAGATCAACCTTTACTAGCCCCACTACGGAGAAATTGCAGTGAACAGCGGTAGCAAAGTAGATGGCAGAAAAAAGCTGTGTGTAATGGAAAGATCAATAAATAAGTAAACAGGGAATGAGCAGTGGCAACAATTACTTAAAAGTTGTTAAAAAAAAATAGTCGCTGCCTTCTCATCTACCTGGTATGATAATGGTGGCACTGTGATACTTTGACTTTAATAATGAAAAATACAGCTGTGGGTGCTAATACAGCTGCAGGCTGTGAAGTTAATAAAGTAAGGAAAAGTCAAGGGGAGCAAGCTGACCATGAGGTGGGGTTGGAGGGGTCGAATTCATCCAAACGGATTTCGGGTCATTTAAAATTCGTTCAAACTTAATTTTTAAAAAAAGTATGGGTGTCTGACATCACACTTTCAGTTACAGACTGTGGGACACACTTCAAAGCACTTTATGTTTACATATCAATTATAAAGAATCAGATTCCAAGTTTAATGCACACACAACTATCCAAACTTCAAAGTGTGTTTACATGCCATCAAGAGCACCAAGCACACGGACAGATTAAAACTAATATGGGTGAGCACCTGGTTTCAGAAAGATGAGGCCGCCACCTGATCAAATAAGCAACATAATAGACAGTAATAAACACAGATGGACACATTCACGCGGCTGCTGCCAGCTTCTGCATTTCTCTCAAAATATTAACATCACAAATATGCTGCACAGCAGATCCAGACAACAATATGTGATTCTACAGTCTAACTCATTTTTTTAGACCAGGAAAGGGGACAGCTTCTGTGTTCAAAATAATTTTCTAAGCTGCCCAAAATTTGATTTTAGGTTGGAGCAAATGAATAAACTACTTGATTGTAATGAAACACATCAAAGAGACACAATGAACTTTAAGGTTTAAAAAATGTCAGGACTTTTATTTGAAGCATGCATGTTAAATTATATGAAATCGAATGTTAGGATCAAAGCTTGACTTGTAAATCCGACACAGGTCACAGCTCTGCGTATAAATGACTTGTACTGTGAACAACTACAGATATTCCAAATTTAGATTATTAATTCAGTTAAAAAATGTCACGGTTTCCTCATAACGTTTTCATCCCTTCATGGGGAAATTACAATGTTAAGCAAATCTCCTTTTTAAAAAAATAACTAATTGGGATTTCCTTGCTTCTAATGATACAATCACATAAATACTGCTACATAAACTGTCTTCTTGTGCTCATGACCTACAAATCTCACTATTTTGTAAAAGCCAATTAGAGTGATATATTTAGATTAAGATCCTAGTTTCAAATCTTGGTCAAGTACTGGCTTGGCATTTAGACTCTAAAGTCATTGACTGATTGATCTAATATCGGATTAGCTGATTGCTCTTTCTTTTTTCTGTCCTCGGCTGCTTCCTCATAGAAAGACTCTCACATTAACTGGGCTACATCGTGAATCCACTGTCTGATGATAATGAAATAATACTCATGATCATCATGGGATATTAATGTTTGATACCTTAAGATAGCAAAATAACTGAGTTTAGGGTCAGGGTTAGTTAGTTATTATGTCAAAATAATGGACAAAAAAGGCTAAAATATGCAAACAATGTAATGTGTTCTCATAATGAAATAAAAAAGATTAAAAAAGATTTGTAGCCTTGTTTGGTTTTAGGGGAAAGGACGACTTGTGTTAACGTTCGGATCACAGATGGTATCAGAAGTGGTATCAAACATTCACATCAGCAGCAATCATAACAATATTTAAAGCTGAATAGCAGCCCCCTTTTTTTTACATTAGCTCTGCTTTCATATTTAAAAGAGAAGTTTGGTTTTTTGGACATTAGGCCTTATACTAAGGATATTTACAGTCATTTCTACAGCATTATTATGATGAACGGTGCTGTCCTGAGAGCTGGAGCTTGTTGCTGACATCACTGCTGGCTGAAAACAACAGAATAGCTTGAAAATCACAATAAACGCTTGTTTTAGAAGATGAGAAAGTTTTGTGGTGTCCTCTCATGTACCTAGACTAAAACACAAAGTTGCACAATGGCTTATAACCCTGAAACGGCTCTTTCAGCTGCTTCAGGACACCACAAACAGCTGTTTGTGGATCATATGATGTTGTTTAACTTTGAGTTTTAGTGTTGGAACATTGGTTGACATTACTGAACAATTGCTGAGTTTCAAAACTAGCATTGATTATAAGTTTCTAGAGATTGTCTCAGTGCACATGCTCCGCTGTTGTTTTCAGCCAGTGGTGATGTCAGGAATGAGCTCAAGCTCTCAGGACTGTCATAATAATGCTGTAGAAACTTGTATATGATCATAAATATCTTCATTATAAGGCTTAATGTATAATTATAAGGCGTACTCTCACACCTGGACAACAAGAACACATATGCAAAAATGCTTTGTTGATTTCAGCTCAGCATTCAACAGTCATACCCTCCAAGCTCATCACTAAACTTGGGGATCTTGGAATCAGTAACTCCCTCTGCAATTGGATCATGGA
>JAQLOL010000006.1:3663156-3689555 GCA_029783665.1 Naso thynnoides
AAATTATTCCATCTCTCATGGAGACTGAACAGAGTTTAACTGCACAGTGGGTTTGTTTTTTTGTGAGGTTGTTTCTGAGGATTGCATCTGTGTTTATTAACAAGTTTTGATACTTGGATTATCGGGGTGCTCTAGTTATCAGGGTATCACATCGCTCAGCCTTGTCATTGAAAAGTGGATATGCTCTTTACCCTTTCAGACTTACTTGAAGGGTTATGGGAGTTTGCTCATTCACTTTAAATGTGGTAGTATTGGCATGCCAACCAGTCCCTGTGTAACCAAACTGACAGGTGGTAAAGTAAATTTGACATTTGAAAGTCAAATATGTTTCCAGTGGGTGTTGAGCTCTGCCATGTTGCCCCTTATCTCCGATTACGTTTGTAATATTTATGGAGAGAATATCATTTTGAGACCAGCCTGTGGTTTGCCTGGAACTGTAACCTCAGACTTGCATTCCTGTGTTTTGCAGATGATGTGGTTCTCTCAGCTTCTCCAGTGCGTGAACTCCAGCGTGTTTTGCAACAGTTTGCAGTCGAGTGTGAAGCAGCTGGAATGGAGCCTGGACCTCCAAGTCTGAGGACATGGTTCTCCGCCAAAAAATGGTTGATTGCCATCTCCAGGTTCGGGTTAAATTGCTGCCCCAAGCAAAGAATTTTAAGTATCTCAAGGTTTTGTTCATGAGTGAGAATGGTGCGAAAAATGGACAGGCAGTTTGGTGTGCTGTCAGCAGTAATGCAGGTGTTGTACCAGACCATTGTTGGGAGGAAGCTTGCAGAAGGAAAGGCTTTTGATTTGCGAGTCAGTCTACGTATGGTCATGAGCTCTGGGTAGTGAGTGGAAGAATGAGAGTGTGGAGGAAAGCATGCCAAAATGAGCTTCCACCATAGCAAGGTTAAGCTGAACCTCAGAGATCGGATGAGGAGGTCAAACATCAGGAGAGAGCATGGAGTAGAACCACTGCTCCTTTGTGCTAAGAGGGGCCAGTCAATGTGCTTTGGGCATCTTGTTAGGATGCTTCCAATGCGCCTCCATTAGGAGGTTTTCCAGGCACATCCAACTGGAAGAAGACCCGTTCAGACCTCCCAGGAATGATTATATATCTGATCTGGCCTCAGAGTGCCTGTGAATCCCCTCGGAGCTGAAAAGCATTCCAGAGGAAAGCATGCTTGGAGTACCTTGCGCAGCTTGCTGCCACTGTAACCCAACCTTGGATAAGTGGAAGAAAATGAATGGATGGATGGATTTGTGTGTGCTACTATGTGTATGACAGCATTTGTGCAGGGGCACTGTCTATGCGTCACTGCCTGAGTCGGCTGCAGACTGAGCATTAGGATGATGAGGCACTTCCAGTGATGTTGGCCTGACTCGGGTAAGAGTACAAGTGGTGGTGGGGGACGGCATGGCCAATCATAACACTGATTGAGGAATCCAGTGGCGTGGATAAATTAATGAGGCATGTCGATACAGGCTGAGCCAGCCAGTAATAGCCCTTTCGGAGCCCCTCAGCTGCTGACAAACTGTGACAAACTGCTGGTCATCAATCACAAAGAGGACACATCCTCGCTGTTGCATCCAGCCTCATGCACGGTTCATCTGAGTCACTGTGCTGAGTCATATGTTGTTTTGTCATTGTCAGGCTGCTTTAGTTGTTTAGAAAACTTGAGTACATTTATTAGATATTATATTTAGTTTGTGCTGACAATTTCATTTAAAAAGAAAAATACAGAGCTACCCAATCATTTGATTTCCACTGTTTTCAGCACATTCTTACTAGTATTACATCTAAGCTGTAAACTGGAGTGTATGACCATTTTTGTAGTGCTGACTTGAGGTTATTACTACTTGCAGCATTTACAGGGGAAGAAAACCTGTCACATGCATGCATTTTGGTAAATTTTCTTCAATAATTAAATGCATGGGAGCACAGTCCATGCGGATATCGTATGCTTTCATTTCTGCATGCATTGAAGGCACTTGGGATGGTAGATTAAAAATTGATCTTGTCAACACACTATAAAGGGGTTTTTAAGGTAAAACTCTAAAGGTGTGTTCACACAGAAAGTGATTTTGCAACGAGATTACAAGATTGCTAAAAGAAAGTCAATGCAAACATGTGATTTGACACCTGGAGACGCAAATCTCGCAATACATGGGATGCCAATCATGCGATGTGGCATCCATCGCATCCATCACCTGAGTTGAAAATATGTAACTTTCCAGGCAAATTCACTTGAAACTGTCGCGACAGCCAATCAGCATTGACGTCAGTGATGTCCCAACGTCCTGACGGCACTAAGGCCCCAACATGCGGACATTAAATCAGACGTGGCGGTCAAAACAGGTATTGCTGTGTGTGAATACTGAGCTGTACAACACGACTTTATACACCTACGGATTATGTTATGAACGCATGCAGGATGTCGTTAAGTTTTCCAACGTTTCTGAGACCTCCACAACTGACACAGTGCAGCAAAAATGGTTACATCGGCCATAGTTAATGACAAAAAATGGCGAGTCTACCCCTCCCCTGAATGGGCGAATACTTGCGGACATGCTTATTCCCTTCACTCCAATGAATGAGGCGACTGAAGATAGTATAATCCAGTGGAGTAACGTGACGTGTTACTGGTGTTACTTGAGAGTAAATCACGAACATGCCATAAGTATTTAGCAACGATGACTGCATTGTAGCGTTACAAAAAAGCTGCACATAGACACATGCGCACAAAAATACTTGAGGTTTCCTGGAGGCATGTAGCTGCAAAAAGGAGAAATACAACATCTTTTCAGATAATATCAGGATCATCATTTTTCAGTATTCTGCCCCGTTATGTTCATCTGTGCTGTTGTATCTTATATAAGCAGCTCATCATTGCATTAGTCATCGTTTTCTAGTGGTGCACTATGTCACCTATAGGCCAGCACCTGCTGTTACATGCAGCAAAACCAGAAGCCAAGAAATAGCAGTAAAACTCCAAGACTTATTGACCCGGACTGCTTTAACTTGGAGGATATGGAGCCAAACACATAAATCCATTCCATCATTAATGAAGGAATGAATGGGATGTCCTGAAGGGAGCAGCATGCCAGCACCAGCCCTTTCCATCTGTCTCCCTCTACACACCCGTGCAACTCAGTCAGAATCTATCTATCTGCTGCCTTCTTTAATTCTTCATGCTACACTTTTGTTTCCCTTTTGCTTATAACTCAGCCTTATCGAACACCAATACCTGCAGCTTTAAGCAAGCCAGTTTCACTTTCTGCCTCAGTTAAACTCATATCACGAGACATTCTCATCTGCTGACAATCAACTGTCCGTGTGTATCTACAATAAAACACCCATTATTCTCAGCTGCAGCCTGTCCTTCCCATCCTTTTTGACCTCACTGCTCATATGTGTGGACACAGTGGTAAGGTGGGCTTCGGGCAGCAGATATTAATAGCCTCACCTCATGAATCTTTCAAGCTCAATCATATGAGCTGATGTGAGAGGAGTGGGTCTCAGAGGATGAATTAGTTAATGCAGATGCCCAGCGGGGGTGTTTCTCTTGGCCTCTTTAAACATGAGTTATGCATTAGCTCCTCATATAGTCTTGGGCACATACTGGTTTTATATAAGACCGGCCCAAACACAGGTGTGTGCATGTAAGAGGGTGTGGGAAGCCAGATCTGTGTGAAAGGAGGAGTTCTAAAGAAAGAAACAAAAAAAAAAGGAGAATATACTGTCAAACCCCTGTGAGCATATTTGGCAATTCAAGTATGCAGGTGAGTGAGCGTGTGAGCTTGAATAAGTTTCATTTTATGCATGAGTACAGAGACATTTCTGTATGAATAATTGTATTGGCCTTCGACAGAAAAATTCAGAGCAGGAGAAAGAAAGAAATAAAGACAGAGATGGACGCACAGAGCTGAAGAGAGGGGTGGGGAGGGTGTTGGAGGTTGCCAGGGGAGTGAAGAAGTGTGGCAGGAAATGAAATGTGTTATTTAGGAGGAATGCTGGGGGGCTCTACGGCTTGTTTTCACCCCATCTCTGCACTGCGGAGCAATTTCAATACAGTGCTGTACTGTGGATCTTGCCAAAGAGCAACGTGCTGAAGGGATGAGAGAAGGAGAGTGGAAAGGCAGGGAGATAAACTGACAGATGATAGAAGGGGGGCCAGGGAAATTATAGAGAAAGAAGGAACAGAATTAATAAGAGAGAAGAGTGAATGAGAGGAAGGGGGAACTGAGGTGAAGATATGAAGATGCAGTCAGAGGGAGGAAAGTTACATGTGATTTAAAAAAAAGAAAAGGTGCAGAGCAGCAGCAGAGGAGAGAGGAAAAGTTGGAGCCAGATACTCAGATCTAATCATCATGATTGGAAATGAGGCCAGAGTGTGTGGGGAAGTGAAAAATAATTCTACATAGAAGCATCAGGTGTGCTCGCCGTTGAGCCGGAGACCGACTCGAGGACATTGCTGTGTGCACAGATAGAAAACGTCGCTATTCGATTTACTTTGCTAAAATTGACCCGGGAGTTCTTCAAACCACCTGTGAATGTGACTGCATGTTACTGTAGTTTGTTTGATGGTGATAGAGTGTGTGTGTGTGTGTGTGTGTGCGTGTGTGTGTGTGTGTGTGTTTGTGTTCCTGCCTTTTTTTTTAAACATGAGGGCTGTTTCTGGAACCGCCTGATACATACTACATACTGTATGTACTACATACTGAATACTAAATAAACAACCAGTATGCCGTGTGTTTACACTACAGTATACAGGCAGGTTACCCAGAATGCATTTCCATGTAACGCACATGAGTACAAAAGTATTTCTTTTAAGTAACAAGTACTTTTCATGTTCCTTTTTCAAAACTGTACTTCTACTCTTTACTCGAGTATATTATTGAGCCAGTAATCTATTTTATTTTGCTACTTTGTTATTTATACCTTGTTACAAATAGTCTAGTCCACTTAATGGCCGAGTGTCAGTGGAGAATGCACCCGAGGAACATCTCTACTGCAGATGCTGATATCAGCTGCATGCCTGAAAGAAAAAGCACCACCGACCTGGCTTTTGACCACGAAGTGCAATGATGACGGACAAATCAATCGATCAATCAATCAAATTAATTTTTGCATAGCCCAAGATCACAAATAACAATTTGTCTCAGGGGGCTTAACAAACTGCACAGACGTTACATCCTCTGTCCTTAGACCCTCTCACTGGGTGAGTAAAAACTTAAAAAACCCTGAATTGATGGGAAGAATCAGTGAAGAAACCTCCAAGAGAACCGCAGAGGAGGGATCCCTCTTCCTAGGACGGACATACGTCAAATCACGGACTTATCTTGTTGTGACGAATCACAACAAGAGGCAGCTTTCAGTGACAATCCCTAACCACATTTGGACCACTTTTTGCGTCCGAGTCAAAAGAAAAGCTGAAAAACATGGAGATCTCTGCTTACAAAAACTCCTCATCAAACCTCCGCAAGCACATCGAAGGAAGTTGCACTCATCCTAATGTGGCAACTTCAGTGTTAACATTAACATGGCAGTAGTAATCATTGTCAGCTATGTTTTAGGTAAAAAGATAATGTACAGTTATCATCTTCTTAACGTTCAGTGCCAGCTTCACATGAAACGTGTGGATTATTCAACATGTAGTAAGTAATTGGTAACATTAGGGTTTTTTTAAATAATAGTTAGTGAGCCAAAATATCACCACTCCCTCTTGCTAAGATGCTAACTTGCAAATGAACAGTAGCTATGAGAAAGAGACATCTCAAGCATAATCCATAATATGTAGCCTACACACGTTGATAAATATTAAAATAAAAAGCAACTTTTACTTTGATTAATTTATTAACCAGGTCCTTTTTTACTTTTGCCTGAATAGGTTTCTGAGATGGTAATTTTCATTTTTACTAGAGTTATTTTTTTTTTCAAATGGGAGTAATTGTACTTTTACTTGAGTTTAGATTTTCAGCACTCAACCCACCACTGTGCTGGCAGCGACGGCAAACTGGCAGCGATGGCAGCGACTGTGAGAAGCTTTTTTTTTTTCCAGTAAACTTTCCATTAAAGAACAAATGCCCAGCTGGGTTTTGGTTGTGATGTTGCAGCGCATTGCATTGTGGGAACAGTAGGCGTGGGATGCATACTGGGGATTTTCTCCGAATTTGCTCGTTTTATCTTGTGCTTACATACAGCATATTGCGTTATATTTTTTGGCCAAATCAGTATGTACTGCTAGTATAGAATGTGGTATTACAAACAGCCGAGGTGTGTGACTGCATGCGCACCTGCACTCTGGCTGCTGTTTCTGTCGAATTTTGCCAGAGGAGTTGAGGAGGAATGAAAATTCTGATAAGGAACGAGAACGAGGAGAAAGTGGAGTGAAAAAGAAAAAATGAGACGACTGGTGGAGCGTGTCACTCTGGCCGAACCGTTGAGTCTCCTCTGAAGCGGCTCGGCTGCTGTCATCTCCTCTAATTCAACATGAAAACGATGGAGAAAATGGAGGAGGGACAGGGGATTAAAGACAGGAGGAGCGAAAAATGTGATCAGAGTAATTTCCTCCATTTAAGAGGATCATTTACTGTCTTAACATCACAACACAATTTGCATTTGAAATCCGAAAAGTACATGTCTATCAGCTAGTAGTTGGCTCTTTTGATTTTGCTGCAAAAAGACATGAAGAGACTCGGCATTCATGTGTGTGTGTCTCTATTTATCCAGATGCAAACGACTGTCACGCAGCTCGAAATCATTTACCTGCCTCCCTTCCTTTTGCAGGACTGACAGACCGCCTGATCGGCTGATTGAGATCTGTCTGAAGTACAAACAGCAGTCGACCAAAAATAATTTCCCTAACTCCTGCTCCACGGAGAATCGCAGCGATTTGTTGACCTGCGTTCAGCAATAAACTGAGGCAGGTTAATGTGTTTCCATCACAGCAAACCACATCTGAGCTAAACAGAAATAGCTGCAGTTGTCAAAAAGAATGAGATTTCATTTTCAGGATGCACAAAGGCAGAAAAGACAGACACAATATAAATGTAAAACAAGGATGTATCTTAACCTTTAAAATAAATCACTCAATAGTTGCCACTTCATGTCTCCATTTGTGGGTTCTTGAATCTGAATAGACTGAAAATATTGTACTTACAAACTTATTTTAGACCAGTTACAATATATGAGGTTATCAAATAAAATGTGTGGGTATGAAGATTGTGCTGTTGCAGGGCTAACAGAGCTCTCTGACATGTGACTGACATGTCAGAGTCATATAATAATTTAACCTCACTTCCCATGTGTGTAGGGTAGGAAAAAAACAATTATCAGCTACATTTTATGTAGTAAATGGAGAAAAAAGTGAAAAGTAAAAGATCCTGGAGTTCGTCATCAGCAGACTGGGATTGCTCAGGTGTCATTAACTGGGTTTCCACTAAAACATGCGTACTTATGTGTGCTTCCATCCAACACTGTTCTGTGAATATCTAGATAACTTGTAGGTGAAGCCAAATTTCCAGTCAGGTGCCATTATACCACTGCAGAAGAAGAAGGTAAACACGATGACATAATTAAAGAGCAAAACTAAACAAATGAAAAGGGAGGAAGACCAAAGGAAAACGTAATAATGAAATGTTGATGTTTTATATCCAGTATGGCTTTTCCCTTTGTTTCTTGCACTAATAAAAAAAGGTTATTATTTTCTCTTCAGTTCACACATTTGTTGTGTGTTTGTCTGCTTTTTTTTTGTCTGCCGCTGCTGCCGTAGGTTCTCCAGTGTAGCGTGGAAGCTGGAGTGACGTTTAAGTCACCTGATTTCTAAATGTCATCCTTTATTTATTGAATCTCTTTCCATTGCACCTATTCCCATTTACCTATAACTGATACGACAGCCCTTCTACCTCATTCAAACATAAAAAGTTTTATATTTCAAGATTTTGTCCAATTAAAAATGTGCATAAATCAACTTTCTATGATTCAGAGCAATCACTTAAAAAAAATCATTCATGCTAATATGATTTGAAAAGATATCTAGACCTGTGCCACCTTTGGCAATTAAGGGTGGTTTCACACTAGCGGCTTAGGCCCAGATCATAGGCATGCTTGACTCCAAATTCCAGGCTTATTTGATTGGTGTGAAGACAAGCGTTCCCTGCTCGGGCACCTTTCACAAACAGTGCCTGAGTCTTCTTAACAGGGTGGTCTCAGGCACGGCACGCATGAGATGTGAAAGTAACCGTGCCCAAACAAGCAATTCGGCTGCTACGTGCTGTGTCTGTGTGACAGCATTACTGTGTTTTTCAGCTGTTGTCACCTAGTGACCATGACACTGCGGTTAACTTGCACTGATGTGAAGAAGGACCCAAAAAAGTTTAGTTTGTTATTTTAATACTTACATCCAAAAGCTTATGTAAAGTCCCGCACACTGTCCAACTTGCGAGAACATTTTAATTGCATTGTGCCGGTGCTAGACCTTCATCAGGCAAAAGGTCTGAAGGTCTAGCACCAAAACGTTGCAAATAAAATTTTCTTGCAAGTTAGACAGTGTGGGAGTTTATATAAACTTTTGAATATGCTCGCCCCTCTCCTTCGCACCTGTCTCAAGAAACAGACGTGTATTTTCCCTATTTGAAATATTTACGGATTCTTTTGCTGTCACTGCTTTGTCCATTACGTTAGCTTTAAAAAAAAAAAAGTAGTTGCTTTTTCTTTTTCTTTGCGTGTATTGACAGACTGCAAACCAACTATAAGCTTACTGCCACCTACTGTATCGCAGTGTGTACAAATGCAAGCGTGCTCGGGCACGCTACGAAACAATCGTGCCTCATGTGAACAGACCCTAAACACACTCAATCTGCTGATGATAACTGTACAAAATGTTTGAAAGCTCCAGAACCAGCATGTTAATGGATCTTGAGTTGAGACTGTATTGCAAATTCAAATTTCCAGGGTCAAAAATTAGGTTTTAAGCTACCATATCATCAGACCGAGTGTGAAAGCTTTTTTTGTGTTTCCCCACAGCGGACATTTTGACTTCAGAAGGAACATTACAGGTGTTGCTAATAACATTAATAATGACTCTGTTCTATTTACAAGAAAGAGAGATTGGTGAGCCAGCAGGCACAATACCAGGACACTAAAACTGAAGCATCTAAACAGAATTCAGACATCATTAATTTTATTATTGTGCTTTTCTCTCTGTGATGTGACTGCCAGAGAAAGGCTTAGATGCGTCAAGTAAACCACAGAACAACACTGTTCCTTAAGCGGATGCTATACATGTGTTATTTTAACTGAAACTGAAATGAAAAAGAAATACATAATTTGTTCTGGATACAAATGGTTAGTCCTATTTCTTAATGTTTATATGTAGTGTGCTGCTGCATACTGAGTGAGTTGTTTGATCTGATTTTTTTTTGTATTATGGACAAAATCTGGTGGTTTTCTTTTTCAATTTCTTTCTTTCTTTTTTTAAACAACACATATTTTTGATACTTTGACTCTGTTGTGCAACTTGATTGATCCTTATTCTAATGAAAGGCTCTGCACGCCTGACCTGGTAAATTCAAATTTTCTGGCTAAGCTGGAGTTGTGTTGAGCTACACTGAGAATACTAATACACATGTTTAACTGCAGATAAATGACCATCACTTGCTGAGGTGATATTGTTGTGTTGAATGTAGGGCACAGTGGAACAGTGAAGGTTCAGGGTTTGGGACTATTCACCCGTGATGCTATGGTAGCGTGTCTTCCCCATGTCGTACATGCTATCCATGCCTTCTGAGCCTGGTTTCCAGAGTTGCTAGTTTGCACGTTTTCACCATGCTCCCCGATGTTGTCCTCCATACATAAACTGCCCGATAATATCCCCAAAACATACAGAAGATTGTCGCCTGACCAGCGATTACATCAAAGAATCTGGTCCCCAGCCGCATGTGGGCTACCCAGTGCTCCTGGCCTTACCCAGGCAAATACCGGGATGGGTTAAATGGGGAGGACAAATTTCACATTGCATTTGGCTTACTTGTGACAAAATAAAGACAGAGTTCTTCTGTCCACACATTACACATTACATGTGGCTGAAACAAGATGTAACAGTGACGGCCACGTTGGGTTCAACCACTCTCTCTTTGAGGTTGCCGGTCAAAGTTCACAACAAAGTACATGTGCAAACTTGCTTTCTCACCGTAAATACTTAATTTGCCCCTTTGCTTGCATACAATGGAAGTCACCCAAAGTGTGTGAAGGAACGCTATCGCAGGTCCTTCCTTCCTGCAGCTGTCAGACTTCACAACCAGCAGTGCTCCCAGTAGACCACACTCTCACCAAGACTTTTAAACTGACTGCACTATAATACAACTGTGTTCACTTATACTGTGTATATACTTAACACAATACTTTTGCTGCTGTAATAATGTAAATTTCCCCACTGTGGGACTAATAAAGGAACATCTTAATCTTAATTTTAATCCCTGAGCTCACCTGACGCTTTGCAGGCTACCCGGCCGACTGGAAGTGTTTGCAGGCGGCGTAGAGACCGTAAACAAAGGCGGGGGAAGCGCGGAGGGCTAAGAGCTAAGCTAAAGCTAACACCGCACCGGCTTTCTTTACCCAGCATCTTCCTCACTAATGTGCGGTCACTGGCAAACAAAATGGATGAGTTACGACTCTGGATCATCCGTAACAAGAGAAATATGGACTGCAACGTCATGATATTCACTGAAACTTGGCTACACAACAGAATACCCGACAATGCTATCAAGTTAGTCGGACGCCACACTTTCTGGGCAGACAGAACAGCAGCTGACTCCGGTAAGACAAAGGGCAGAGGACTGTGCATTTATGTCAACAAAGCTTGGTGCACGAACTCTGTCATTGTTGGAGGACACTGCTCTACTAACCTGCTCTCATGGTTAAATGTAGACCGTTCTATCTGCCGAGGGATTTCACCTCTACTATCATAACAGCGGCTTACATCCTCCCGGATGACACTAAAGTTGCCATGAAAGAACTGCACGCTGCTATCAGCAAACAACAAACTCCACACCCAGAGGCTGCATTTATTGTGGCGGGTGACTTTAACCACTCCAACCTCAAGACAGTGCTTCCAAAGTTCTACCAGCATGTCTCCTGCCACACCAGAGGGGATAAAACTTTGGATCATGTCTACACTAACATTGTTGGAGCCTACACAGCAACCCCCCTCTCCCACCTGGAACAGTCTGATCACCTCTCTTTGTTTCTCATGCCCAAGTACTCACCACTTATCAAACATGTGAAACCATCGGTGAAGACCATTAAAGTGTGGCCAGTGGGGGTGGCCTGTGTACTCCAGGAAAGGTTTCAGGAGTTTCAAGGAGTCAGTTTGCCTCTCAGGCTACCTGTGGCTCTCATACAAACATCGACTCATACTCATACTCAGTGCTGGATTACATCAACACCACGATTGACAGTGTCACCACAGAAAGACAGATCACCATGTACCCAAATCAGAAGCCGTGGATGAACAGGGAAGAGCGACTTCTGCTGAAGGCACGTAACAGTGCTTTTAGATCAGGGGACGCACAGGCCTACAGCACATCCAGGGCGGACCTGAAGAGGGGCATCAAAAAGGCCAAGCAGGTCCACAAGCTGAAGGTGGAAGAACACTTCGTCAATTCCAATCCCTGACACATGTGGCAGGGCATAAAGACCATCACTGATTACAAGCCCAGCAACTCCACACAGACAGCTATGATTGTGTCCTCTCTCAACGAGCTGAATGACTTTTATGCCCGTTTTGACAAAGACAACAAAGAAAAGTCTGCCAAAACTGAAGCCTCTGATACCCACCAGACCCTCACACTCTCCACCACAGATGTCCATAACGCACTGAGCAAAATCAACGCACGCAAGGCTGCTGGCCCTGATGGCATTCTGGGACGTGTGCTCAGAGCATGTGCTGAGCAGTTTGTGGGTGTCTTCACAGACATCTTTAACTTGTCCCTTGCCCAGACAGTTGTTCCAGCATGCTTCAAGACCACCTCCATTGTGCCAGTGCCTAAACACTCCTCTCCAACGTGCCTGAATGACTACCACCCTGTAGCACTCACACCCATTGTGATGAAGTGCTTTGAGCAGCTGGTCCTGGCTCAACTCAAGCATGTCTGCCCCCCACACTGGACCCACACCAATTTGCCTACAGAAGCACTGAGGATGCTGTTTCCACAGCGTTGCATTGTGTACTCTCACACCTGGACAACAAGAACACATATGCAAGAATGCTGTTTGTTGATTTCAGCTTAGCGTTCGACACAGTCATACCCTCCAAGCTCATCACTAAACTTGGGGATCTTGGAATCAGTAACTCCCTCTGTAATTGGATCATGGACTTTCTGACCAACAGATCTCAGCAGGTTAGGTCGGGCCACAACTGCTCCACCACCATCACACTCAACACTGGTGCACCACAGGGCTGTGTGCTGAGCCCTTTCCTCTACTCCCTCTTCACCCATGACTGTATGCCTATGTATGGATCCAACTCCATCATAAAGTTTGCAGATGACACCACGGTGATTGGACTCATCAGTGACAATGATGAGTCTGACTACAGGGCAGAGGTTGAGCACTTAGCTGCATGATGCGCTGACAATAACTTGCTCCTTAACACCAGCTAGACCAAGGAGCTCATTGTGGACTTCAGGAAGGAGAAGAGAGAGACACATGATCCCATCCATATCAACGGCATGGCTGTTGAACGTGTTTCTAGCTTCAAGTTCCTGGGGAGGCACATCTCAGAGGACCTGTCCTGGATATTCAACACCTCCTGCCTGATTAAGAAGGCCCATCAGCGCCTCTTCTTCTTGAGGACCCTGAGAAAGAACAACCTCTCTGCTGCCATCCTAGGCAACTTTTATCGCTGTGTGATTGAGAGCATCCTTACCAACTGTATCACAGTCTGGTATGGAAACTGTTCTGTCGTTGACGGCAAGGCACTGCAGAGGGTGGTGAAAACCGCCCAATGCATCACAAGGACTTCACTTCCTGCCATTGAGGATGTCCAGGAAAAGTGATGTCTAAGACGGGCGCGTAGCATTCTCAAGGACTCCTCTTATCCTGCCCATACTCTGTTCCAGCTCCGCTGAACCTGTATTTCTGTATACACTGTTAACTTAACCCACTTTACTGCATTTAACTGTACATAACTGCACTAATCTGTACATACTGTTCATATTGTATAAACTGCACTTGCTGCTTTTGCACTTCTGATTAGATGCTAAACTGTATTTTGTTACTCTGTATTTATACATGTGTAATGACAATAAAGTTGAATCTAATCTAATCTAATCTTAATTTGCAAAAAATCAAACTTCTCCTTTAATACTTTACATCCAGCCTACCTTCTATTTTGCACCACTATTGATTTTTGGCAAATGTTTCAGTCATGGAGTGGAGAAGCTCTTAAAATCACTTAAGACACTATGATCAAACTTTCATGCACTGTCTCACAGGACCTTTTGTTGCTACACCTTAAGATTAGTCAATAAATGGATTAGTTGATTGACAGAATTGTCTGTATTTATTTTGACAGCCATTTAATAGCTTAAATCAAGCAAGCATGTCTTCTCTTATGTTAAAATTTGCAGTTTTTTTACAGGGTAGTAAACTGTTGCTCAGACAAAGTAAGCAAATCAGAATAAATTAAAAAAATACTTGGCAAATAAATCGATATTGAAACGAATCATTAATCACAGCCCTGTTTGGCACTACAAACAAAAACTTGAAGTGTAAATAATGCAGAGTTTCAAACTCTGGAATACAAAGACGACAATTAAAAAAAACTTGCTTGTTGCTGTTATAATTCTGCATGTTAAATATGTTGTGGCACTTAACACGCAATTTAACTGTACAAAAACTTCAACAGCTCTTAGCAGTCCTACAACACAGGAATTTGAGTTTGAGGTGAAGCAGTCACGTGTTTTACTCTTTCACGGTTTTTGTACTGTAAGCACACCAAAGACAATTAACTAGGGCTCGACTGATATGGGATTTTTGGGGCCAATGCCGATAACAATATTAGGGAGTAAGAAAATTCCAATATCCAATATATCTGCCGATATTCTATACATATTTTGAATGTGGTTATCAAATACGTGTGACAAAGATATGTAACAGAGGCAGAATATCTAATAAACTTTATTCCAAACACCATTGCACCAAACAGTAAACACTTCCCTTATTACCAATTAAATAAGGGAGCGCCCTCTGCTGAACAAAAATATGCGATTACACCATTTTAAATTACTAGTCCAAGCATTTTTTTCAGCCTTGAAAAACAGTTCTAACATCGGCACTTATAAGAGAACAAGTATGCCGATACTGATATATCTACAATAGGCCAAAATCGATAATAATACCGATAATATGGGTAAACTGATATATCGGTCGGGCCCTACAATGAAGGCAAACATAAAAGGGTTTATTTAAGAAAGTGTGAATGGGTGAGGTACCTGCAAAGCACAGTTTAACCAACATGTGCATGTTCTAGCAAAGGGGATTAGGAAAAAGAGAGAACGGGAGGAGGAGGCAGCAAAGGGGCGATGAGAAGACAAAACAGGAGGGAGTGCTCACATAGAGCTGCAGTGCTGGGATAGGTCTCCAAGCAGAGACTGTGGCTGTGGCCTTTTTGGAAGAACTCCAGGGCTTGTAGTGCAGGTCTCCTTTGATAATGGGCCACAGTATGTGTAAGAGCGTTGGGCTGCAGCCAAGGTACACAGCCTTTTGGTAATAGTTAACAGAGTGGGCAAACAGTGGAAGTCAGCGGCATGGAGGTAGGTCAGAGAACTGCAGTAGACACCGCTGCCCCCATCCAGCCCAGCCCTCCTTCCCTCCCTCTCAGACAGATCTGGCATTGCAATGGGATGCTTGGCTCAGCTCCTGGCTCTTAGGTTTGAACTGGAGCTTCATAAACATGCTGGTGACTCATACAGGACAAAGTGCTGTGATGAACACTCAGCGGGACTTTCTTCACAAAATGCCACAGGATGTAAACAGTCTTCTAACTGGATCACAGAATCTAAATGTCCCGTGTAACTGATTTGAAAGCCTGTCACTTTCCAATTTCATGAGATACAAATACAGCACATTTCTGGGAATTAAAGAAATGATCATAAGATTGTGATGAAGCAGCACTGGTGTTTAAGTTATGAGTGTAATGGATCAGATTAGGAATGAGATCAATCAAAACAAGATGACTGCTTCATTCCCAGTGTCATATGCTCTGAACACAACCATGGAAAAGATGAAATCCTCACTAAGGAACATTCAAACTAGACTTCAGATAACTTTTTTTTTTTCAAAATACCCAAACTTACAATTGGCCAATACTGAGTACTGAGCTGATACTAGTGCATAAAAAACAATTCCTTACACATCTTCTTTGACATTCCAGTTTGAAATATTGCTCAACGCCGACATTTTGCCAGCTCTGCCAGCTTTCTCCACTCTTCTTCGTCGCTCTTAAATACAGAAGGTACCAGTGGCAGCACAGAGTACTGTTTTAGAGCAGAAAAGAAATTGATTTCAGTTATTTAATGTCGGTTAGAGCTAACTGAGTTCATTTCATGGTAGCTGGGTACAGTTTCTTACCACTAATAATAAATATGGTATCTGATTGGTGCACAGACTGGCGAACTGATACCAGCATTTTCGTTGGTATTGGCAGCATTTTCTGATACAACCCTTTCCGGAACAACTCTAACTCAAACATGTATAAACACATACGCATACAAAAGAAGAAAGCACAAAAGGACAAACTGAATTCAGCATTCCATAAAATTCCCATTACACAAATTTAAAGTGAAACTAGACTTCTAACTAACCCTCAACTAACTTTTTTGGCTTAACTTTGTCATTATGATGTATAACCTGATTAAACACTGTAAATGTGGTTGAAAAATGACACTATTCACTGCTAAATTGGTTTCCAATATGCCTTGTTTTTACCATGATATAATCTTTGCCACCAGGACGAGAGTTTTGGGGAAAAAAGCAAAATCAGTGACACTCTCTGTACTGCAACTTTCCCTGCAACCGTTTTGTCCCAGTTCAAACTGGACTTAAAAGAGAGAACGACTACAAATGAAATAAAGTGTGAGCTGGAACAAAAACAGGGAGGGAAGGCTGCAGCGGAGCTGCTTTCCAAAAAGTCTCATGCTACAGCTAATGGTAGCTTGTTGGCAGAAGTTACCAACTACTAAACTGTTTGTGAACTCTTAAGGAAAATTCTGAGCGTGTGCAGTTCTTGCATGGCAGCATGTGTACGGGCTGCTATCCTGCCACAAATGGCACCTACCCGTCTTGTGCTACAGCTAACATTAGCTTGCTAGCTTGTTTGCACAAGTTATCTACTGCAACTTTAAGGACCGGCATCATCACTATGATCAGACTGTTATTTATAGTGAAGTGGTACTGGACACTACGCACTTCCACTTATGTTCCACTGCCTTCTTTTCAAGCTATTATAAACATTTACAAAGACCTAATGCTCTGGAAAATACGGTTTTGACTCAGCGACATGAGTGGAACATTATGTGTCATCTGTGTGTCCACCACTATTAGTGGCTGACCATGTCACATCTCATTTGGCAGCAATTAAAAATGTTTTGTTGGTTCTGTTACCACAACGTTAGCCTGTCTTTGTGATTCTTTGTGGTCGCATTTACTCTGGATGAGAAAGAAGTGCAACTCATCTGTGTGTAGGTGTGTGTGTGTGAGTGTTTGTGTGTGTGTCGCTTTCATGTATCCCTGCAGTCCCAGACAGTCCAAGGACTCAAGAGCAGTAGACATGTCATTACCCAATCCTCTGCCAACCTGCTGCTCTAATCTCAGAGTAAGCAGACCAAACACTAAACCACACACAGCTCTGCTTTAGTCTTCAGAGCTGCCTTTCAGAGCTGCTGTGGTGTAATGCTGTGCTAACCCTAACCTAGAGCCCAGAACAAAGAGCAACACCATGCTCCACTCCACTCCCGCACAGCAATCTGGGGGTTTAAATAGCAGGCTGTGAGGGAGTGAGGCTTGGCAGCTCCACTCTCCAACAGACCATCTCAAAGTAGAAAAGGAGCCCATATGACTCCATACAGCCCTAAAAACATGCCTTGTTAGCTGTACTACTTTTTTGCTGCTTTGGAGCAGTTCCCACAAAGGAGGTTATCAGGTGAACGGCCCTGTTGAGACATCATGGCCCTGTTCTCTCAAACACAGACTGCCTTTTGATCCGCCCCCCTGATTCCAGTGAACTGCTGCACACCAAGGGCAGCTGACACTGAAACAGCAAGGATCTGTTTTTTGATTTGGACGCTGCAGGAAGCCTAATGTTGGAGCGAATGTAAATACAGAGGTTATGTAACCAAGATGTAGGTGATATTCCACCCGCTCTATCGCTTCCCTACAAAGTCCCAGTCTGTGGTCAAGGCCATTTGAAGAGAATAAGCTGAACAGGTTCCAAGTGGAAAACCAACACAGCCTGCTGGCATGAAAAAGCCAAGATAGTAATGCATATTTTGATCAAGTTCAACAATGAAGTCATGCATGTTTCGGTTGCTAACTAGAGTCAGTAGTTAGTGTCGGCTGTACCTCACTCCAGAGGGTTAAACATGAGGAGAGTCAATGACTGTCCAAGTCTCTCTCAGAGCACCCTAAACAGCAGACTGTCAGCATTCCTGCTGGGTGCCAAGGTATTTACTTTGGACAAGAGAGGGAGGCACTGTGAGGGACTGCTTCTAATTAGGAGCAGCCAGTCAGGAGGTCATGGCCAATTGGAATGGGTCTCCTAGATACAGCCCGTTTCTGAGGGCTGTTGGGACAGCACACCAAGCACAGTAAAGTTTGGGTGTTTTTGAAGTGTGCAAAAAAAAGGTCACTTCATGGCTGTGCTGAATCATTTATTCCACCTAGGGGAAGGCTAATAAACAGCGGGGGCAGCATTGTTATCACAAGCTTCAAGGGAGCGTCCAAGTGTTTGAGTGCAGAGCTCTAAAAATGGCTTTACAGTGACCAGAGAGCCACTTTGCCGAAGTGTGCAGTGCAGTGGCACAGCTATGATAAATCGAATATTTGGAAAAATATTAGGCTGCTACGCTGTCAGTAATTAGCTTTATAATGACTGCAGCTGACCGGAACAGCCCCGAGTCTCCGAGAACACCAACAACACACACAAGGATAAAAAATCAGAGCCATTCAGAAAGAGCAGCATCATATTATTACCTACACACTTGTGAAGCAGCACTCCTCAGCCAGTCAGAATCATACTTTCACAAAGTTAACATGGAGCGACTATTTATTGAATATCTACAATTGAAAATTAATCAATATAATTCTCACGTGTAAGGATATATCTTTTACAAAGGGCCACTTATTCCTGAAATATGTTCTCCCATTGTGATTATGTGCCATGTCCAAGTACACTGAGGGTTTCACAGAACCACTCATTTCCATTAAAATAATAAAGCAGTGACCGCAGATATGCAGCTGGGGGCACTGTGGGGCGTTTTTGACAGTTCATAATCCTCATGCTTGACTCTGAAACTGTAATGTGTGGAGATAAAGCAGCAGATCAGATCAGATCACAGCTTATTGTGTAAACAGCCTCTCAGAGCCCATTCAAAACTCTGCATTTCTCCTCCCTCCAGGCTGGTACCACCCAGTGTTGTAGGTAACGCCAAAAAAAACACAGAGTACTTGGATTACTTTTTTAATTTAACAACAAACCTAACTCCTAAATTCCAACAGATGCGTGTGCGGTGTGTCTCCGGCATCGGAGCTGACACGTTTCAGTTCTAGTCAATGTGCGTGCTTCCACTGACTGCGGCTGCGTGGCGTTTCAACTCCGTCACAGCTCCAGTGATCCGGAGCTCTCCGCAGCAGATACGCAAGGCTTCTATTTTCGCTGAATGACCGAGCACAACACTGCAATTCAGCACAGAGCAGATCGGGCGTGACAGGAAGTCAAACACAGATACAACATTAAAACATCCACTTAATTTCCGAATAAGACACTCCATGTTGACGCCAGACCATATTTCACTTAACTTCATAAATAAACTGTCATTATGTGCAGAGCCGGGCCTGAAGTCAACAGATCAGAGGTTTTCAGAGGCTGCAGTCGCACTTGATTCTGTAATTAGCAGGAAATTTCATAGTCTCGCGACTCCAGCTGTCTGGCTGTGCTGCGCTCAGATATGCGGCCTGAACACAGCCCGCAGGTGTTGACGGACAGCGGGGCACGGAGCGAACACGCAGCGGACACGTTAACTTCTTGGAAGTATTGCAATTAGTTTACAGATTATGGGCCAGGTTTGGCATGTAACGGTGGTAGAGCAATTTAAAGTAAGTTTATCTCATCTCTCTCTCATCTCTAATTAATTAATTTAAATTATTTAATTTTAACTTAAAGGAGGTGTTGACCGTAAAACAACATAAACATCACAAAGTAGTTTTCATTTTCACTGACGATGAAGTAACAAGTTAGGCTACTTTCCTCAGGTAAGGTAGTGCTGTAATGTAACAAGTTACATTTTAATGACAGTAATATTGTAATGTAATAAGTTACTTTCAAAAGTAACATTCCCCAACACTGGTCCCATATACACTAGTTATCCTTCTACTGGTTGTATTTGAGACCATTTTGACAAGAACAGATCTTTTTTATAATTGTTAATGCTTCTATTTTATGTAAACGCACTTTGTGGGCATTGTTTTTAAAAAGTGACATATAAATACATGTAAATATTTTACTGCAATCCGGCAGAAAGAAAAAAAAAGTATCGACTCAAAATTAACTGACTACTTCTTGAGAGTATTTGCTGACCACTAACATGCAGTAATTAAATCCACTCAGTGGACTGACATATTGACATACAGGCTCGTGATAAATGGCAGAAAAAAAACTAGATTAGGTCTAGAATTTGGACCTGCCTAGTTGGTGTCCTGAGTTTGTCCTCAAGTTCTCAGAAGCAAGTGGACATATAAAAATCTCTACTGCACGTAAGTGATTTATCAACTCTGTTCCCTCTAGTGAAACCTATGCAGAATTTTGGATTTGTGTGACCTAGATTTGGACCACTGTGCTGCAGAGAAACATGGACACACATGAACAAGTAGGGACAGGCTGAGAAGGGGTACTGATGGCAGTGGACGGACTGTGTGAAATGTATTTGTGAATGCATGCATGTGTGCATGTAGCGCCAGAGGCCATGTGACATCAGTTCAGATTCTCTCAGCGAGTCACATGGGACTTTGTCTCTGCAGGCCTGAGTGTGCGCTTTAGACAAAAACTCCATGGAGGGGAAGAGGAAAAGTCTCCCTGCAGGTGAATAGAGACGAACACATCAGTTTAACACACTTGTCTGGCAGACTTACTGAGCCTTTGTCTGATTCAAAAGCATGCACTTTTTATTGAGTCCGACTGAGAGAACCGCCATCTATCATGCTGGCAGGCATGTGACTAGATGTATGATAATCAGACAGCGATGTTCACAGACAGCGATCATTCACCTCCCACTCACACAGCAGCCATTAGGAACAGGCAAGCAGCTACAAAGGGCAAAAACGCAGCCTGCTCCCAAGGCAAAAACTAAAATTACAAAGTCATTTCCCATTTAAAGTGTTTTATGTTGTGTTCTCTGCAGAAAAATACAACATTCTCTAAAAAACAGGGTGACGAGACTCATAACTTTGCCACTACTTCTTCAGGGTCTGTGTCTGTTTGGCTAGCTCTGTCAGGAAGGTAACAGCTCATGACTGCATCAGTTTCTTACTATCTTAGACAAGAAAAAGCTCAAGCTCACAACTCTTTAAAGACCAAAGCTGGATTCCAAGGACTTAAAACTTAAAATATGGATTACTGTTACAGAGGTCTCACTGGCATTGACAGTTTTTTAAAACTTTGTAAGCCAAACAATTAGCAAGACACACAGACACAGTCACAGATCAGCCTTTCCTGAATAAGTCCAAATAAAAGATATAACTCATATAATTACCACCATTCCTGTGCAAATTACATACCTATGCACAATGGATTCACAGGAAATGATGCATGTAATCCATGGTTACTGTTTGAATTGACTGAAGCAACACTATTTACAATTCACAGTCCAAATGTTAAATCAGAGCTGTGTTTATTTTCTGCTGTCGTATTTTAAAGCTTTCTTGGCTTTTATCGTGAAGCATTCACAGAAAACACATGAACATTTGTCAGAAAGGCTGGAACTGTGTTCACTCATAAACAAACTTATTCTGCTGCACTGTAGTACACACACCAGTTGTGTTTTGTTTGTTGTTGGTGGCGTTATTAATAAAATAGCTGCTTAAGAGGTATTTTCTGCCCCAAGAATTGTAGGATTACACTGCCCTCGTTGTTTACACCAGATACGAATCAACCAGAACTGAAATCTTAAAATTGCATCTTTAACTCACTCAGCTAGGCCCTGAGACATCTGCCCCTTCTCTCTAGTTCTGTTACAAAATGAGCGAACAAGTGATAGCATCTTTTACAGTATGGATCCTAGAAAAGCTGGTTAAATAGTGAATAAAAAATAAATGCAATCATTTGCAATCACGCTGACAACAGTGACGAGGTGTTCCTGAGCCCATGGAGTAATGTCCTGTCTACGATCATATGTTGCTGTTTTCGTCACACAAATGTAATAGAATTATTCAATCATGATACTTCACCTGTTGCAAATCAGCCTGTTTACCTGTGGAGTGTTATAAACAGGTGTTTTTTGAAGCATTCAACAACTTCCAGCCTTTTGTTGCTCCTGTCTGCACTTGTTTAAAATGTGCTGCTGACATCAGATTCAAAATAAGCATGAATTTACAAAAAAAAAGACACATGAAACCGACAAGGTGAAACACTACATATATCGGCTTCACACTGTTTTCAATTGAGCACAAGTCAAAAAGGATTAACCAATTATCACATTTAATGACGTTTAGAGTTTGTTATTATATTTAATGAAGTATGACTGTGTTCGTTTTATATTTGATCATTTTACTCTGTAAAGCACTTCAGTCAACTTTGCTTGTTTTAAATGTGCTATATAAACAAAGTTGGCATTAATTTATATTTTTCATGGTGTCCCTTTTTGAAACCAAGACTGGAGAACTCATTTTAAATGTTCATAAAAAATAGGCATTAGTGGAATAAACATTACTAACACCATTACGAAACACTAAAAACCCATCTTTTTTTAAAAAAACTATTTAATCAATTGGACTCAAATGAGCAAAAAAGCCTGTTATTAAATTATTGCAGTGTTGTGTAGCTTATTTTGGATTCTGCAAGGCTGCAGTGGAAAGATCCATTACAGCCAATATCTCAACATGTCTTACGTCACTTTAGTGCTGCCTCATTTTTCTTTAACTGAGATTCAATCAGACTTTGTTTGAACACATACAGTAAAATGTGTCATTTGTATTTAGCTCCACTGATTCAAACCTCAAAGTGCATTAAAGCAGCACTGAGGCCTTTCTGAGAGGAAAGACCAGCAGGCTGGTTACTGTTTGGAAGTGACCATGTGACTTTTGGAGACATAAAGCATTTTTTGTCAGCAGCGTTATCTCTCTGGATCTGGGGTTACAATATGGCTTTTGTAGTCATGCAGCACTGAAAGATCTAAGTCACTTTGATCCTGCTTAATAGAGTTTGGTAAATGATCTCAGTATGGGAGCTCCGCATCCGCTGCACCCACACACTCGAGCACATGAACACACACACAAACAGCGTGGACACATTCACAAAGACTCACTCATGCTTGCACACACATACATAAAGAATCAGACCGTCTCACAGGTGAAAGCTCCTCTTCTTGCGGATCGTTGAGCCAAGCGTTCAAGCAGAAAAGCAGAAAATTTGCCTCCACTCACAAGACTGCTCCGTGCTCACTGCACATTCTGAACATTTGAACATTCTCATCTGCAGCTCTGAAACAAGTGTATCTGTCATAAACATGGTATAAATAGCTTTTAGCTTCTCGTACATGAAATACAAATAACAGTGTTGAGAGGTGTTACTGCTGTATGTGCTGAAGCTGCAAGCACAAATCTGGGTTAAAAAAAAAAAAAAAAAAAAAGTGACTGAAGGAGCAACAGGGAGCCGGAGAGAGGGAGGGAAGTTTGTCAGAGAGCATTTATCTGTGGTATGGTGATGACTCTTTTCCTCCAACCTCTCAGCAAACTAAGCGCTTCCTGCCTTTTGAGTGCACGCAGCCATATTTGTCCTTGAAACTAAAGCACATGCAATGAATTACAACCATTTTAAAGAGCTGTCAAGAAACAAGAGAGGACTGGTTCGAGGAGAGGAGGTGAGGAGGAGGAATTTGAAGCTGTTAGAGAAAGAGGAGCAAGACAAACAAAGAAATGAAAAACTGCTGAGATGCTTTTGATGTTGGCAGGAGTAGAAATGGCTGCCCTTGCCACAAGGTGAGGTGTTGGTATTATAAATGACTGCGGAAACATTTGGCTGGAACTGACACAGTGTTACCCGTCTAATCATGAGATAGCTTGAATGAATCAAGAGCGCTTTCAAACCAGCTCATTTGAAATGAACCTGAGTGCGTTCGTCCCATTTGGTGTGGTTGGTTTTTGCAGGTGTGAACGCAGCTGTTGTACTCGGGTGTGCACCAGAAGTGGACCAAACAAGCGGACCGACCTGGTTGTTGAAGCGGTCTCGGGACACTTCCAAACAAACACTGATGTACTTCGTTTTTGGTGAGAACATAATTCGACCTCAGTCTAACTGCAGAAAGCGCTGCTTATTTTTGTACTAAACCAGATCCTGTGGGCAGCTACATGCATTACAGAATGAAAAAGCATTTCCTCTGTCACAACAACAACAACAACACCAGCATGAGTAACGCAGACAAACATGGAGAATAAAAGTAATATCTGATGACCAACAACTAAATCTACCAAACAGTCGCCTCTGCGTTGTGAAACTAATCATAGTGGGTGCCTTGTCTGCCCACACGGCAATTCTGACCAATCAGAGAGCAGTTCAGGATCTACCACCCCAGACACATCTTACCAATGAGTGAAGTTTTTTTCTTCGTAGCTTTATTGAGCCAATGATTGAAGTGCAGCTGAACTTTAGTTTACTTGAGCATGTCGTCAACTGATTCAGACCAGAGCAGATAAATTGGTGAATGTGATCCAGACCAGCTGGAAAAAAACAAAACCTTATCATGTTCACATTTGGTGCGCACCAGGGAAGTGGACCAGAAGTGGACTAGAAGGTACGAAAGCACCCCCAAGTAAAATACATTATCTGAGAGCTGGAGATGTTCCCATACCATTTGTCCTTCCTGATTCCAATTCCGATATCCAAACTTGTGGATCAGCAGATACCGAGTACCGATCCGTTATCAGCTCATAAAAAACAATTCCTTTTGCATCTCCTTTGACTTTTCAGTGCAAAATATTGCTGAATGCAGAGATTTTGCCAGCTCCATCAGCTCTCCTTTTTCTTTTTCGTCGCTCTTAAAAACAGTAGTTGTCAGTAGCAGGACAGCCCAACTTCCTGTGCTCTGTTTTAGAGCAGCAAAGAAAAACTGATTTCAGGTATGTAACGTCAGTCAGAGCTAAATGGGCTGATTGGGAAGCAGCTGTGTACCTTTTGTTACTGCAAATAAATAACATGGTATGGTATCTGAGTGGTGCACAGACGGAAGTACTCGCCAATACAAACACCAGCATCTTTGGAGGTATTGGTAGCATTTTCCAGCACTGGTATTGTTATTGGAACAACTCTGCTGAGAGCATCAATGTCTGCACAAGCATTTGAGGCATAACATTACAAACTGCATTCATGCATAAATTGTGTAATGATGAAATTGTAGAGCAGGTTAAGAAACTGCACTTTGATCAAGCCGCTCCTGTGATCATAAGGCATCACCTCGTGGAAGAATAAAAAACAGACAAGGTTAACCTCCCACTAGTGCCGTATGATTTCAACTGCCTTGTGGAGCAATTGTATGGGTTGCGACATGGTTCTCTGTAAATCTCTATAAATGTGGCCTTGATCCCTAGGGAAGGGAAAGCTTGGCCTCCACATTCGCTGTGGATCAGCAGACTTTCCTCTGAACTCCCGGTGGATCGGTTTCAACTGGATGGTTGAGGACAGGTGCTTCACTTGACCTGCACTGTCAGGGCAAATGCAGAAAGGTCGCACAAGATACCCATCTGACTGGGAATGCAAAAATGCAAAAGCATTCTCAACAGTTTAACTGTGGACAATTTACATAATTGAATTCCACTGACCCTGAAAGCACCCTTGCCCCACCTGGCCCTATGGCAGGTACGGTGGCATCAAAGGAAAACAAGTCCGTGTGTGTGTCTGTGCGTGTGTGCGTGTGAGAGTGTGCGTGTGCTCTTTTATAGTCAGCGATGACTCACTCGACTCCATTGTGTAATGGATGTGTGGCTACATAATAGCACAACTTAAAAGCGCCGCATACATTTGCTACTCTTTCAGTGTCCTGGTGGTTTCTCAGCGGCACACACAATAAAAGCTCTCAAACAGAAGAGCGAGATGAAGCCTGTGTCATTAACATTTCATCTAGGTGTGTATTATCTGTGTGCTTGTGCATGCCATTCAAGGCCGTAATTATAAGTAATACTGAGGACGATATGTTCCCCACGACGTTTACCAATATTCAAACATACTTGAAATGTCCCATTGATATACCAAAAAAAAACAAGCACTGTCATCCCAAACAATCATGAGCACATTTAACATAATTATGATTATTACTAGCAAATTGCTGCTGATTATTATCATTGGTTTAATTTAATATTATTAATATAATTTATTAATTTTATCTTATTATTGGCATTTTTAACTGCAGTTGTGTGTGTGGTTTGTCCAAGTGGCGCTGCCATAACCCATTGGAGGCTGTTGCTCAACTGTTGAGAGTAAGTACAGTAATAATTAAACCACTGCAATGTCCCTCTATGTCCTCATTTTAAATATATAAAAAAGTCAAAAACTACAGTAGAATGTAACGTGATTTTTAGTCAGGCGATATCACTTTTGATTGTGACTGCATATGTATAGTGCGAACCGTAGAACCATAGCCTTTGCACACTGAGTCTGTTTTTTCTGTCCGAAATTCATACACATTTAAAAAAAACAAAACAAAATGATCTCATGTAAGTGTCAATAACATTTACACACTGACTCCGAAACTTTCATCCATCTTTATTTTTTTGGAACAGGTTTGATTTTCTGCATTTTTTCTTCCACATCCGTCCAAATCGTTTAAAGTCTTGTTTAAGAGAGAAAGAGTCTGTGTGTGTGTGTGTGTGTGTGTGTGTGTGTGTGTATGTGTGTGTGTGTGTGTGTGTGTGTCCTCAAACATACTGAAAGCCA
>JAQLOL010000006.1:3705900-3718091 GCA_029783665.1 Naso thynnoides
CAGCAGTTTCTGAAATACTCAGACCAGCCCGTCTGGCACCAACAACCATGCCACGTTCAAAGTCACTTAAATCACCTCCCCTCCCCAATCTGATGCTCAGTTTGAACTTCATGCCTAAATGCATTGACTTGCTGCCATGTGATTGGCTGATTGCATATTTGCATTAAGGAGCAGTTGAACAGGTGTCTCTAATAAAGTGGCCGGTGAGTGTATATATTCAATACATATTCACTTGTAGCACCCTTTGTAATTATTAACATTTTCAAAAGTAACTATAACTTAATTACACATATTTCACTGTAACTGATTACAACTACCTTTATTTTGTAATTAAATTACGTAATTTCGTTACATGTAACTAATTACTCCCCAACACTGAGTGTTCACTTTACCACCATGGAGAAACTTGTGTGAGTACTGACATAATGTTCTAGACAGAAACAGAAGAAATGCGGTGAACTCGCCTCTTTTCACGTTTTTGTCTCTGCCGTCACCACCGCCGCTGAGTCGCTGGTGCCGGCAGGGGGGCTGACGGGTCACGTCCAGGCCCGCCTGCAGCTTGGCCTTGTTGCTGACGGTGAGTCTCCTCAGACTGGCCAGAAGTTCAGGGCGGTCACGCGTGAAGTTTGGATTGGTGAAGTAATGATACCTGCCGGTGTCCCCGCCGGAGTGGCGCTTGTCTGTGGCGACTGGGTCGACTTTCCTGAAGCCGTACAGGTTGAGCTGCCGGACGAAGCTGGAGAAATTAGTAGTTTTGAAGGCGTCAGCATTGTCCAGCGTGACGGCGCCCGGAGACAGAATCTGTCGCTCAAACAGCTGCTGGTCGATGACGATGGTTTCGCCCTTGCTGTCCCAGTGGATGGCTTTGTACGCCGGGTTGTTCACCAAACGCCACAGTTTGGCAGGAAAGTTGTGGGGGTTGATGCATTCAGGGACTGGGCTTCCAGCAGCATCCATGCTTCTGTCTCTAGAATCGGAAACAGCGATAAACGGTTCACCTGCCGCCTCACGGCGTCCTAACATCAGGCCAACCGTCAACCGTCAGCTCATCATTTGGTAACGACCCACCACCGCGGGCCTACCAGCTCTGTACTATGAAGGGGCTAGCTGACACAACAAGCTACGTTTGCACACTTTCGTTATGTTAACGTTAACAGTTAGGAGTGATTAACTTTGACTGTAACACATATCAAACCTATTTACCCTCAATTTATTTATTTTAAAAAGTAGGTTAGAAACATTCCTTAGACACAAAACACAATCCTTTAAAATGTTAGCGCTAATGTTAACTTTTCGCCGTTCATAGTAAGGTAGCGTACTCAGTTAGCATTAGCTAACTTATCGTTACGAACTAACGTTATAAACATGAGCTGCTCTGTTGTTCGGAAATGTAACTTAATACAGAGGCGTTAGTCAAAGCTGCATGCAACACTACTGAATTAATATTTCCTCGTCATTTTTAGTCATTTAAATGTTGCACTGAAAAGAAACACCATGATTACCGAGCCTGGATCGCCAACGATGACCGTCCCTGTTTCAGAACCGTTGTAAGTTCCGAACCGTTGGAGCTGTTGGAGGTCATGAGTTCAAGTTTGACAGATTCTGATGTCAACTGCCAAACCGGTTAGTATCATTTAGAGATGATTTCTTATTGACTGCGCGCCTGTTTGAACATGAGAGGACATGAACGTGAAGAACTGGAATCTGTGATGGAAAAGGAATGAAGTCTACATTTAAATAGCCTACCTGACAAATGACATAATTAAATGACAAGACATATGAAATTGTAATCTGTTACAGTTACTGGTAAATGTGTAATTAAATTACAGTTACTTATGAAAATGTTAATGATTATGGGGGTTACTCTGCAAAAAGTTCAGGCTGTGTTTGGAATAATATTCATTTTACTGTTTTGCATGTTTTTAATGTGCACAGTGTCTTTTGTCATTTCCACTCGAGGCCGTTCAGTGAAGTTTGATGTTATTCTGATGCTTTTGTTTGATTCTCCTGTTTGAATTTGCAGCGCACCACGTCTGCCATTCACACTGCCTGGTTTGAACATTTCAAAATGGTCAACAGTTGAAAACATTTGTTAGAAATTTAGAAAAGTAATCAAATGTAATCAGATGTAATAAGTTACATTACTTTGATAAGTAATTGATATAGTTACATTACTTATTACATCTTAAATAGGGTAACTAGTACTCTGTAACCTATTACATTTCCATCATAAATATTCCACTTTAACTTTTACTATTTACATATATTACTTTATTGAATCTGGGTACAAATGTAAAGGGAAAAAGACTAAAGTTAGAAAAATATGAGAGAACAATTGTAATAGGCAACACTGCACATGCACACATAAGCTTGAAAAGTTTTAATAAACTGCATTCATGAAATAAGGCAGACTCAGTAATTGTAGAGGAAGACAGTTAATCACAAAGGTCTGTTGTTTATAGGCTAGTTAATAGAAATAGATAGGCTGAGGATACGCAGGCCTGTGAGGCTGTGAGGGAGCAACAACTGTCAGCAGACAAATAGCCTCTCACTGTTCATCTCACTGGCTTTTTTCAGTGCTTACTCTGCAGCCGTCGCCATTTTTAATCCCCACCATGGGTGAACATAAGCTTCAGTTTGGCTGTGTTCACTGCCGAGGTATTAACATGTCAGCAGAAAAAGCACAGGTGTGAACAAAAAAAACCCTGATCTATTCTATTTCATTTTCCAAGTAAGCAACAGCGTACCAGTGAGCTAATGTGTATGACAGAAGGACCTGAAATATCTTCAGAAGCCAAACAAAACTGATGCCCTCTGTCCCACAATTTTTAGTTTATATTACAATGACGGAGGAGGCAACTAACGAAGGTCAGTTTCCAAATGTAAGGTGAATTTTAGTGAAGTACAGGTCCTCGTCACTGTATAAGCCAACTCTTGGTTATTTTTCTTCTCATGATTCATAATAATTCAGCTTTATTTCACTTCACATTTTCTCCTTGATCAACCACGCTCCACCTGCAGTGGCTCAGTGCTCCAGTCAGACAAACCGCTGAGTTATCCCGTCAAAAATATGTGTGGAAAGAATGACAAGTACTATGTGACCACTTTTGAGAAACAGGCTACAATATCTGTAGCTAAAATGTTCTTGTGTAAACTGTACATAATTTTTGATTAAGCCTATGTTCATGATGAGAAGGTAATGGAGGTGGAGTTTTTTTTTAAAGTAAGGATTAGAACAATATGGAATATCTGATCCAGAGGGAAACCAGGTGATGAAAGGCCTGGATTAGGGAGATAATCATGTCATGTCAGCTTTATTCACTGTTTAGCTGGAGGTCACGTTTAAAGGTAAGTGTTGTATAGGGTACACGATCTTCAAATTCATCCTAGAACTAACAGACGAACTAAAAAAAACCTCTGAACTAATCTTCCTGGATGAAAGTTCTTGGTGTATGATTCTATAAAACCTCAGATTAGAAACACAAGTAAAACACCTTCCAGTAGCCTTCTTATCCACTCATCATGGATGTGTCCTATGTGTCGGCTCATCTCTTCATTTAGGCTTATCAAAATACTTTTACTGGTTTGAATCCCTCAGATCAGTAAATGAAGAATGTTTAGTGTATTAATGAGAAGTTTCAGACTAGTTTATTTATTTATTCAGTTGTTTATTAACTACAACGTACAAAACAAATAAAAGGCATAGGCCTAATCAGTGTAAATGACTTGGGCTACTTGATGGACATAAATGTTATATTCACAATTTTCGGAACCTGCTACGGGTGTTGATATAATCTTGATCAATCTGTGCTTTATTTTAAAATTTAAAACAAAACGATGTAAGAAAGGCAGCTAGATAGATGATTTAAAAAAGATATTTTTGTACAGGCGCAAAATATGGACGCCTCTGTGCTCGTCTTTAGGTCCTTGCATACAGTGACGTAATTCCCCGGCGACTGGAACAGTCAAAACATTAATCCCTTTGATATCTCGGTATTATTGAAGTATTTCTCCGAGGGATTTAACGTAATGGCATTGGAAACTGTCCCTAAAGACCTTCGCCATCTGCGAGCTTGTCTTCTTTGTTCTTTAGTGAAGGTAAACCGTGAAATTGCGTGAAAGTAGCACTCACGCTAACACTTAGCGCCTCTGCTAACATGCAGCTGCTTCACACGACTTGATCTGAAACGTTAAATCGTTCTTTTGGCTAAACTCAAACATAAAAGCTATTAGACAAACCAAAATATATTTTTACAGAAGGTTGATTAATATTAGTCTTGATTTTGGTGCACCAGTGTAAAACATTTAAGTCTGTTGATGTCAGTGGTTGTTTGTATCAAACTTGTCCAGATTTTTTTTCGCCATTATTCACCGTGTTAGATTGTATTTGTCGTTGATGCACATAATCTGTTACCAACTCCCTCTTTTTCCTCTTTTCTTCCTCAGACCATCGACCAGTTTGAATACGACGGCTGTGATAACTGTGAGTCATACCTTCAGATGAAAGGAAACCGAGAGATGGTCTATGAATGCACAAGTTCGTCTTTCGATGGGTAAATCTTAATTTGTTATTAATTATTAAAAAAAAAACTTTCATGTGGGTTTTTTCCGCATACGTTGAATTGTTTTATTTACTGTTTGTTGTTTTTACTGCCTGTTTGTCCACAGTGTGATAGCCATGATGAGTCCCGAGGACAGCTGGGTAGCTAAATGGCAGAGGATAGGTAAGGATGTGTGTGTATTTGACCATAAGGGAACCAAAGAACTGTAAAACAAGCCAAGAAACCCACAGGGCTGATTTATCAAGCATTTCCAGCTAACTTGTAAACGATTGCTAACATGCAGCAGACACAAAGTCAGGGATGACGTCCAGCGAGCCGGTCATTGTTGTGAGAAGAACCCCTTCAGGCTGATGCTGCGTCAGCTCACCCTGTTCTCACATCAGTTCAATGGACATTATCTCACTTATTACATGGCGATTTACTCCAGAAATCGACAATATGACACAAAATATTGATTCAAAAATTGTTTTATTAAATTGCCAAAAAAAAATCTCTCGCTAAAAATAGTCTGGCATCGCAGTGCAGGCTACAAGCTCTGTCCTGAAAGAGTAAACTCCTCAACCAGCAGAAGCGCCTGTAAATTTTAGATTTCATAACCTGAGCTCTTGACAGGACAAAGGAGTGTGGAGACAGACGAGCAGGATGCTGTTTCTTCGCACATCAGCCTTTTTTCACAACATGTGCGACACTCTCCAAGTGTCTGTTTCACATCAAAGAAGACGTGTTTGAAACTATGGCATCCACTAGACCTAATGTGTTGAAAACATCCCATCCTCGGCGTGTCGCTTCAACATTTTAATAAGCACAGTGAGCAGAAGATAAGACACAGACGGTGTGAGAGACAAACTTTTGGATCGCAGCTTAAGCTTTTTATTCATGGAGCTCCATCTGTTGGATGCTGTGGACATTTCACAGTCACACTCGCATGATCAAGTTTTTATTTATCAAGATCGGTTTTATAGGATCAGTGGGACGGTAACAGTACATACGAGAGATGTAAACCAGACCTATGACTGATAAAATGAGAGAAGTGGGACAATCGGCTTTTTAAATGTTAAGCTAAAAACAGTTAAGCAGCACAGTATTTGTAATATATAAAAGTGAACTAAGGTGTAATAAATAGACTATAAGATCAGATTCTTTATAAACCCAAAGGCAAATCCTGCAGCCTTGTCATAACAATTTAGGACAGACACAGTTGTTTACATTACAGTAGGCTACATTTACTGGACTTCTTTTAGCAGATTGATATGACAGGACATGAACCAGCCAGTATGGCATCGCTAACAACAGTCTGTTATTTTTAGCAACCGTCCATTATACAGAAATAACAGACCTTAGAATGCTTTGATTGACCAATCAGAGTTGAGTTTTCAACAAAGCCATGTAATAAGAAATATTATAATTCTGTTGCATCCACTGCAGTCGAGTTTCAGTCGACCTGACATATCAAGCCCAGTATTCACTGAACTGTAGTTGTAGCGCTGGTTTGTTCTATCAAATCCTGAGAAAAACATGAGTCTTTAGCTCCTGTATGTCCAACTTTCTTCACCAGCGAGTTGCTGACTGTGCCTGTCTGATGTTTGGTGCTGAGCGGAAACTGTCGAGTGTGTCTTGGAGATCGTTTGCTTAGAACAGCTGCTGGATTTAGCTAGAAACCTGTTTGATGAGACTTGGTTGAGACTTGAGCCACACAGGAAATGTGCGCCTGTAAAGCAAAAACAGTTGAAACAAACAAACAAAAAAACAAACAAAAACAAGGCTGGTAATATTCCTATATGGGTTTATCACTCAGTATCACTGTGTGGAATAAACACCTTACCTAACATGTAGTCCTTTGTAAATGTAAAAAAAAAAAAAAAGAATTTTGATGTAAAATTAGTGTACCTCACTGCCATTGAAAACATTCTTAACTATGTATTTGTTAAAATACTATGGAATATATATAATATATATATATATACTGTATCTGTAATGTTTTAACATTTGTGAGTCATAAAATGTGTTTATTTCTGTATTTTCTCCATCCAACAGGAAACTTCAAACCAGGTGTATATGCAGTGTCAGTGACAGGCAGACTGCCTCCAGGTACACTGAAGCTCTGTGTAGTGCTCAAAATGTTGTTAACCAAACATGTAATATGTTGTTGTTTTTTTCTTTGTCAGAATTTCTTCCTAATCGAGTTTCGTGTTAACCTTGCTGTTGTTTTCATTGCTAAATCTTTTCTGTCTCTGAAGGTGTGGTGAGAGAGCTGAAAAGCAGAGGAGTGATCTACAAATCCAGAGATACGGCGGTGAAGACATAAAGCTGACTGCTTCCAGTTTACACCATCTGATTTGTCTGATTTTATGTAACAGTGGGACTACATTGGATCATTTCTGTGATGCTGTATTGAACTGCTGCCGCAGTTGTTTTGTCTTTTGTTGTGATTAGAAAAGTTGACATGAGGGCTGATGAGAGAAAAGGTGGATGTTTTATATTATTTTGAATAATTGCAAAAAAATAAAGGTCTGTTTTACAAGAAATGTGAGTAATTCTCCTAAGACCATGAATCAGTTTATTTTTGATTGATGTGCCACAAACATGATGACTTACCTTAATTCCAAATGTGTGAATTTTTATTTTTATGTATTTATTTTTTTGTCCCCCCAAGCGTAGCTCTCTGGAAGACCATGTCAGTCAAGTGGTCTACCGTTTGATTCAGACTGACATCTCAACTACTGTAAGAATAACCATGAAATCTAGTTCAGATATTCATGCCCTCAGGACGCTTTGAAATCACTTGATGAGCCCTTTTAGTTCATCATGTCAGATTTTTAATTAGTACAATTCTCTGGTTTGTTACTAAGTACCTGCAGAACTAATGACATTCCCCTCAGCCTGAGCTGTACTTTGTATTTAGTGCTAATCAGAAAATATTAACTAGAGTAGACTGAGAACGTCGGCATTTAGCTTTTAGCTCAAGTCATCACTGTACTGCCTGAGCTGCTAGCATGGCTGTAATTTGTCACATTCTTGTTACACTATATAAAATCAAAATACATTTTTCTGTCATGTATCGGCACAATGAGGTTTGAATCCTTAAATCATCACCTTTTGCTGTGTGAACAAGTAACTGAGTTGTTACAGCAGAGAGGGGAGTCAGACAGTCAAAGCCTGACACACTGGCCTGAGCAAACGTGTGGGAAACATCCGTGTGGTGGTTTTTGAGCCACAAGATGGCGCTTTGTACTGACAGGCAGACTTACATGCAGTACCTAAGATTTCCAGTGGGGGTAACCATGAACCAAACTTAAAATGGTGTAAAGCCTCAAGAGTTCCTTTAGTTAAATTTGAAGTACTTGACATTGTTGCTCTATTTTGTGGCTACTGTGTCATTGTACAATAGCCTGAAATAACACCAGAGGTCTTTGTAAGTCTTGTGTCATCCTGTGCTGCTGTACGTATCAGGCATTGTTCGGCTGTAGCACTCTTTTGTTGGCGTCTTTACTGAGCAGGAAAAACAATATTTGTTATTGCCAGAGGCTTTAGACAGTGTTAAATTTAACTGTAACATGATAGATTCGGGTCATGCACACTGAGGAATCTTTAAATTCCTGTAAACCAGCACGGAAGGCTCTTGGGATCGTCTTATTAGACGAGGGCTTCTTGCTGATATTTAGGTGCATACACACCGCTATCGAAACTGCCTTTTGGTTAAAAGCATATCTGAGGTTATGGTTTAGTAAAGTGAAACAGGTGGTTTTCTATCAGGATCCTCCATCACACTACCAGCTCACGAGATACTGAATTCAAATAAAATGGAAATAATGCAGATTTTTTTTCATACAGTACTATGGCAAAAATTGAATTCATCATAAACAGTCTAAAAGCTTGTTTAAGTACATAAAGTTATAAGGAATGTGAGAAAATAAATGAATAGGAAAGGAAGCATAATGCTGTACATAATCTGTAACATAATACACAGGACAGCTGTCCTAGTTTCATGTAGGCTACACAGGAACATTTCTCACTTTACGTCTCCTGTCTTGTGCTGCAGGATGTGCAGCAGCAGCAGCACGTGGATTTGTCACATGGCCTTTTGCACTGAGACCAGGTTTCCACAAGAAAGGGGAAAAAAAAAGGTTTTAACAGCTTGTGTAGCCTCAGTTTATTCTGTTCAGTACAGATCAACAATGTGTGATACATGTATTTCTTGTATATGTGTACATTGAGAATTCATATTTTCAACACAGGTTTTCCACAATAATGCGCGCCCAACTTTTGACACGTCACCATCAAAAGCATTATGAGCTTGCTTGGACATTGCCCATGCATTATTTTTTGAAATTTTATGTTTTCCTTTTTGTTTTTGTTGTTGTTGTTTTTTTTTTCAAGTGAAAGACCAGTGTGAAAGATGGAAGAGGACACAATGTGAATCTGTATAACAAAAAAGGCGAAGTTGGCTCTGGGGACATTGAACAACCTGAATCTCACTGACCACATTTACATGCACACAACATTCCGATAATTGACCAGGATACTCATATAAACATCTGACCCCTGTAACATCACCTGATTAAGCCTTTATTCTAATAATGAGAAACCGGAATAAGATAGCCGGGTTACACCTGTATTAACCTGAATTTTCAGACATGTAAACACTTCACCCTGATACTTACCGGGGCACGCTCTTGTGCGCATGCTTGTGTGTGCAGAAACAAGGAAGAGACGGGCCGAGCTCGCCCACCGCTAATTAGCTTAGCTCAAACACTGGAAGTCAATGGGAAGTGCTAGCCTAGCTTCACCTAAAGTCATCAGATAACCTTTCCAACAACTCTAAATGGTCCTGTGTTGCTTGTTGTGACTTGTTTGTTTACCACATTATGTTATTTTTAAACTCAAATTAGCACTTTATGTCATTTTAGAATCAAATACGTTTACTATTGTTATAAGTTCCTGTTTACTGGCTCACCCGCTGTTGACATCCTGTTACTCGTGTCTTCCAGCACATGAGACGTAAAGTAGCACAACTGTTTGCAATAGCATTCTGTGTTGTAAAATAGCTAAAAGCAGGGCACACACAGAGGATGAAATTAGCTGCATCTTTAGCGAATGCTAGCAAGGCAAAGCGTACGTGTGTACTTTGGCGGGATAAGCCGGCGCCACTGGGTGTCAAGTATACAGGAATATGACCAGGGTATTGCTGGTAGTTGTTGATGTAAACAAGTCTGTCCCTGGTCTGATTGTAACCAAGTTAAGCTCAGTAACCAGAATATTGTGTACATGTAAACGTGGTGATTGGGTCTCAGAGAAAAAATTCAGCTCAGGTAAAGACACACTCATCTGCCCAACACGTGCTAGATTACCTTCATCCCTGTGGGACTTACAGTAAAACATGTCTATAAAAATATTCTTGCATTTGCAGCTGCGTAAAGTTCACTCTACTGAAACTAACAGTGATTCACATGTAAAATGATTCTCAGCTCAGTCTGTCAGGCCAATCAGTCACTGTTTGATGTGATACCCATAATGCTGTCTGCCAGGTGCCTGCAAGTCACACATGAGAAAATATATCAAACATAAAAATCCCAGTTACACACATCTGGCAACACGGACCTCGATCATTAGAATGTGAAACACACTTTGATGCTGTCGGCCTCTTTGTTCAGTTAAATGCTGCAGCAGTTATTGTCATAGTGCATTTTCTTATTGTTTTTTGCTTTCCCTAATTTCCTAATATTTGACTTGTGAAAAAAGACTTGAGTTTTAAGACATTAATTGACTGTTTTTTGTTATTTTTCTTTCTGGATGAGTGACTTGTTTCTTTGTTGGTAAAAGTTCAATTCAAAAATATTAAAGTTACTGTTGTGTAAACGCACATCATCTTAGATATTTCTCATTCTTTCCATTGCAAGTGGAACAGACTTTTTGAAGTGAGCACCTACATAAAGTGGTTTTAGACGGTTGATAATCAAATGAGAATTAAACCACAGGCTTCAACCCGTACGCCTGCATGTGGGTGTGTAACTCTCTTGTGCAGATGGGTGCAACATCATTTCGCTGCTCAGTTTTACTCCTTTTCTGCTAAATTTAATAAAACAACTTCACATGATGGAAGAGTTTTCACCCCTTTTGCTCTGTGGGGTTTAAAACTTGAACTCCTTAGTCTCCTTGTGGGTGAAGTCATTTCACGAGAGCTGCAAACTAAAAACAAAACCGAGAACTTGCACCAGTGTTGCAAGACTTCCACAACCACAGGCGTTGTCAGGAAGGCTCTCAGCTCCGCCCATGCGCTTTCCTCCACACACTGAGCGTTGTACGAGCATCCGAGCGAGGCCACGCCGAGCACGCTTGTCATTGTCACACACTGGGGCAACGCAGGCCTGTCTGCCATGGCCTCATTGGTGCTCACGGCTGCGGCTTTTGCCCTTATTTGGAGATGTCAAGGCTTAAAGCTGAGGGAAAGTATTAGATCAGAAAACAAGGTGTTGATTCACGGCTGATGGTGGATTTGCTGCTTGGTGAGCTCTGTTAGGAAAGGGGAAAAGCATGAGGAGGTTGCATCAACTCAGGCTAGAAATGAGCTCTGTCTCACAGGGATTAAGTGGAGATAAGGAAGTAAGGGGCATGTATTTTTCATGGGGGATGGACATTCCCAACACAAGGCCTCACACACTCAAACTGCTGTGTGTGTGTGTGTGTGTGTGTGTTTCATAAGGCAGTACATGACAAAACTTCTTCTCTTTGCAGTGTAGAAAGCAGCGACAGAACTGAGAGCAGCTCGTCATATTTAGGGATTTCAATTCCTTTTGCACATGACAGCATCTGCTTCACCCTGTAGGCAAGTTCAAGAGGAAAACAGGACAAACAGCCACTTCCTCACTGTCGCTCAGCATGGAGCTACGCTGAACTACTTTCATTTCAGTGAGCTGGTTTAGTTCAGTGGGTCCAAACCTGAAGGTCAGGCCCCCCCTAGAAGAGCGCCAGATAAATCTGAGGGGGATGATGTCATGAGATGATTCATGAGAGAGGAATGTCTGAAAGTTGTGATAACTTTGTTTTTTCTTTTTCACTACCAATTTGTATTTATTATATGGACATTTTTCCATCTTGTTTTTGTGAAATAATGGTAAAATTGACCTCTTAGGGCTCCTTACAGTTAAACAATTGGAGTCTGTTTATTCATGAGTGAAGAAATTCAAAGTTTTTTAGTGACATAACTTTATTTTAAAATCCTGTGAAGACAAGCTGAGAAAATAAGTTTTGCTGAGACGGAGCTTTCACACACAGTACCTCATTTGAGCCTGTGGAATACAATTTTTCTAAAAGACATTTGTAAAACTGTGATAAAAACATCAACACACTATAAATAAACATAGACCCCAAATAAGTTGCAATAAATTTATTTTTACATGCAAATACATTGTGTTAAAGTTTATTTTTTCATTTTCTGCTGTGTATTGATGTTAAAATAATATTTTTTCAACTTTAAACAATTAATTTATAAATATTTTTTTGTGATAGTTACTGAAGGTTGGTACATTTTTCTTCAATTCCTGGCAGGTTAATACTTTGAGAAACTGACAAAATGAGAGGTCAAACTCGTACCTGACACCGTGTTGGCAGAGTGGATACATGTGTGACATG
>JAQLOL010000006.1:3737516-3752663 GCA_029783665.1 Naso thynnoides
ACACACACACACACACACACACACACACACACACACACACACACACACACACACACACACACACACACACACCACTTTATTTGTCACTGAGGAGCATTTGGAAGAGGACTGACATGAATAAATGCGTTCACAGCTGACTGATGTAGAGTTTCTTCAAATTACAGCTCTGGTTGTGTTATGACCGTCATCCTACAGCTCGGCAATACGGACAAAATCAGACCTCACAATATTTTTGACCAAATACAGTTAACACTGATAGCTGTGATGTAAATGTGCTTCGTAAAATATCACCATAGAGAGATTTTTAACAGGTCGTGTTAACTGAATATTTTCCGTCATTAACATTTTTTTAATTAACATTGATGGAAAATTTTGATGGCCATCCATCACTTTGGCAGATTGTGATTCACACCCCTGACCAGTTGGTGGCAGGTGTGACAACTTAATTACTTAATTAGCTATTGACTGGAAATCCCAGTGTCCAGTGTAGCAGCAGAGCACGGCTTCAGCTTCCAGAACAAAATCAAAATGGCGATGAGAAGAACACAAAACCTGACAACGATCGCCTCTGCAGCGATCACGCTTGATGCTTTTGACACACAAGCGAGCGTACAGTTTAAATCCATAGGAAGCGGGAGGAAGGTTTGAGTCCAGGCTCGGCCACAGCGGGTCAGCAGGACAGTTTCACCTCGGCACTTTATTGAACTGGTCACATAGCGACTGTTCTACACGTTCAAGTAATTGCTTAATGCTCGTGTTCTGTGGACAATCGCTGAATTTGGAGAAGAAGCTTTGAGTTTTTCGCTGCATCTACCTGGAACATCTTACAACACACATTCAGACTCAACACAACGTTCACTATGGGCCAGTTTCAAACCATGATGGCCAATTACTCAGCTTTTGAAAGTTACTGTTGTTAAAGATATTCAGTCTGTTTGTTCTTTCTTTGTGATTTCTGTGCTCTCGAGATCACTGAAAAGGAGGGGTTGCCCTCAATGATTCCTCGAGATCTAAATAAAGGCTGATGATGATGATGAGTTGTTTGTTCATTTGCCTGTTTATACACAATGGCACAATGTTTTTGGTGGCCTTGGCTGTCACTGTGGGAAAAATCATTCATCTGCTTAGTGTGGAGTTTTACTGAGTTCATACAGCAGCAAAAGTCCCAGAAAAAGGGAAGTGCTGCATTTAACACAGCGTGCCATGTGTGTCTACACGAAAAGTGAGCGCGCGGTCGGTGTCAGCTGTTTCTCTTCATGCCATAGCTTAAATACGTCATCTATACGTTGGTATGTCTATTTTATTAAAATAAAAATGAATTAATGAAAACTTTTATGTCTTATCAATTTGAAAAATAAAATAATGATAATGGATTGTAATTGAATATGACAGATTTTTTCGTCCCTATCCGTCAAAATGATGGACAATCAGAAAGTCTAACGTAGCCTCTGATGTGGATAAAATGTCTGAATGGTTAAAGGCAAATATAAGTTACTTCTTAAAGCTTTTGTGTATTTGTTTCCTAAAACAAGATTTAAATTATAATTTGATCTTATTTCTGTACAATCTTACATAAGCGTTTCTTTTCATGCTATTATTTTTCTCTTTTAATTATTTTGCTTTGTAAACTTTGCATTATAAAAACTTTTAAGGCCACTGCTGTCACACACACACACACACAAACACTTGGCACACAAGTCAAGCATAGCTCGCAATGAGTTCTCCAAATAATACAGCCGGCTCGCCCATCCCCCACTGCCCACCAACTGCAGTGGCGCTATGATCGCTGCTCTCTGAGCACAAGCAAGTCCTTAAAAGAGGTAATCAAGCTAAACCACTGATCCTAAGCTGTGTGAGCCGTTTGACAAACCAGCACTCGTTCATGATCTGCAGCAGGCAACAGCGGAAACAGCGTTTGACCCACTCTGATCTAAATCTGAGGACATTTACTGACACTGCACAATAAGAATACTATAATCAAAAATCATGCAAAGCAGCTTTTATATTTGGCTTGCCGCAGCGTCTTCGGCAGAACAGATATGACGCTTGACACCAGTGTGGGTAAAAGCAGCACAACTGCAGCTCATTCAACAGCGAGCGACAAATGTGAAGAGCTGTGGCGAGATTTTAAGCTGAAGCGAAGAGCCGTGTTCTGTATCTCATTAGAGAGAATCAATCTGTGGCAAGAGTCACGGGTAGACAACTTGCACACTTTCACATCCTCACTGATGCTCTAGTTGATAGGACTGAACTTCTCACTGCTCCCTTCCTCTCTAACGTGTTTACTTGTGCATATGTGTGTGTAGTCAACTGTGCACCCACGCAAGTACCAGAAAGGTCAGGTTTACTGAATGAGTGTGCAGTGTGTGTCACCACAAGAGAGTGAGAGAAGATGTTACTTGTACGTCCACAGCGCAGGCCATTTCTCTGCTGGCTAATCGAGGTTACTATTTTAATGTCTGTCACTTCCTCCTGTCATGACAAGCCACTTTGGGTTAAGCCGGTTCTCAGCTTAGCAGGCTCTCTCTCTCTCTCCTCTTCACTGCAGCCAGAGCACATCCTCCTCCCTGACCACTAAACCCCTCCCTTCCTTCACAAGACGCTAATCTGACCACCATCATGTGAGAGCGCGAGACTTGTCAACAGAAAGAACAGGTGTGTTAGCTCTGTATCGTGTATATGCAACACTGCATGTTTAAGTTAAGAGAGAGGGAGACAGACAAAGGAAACAGGAAGTCAAAAGAGGAAAGAGTCTCTGACCTTTCAGTTGCCTGGCCTGCAAGCATGCTGGCTTAGAGGGGAGCTCAGCCTGGGCTGCCCACGACGGACCTGCCTCAGCTGGAGGGATTTGGCCGGGCTCCTGCTGGACATACAGAAAAAGAAACGAGGCGATAAGAGAAACATGCAATCAAGAAACCTCTGAAGGAAATCTCTACTGGGGAGGAGGGGACACCAAATGACTGCAAATGCATTATTTATTTTTACAGTCTTCAATAATGTATGCTTCATCTCACAATAACCATTTGAACTGTTAATTATGTCAGTAGAGAAGGAAATCCCAGCAAACACAAAAGAAGCCCGGGGTTCCCAGCACACAGTCCTTTTCTTTTTTCCATAGTGGTGTTAGCAGACACAAACCAAAGCACATGTACTTGTTGGCTAAAGCAGGTCAAGGCAGCGCTGACTAGTTTAAGATAAGAGCTTAGAGGTTTCCAAGATACAGTGAAACAGAGGGAGAACAGACTCAGCTACACTTTGGTCAACACAAAATCTTAGTTCAGAATTCTGCAGCCAGAGGATGACGCCTCACTGTCTGCTTTCATGTCTTTGCAACCACTTTATGGCCACAACTTAAAGCTGCAGTAGGTAACTCTGGGTTAAACATGAATAACTTTCTGTGCTCCACTTGGACAAAATGTCATAATACCCACAGACAGCTTTTAGTAAGTACCGATTAGACAATATCCTTTTTATAATTGCAATTAAAAACAAACTCAAAATTAAATTGTGGTAACTTTCAATTCACCACATAATCGTCATGATCGTGAATTAAAGTGTCTACAAGAGTAGACTTACTCATACAGTATTTTTTATTTATCCTTTATTCATGCAAGGATGCCTTATTTATCATTACCTTATTTATTTATTTATTTATTTATCTTATCAGGATGTGTCCCCTATGAACATGATTCAATAAAGGTTGCAAGGTGAAGTGATTACAGTACATTTTTTTGTCAATCTCTTATTTTCAGTTTCTTAAGGTATCTGTACATATTCCTTTTTTTTTTTTAAATTTAGATTTTAGATTTATTTACTTTTTTTTTTTTTTACAACTATCATGATAATATTGTGTATTGCAATTGTTTTAGCCACAATAATCATCACATGAAATTTTCGAATCATCCCACCCCTACTGGTAAGTGATGTGGGTAAAATTACTATCGCTCCCATTTTATTCGTCCAATAAGTGACACTTTCTATACTCTATCCTGATTGGCCAGTCTATGTTGCACTTCTTAGCGACAGGTGATGTCAGTACGAGCTGATCCAATGAGTCTCATGCTACAGCTAACATTAGCTTGCTAGCTCATCATTAGCTGTGATTACCTACTGCAACTTCAGGTAACATAGCACCACTGAAGAAGAAACTGTATCTGCTGGCTTCTACAAGAGTAAAATATGCCACAGAAGTTGCTCCCTTGCTTCCTGACCTCCCTCTGTGCACTGCAGCGATGATGATGAGGATGGAAAAGCTAGCTGTCTACTTAGCGGTGGAGTTAATTGATATCCACTAAAAGACTCAGAGGGTTAGTTCCACACTGCTACAGGGGATGGGAGGGGGCTGGGACAAGACACCCACTGCAGCTGGCCTGCAGGGACATTTACCAGCAGATCAGCCTTCAGCCCTCGGCGGTGCGGAGGCCTGCAGTGCTCCACCTGAGCCCCCTCCACCCACCACTCAGAGCTCATCTGCTCCACCACCACCTCCCCGGGACGGAAGTCCACAGGTTCCTCGTTGTCATCTGTGCCATACTCCACGTCAATCTCCATCCCGCGACTGATGGGTGACCTCACAGTCCGTACTGTTTTGCTGACTGGGTAGGGTCTTGGCGGGGTATGACCATAGCCGGGGTTGGCTGCCGTGGCTGCAGCCATCTGACTCCTGAGCATGGCCTCCCTCCTAAGGCGGTCCCCTAGCCCTCTGAGCAGTACTTTGCTGTTCGGGGTCAGCTGGGAAAAACGAGTTGAGACCCGCCTGCAGTTGGGACCCTCATATAAGCTCGTGTCTTCTTCAGGGTAACTGATGGTGTCAACCGTGTCTGCGTAGTGCACCCTGTGCTGCGTCTTAGGCTTGACCTGCAAGGGTCTGTGCCTGAGTGAAGGCTCTTTGGTTATGGACCTTAGATCCCTGTTGAAGTGGTGATGGTGAGGGGGAGGGTGTGGGTGTGGGTTGGGGTGATGCAGGTGATGCTGGGGGACATGGTGGAGGTGTTCAGAGTCTCTGGGCTGAAGGTGGCTGGGCCTGGGCCGAGGCTGACTGTGGTGGATTAAATGCTCTTCTTGACTGCTATCTTCCTCTTCGGTCACCTCAGGGATGCTGAACAGCTGCGTGTTGGGGCTGATCTCAGGGGGCAACTTGAGGATCCTCTCAAGAACCTCCTCATCACTGTCTGGAGTCTCTAACTTGCGTGACTAGAACAGCCACAGGCCGGAGAAAGCAGGAATGGGAGTTTGATAAAAGGATTTAATATTGATCAGTGAAAATAAGGGAGGAGGAGATAAAACAAAGGACAACCCGTTGGTGCAAAGGAGAGAAAGAAAAAGGAAGGAAAAACAAAAAGAATCTTAATCAGGCATAATAAAAGATACAACCGAAGAAACAAAGCCAAGAAATGAGAATTTAATGAGGCAAGACAAACTTTGTTTCATTCAAAAAAGCAAAAAACAAACAAAAAACAACAACCCTACAAAGTGCCTGTGCAAATGTGAGTGCATGGCCACAAAATAAGTTGTGTACTCATATTTCCTACCCTGTTAGCGCCAACAGTGTAGCCTCGGGCCTGTGCTTCTCCATGAGGGTCGGAGAAGTCTTCCTCCTCCTCCTCCAAGATGTCTGACAGATCTGAACGGCTGTTGTCTGCATGATAATCACTGGGAGGCTCCACATGTCCTCTGCTGTAACCCTGTAAAAAACAATAACAAACAAAAAAGTACATATCAATATTTTAACTCATTATTAGTCATTTTATTTAATTTTGTGTAAAAGAAATAACATGTGGTACATTCAGCACATGACTTGGCTTTGTATGGCGCTCTGGTGCAAACGGCTGCAGCGGATTTGCTGAACAAGTCTCAAGCTACGGCTAACATTACCTTGCTAGCTCATAAGCAAACATTGCCTACTGCAACTGTAAATAAATATATTTTAGCCACAGCGTCTGAAGGGCTTTCCAAGTTTCATTTAGGAATTTCTAAGATCTTTTATATACAAACAGAAAACAAATTATAAAACATTTAACAATCTTACTGTCCAAAGTATGGCAGTATGATGGAATACTGAATTATTTAGTACTAGAGTACAGTTATTTTCAGTACTTCTCAAAGGACCAGAACATTTTTTGATAACAGAAAAATTAAAATTAATGAAACCTGTAAATGCATAATTGAAGGGAAATAGACTAATGGATTAAGCAATTAAAAATTATTAATTTATTTAGGTCTTCTCCTTAAATCAATACTTGCTTCTTATGCGTTAATGAGCTCATAACCAGCAAAACTACTGTAGTCAGCAGAGGTGACAGCAGCACGGTCGAATGTTGCTACAAACCCACTTTTAGTTCAAAGGGGTATAACTGACTCAGCAACACATTAAACTCTGTTTCTGAAAAAGGTGGGACACTGTGTTCACATAGCTTCTAAGATGTGGGCTGCATTCATGTGCATGCTCACACACACACACACACACAGACACAGACACCATCTGAAGCAGGCGTGAGCGGAGAGAAACGAGAGCTCGCTGTATCTGCAGATCAACTGGCGGGCAAGTCTTGTGTCCTGGTGTGTGCTGCTGACACAGGTTGCAGATACTGCGAGCTCTCATTGGTCTCCTCTGTTGCATTGCTTCAGATTGTGTGTGTGCATGCACGTGAATGCGGCGTCTTTCTTAAAAGCTACAGGCTAAGGTGAACAGCGAAGCTAAGAACATGGGGTCAGTGACAAACAACCGGGCATGTTGAGGCTTCAGGACCACTTGGATTACTTCAAATTGCTTTAATGTTTAACCTCATCAACTTAATAGATCTTTGTAAATATATGCTTATTGTGCATCTGATGCCACCAACAAGTTTCAAACAAGCTGGGACAGGAGCAACAGAAGACTGTAAACCCTAGTTATTCAACTGGCGACCTGTGGGCCAAATCCAGCCCCTGGGGAGCTTTCCTGTGGCCCCCGACGCTGAGAAGGCCAAAAGTTTGGCCTTCTCAGCGTTTGTTGAAGTTTTACCTGGTTCTCATAGCATATAAGAATTATGCACTTACTCTTCAATGAATTGGAACATCAAAATTCATCAAAATAGTTTGTCAACTCAGTTACTAATGTAATGAGCTGTGCCTGCCTATTATTAGGTTACATGAGTGGTACACAAAAAGTGTATTTTCAGCACTACTTTCAAATTTTGAGTAAATGATGCTGAGTATTGCAATATATGGCATTATATATCGGTCTAGGCCTGACATTGTTTTCTGGTCTTCCACCCAGCGTTTTAATGTTGTAATGCACAAATCTGGATTTGTTATAACAAAGAAGCCTCTGGTTAATAATTTGGTTGCCTGTTTTGCAACAATAAACTAGCTATGGATCGAAAATGCTTGTGCTTAATGCTTAATATAATATTCAAAAAACGAAATCTTATTTCGAATGTGGTGCATGTTTATTGTGGTGCTTTTTATCAAAAGTAGGTCAACATCAACTTCATTATGCTTGTATAAAGCATGGTCATAAAATGACCTCTCTACAGTGGATTTAAAATAATATTTCTTTATCTGAATATTATATTTAGCTTTTCAAATGACTCATATACTCTCAATCTTTTTTCTGATGAGGTTTGGCCATAGATAATCCTAACCTAAAAAAAAAAATTATTGCATGTTTGTTCATTTTCGTTGTCACAGTCATGTGGCCCCTGACTTCAAGTCATTTTTATAATTGTGGCCCCCTGTCTAATCTAGTTGAATACCCCTGCTGTAAACGCTGTGTGGAATCCTCAAAAACACCTGCTGGAACATTCCACAGGTTAACAGCTTCATTGGCAAGAGTAATCTATTACAAACACCAGGCAGGGATCAGCGAATCAGGACTGACCTGCTGCATCCTGCAGTACGTTGGCTCTTGGTCCTGTCTCAAGAACTCCTCGATGGACACCAAGCGGGTATTTTCTCGCTCCTCCTCTACCTCTGACTCCAGCGGTGAAGTGGAGGGGGGTCTGTGGACATTAGTGTCCAGGGGGTTAAGGAAGTCTGTGATCGGGGCTTTGGGCGGGGTTGGGATGCGCTCAGGGGTCCCGAGCTTGGCACTGGAGTCCTCGATGAACTCTGTGATTGATGGGAAAGGTCGTATCGTTCCAGGGCTGTCGGTGTCTCTGTGCTGCTCCAACACTGCTGCTGCTGCCGCTACTGCTGACTGTGCAGGTGAAGGTGCTGCTACTGGAGATGGTTGAGGTACTGAGTTGGTGGGGGAGGTGACATTAACCTGAAGATGAGAAGCATAGTCAATAAACTACTAGATTAGTTTTATCATTCTTGGACAGAGGGTTTTCAAAGTTTGACAAAGTCGGCCCTCATGTTGCAATAAGCCTCGTATCCCTGAGCAGTGCAGTTCAGTTTGGTACGGTACGGTACTCTTTGGAACGGTACCCCTAGATGTGGCTTGCATGTCCACTGCCGACAGTACCCCTACTTGGTGGACGGTGCTGTGCTGCCATATTGTGCTGCTCACTGTGAGGGTGCTTTGCCACTTTCTTCTCCAGATGAAAAATAGGCCAATTTCACCCACATAAACCAGAGCGTTTTTGTGTATGTCATCATAAAAAACTGGCAAACAGTGATGAATTAATGTAAAATGTGTATTTGCGACAAATAAATCCTCTTAAAACTTCTTAAAGTTGTAATTTGAATAACATATAAGAAAATGTTCCACCTTAAAGATGCATCTGTGTGGCTCAGTGAATGAAATCACCTTTTAACTGCCAGTAATGATAAACTTGTGGAGGACTGGCAGGTCTCACTGCGAGCTGCAGCGCCTCGCAAGTCTGAAAACTTCATGAATGATTTACAAACAAACGTTGAAACATTCACATTGCAACATTCTTGCCTTAAAAATATCTAAAACTTACTGAAGTGATATATTAACAGTTCTACAACACTTAGGAAAACAGCTTTTTGCCTGCTTGCAGTTATAGATCTACAGCTTGCGTAACGTTAGCTCCTTCCACTGAGACCCTTTGGCATGCTTGATACCCCAATGAAAGGTTGACCAAAATAGGTACGGCGTGGTACAGTTATTTGGTACCCTTTGGTTCCCTTTTAACAGTGGAAACGCAAAAAAAATGCATCCCGTCCCGTACCAACCTGAACCGAACCGCTCAGGTGAGACAGGGTAATAGAGTGAGTTGGTTAGAAGTTTGAAAACCTCTGATCCAGAAAGTTGTGGTTTATTCTATGTAAGAGGATGGCAGAGTGAGGATTACCACTGGAGTGACGGTGGAGGCAACTGGTAAAGTGGCCTCACACACAGCCAAGGCAGCATCAGAGGAAGGGTCGGCCCAGGCCTTCACGTATGATGCAGATGACAGAAGATCTTCAGAGTGGAGAGTGTGAGGAGGGTTGGCAGCAGCCTCCACTGTGAGGCCAGTGATGTGTGTTTCTGGTGGCAAGGAGCTGGGCAGCATGGAGACTTTGGCAACAGAGTTCCCGTAGGACGGCGGTGAGGACAGGTCACTGGAGCCTGCAGGGATGCAGGGTAGAGGTGGCACGACTGGGGCGGTGACAGCTGGCCCTGCCATGATGGCAGCCAGCTTGGAGGGCACATTGACTGGAAAAGAGTCACAGGATTCCCCGTGGGCAGACATGGTGCGGACGGTGAGTTCCTGAGCTGCCTGCAGGGACTGGATCTGAGAGGGGCCCAGCAGGGCACTGCCGGCTGTTGGGGAAGACACCTCCAGCACCTTGAATAAAAGAACAACAGGTGCATCTTTAAACTCTCTACTCTACACCAGCGTACAAAAAGCTACAGACAGAAAGGTAAGTATTGAATTGAAACTGCGGGGCCCTGCTTGGTTGGAGGACATGCAAAGTTCTTGCCTTTTTCTTGTCAGCATATATAGTGTATCCAGTGACACGGACTCCGTTGGAGGTCCCTGCAGCATCTATGGTGACTGGCAGCCAGCTGATGAGGGCAATCCCTGGGGAGGGGCCGTGCTCCAGCTGCACATCCAGAGGAGCATCGGGGGGACCTGCAGGGATCGAAAGCATCATATCACAGCCAGTGGCAAGCACAAGATACAGAAATGTTCTTCTAGTAATACAGGTTCAATATGATTCACTTTTATCACAATGTTTAGATCATTCTATCAAAAAAAATGCTTCTAATACTACTTAAGAAATTTAGAAACCATATACCTGCATTCCCAGGCTGTGGGCATGAAACTTAAGCAAATTTGAATGATCATTTAGAGAAATACAACTCAAATCAAATATGGCACTCATCACAAATATGCATCTGATACCTACGCTTTATACATGAAAAATCACATAAGGTAATGTGGCATGACCAATGGTCACCAAATGATGTTTGGTTTTTAACTTAGCGAGAACTTTAAGTTCAGAGGGAATTTCACATCTTTGAGCCTGAGCTCCAGGCAGGAAAACATCAAACAAAAGGGGAAAATGAACTTCTAGATAAAAAACACCAACTTGCTACCATAAAGAACACCTCCTTCCTTTAATTCACATCATCAGTGAGAATACTTGATCTGAAGGTGCAGTCGAGGATGGCATCTGTCACGACCAATCAAGTCACCTACTTTGCTTCCATTTGAAGTGACACTTTGTATGCCGAGGTACTTTGGCAGTTTAATTAAGGAGAGGCAAGTTAGAGCAGCTAACAAACGCAGCTCTTATGATTAAACTGATGTCCTTCTCTGGGAGACACACAATTATCACTACTGAATATAAGACATCTTAATCTGGACTGCAAGATAAATATACTGAGTTAAAGCAACAATATTAACTTCACAGCCACCCACAACTTTGAAACGTCGCCCAAAACAGGAATTTTCGTAAAATCAGGTCAGATTTTATGGAGAAAATGTCCTCTGATTTTCCCTCTGATGTCCTATGACTGCTCTGCCTCAGCTCTGTGATTCACGGAAGTTCCTGAATGCAACATGTAGGCTGCCTGCAGACCAGTGGGTCATTGTTGGGGTCAGCTTCGCTAAATAAAAGGCTGCAGACAGACAGAGCAGTTGTAGGACATCAGAGGGAAAATCAGAGGACATTTTCTTCATAAAATATGAACTGATTTCACTAAAATTGTTGTTTTGTGTGACTTATCAACGTGCATTGTTTAGTTCCGTTTTTTCTAAAGCCGTGGGTTGCGGTACAGTTACATATTGTTGCTTTGACTGGCTGCTCTGCTAACTGGCTCTAAAATCAAGAGCTGCAACCCAACAAGTCAGTGATATTATGTGAAGGGCTGAAAAAATCCAGCAGACGACTGTGGAAACTTGACTAATGGGAGAGGTCGCCTCAACAATTTCCGGCGTGTGGGATGTAACGGCAACGCTATTGTCTATAAAGGTCAGTCACTATCACCACAGCCTCATGAGAAAATGTAGAATTTAAAATCTCTTCAAGAAGATGCTCGTCATTCTGTTCACTCTCACAAAGCTTTGTGGAGCTTTTTGAATCTCTTTCTTACACAAAGACAGACACACACCAGAGCTTACACACAAAAATCAATGCATTTAGTTGATGATAAGTTCAGAGACAGTAGCAGCTTATTTCTGTGATTTACTTTCATTCTGATAAATAGCTAATATTTGATTGAAGTACATCAGTGGGTGAGGCTACATGTGTGGTGCATTTTCCACCCCGTGTATTGCTGATAAAGTTTCAAATTATCAATACGGGCCACATGAGTGTGTTTGTCTTATGTCGAGTCATTTTATTCTGTGACGTAAATACACAAATACGTGTGCATCTAAGGGACTGTGTCACCCACTGGAATCAGTTGTTTCTGTGGAGCTACAGCATCAGGCTGCAATTCAGATTTTACAGAGATTCTCAAAAAGAAACCCAACATCTGGATCAACCGCATAAACCCCACTGAGCCTGACATGTTCTGCATTTATTCTTGTCCACCTTAATATGTAATATGATTTAATTTTGAACGGTGACAAATTAATCCATTGACTGTGTGAGTGCGGGTAGCGAGGGACCTTCAGAGAGCATGTGACTGGAGATAAAATGTTAAATCCTGACCTGCCATCAGCGTGCTGAAGGTTATTGTAGCGCTTCTGTGTTCCCGTCGCTCCACAGGCAACTCCCATGGCGTGCGGTGCGGCCGTGCCTCCACTTTGACTGTGTACTGCACGCTGGGCAAGAGGTTATTGAGGCACAGCGAGTAGCAGCCAGCCTTCACCAGCTCACACTCCTCCTCATTCAAGGACACAATGTGCACATAGTTACTGTTGCTGGGCAGCCAGGTCAGGTTGGCAGAGGTGGCGGTGATCCTCTCCACGCGAAGCTGCGTGGGCGCCACACAAACGTCCCGACCGACCAGCAAGCTGCAGCGCAGCTGGTCTGAGAGGCCCTTCTCGGTCAGGCTTTGCACTGACACACGGTAGGCCTTGAGGTTTATGTCTAGCCGCTCCAGCACCGCTTTGGTCTGAGAACCGAAGGGCACATTGAGCCGCAGCTCCTGGTCCACATACACGTTATAGCTCCACACATTGCCCCACCCAGCCGGCACCAACGGAGGGTCCCAGCCGATGATGATGCTCTTGGCAAGCTGTTTGATGAGGGTGAGCTTACGTGGGTAAGGCACAATGTCCACTCCCACCTCTTCCAAATCCAAGTCCAGGCCGTTGGTGAGGGGGGCTGGGACAGCCAAGGCCGATGCTGAATCTGAGGGGGCTGAGGCAGGGCCGGAGGCAGCGGGCGCCTCTGGCCTTTCAGAGGCGCTGACGCCCATGTGGAGGTGATGCTGGTGGCTGGCACTGTGCAGGCTGCTGTCTAGCAGGGAGTTATGGGAAATGTCCCCCGTCTCTGGATGGTGAGTGCTCAAGACGTCGTCGTCCGATACGCGTTCCACAAAGTTAGAGGGGACCAGCCCTCTCCGTCCATCCATCAGCTCGCCTGGAGGGAACCACAGTAAAGCACTGAATGCCGCGCACAGACAGAAATATGACACTGTAGATGCAACATATTTTACTTCAGACTCACCTTCATAGAAGCCATCATCATCCATGTCTCCATACACGTAGATGTATTCTCCAGCAGTGAGCGGAAGCTCCACTTCAGGGTTGTCATTGGGGCCATCATACGGATTATAGCTGTAAAACATGACGTTTTATGATTTTGATAGTGATCACAGATTAAAAAACTGTTAGCAAAATAAGTCGACTCTTGTCTCAGTCAGATACTTGCCTGTATCTTGCAATGAAAACCTGTAGTTTTGCTGCTCCTCTGCTGGCTGTGTAAGGTGCCGGGGCGACGTCAATGTCCAACTCCTCCACTTCACTGGCTGTGTCCACCTGTGAAAAAAAAACATTGACCATGAACACACAGCGAATCAGCCAGAACAGTTTACAAACTAACTGGAAAACAATGCCTGAAAAATTGAATTATTTTAATGCATTAGATCCACTTGAGCAGAAGTAAAAATTCATGTCAAATACGTTGAATAACACAGCATATCTAAAAAAATTAAAATAAAATTAAAAAATCTGTAAAACTTAAAAAAAAAAGAAAAAAGAAAATACACATATTTTCCATATATTTTGTGAAAAGAAGATGGTTTCTCCAATATCGACTGTATTTATCGTAATAAACAGAGTACACATTACACTACTACACATGACTGCTGAGGGAAAATACTTTTCACATTATTATGTATCAAGGGCTCACTCTTGTAAGTAGAGAATCACCTTGAAACCTGATTTAAAGTGAGATTTCTATTCACATGGCAGCTACACACATTACAATAAGAGAGCTTTTATATGTATAGCTCCCTGAGAAAACCTTTTTGAGGATAATCACATACAACTACTCCTGTATAACCTTCATAATCCACAGTGGCGAGTGGATTATCTCACTAAATATGAGCTTTAAGTGCGTGCAGACGAGTGACTGGATGAAAAGACCACCAACGTGTCTGTCATGTGAGACCAGACGCTGACTCTTTGGAGACATCGTACGACAAAATTAGAAAACCAAGACGGCAGATCCAAAGACCTTTTATGAATGAGTGGAGGGAGCTCCATCATATTCAGCTACAGTCTGCACCCGCATGAGATGACAGCGAGGTTACAGAAGGCTTTTTAATCCATTAAATCCACACAATCATTGCGATCATGCGTGACCGTCTTGGTAAGCTTGAGGAGCACCCTGCCTGTCAATGTAGATGTCAAAAGCGTTAGAGCTGCAGGCAAGACTTCTTAACAATGATACAACATAATCACAAAACTACAACCTGGTGACAAACTAACGTTAACGCCACTTCTCTTTCAGTCAAGTTATCAAGGAATCACAAAACTACAACCTGATCTTCAAATGAACATGAACCTCCCATTAAATCCAGGAAAAAATAAAACATGCTGGCCAGCAGATGTGTGGATTTGTTAATACCTTTCCTCATATAAACTGAAACATGTTATAAATGTGGCATACACTTGCATACAAAGTGTACATTCAATCTAAGTCAGTTTAACTAAAAATAGTGCCAGAAGCTATTCTTAATAATCACACTCAACGCTTTGTGTTCCAATTTATGAATGTACTGTAATTAATTTAACGTAGTACAGTATTTTTTTAAGCAGCAAGTTACTATTTCAGTGTCAGTATAAAACAGTGACAGTATCTCAGGAAATCACAGAAAATGAATCAAAACATTAAATTAACTAAACATTGTTTATTTTTTTGCTCTGCTTTTTTGCGTTGTTTCTATTAACATACACAACCAACCTGCACAGCAGATAAAAGCTTTTTTTGGGGCTAAATATGACACATTGACATCACACTGATGCAGAGCTGGGAAATATGGCCTAAAAACAAAACCCATTTTTTCACACCACCATCAATTTTAAATTGTACTCAATTTTTTTAGTAGAGAAGACAAAGAAATTGTTTCAAATATGTTTTTTTTTCAAACAAACAGACATTTCAATGTTGGGATTAAAGTGCAAACCTACCAACGTTACCAACACTAAGCCTTTTTCAAAACAAAGGTTTGATCAAACAAAGATGAATCCCCCAGTTTGGGATGAATAAAAAGACAGGCTAACTTTTACCAAACTTCACGTTGAAAAAAAAGAGCCCAGAGCTGAGAAAGAGCCGTAGGCTACCGTATTTACACTAGTTAAAGGGAAA
>JAQLOL010000006.1:3764994-3778169 GCA_029783665.1 Naso thynnoides
TACACTGCTTTTTCTAACATAAAGATTAATAAAAAGGCTTTCATGTGAGATTTTTCCACCAAGAATATTAAACTGGATTTAGTGGAAATTATGTTAAAAATATTACGCTGATGCTGAGGAATGTTGTGCTAAATGACTGCATCCTAAAGAAATTTCAGCTCAGTATAACACTGGATGCTCTCACCAGAAACTGTAGGCGCTGCTCCTCTGTACGTTCCTCCTGATGGGAGGGGGTCGGGCTGAGGCCCGGCTGGGGCGTCACTCGGAGCCCCGACTCCTCCTCCTCTCCGGGAGTCTTCTCACACCTGGACGGAGCTTCATCTAAATCCACACACGGGGTCTCTCCAACAACCTGGCAGGGACAGAGAGAAGCATTCAGTCAGTCACTTTATATTCACGCAGAGCTAATCTTCAAAAAAGAGAAAAAAACTTTTGCTCTTCTCTTCAAAACAAGACATAATACTAAAACTGCTGCAGTTCAGTCATCTTCAACTACTTCCAATAAGTCGTCAACTAGCCAAAAAATATACAGCTATCACTACAGATAAAACTGAATTACCCAATAACAATGATCAATTCAGTTTTTTTTAATTTTTAAAAAAAAATATAACCAGTATTGGGTTAGCTAATGTTGGCAGGACCAACCTGCAGGTCGGTGAAACAGCCCATAATGGCTCTGAGAGGCTTTTTACCACAGAGCTGCAATCTGATTGGCTTGTCGGAGCTGGAGATACTGTTTGACTTCAGTAAGTGGCCTATTTACGCCGCCCTCTGAAGGTTACAGAGGCGGATTGGGGGGTCAGTGTCCATCCCCCTCTGATCCCACCAGGAGCTAGTGTCAAAGCCAAGGCGAGCTGGTATTTGTGAAAACGGGCAAGCCATAGAGCTGTAATGATTCATCAAATAATCAATTGATAGAAAATTAATCACCAATTATTTTGATAACTGATTAATCGTTTCAGTCATTTTTCAAATAAAACAGTGAAAAGAACTTCTAGTTTAATGTTTTAAATGTGAGGATTTGCTGCTTTTTGTGTCATTTATGAAAATAAATGAGGAGTCTTTGTATTTTGGATTGTTGTTTGGACAAAAGAAGCGATCTGAAGACATCACATTCGGTTCTGGGGTATTGAGATGAGCCTTCTAGCACTTTTCTGATATTTCATGGAATAAATGATTAATCTATTAATCGTAAAATATAATCGGCAGATTAATCGATATAGAAAATAATGGTAAATTGCAGCCTTAGAAAGCCGACAGGCCAGTTCAGGGGCATTTATCTTAACAGAGGAGAGATTAAGCTTGAAGGAATTTAACAGACTTATGACATAATATATATTTATGACTGTTTTACATTATTATTGTCTGAGTCTTTTGATGGTTTTCACACAGTGTAATCACTTTTTAACAGTTTGTGGTGTATGTTGGGGATTACAGATTAAACAGATTAGAGGAAATTAACAGAATTTTAATAGAATGGATATTTTTGACTGGTATACATTGTAACTGTCAGAATTTTCAACAGCTTTTATGTCATGTAATATATTTTTATTTGTGTGGTGCACCGCAGGCATTTATCATAGCGGAGGAAGCTGACACTGCTGTGGTAAATGTCACGCCTGTTACGCCTCCTTTGGATCCGCAACGCCAGCTCACTGTATAAAATGACACACGGGAGCAGCTTTAAGCCGGAGCTGCTCGGTTCAGTGTAAATGAACAAAGGCAGATAATTGGTGAGCCTTTAATGCGGCGCTTTGCCGAGCCTCCGTGCAAAAAGGTCCAATGTGACTACAGTAAGTCTTTCCCTCTCTAAATACCTTCAATTTTGTTTAATAAGGAATAATGAGAAAATTATTGTTCAAACAAATCTACGTCCACTCTGGTAAAGCATTTTCATACTGCTGGCTGTAGCTGAGCATTAGGAAGTGCAGCCATGTTTCTCTCAGCGTCTTTCTCGTGCTGCAGATCTGCTGCTTTGGCGCAGTTCACTGCACAGTGTTTTAAAGTCGCACAGCAAAGATAACTTGTCAGCAACAACTACACAGTAATTATCCCCAGCTGCATATCTGCTGTAGATGCATTGCTGCAGCATCATTACTGTACTGCGCCCAAACCACAGATAAATGATTAGTCTACAGTTATGCTACATGATTTTGACAGTCGACTATTTCATGAAACCCCTTCCAGCTACTGAGGAGAGAGAAATCATATGATTGCTGTTTATGTGAAGTAACACTTAACAGTATAACCCCCAGTGCTGGAGGGAGATTAGCAGCAAGCCTCCTTGCCTGTGGTCCTACAACAAACAAAGAATAATCCAGAGGGAATCCCTCAAGCCTGTAACATGACTACAACACATTAGCAGAAAGTCCCTCCTTCTCCATGATTAGTGACTTAATTCTTTCACAGCAGGGTGCTTTTCTTAACTAATTACTGTTAAATATCAATTTCTATAAGATGTCAGATTTTTGTTCCTTGCATCCGACTGGGGGACAAGCTGACACTGGTTAAGGGTTAAGAGTCGGGAATCAGTGTCTAATTATAGAGCAAACCTACTTATGCACCGAGTAGAACTGTGCTAGTGCAGCCAAGGCCGTGACCCAATAACAGGATCAAAGGCGCGGTGCCACGTGCTGCAAAGGGGATCTCTCCATTTCACTCTCCTCCCTTTAAACATTGTTAGTCAGTGATCAGCATATCAGTGTGGACTTACGACACAGTTTCTATTCGTTACAATCACAATTTCTTTAGGGACTGTCAGTTCACAACATGGAGAGATTTGTTTTAATTGTGCCAGCAAACAAATTTTGCAAAAAACAATAATACACGTTCTTGCAGATCAGCTCAAGTTGTTTGCATTAAGACCGAGTCAATAATACACTACAGGCAACACAAATTTGTCATTTGTTTCTTCCGATCTGCGTTGTCAAAGTTTTCATTACATGAAAATTTCTTTTAAAGGTTTTAACATCTAAGGAAATAGGAAAAGAACGGTTGTTTTATTTGCCCAGTGACTTTAACAAAACCAATTTTGTATCTCTTTGATATGGTAGCAATGACCTGCAATGCAGCTCTAATAATAAACTTTTGGTATGATGATACTATCACGAAAGAGTCAACAGAGAAACACTCTTGGATAAAGAGAGATACTTAAGTGAAACTCTTTCACTCACAGGACACGCGCGATATAAATAGCGCCCGACCGATGTGGGATTTTTGGGCCAATACGGAGCAAGAAAATTCTGAGATCGGATGTACAGGCTGATTTTATACATATATAATATCAGCTGAAAATGGTTGTGACAAAGATATGTAACGGAGGACGGATATCTTATAATTAAACAAACTTTGGACCGCCCTCTGCTGGACAAACTACGCAACTTCACCTTTTTAAATCACTAGTCTAAGTTCTAGTCCAAACTTTTCCAGCCATAAGAAACAGTTTTAACATCAGAACAAATACGCCGATATCAATATATCGGCCAATATCGGGAAACTGATATATTGGTCGGTCCTAAATTCAAGCTTTCATTCATTAAAGTGAACTGCCGACAAATTCATCCACAAAACATTGAATCTATCGTGCTGCAGTGGAGATATTTAAAGACCCTTAGAGAGAGCTGCGGTCCCATTGTAATTCCAGAATGAAATTAAAATATGGTCATTCAGCTGACCTGATTGGAAATGAGTGATTTTTTTTTTTTGGCTGATGTACACAGTCGTTATTTATTTATTTTTTTTAGACACAAGAAGTTGTCATTAAAAGCAACGCTGCAAAAACAGGTACAATGGCGTCTCTGGGAGACAGCCCTGGACTCTATCCTACATATAACTGCCATTCGCAGCATGAAATTATGTAATAGTTTTCCGGTGGCACACGGTTTATCAAACATTTCCACATGCAAAGCAGCTTGCATCAGAGAGGGTGAACGTTTGTTGTTAACACGTACGATCGAGTATCACTGCAGATACGAGGATGCTTAATGTGGGGCTGAAAACACACTGTGACTGTTGAGCACCAAATGGGCACGTCTGTGAAGTTTAGTGAGGCTGTCCCCGGTTTATCTTTTGGGAAGGAGACCAGATGGTGTTAGTAATGGTGACGAAAGGCCAGCAGGAGGCACTAATTCCATTGGCCCCTGTACATAATCAGGAGACAGAAACGAGGGCTTTGAACAAGTGCACTGCTGATTTCACTGCTCCTGATTCCTGTTTGTGGTCATTAAGGATCTCGTCACATCCATCGCAAGTGGCGAGCCCTGCGTCCTGGCAAAATGCCCATCTTTGTATTTGGTCAGTAATGCTTAAACCAGTTTGTCCTCTTGTGACTAATTAGCTTGTAGCAGTATAACATTGAGTGTGCTGGCTTAAGTGAGTGGACTGCTGTTACAATCTGGCATGCCATCAAAGTGGGAGTGACAAACAAGTGGTGGCCAAGGTAAGATCCGATGCAAACCCCCTCCTTTCTGAATATTGTTCCACTATTGTGCAGCTTGTTTTTTTTTTCTCCATGCAAACATTCAGCTTAACGACTCTTCCCACAGGTGAGGTGACTGGAAGAAGAGTCTAAATTCTTTAAAGAATTACAACCCTGATTCCAAAAAGTTGAAATGCTGTGTAAAATGTAATTTAAATAGATGGTGATAACTTGCTGCCCTTTTTGACATACACCCAATTGAAAGAAGCGTAAAGACCTTATATATATAATGTGTGTACCTCATAAACTCTACTGATTTTTGCAAATATATCGTCTATTCTAAATCTGATGCCAGCAGCAAGCATTAAACAAGTTTGGACAGCAGCAAGAAAAGGCTGTGAAAGTTGTGGAAATCCCCAAAAACACCTGTTTGGATCATCCCACAGGTAAACAGGTTCACTGGCAACAGGCGATGGTGTCTGGTTTGGGTCTGAAAGGAACGTCATCCAGAAGATTCAACACTTTGTAAAAAACACGACCGTATGGAGGATATTACGACACAGGGTCGGGAACACGTGCCACTGCAAATGACTGCATTCTGTTTTTAATATCCCGACTTTTATTTGCGAATCTGGGCTGTGCTCAGATATTATTTAACAATCCCCCTTAGCAAACGCAGTCAGTGTGTCTTTATTTTCTCCGAGGATGAGATGTTTTCCATCCGACCACACAGTGACAATATGCGATGATCAGTTGACAAACACTGTCATCAGTCAACAGGTCAAATCCCTCAAAAGAGCAATCCTTTCCGTGAAGGGAATGTGAGAGCTCACAATGATGAGTTCAAAGCAAATATAATCAGCGTTCAGGTGACGTGTGATATAATTCTGAGATGGTTTTGACGAATGAGCACAGAGGGGGAGAATATTACATAATACCTCATTTATACAATGTCATGAGGAATAAAGGGACCGCCATAGAGAGCATTAGACCATGGCTTAGGCTTTTATGAATCATTTCAAAGGTTTATGTGCCAACACACTAACCTATGAAAAACTTAGTGTGACCCAACATGCTGTGCATGTACTTGGTGCTGGCACAGTGTTTAATTCTCTATTCTCATATGGAGAATTAAGAGCAAAGATCAGCTGAGTCAAATGCTGGTGCTCCAACAAATTCAAATAACACGGCAGCATCTCTGAATGAATATAAATACATTTGACATTCGGTAAGTCCCACATGCTTGGCAAAAATCACATTAACATTCAGCTAATTTTTATGCATTTTTTTGCAGCAGTAATTCTTCTTTAAGTAGATAAGCTCCAAAATTTGTCCTGCAAATATGGACAAAATCGTCTTTTGGAACACTAGTTGCTTTAATTCTACCACCAAACCACAGAAACCTCCATTACATTTACCAAGTACTGCACACTGAACATCTGTCAATCAGACCAATCAGCCTGTAGACTACAGACAAAGTTCATGGATATGTCATTCAGTATATTTGCAAGAATTTAGAGATTGTCTTGGCTCAAACTGGTTTTCAGTGTTTTAACATGAATTACCGTCACTAAGAAAAATACAGTTTCTGTTGCCTTTTGCAGGAACAACATCTGAAGATCACACAAACACATACCCTCCTTCAAGGGAAGAGGAACGGCTTCGGCATCGGTACACATCGGTGCAGCATATTCGTAAAAAGTTTTTTTATTTTAGTATTTCGAACGGTTTGTCTTTGAGGTCTTATTTTCTCATCTGGCAGATATCAGAAAATGTAAACTCAGATAAAACACCCATTGATTTGAGTCACGTTGTGGAATTTCTGGGCAAGAAAACTGTCAAATTCTTAAGAATTATTTGTAACTTTTCGTTGGAGTGGATTTATTCATTCTAAAGCATCAGCTTCAAATTCATCAGTTCCAGCTCAATGTATTAAATTTCACTGAATGAGTGTGTGATAAATACCCTACACTGAGACACTGTGCAAATACAAATGGAAATGTTTGGGGGTTTTTTTAGTATTATTAATGTAATTTCATCTCAGTGAGCAGCTCAAGGCATTCAGAAACACTTTGCAGGCAAACACACTTTGTCTCTGAAGTGACTGGAGTCAAATTAAATCAATGAAAAAAATTTAGCAAGATAATTGCTGGCTGCAGCTGTGAGTGAAAATGGGTCCACAACTTAATTACACTGTAATAAATACATCATCAATTACAGCTAAAAGCGTTTATACTCTACAGATTGTTGAAATCAACCAAATTTGAATAAGTGGCTCTAGATTATTAGGGAAAACAACCTGTAAGTAAAATTTTACTTATGAAATGTACGGAATTAATGACTTTGTATGAGCTTACTCTTGTTTACCATGAATTCCGAATGTTTTGTTCACTTTTTTCATACCCACTCTGCTTTACTACAGTGTAGACTACTACAGTTAAGTTTCACAGACTCCATTTTCTGCAGGTATTGTTCTTTGGTGTGTTCTCTGACTCGACTGTGTTACGACAGACAGGATAAGAGGTCGTAATTTAACACCAGAGTTTCCTCAAGTGACACTTTCTGCTGCCTTGTCTGTAAGTGGACATGTTAGTATGACATAATCACGAAACTGCGCTTACAATCAAAATGTTTATTTTGCTATTTTGACAGTTACAATAAGAATTTTTAAAATGTGACTGTTGGCTTCTCGGTCACAGTAAAAAAATGCTTCTCATGAGTATTTTAAAAGTAAACTTGACCACGGTTGTTCAAAAAACTGATCTAAAAAAAAAATTAACATGCATGGATTGAAACATATCTATTGTATGAAAGGCTAGTGTAAACAGTGAGGAAACACTCAGATACTGTTAAATGTCTGAAAATGAGCATGTAAATCACTAACTGGTGCAGGATGCAGCCATGTCTGGAGTCTATCCTCATGTTGAGGCCGCAGCAGGCACCACTGAATGTGTTTCTGTCAGATGAAGTCCCAGCTTACAGGCTCACATCCACTCGCACACTGCTTCAAACAGTGAGGTGCCATTGTGCACACTTCAAACTGATGTGGTCCGTGTACACTAAAGGATCAAGAACACCTTGGGGCCCATGCGTACTAAAGCAGGGTCAGATCCCATTCAGCAGGCCCTGAATGCCATAAGCACATTGGTGTAATCCCTGCAGACTACTGAAACGGGTAACTGGATCACTTCTTTTAAAAGCACCTTAATGGATTGGCCTGGCCGTTGATTTTCTTTTTTAATACGGAGCATATCGATGTCCACCAATCAACGCTCTATCACCCTGTCACTAAGTCGGCCTGTCTAAAATCTACATCTGGAAGCTCCAAAATATGACAGTTATAAAACCGGGTGTCTGACAGGCTGCCCTTGACTAGGCCTCATGCATGTCCTGACTTTTTGATTTGAAACAAAGTGGCTGTTCATCACAGACAGAGGTACAACAGGGTTTTCTGAAATAAATATTAGAAAAAAAACAACAGCCATGAAATCTGAAAGAAGAATCTCCTTAGCTGCAAGTCATGTTGTTATACCAACATGGGGCATGAAACATACTGATAATCTTTTGAAATAAGTCAGTGGTTTTTATATCTAACACAAACGCAACACTCACTGGCTTCAGCCAATTCTCTTGCACTCCTGATTCGTCATGACACTGATTAGTTTTCTCTCAACTTTGAGTCCTGCACGGCTCCTGTCTCACATCCAAGCAGACACATATGAAGTAAGCCAAGGAGATCTACAAAGAACCGCTGACAGCTACGCACAGAGACAACAAAAAATCTCCGAAGATGACCTACCCCTTTCGTGTGATCTGTGCCAACGTCAAGGCTTCCCTTGGCCCGCTAGTTATCCAGAGCAGGGCGAGATAGAAAAGTCTTTAGTGCGGCTGGAGTCTTACCTACCACCCAAAACCCTCTCACCGCTGCCACAGCAACAGAGAGCGGATTACTGGACTGTACCATTCTGTTGTTAGAGGGGATTAGAGTTCACACAACATGGCCCCTTTCTGGGTGTGCGCGTGCCACTGCGAGTGCGTGTGTGCGTCCCACAAACGAGAGATTACCACAATCGGCATTTTCATTTGAGCTTCACAGGCAGAGAATTTACTTGACTTTACAGGAGAATTTTTTAGAATAATCCAGAAATACAATGTTTGCCTTTAGGTGTTATACACTGATAATAACAGAGAAATGTTGCCTTTAAAACAGATCTCTCAGTGTTCCTCCTCTTACAGATGTTCAGTGGTTTGGCTGACTAAATTTCACAAGTATTAAAAAAAGTCCTTTCTGCATTATGTAACTTATTCGTATATACTGACGTTACACGTAAATCTTTAACTTTTCGGTCAGCGTCTGATAAATCTGAGCATCACTTCACCGGCACAAAGCTGCTTCTAAGAACTGAATAGAGAGAAGATCAGTATTACATGCAGAGAGGATCAGAGTGCGAGACTTTGGTATCTTTGATCAGGCACAAGTTCAAGACAGGGAATCATCTCATTATGGCTTGTGGCAGATTAGTATCGGGTCCAACGACAAGCCATTATATAACACTGAAAAAAACAGCATCAATGCCTCCATAAACATACGCTGGGTTTCAGAAACCCTCAGCAGGCTCAGATTTACATTAACCAACAACATCTAGCACAAACTCTATTATATTACCAACATCATCAAGCCTTCTAGGTGTAAAGGGTGAAAAAACACGACGTGGTCTGTTTCTCATCACATTCATCACCTAAAACTGAACATAATCATCATACCAGTTCTGCAGTGATGCAGTTTTTACACTGACATACAGCATGTACCAGCTTCATAACTTCAATCTTTGTTATTTACAAAATGATCAAAACTATATTGCAACTATGATTAAATTTGCTTAAGCATTAATATTTCAATCTCATGTTTAAAACTACAGTTGATTTGATCTTATTAGTTTTAGTAGCACAGACAAGGTTCGCTTATTAAATTGCTGGAGACCAGCAGGGGTCAGCGTGGAGCCGTGCCACTTTCAGATATGAAGGGATGACTTTACCTTCTCTTCCCCCTCCTCCTCTTCAGTTTCCCCACTCTTCCCTGGGCCACCGGGGTCGGGACTGTGTTCGTGCTGCTGTCTGGATGATGTGACTGACAGCTGCCTCTGGAGCCGCAGCACCTCCCTCTGAGACTCCCTGAGAAGCCTCTCAAATTCCACCCGGCCAGATGGAAGAGGGAAGCCCTGCAGACACATGCATCAAGACACAGATCAGAGTACGACGTCATCAGTTCAGTACATTGCTGTTTTTAATTTTAGCATAAACATTTTTAACCTGCCTCCCAAGCTCCAAACTTGATCGAATACTAGAAATCTCACCAGTACTTTAAATCTAATAATGTGAACTGTAATCCAAAACTGGCCTATGATTCTGCACTGAATTTACATCAGACTCTGAAACCCTCTTAGTGCTACATCCTCACATACAGGAGGCATAACAAAACAAAAACAAAAACATGTAACAAAACTCTGGGTCATGGATGTAAAAATATTAAAGCCGTGCTCAAAGTGGACATATTCCCATTCGTAATGAGACCACGTCACCCTCCCTGTCACCCTCCCTGTCACCCTCATCACATGGTGAAAATGTGTAATGGTTGAACATGTGATCCAGCACAGACATTCTCATTAGATCCAGTGACTGATCACCATGTAAGAGCTTTCGTTATTAAAGCCAGCAGATGTCCACACTGAGGAGAACGAGCTCCTGAGTCACTGCACCAGCAATTAAATACAGGCACTTCGAAAGGCAGCCTATTCCTGCACAGTCATCCAGGCATCGGCAGTGACGCAGCCTTTGTAATACGGGCTTAGCAGGGAGTTAGGATGAGCAGTACCCATATCGTCCAGCAGAGAGCGAGCTTGTGGCATGAAGAGCCTGTGGCAGCAACGATGGGGGGGAACAGGAGTAAAAACTCCACACAGTTCAGTGTGGGCTGAGTGAACTAGTTAGTGAGGAGCTGTGTTATAAATACCTTGGCGGTGCCCAGCCGTGCCTCCAACTCTCTGCACTCTTGCTGTAGGGCAGCAATCTCTTTGTCTTTGGACAGCAGAGCATCGGCGTGCTGGGCGAGGTCACGAGCTCGCTGGCGGGCAAACGCCCTCTTGTACTGCTCCACTGACCCGGGTCTCATCAGTGACGGGGAATTCACCTACACAAGGCGAGAAAGTAACATGATATAATCACAGGGTGACAGTTTCACAGATTAAGTTTGAAACACACTTACTGACAGTTCACACATAGAAATTGACTAAATTGATAAAGCGCACTTGAGGAAAAAGTTTTAAAATGATTTGGATTTTCTGAATTCCCTTTACAGATTAGCGATATTGGTTTTACAGAGTGGAAATGTAAAGGTATATCTGATCAACTGATTTGCTCATTTCCTCAATATCTTCATAACAGATAAGAAAAGATTTTGATATTCCCTCCAATGATTTTCACAAATTCCTTCAAATTCAAAATTTTAGTGCATCTCCGCTGAGAGAGAACAAATTTCATTTGATACTGTCAGAGATTGAAAAAGCTACTGTATCTGCTACATCTCTTGAAGGAAAGATTTCAGAGTTTTATGATATTTTATTGCATCCTGATTCTTCTGCTGCTGACTCTGAAGCCACCTTGGGAGTGTGACTTGGGGGTTACATTCAGTTCTGCAGATTGGACCTGGATTTGTAGCAAGAGTTTTGTTCCCAACAGTTGCAACCTCTGTTATAAATGTAAGTCACATAAAGGGACATTTATCTATTTGTTTTGTTTGTGTGACCAGATCCAAGTATTGAGGAGAGGTGTACGCTCAGTGATCCAGTAAGTTACTGAGAAACAGTTTATAATGACACTTTTACTTCATTTATTAAACCACACATCTGGTGCTCTTTTTGACACTGGCATTGAATATTTATGGATAATTCTTTTTTTCCTTGCTAAAAAATGTATTTTGCTGCAACGGTCCATCCCTCACGCCCCTACAGCCGAAGTGGATATCACAGATATCGGTTCTCCTCCTGCTGGAGAAACTGACTCACGGTCTTAATTATAAATCGGATACATTTGGAAGGATCTGGGAACCTTTGCACACTTATCTGCTAAAACTCTGACTGCTGAATTCTTGGAAGGCACTGACTGACTGCCCCATGGACGTAAACTGTATATTAAGCCCTTCTGTTTCAGATGTTTATTTAATTATACATGTGAACAATAATGTTTTATTTTGTGGTATTTTTTTAGTGCCCAACCAATATGAGATTTTTGGGGCTGATGCCAATAACGATATTTGGGAGCAAGAAAATTCCAATATCCGAAATATTGGCTGATATCCTATATATATTTTGAATGTGGTTATCAAATACGTGTGACAAAAATGTGTCATGGAGGCAGGATATCTAACAAACTTTATTTCAAACATCACTGCACCAAACAGTAAACACTTCCCTTGATACCAATTACATAACCACATATTGTGGTCGTTGGTGTTTTGAGGTCGGGACTTTTCTCTTCTATTCTTAATGTTTGATGTTGTCATTTCTATGTTTGATATATTGAAAAATCAATTTTAAATAATGATTCATTTGAATATCTTTAATCTTTAAGCTTTACCGTCCTGCTGCAGACTGCTTATAGTCAGAGATCAGCAAAGAACAGCAAGAGAATCATGTAACGTTGGACAGGTGCAGTATTATAAACACACCCTAATTATACTGCAGTCCAGCAAGTGTTTTATGAGGAATTTCTGGCTCTCACTTTGGCTACAGGCAACACCAAACAGAGCAGTAAACCAGCCCAGTTTCTAAAACAATCCATCACCGGCCTAAAAACAATACGGTAACAAATGCAGCCAAGCTCCTATTGAAGTTTTTTAACTTCTTGTTGATGTAGATTTATCAGAGCTGCTTTTCTCTGCCCTTCAGTGAGCAGCAGGAGGTGATGGGGGGATGGGAAAAGACCCTCCCTCAGTCTGGTGAACAGGTGCACACAGAATTTACAGCAGCCAGTGACCGAAGCAGCCAGGACGTAGATGGGTGGTCTGTAAATTGTTTGCTGTGATCTTCACTGCAGCTCCTCAGGAGAGACTATTACAACTGTGCATCATGCAACTTTTGATGAGAATAGTGATATTGTGTTCACATTATTTTCCATATACTCATATACATTTGTTAGCTTAACGAATGACACTTTTACAAACGGTTTGTGAGTTGCGACAAGATTTTTTTTACAGGCTCCATCTGGTCTCCATTAAAAAGGATTTCATTATTCTGTTAATAAAAAGACGCTGAGAAACACTGCATAAGCATTTATACCTACAATAATAAAAAGTATTATATATGTATTTATTATCTACATCTATATCTATCTGGGGCAGTAGTGGTCTAATGGTTAGAGAGGCGAGTTTGTGATTGGAAGGTCACTGGTTAAAATCTGCTACCAGTAGGATTTATGTGGGTGGCGAACGTGAAGGGAACTGCTTGCCCCACCCATTTTCCACTTCTAAGGGCCCTTGAGCAAGCGCCCTAACCCCAGTTGTTCCAGTGGAGCTGCCCAGCGGTTGCAGATAAGCCTGTCGCTGTACTGGGCAGCTTCCAGGTGTGAAAGTGTAACTGTGTGAGTGTGATCACAGCATCCCTGGAAAAGAGAAATTGCTCTCAGTGGAACCCTCCATAAATAAATAAAGGTGAAAAAAATCTATCTATCTATCTATTTATCTACACACATATTTGAATTTTCT
>JAQLOL010000006.1:3778269-3789180 GCA_029783665.1 Naso thynnoides
CTCTCAGTGGAACCCTCCCTAAATAAATAAAGGTGAAAAAAATCTATCTATCTATCTATCTATTTATCTACACACATATTTGAATTTTCTTGTCTTTTTCATTTTTGTTAGCAAATTATGTTGTAAAACAGTCAGACAGTAAAAGAAACCATCATATTAGGTTTTAAAACAACACATTCTAATGTGAAACGTAAATGTTTTAATACGTTTTCATCTTCAACCATTTTGTTTGCTGTGCTGTTTATATCATGTATCTCTTTAGCAGGGATGTTAAATTTCAAGAGGTGTCCACGACTCCCTCCTGTAAACTGAGTTCTTGGAGCCATTCTAGTAACGTACTCAATTATATGGTGCTGGTATGTTTCAACAAGGCTCTCATTCATCACATGATCAGTTATTTCTTACTACTCATTACAGGTCATTATGGTGATCCAGTGATTTGGATGGTGGTGTTGGATAATCAGTCACTGCCAGTATTCCCAGTGTTCGGCTCACAGTGGGGCACACGCGGTGGGCAAAGCAGTCTGCTGTGAACAAGTTAGGCCCTGTTCCCACCTGGTGCTCTAATCCATCCTGACAGATCCAATCACTATTGGACAGCCTCAAACGGGTGGGGACGCACTCAGGACGCTTGGACGGCGCACTGAGATCCGATAACTCAAACCACATTTGGAGGCGGTCTGTGCCACATGTGGCCACATTCTTTTAGCAGTAGAAACAGTAATCCATCCTGGGTCACACTGAAGGAGCCTACTCATCCACCTTCTTCTGCCTAAGCGGAGGCACGTCATATTAATTTCAGCGCAAAACAACAACAAGTACAATGACACTCCACCTCACAGTTAGGTTAGTTCAATTACGTTTGAGCCTCTAAAAATGAAGCGATCGTGTATAGAAATGCCTGTAATTCCTACACGGTTAAAGGAACTCTATTAATCCGCATGTTAACAACTTAGAGAAAAGCTGCCGCTTGTCTGTCTGTACCGATGGTTCCTGCCAGCTCCCACCAGGCTCCTTCCTCAGCAGCGAGAAGCAGTAAGATGCTCCTGCTGCAGCTACGACATCTACTCACGGTGATAATGCCAATTTCCAAGCCATGGTAGGTTTACGGGAGAGCATACTGAGATGAGAAATTCGTCATGAACTTCTCCGTCTCAGAAAAATACGTTTATCTTTGTTTTTCTAGTGTTTTTAAGATTGCCCAATGTACATCCATTTCAGCACAGCCGAAATCGTAAGAAGCTCAAAATTGGTGCCATTATTGTTTGTATGTTCCAGGTCTATTGGAAACACCCCACAGATATGGTCTGAAGTCTATAATGATAATAATATGAGGGGCACAAGCTGCATGCAGCGGCTTGACTTTTGTCAAGCTATGAGGATGAAATGCCAAGTTTATTACTAATGATCCGTCACTCTCTGACTGAAGGAGCCTCACTGAAATGATAGTTTACAATTCTTCATACTTTAAACTAACAAAATTAGATAAAGCAAGTCATTTGGTGCTTTTAAAGTCATAATATTAAGCTGAGACAGATTCTATGCAGAAGTGATGCGCACCGCAGTCTTAGATATATTTATTTATCTAACACTATAACTATAATTATGCAGTTATCACCCCTAATACTGGTCAGCCTAATAAAGTCAGTTAGTACATTTACATGAAGTAAGAGAAAATCAATTTATTGTGTTAGTTCAGCTAAAACCAGACTTTTAAAATGTATGTAAACATGTCAGTCTGGCTGAAATTGCACTAAATCGAATTAATCTAATCGAGCGATAACCGTAGCTCAACTTATCTGTGCATTGTTAACATACTGAGTGATCACTCCAAGTTACAAAGTAAATTAATAAAAAGTTTGCACTCTCTCTCTCTCTCCCTACGCTCACACCCTCTATGGGTAAAAACCTATTCCCCATTGTGTCTTTAATCGCTGACAGACAATTCAATCTCCAATTAGCACAACCCTTCCCCCGCAGGTAAAAAAACAACGGCGCATTTGGTCTTTACAAGCAGAAATGATGTACGTGTTTATTTACATACACAGCAAGAGACTGAGATCCGATCACAAGCGGTCACTGGAGACACATGTTAGTGCCAGGTGGAAACGGACGCGCTTAGAGCTGTCCACTTGTGATGGAATCACTCAGGACGGATGATGATACCAGGCGGAAACATGTCCATAGCGGTATTTATCTGTGCAGTTTACCACTTTGAGGTTGGCCTCCTGCAGTTTTCGAGCCCTCTCTTCCAGCCTCTTAGCGAGAACAGCCAGCTCTGTGTTCTTTCTCCTCAGCCGCCTGACCTTCTCCTCGGTCTCTGGGGCACTGCTCTTCCTCTAAACACACAGCAACAAATATCATCATCAGAAAACGCCTGTGGCAACAACTTACACCAATGCAGCTAACAAGCAAGTCAGAAACAGTTATTCAGGAAGGCTCATTAATGGTTTTGGGAGGGATTCAGCACTTTTTCTATATCACTTGCAATTGTTAGAGGTGGAAAATCATAAGAGACACAAGGAAAGGGCTGCATGCAGACAGTTTGCTGAGCTATTTATAAGCTGAGTACATGACTGTGAAAAAACAAACAGCAAGTTACAGCCGAACTGAGACAAAGAGCATTTAAAATGTCTCGTACACTCGTTCTGTGTGCCTGGCCTACTTTCTAGAAAGCCTTCAGTCTAGGCTACAAGTTCTCTGTTATTTTTAGTCTTACCAGCAGGACATTCTCCTCCCTCAGTGTGGTACAAGTCTTCTCCAGCTCATCGAGGGCTCGCAGGAGTTCAGAGTTCTGACGCACCAGGAAACCATAATCGGTACCATTCTGAAAAACAGCACAATGAGGAAAGATGCAGAGTTCAGTTTGGTTTAATGGCTGAAACAGGGATCAAGATGTATTTCTGTGAATGGCTTAAATCATGTATGTTCCATCTTTGAGTTTAAGTGAAGCCTGCGTCTGCTGTCAGGAAACGGTTACACAGTGCGATCTAGAAGTGTCTGACAGATGACAGCCCAATAACAAGGCTTTTCATTACACCATCTCAATCAGCCTATCACTGGCACTCAACATTTATTATACCACACTAACTCAGCATCAGAGGAAGCCGAGCTCTGCTCCCACACTGAGCTGTGGAGAGAAGGGAAGGAGGGACAGCAAGAGAAAGGTGAAAAGATGATTACAGTAGACTACAAAAGTAAGCAGGCCCTCATATTTTTACTCATCGTTATTTTATATAAATGATAAACTATTATTTTTTGTCATCAGCGACCATGTTCACATGCAAACAATATTCTGGTTACTGAGCTTACCTCGGTTACAATCAGACCAGGGACAGACTTGTTTATGTAAACAATGACCAACAATACCCCGGTCATACTCATGTATACATGACCCCCAGTGGCACCCGTTTATCCAGCCAGAGTACGCATACACGTACACATTTGAGCTTTTTACAACACAGAATACTGTTGCAAACAATTGTGCCATCTCAGGACACGAGCGACAGGATGGAAACACCAGATGTTAACAGCAGGCGTGCAAGTAAACAGTAACTTATCACAACAGAAAACGTATTTAATTTTAAAATTATATGAAGTGCTTATCTGAGTCTAAAAATTACATAATGTGGTAAATAAACAAATCACATGAAGCACACAGGACCGTTTAGAGTTGTTGGACCTATACCTCAGTTGATCTGATGAGTTTAGGCGAAGGCAGGCTAGCACTTCCCATTGACTACCAGTGTTTGAGCTAAGCTAATTAGCAGAGAGCGAGCTCTGTCTCTGTCTTCCTTGTTACTGCACAAACATGAGCACAAGAGCGTGCCCCAGTAGTTAGGGGGCGTTTACAAGTCGGAATATTCTGGTTAATACAGAAATAGCCTGGCTGCCTTATTCAGGTTTCTCATTACTGGAATAAGGGCTTAATAGGGTAACGCTTACAGGGGGAAGTTGTTTACATGAGTCACAGCCTTATCCATAATTCAATACCCCCGTCAATAACCGGAGCATTGTGTGCATGTCAAAGTGGTCAATCACACCCGGCACCTCATGATGATGCTCTCAAAAGCTGTTTGCTTCTTCCTTACCAATGCTCTCGAGTTATTTCCAATTAGACAGGAATATAAATTCAGTGACGACCCTCAGGTCTCCTTATAGACTTCTGCTGAGGTTCAAGTCCAGGTTTTAGCTGCTCCTTTAGAAACACTGAACCAAAAGTCCCTTCAGTGCTGTTTTAGCCGTGTGCGTCTACATGTCACTGTGAAGACAGACGAATCTTCGTTTTACTCCACCTCTACTTTACTGGTGCATTACGGGTGGGCACCTGGCTTAAGCATTAGCATGTTAATGAGATGACCAAATACACTGAATCGGTGGGAGTGAGTACTTGTCTCAGGCTTCAGGTCTGTTTTGTGCCACCTGCCGCTGCATGAGGTTGTGATTTATGATGTTTGGATTGAGATAAACTGAGATAAGTATCCAACAATACTGCACTTTCTAAGCTCAGTGTATGTCTAACGTCTGCAAGTTGTCATATACTGAAAGAAAAAAAAGATTTTGATGTTTCATAGTGGTTGTAGTTATATATAGGGTAATCTTGTAAGCTCCAAGTGAAGATACATTTCAACAAAGGATAGCTGACAGATAGCTAATGTGGCCATAAAGACTGTCATTGGTGTTTATCATCCCACTGGAGGAAAACTCTGATTGGTTTTCCATTTGAATAGAAATGATTCCAGCCTCCCTCTGTGATACGGATGCTCTAAATGAGCCCTGAGGCTCAGAGGGAAGGGCTGACAGCAGACCTGGCACGAATGTGAAAACTGCTGTGGGAGCAGATGGACGGACAGAGCGGACAGATACTCTGAAGGTAAAGGGAGGGTTTGTCCTCAGAGCGAAACACATTCAACAACATTCAACAGTCAAAGAGACAGTTTTAACTTCTTAGATATAATGAAAGTGAAATTACATTTTTGAAAGGCAGCCTGCCTGATGTTACTGCGGTCAGTTTGACTGGTTAGAGGCAGTGTGCATGTCTGTTAGAAATGGGACAATTATTGTTTTATCATCGAACGCGATTAAAAAAAACCAATGATTTAATTGTGGTGAATTTCATTTAATCGCTTTATCGTATTTACTCTCAGAACAGAGTGGACTTATTCATGCAGTATTTTTATTTATTTATCCTATATTTATGCAGGAATATCTTAGAATTTATTAATACCTTATTTACATTACCTAGTTTATTTATTTTATTTTTAGCTTAGCAAGATGGGTCCCCTGTGAACATGATTCAATAAAGGTTGTAAGGTAAACTGATTACAGTATGTTTTATTGCCACTCTTTTTTTTCAGTTTCTTAATGTTTTCTTAATATAGCAATATGTATTTCAGATTTTTCGCGTTTTTAGATTTTTTTAAACTCATTTTTTTTTAATTATCACGATAATATCATTTTTTGTGATCATTGTGGTCACAACAGTTGTGACATGAAACCTTCTAACCGTCCCACCCCTAATGTCCGTACCTGCAGCTACTGCAGCACCCACAGACAGATGAAGAGAGGAAGAAGTGCCTGGACTGTAGCAGAGCACGAACCTCAGAATGACAATAACACACAGATGGCTCCACATGCGAAACACATTTCAACCTGTTAAAATCTGCTCCATTATGTCTCCACGATACTCTGGGGATCTAATTACTAACCTGAAAAAGCCCTCCGCCACACCGATACTTATTAACACTAATGTCCTATCAAACATCTTGATGACATGGTGCTGTGTACAAATCATGTGCTCGTCATCTTGTGAGATTATGTTGCCTTGGTAACCGCAGATGATGGGTCATTTGGTGGCTCTCTGGAGGGTTTCTAATGCTTTTGTACCTGTTATTTAAGTCAACACTAATGACCAGCTGTTTGCTAAGCCAGCAGCTGAGGTGTTCTGTGTGTTCAACTTCTAACAATATTTTAGTGATAACACTGAACATCCAGCCTGAATACCTAGTTAGTGAGTTACAAATTAGTGCAAGCGAGACCATGTGTTTTCAAGGTAACACTATACACTAGACACTCACAGTATTTTGACTGAAATTATGAGCACAAAAAGATTCACAAAAAGATTTTATGAAAACTGTAAAAGCAGCAGCATGTAAAATAAATGATGTGCAACACTGCACATTAATCTGCAAAAGCGGCACAATTTTAAGGACGCAATGCAGCCTGAAAAATGCAAAATGAGATGGTGATGATCAGGCACAATGCTGTAGCCAAAAAAATCAGAATGTAAATTTCCTAAATTAGTTGTGAAAAAGCTTGCTGTCAGAGCAAACACGTGATCACTCTTTGTAACTGTCGGCAGAAAAGGTGCTTCAGGGACGACAGATATAATCAATACAGGTGCTGAGTCAGTGAGTGGATTCTCCTTAAATTCTCCTGTTCTCCTTGGGCAAATCTTGGCACCAGCTGATAAACTGTAAGATGAAATTTAATCTCATTATTCTGCTTCAGCATGACTGCACCTCCTCTTTTGACAAGGAAACCACTGAAGCTATTACACCACTTCACATTTAAATTATAGCCTCTAGATGTTAATGTAATCAAAGCCCCTTCTAATACAATTTAGAGTTTGTATATTTTCTGCAAAAGACATTCAATGTATTCACATTCAATTATTACAGTAATTCTTATTAGTAGTGATGGAGTCCACCGTGACCACGTTGAATTCAAACTGCATACTAATATTCAAAGGATTAAGAGTAGATAAGACAGTAAAAAACACAATTTCATCTTGTTAAACAAAGCATTACAGTTAACTTTTTACTCTGAGATCCCAATCAAAGCACACGGGTGTGCATCTAATCTTTATGGAGACCTCAATAGAAAAAAGAGAAAGAAAAAGAAAAAGAACAAGTTCAGACAACTTCAGATATAACATAGTTAAACAAGCCAAACAGACACGCAGTATAAAAGAAGAATTAAAGATGAAATCACTGACAGACTTGGCATTTAAATTAAATTAAAAAGGCCAAATTTGCTTCATTTGCGCAACCAGCAGTCCCACACTTTCATTTAGTCTCATGACTGAGGAGATTTTTTGGTCACTGAAATACTTGGCGAGTGATTTTCAGAGAGTGTCTTATTGTTGCAGCTCTAATAGAGTCAATCACACATCAATAAATACTTCTGCATTTTCTTTTTAAAGGAAACATTTTTATTTATTGTGCAAATGTTTTTTTTTTATTTATAATTGCTCTGCACATTGCGTTTTGTTTTGGTGAATTAATCCTATGACACAATATGACCATTACCAGCAAACCTGGTGCTGTGATTAAGGGTTTCACTGCAATATTAAAGGTAAAGGTAAAATTAAAGCAGCTCTATTGTCAATATACAATGAATTTTAAATGAAACTGCAAAGTCAGAGTGGAGGGTTAGTCCTGAGCCGCTGCGACTGAGCGCGCCGCCACATTGCGCCAACCTGACCAAACGTACCTAACATGCATGTTTTGATGGTGGGAGGGAACTGGAGTAGATTGTCAGTATATTAAAATGAACGAAAGTAAACTTCCCTACATGTTGCCTGCACTCAGAATGTATGTGATGGCTGTTTGTTACAGGTCATTACTTGGATTTTGCAAGTAATGACATCAGTTACACATGAATGAGCGTGTGACATCATCTGGGAGCTGCTTTCATTGGAGCAGAGTTGGCAACACTGGTCAGGGTCACATGCACAACAGAATCCCTCTCATATTATGTTGATTGATTGGGTAATTTGATTTATTTAAGTGTCATGCAACTTTCTGGTGCCCAGCCCATATGGGCTTACAAGACACTAAACAACAATAAACAATAACCAGGATGGCTACAATACAAATCATATTACACAATTCCATAAATTTAAAGAAAAAAAATCAGAGAATTCAGTTTGTATGATAGGAGTGTCCTCTTATGATGGATACAGTGCTCTCTGTCTTTGTTGCCAGGCAACTCCTATAAATCTTGCCAAAACAAAAGTCTCCTCATTAAAAAGCCAACTCAAAATATCAGCTTCAGACAGCCAAAACAAATCAGAGCTTTCCAATTGGATCTTTTCACTAAAAACTTCCTAAAGTTGCTGCACAGAGGGCAATGACATAAAAATGAAGTTAATCCTCAGCAACACCAAGGTCACAAAAAACACATAAGCGTTGATCTTCTGTGGTACCTTTATATCTGCCTACTTTGATGTATTGATGATGAATTAGAGCACATGGGGAAACTGCACACTAAAGTATATAGCTTTACATTAAAAACCTATGACCAGCACTTCATGATCAGAGGATTTGCTTTGTTGATGATAGGAGAATTTTTCAGGGACACGATGTTGCCAGTTATTCGACTGTCTTGGTTTTATTGATCTCTTGTACTGTAGTTTCAAGGATAAGGGCATGCCTTAGGTTAAAATGTTTGGGAAATTCTTAAAATCTATTTAAATGAAATGTCACTAAACAATTTGCTCCCAATTTCAAAAACATCTCCTGACAAAATGGCATCGTACTTAAGCATCAGAAAAAAGTAAATGTTCTTTAGGGAAAGTTTAACATTATTACAGACATTCTGAACATAAAGCCACTAGCTCAAGGTAGGCTACAAAAAACCTGCACTCAGAAAAATTAAGAATTTCCACTTAATACTGCATTTTCTTATGGTTCCCACCTGCACCATGCTGTGCTGTAAATGTCACGGTCAGAGACACTGACATAAGAAAAGTGCTTTTTGATAATAAAGGAAGTGTAAAGTTTAAGGTACAGCTTACCAATAAGTGTTGCCCTCACCTCATCATCTACCCAAGGTAAAGCTAAAAGTAAGAAAAATTAAAGCTGCAAGCAGCGTTGGTTAGGACCTCACACTCTGTCTCGTCGGGTAGGCCCGGTCAGGGCCTCCAGTCCGTCGAATGTTAACTAAAATATCCATTTTGAATGTTTTAAGGGTTTTTTTTTTTTAAATAATGACTTTTATTTCAAAGGACTTTTGGGCTTTTATTTTGAAAGTCGGCAGTAGACCCATGTGACCTGGTCAAAGTCTGACTGACATGAGCACCGTCAGGTATGTGGGGATGAGAAGTATCTGCAGACAGACACAACAATACTAACTCATTTTAATGGAGAAAGTGACCGAACCCACACCTTTTTGAACTTTCACTGCTTCCGTATAGTTTTAGCTACAGACTTCATTCAAACTTTAAATGGGTCAGAAGACTTTGACCTATAAATCTTGCATTTACATGTTTCTGCTATTTCCTACCGTTATTGAGATATTGGAGTTTTAATTTTAAAGCTTATTTTGTTCCTCTTCAGATTTTATAATGGGTGTGTATTGCGGAATGTTCTCCAAGCTAGAGTGAGTCACATGACCACTGCAGTGTGGGAACAGAGAAAAGTAAACTAAAAATCTGGAAAAAACTTCCTCATAGATCCCACAATGTTGGCCAAAGCTTACATAAACTAATCATATCCGGAGAGGAAAATTCATTATCTTCCCATCTCTGTGGGATTTAAAGCAGTCAGACTTATACTTTGGACTGCGCGGGCCTCAGTTCGACCCAAGATCAAGATTTTCTCCTATTTGCAGCCATTATAACTGACCATTAAAATCTCTGGAAGAGACCAGGTGGCACCATTTTTGTCTCTTGCTGTAGCGGCCATGTTTAAGGAATTATCCACCCAAAAATTGTATCATCTTGTTCAGCAAGTCCTTGTGGTGCTGTACATCCAGTGGTTTCGTCGATGCGAGTCACGGTATAGACACAATCACCAGTTGATTGGAGTGTGCTATCAGGGCATTTTTCTGCCTCTGAGTTTTTTCCCCATTCATTTAGATTAGAAGAGGCAGACGACAGGATTTGAGACTCGAACGTCGATGGCTTAAAAAATTCAAACCATTCAAATTATTACAAAGTTGTTCAGGGCTTTTTTATCGGCAGTGTCTCCTTAATTATCTACTAGCGTTTGAAGCTGATTCAATAAATGCCCTCGAAGAAGATAGCAAATTTACGAGGCCAAAATTGGGGCTGAAGTCTTATTTTAAATGCATATTGCGGACTTCCTGTTGGATTTAGGTCAGAGGTGTCGGTGGGTGACCTTTAGGTCTTGGTGAGATGAACAACTGAGTTTCGGTTTGATCTTTCTACAACATTCCTACGGGCTGTAGTGGCCGTTTTAGTGTTTCTAGGTGGTGCTAAAGAGCACATTTTGGCACTTTTGGGGTTAATTTTTACATTTTATAAAATATTTCACCAGACCTGATGTGCGTGCCAATTTTGGTGAGTTTTTGAGCATGTTTAGGGGGTCAAATATGGGTTAGAAGAGGCGCACATATAATAAACAAACAGTACAATTACAATAGGGTCCTTGAGGAGTCCTTGACTAACGGGCTCAGTCCCTAAAAAAGAGAGAGAGAGAGAGAGAAAGAGAAAGTAACACAGGAGTTGTCTTGTAGATATGGAGACTTAAGTGAAATCAGAAGGTATAAATGCCAGTGGAAACATAACGCAATCAGCACAAAGAATTCAGTTTGAGGTACCAGTTGCAGCACAGCAGCAGACTTCATGACAGCTCTGATAGTACAGCAAAGAAGATGGATCAGAAAAAAATGAGGTTATTATCTCTGAGATAAGGTGAGAATAATATTGTAGAACAGAAACAAACAACAGGAAGTCCTACAATCCACAGTGGGTGAAAAAGTTTTCATAAAACTGAATGTAATACGAATCATAAGCAACTTAAAGATGGAGTAAGTGGAAATATAGCCTGAGTAAGGTGAATACAAGCTGTTGCAGAGTAAATCTCAGTTTGGCTTTCAGCCGTTTGGAGCACTGAAGGAGAGGCTAGGAAGAGCGATGTGGAGTTGGTCAGCTTTGAGATGAAC
>JAQLOL010000006.1:3789280-3809722 GCA_029783665.1 Naso thynnoides
CTTAACACCAGTTGTTAGCTTGTTAGCTTGCTAAATTACCAACTTCTCCATTAAACAAATGTAATATTCCTACGTAGCTTGCTGTGTAACATTAGGTAAGCCGTATAATAGTAACATTACTGATAACACACACTAAGTTACGATATTTCTGGTACGTTGAGCCAGGAGGAGTGGCCCGCTTTGAATGTTGTGTTGACAAAAGACAATGAACAAATGCTACTGACTACAGACTGACTGCTACTTGCTGTGTCAATGACAGAAGTGACACGGCGCATGATGTCATTAATAACGTCTGCTGATGGCAAAAGAAGACAAGACACCAACACTTAAGCTTAATAATACTACAAAATATTACTGAAATGATGCCTAAACCTGAACAAGTTTTCTCAGGTCCAAGCAGAAATGAAAACCACAGCAATTGCAACACGAGCAGATGCAGCAACCAGTAGCTCCTTCAAAACTGCAATTTTTTTTTTCTCTGCTGTTTTTTTGGCTTTATTGCTGAAACATATCTGACCTCTGGGAGAAATACACCTGACAACATTGGAAGAGGAAGTGCAGGGTTTCGATTAAGAGCAGCAGATTTCTGAGACGATCTCTGAACCCACAGCGCCTCCTGAATACTTTGTACCTTGTACCTTTCATAAGTTGCCTTTTCAAAGCAGCAAACATTCTTAAATGGCTCAGAGAGTCAGCCTCAGTCTCATTTGAACCCTCGTGTCCTTGAGAGTTATTTTGCCATCAGTTAAAAGACCTCGTCCATCCCAACTCCCCACTCTTCCTCTCAGGAGGACGATGCTAAAGCCCAATCAATCACCTCAGAGGAAGGCCAGCCAGAGCGAACTCAGCCTCCGTCTGCCTCTATTATGATTCTAATGATGTTGGAGTCCGGCCATGTCTTGTAATTGTTCCCTGGGAATCATGCAAAAAAAAATACACCGGAGGCTTTTCTTTAGGCGTGAGGTAATGCTGGATTCTTACAAACTAAAAAACCGCCCTGCCCTCGTTTCTGTTGCTGCCACAGAAAAGGGCTGCAGGTGGTGAGGTCCACTCAAGGCCGCTGTGTTAGCATTCGCCAGTTCGCCTCTCTCACAGCAGGGCCTGGCTCAGTGAGCAAGGCAGATGTAACTCTCCAGGAGGAGGGCAGGGGTCTGTACACAAACGTCTGTCAGGAGAGTCTGAGCCTTTGGGCAGGGCAGACGGGCCTAATGGAGCCATCTCCCTCTGCTCTGTTTGAATCTGTCGGCAATAACTGTGCAAACAAGCACATACTAAAAGATGCGCTGATAAGGGGGCCACGAGGGTACTGTCTCAATCCTGCAGGCTCTAGACCACATCATCTTTTACCACCTTAGATGCAAACTTTATTTTTAAATATATATTTTTAGGGCTTTTTATGCCTTTATTGATAGAAAAGCTGAGATACAGACAGGAAATGGGGTAGAGAGAGAGGGAGTGATATGCAGTTAAGGACCAAAGAGTGGAATCAAACCTGTGGCTGTTGCAGCGAGGACACAGCCTCTGTACATGGGGCGCCCAGCCACTACTCCAACTGACAGTCCAGAGAGTGGCTGCAAACTTTTTACAGCATTTTTTAATTTATACTGTATCACAATAGTTGTCTTTATGTAAATTTGACTGTGAAGCTGCAATATGCTTTTTTAGTTTGCTTGCATTCCTCATTCAGTGAGAAAAACTAATCTGAATTTCTCAGTAAGACATGATTATGCAAAACCCCAAACGCATCACAGATAGCCAAATTGCCCGTTCCTGTCGGTCATATTAGACTGTTTTGCTGTGAGAGCTTTTGTGCGACTGCAGCTGATAAAAGCAGGGTGCTGTGGGAGATATTTTGTGCTGTGAGAAACCCTCTACAGTATCTGGGTCAGCTTTTCACCACAGCACCATTCTCTGGTGCTATCTCTACCTAAAAAGACGAGTTCAATCACCCCAGGCTTTTCAGATTATCACAAAGAAAGTTTAACTTTCACGCCTGCAAAACAGCTTTTCAGCCTGAAGACCTTTGCACATAAACGCCTGCACTACGGTGACACTGTGCAGGAGATGTGTGAAAGACACTAACCCACATAATTGACTGTGAAAGAGACTATACTTGTACTCTAAACTCTAAGAATACCCAGTGAAGGGCAAACTCCACCATCACATGGCTGTCACAATTTGGCCACACAGCAGGTGGCTCGAGCACCGACATATGTTGGTGTCCTTGTCAGGAGACGCAACTGAAGCGATGACGAGTCGCTTTAATTCCTTTTTAAAGTTTTTAAGGTCAACAGAAACAAGATAACTCAAGGCCAAAATAAATGTTTGACATTTAAATAAAACCTCACAACTGGACTGACATGTTACTAGCCAGCCACTTGCATTATTTATATTTGCTAAAATAAGCTGACACTGACAAGAGTGAGCTCGGTGCAGACTGCAGGCTGAACTGCCTCTAGATTATCTGGGTCAGAAGCTGTTTTATGTGCCTCTAAGGGTCTGAATTAAAATGGTTTGGGGGTTTGAAATCATCCTCTTTCTTGGGCAATTTACTTCACGCTCTGAAGCAACACTAACACCATAAATAGATAAAAGAAAACCAGCAGGTAGACACCAGTATGTTACGACAAATACTGAAACTGAAGTGACCACCTGCTGTGTGACTAGTCTTTTGTGGAGTTTACAAAATTAAGGTAAGGTTAAAAAATTATAAATTTTCACACCGCAAGTGAAGATAACAACATTTTTTGATTAGCAGCACATTTCTGTACCTGTTTGGGTTTTGTCTCCTGCATGTGCTTTCTTAAGTTGCACTGTTTTGAGCTTTTAGGGCCACTGTACATTCTTCTGTTTTTATTTTTCCCTTACATAATAAGAACCCTCTCCACTGCAAATATATGTTATTTCCAGTATTACAAAAGGTGAGCTGTGGTAAGACAGATAAGAAGGGGTTGTTTCTTTTGGATGAAAAAAAACCAACATATTTTTTGCAGTATTTATTAGTTTTAAGTGTGTTTGGCTGGAAGAAGAGCAGAAAAAATGCAAATGCAGAATGTTTTTGAGAATAAACGTACACTTTAAAAGCCATGAGGAGAAGGCAGATGTTAGATTTTTGTTGCAGTTTCTGGCAGAACAGGGGACTTTAGTAGCCAATCAACAAAAAGATTTGTTGAGATCATTAAATGTCCACAGACTTATTCTTGCATATTCATAAGGTCTCGCAGCCAGATTATCCTTTTGTCTGAAATTCACGGCGAGCCTTTGCAGGGCGAATGGAAACGTCTGGTTTCACTGAAACACCAACATCAGCATTTTCAGCTGACAGCTTGAAATCCCCCACTGTAAGCCTCAGAGGAGACAGCGAAACAAAGACACTAATGTGCACATAGGCACACACACACACACACACACACACACACACACACGTACACACACACGCTTTCCATTTTTTACTCTGTGTTGGACATGATATGTAAAGTGGCAGTATTAAAGCCCAAATTTGCAATTGGTGCAAAACCAAATTCCGTTCAGTTTGTATTACAACTGCAGTTTAGCCAAGCACTGGGTCTAAACTAAAGCAATTTATCAACACACCACTAATAATAGATTGTGACTAAAAATATGAAAACCTTCATTTACTTTGGCTAACAGAAGGTGGAAAAAAGGATAAAAAAACCAGTTACATACACTGCTGGAAATCAGTACATCTGCTGTCTTGACACTAAAAGATAGCCGTTTTTATTAATAAATATTTTTATTGCAATGTGTTTTTTTACTTCAAAATGCAAAATGTACAACCTGCAAGTGCTGCCGAGCTTCATTCAGTGCTTCTCAGAAGATTGGCATTAAGGAGGCCGACTGCTGAATCTGGAAAAATGCTTTAATTAATCCAGACCTTTTCTGCTCTCAGCAATAACAGAAGAGGAAAGAGCCAGTCCTCCAACGCCACCTGGTCGCAGAAATTGACTCCCGAACACAGTTTTAATGACCAGCAGAGGCAAGAAAAAGAAAAACTGCATCCATCAGAGAATGAGAATGGCCGCCCTTCCACTCATGAATTCTAATGGACTTCACAATATCAGTGAAGCGTTACAATTTAGAGCCAAATCAATGACTCTCTTTATCTCTCTCTCCTACAGCGTCAATGGTTTTCTAATTAGGTCCGCTCTGCTGTCACACATCCTCAAAGGAAGCGAAAAAAGTTCAAGAGTGAATCTGTTTTGACAGGGAACACTTTGTAGTCTTTTCGTTTCACTCTATTATCACCTAAATCTCTTTTTGTTTGACCTTCTGCTGCTTTTATGTGCAGAAATTTGCTACTGCAGAGAATGCTCAGAAATGTCTGTCTGCATCGCTTTCCTGTACATTATTTCTTTCAGCCTTCCACGCCCTTGTTTTATTGTAATTACTATGATCACAGCAGCAATATTCACATTTTTTTGACAGGACAAAAAAATAAAGGTACGGCGGGTGCTGAAGCTGATGCAAAACTCTCTCATGTTTGGTAAACAAGGTGGCTGACATCCGCAGCAGTCTCACACAAAGCAGAGAAATATCTCTTTAAAAAACTACATGAGAAGAACCACAAAGCTGTTTGTGGCCTGAGGTAGTTTATTAACAGCAGCTCTCTCTCCCTACACTCATATATAAGTCATGAAGAAGCCCTCCTAAGTGTCCTCTCAAATCCCCTCCTGTATTTATCACAACTCATCTCCCCCGGGGTACCTGACGGTGACAGATTAGGCGGTCTCTCTTACGGCGTTAGAGAACAAAGAGCCAACACGAGACACCCCTTTGCTCCCCCCAGGCGTCCAGCAATCTGACTCTGCTGCCCTTCATATGAAAGAAAAATGCTTGTTAGTACCTTTTCTCTTCGTATGCTTAGAATATAACATGTGCATAAAATTCAGCATGTAACCTTTATGTGGTATGAGCTTTCTAGTTCACATTCAGAAAATGGGATTCCTAACCATTAGACTCAAGTCATAATGTATTCTCATGTTGCAATGGGCTTATACGGCATATGTGCTATGTAGGGCTGAGTACCGTGATATCATCAAGATACATGGATCACGACAGATTATATCATGATACATTGCGATACAATGCATATTGTGATATAATACGTAAAATGTAAAAACAGAGCTGATAAACCAGTTGTTGTGTATGATCTGGGCAGTCTGAGTACTTCACATTATATTGATAATTCAGTGGACAAACGGAGTCAAAAAAATTTGTTTCAAAATTTCCTCTCCAGTTTATATGAACGGTACTGGCAAATTACCGGACACACTGACGTAGCTGCCATAAAATTAAAAAAAAAAAAAAAAAAAATTTAAGTGCACTCTTGTGCTTAAACTGGACAAACTAAAATTTAAAACATGAAAGTAAAAGTGCCTAAATGTTTTTGGGTCCCTGCCCTTTAGGGCGGATACGTATCACAATACATGTGTCACGATACGATACAGATATCATGAAAACAAATATTGCGATATACTGCCGTATCGGTTCTTTGGCACAGCCCTTGTGCTATGCCAGTAGTGATAATTCAACTTAATCCAAGTAAAAAATAATAATGTAAGCCTCTGCATCAGCAATACATGGCAGGTGTAACAATAATTATGATACTCCGTCCCATCAGCCAATCAGATGATGGCCTGGAGTTTCTTTCTTACAAAGCCATTACCACACACACTGCTCCACAGATAGGTTAATTAAAACCTGTACCAGCATGGCTGCCTCATCGTCTCACAGTCCACAAATAAAAATGTCACAGTCCTCGAGCCTCCGGGGGCTTCAACAAGGCGTCAGACATGCAGAGAACATCTGGCTTTTAAGAAGTCAAAAGCTGAACAGAAGGAGGGGTCGTCGAATTATTCCATTTAGTGCGGTGTCAGCAGAAACGGATCGAGGGGAGGCAGAATGAAGCGGAGATGATTTGTGTCTCCCCCGACCCTCCACAGGTTCAACCCTGAGAGCTTCAAAAGAATAGAACCCTTCATCTTGTCAAGGAAAATTACATATGCATACGAGCCCCTCGACCTCCCGCTATCACACCAACAACAACCTGATCCGTGGTCACAACAGGCTCACTAAGAAGAGGTTTGACTGAATCTGCTGTGACATTTAAAACCACATCAGCCGTCATTACAGGGAAGAGGCAATATTTAGCTTCATTAAGAGTGAGACAGACACGTTCAAGTGCATGCTCATTGTGCCCCGTCCTCCTTTACACAACTCTGCTTCTTTATGCAGCGCAGTGTAGTATTAAAGCACACACTCACTCACATAAAACACTGTATTTTCCGAAAATGCTCATTTTGAAATAAATGTTGCTTCTTTTGCTTCGTTGGCATGTCAACAAGATGATTTAAAAAAAGAAAACAAACCCCCCCCCAAAAACTGGAACTGGTGCTTAAGTTGAAACAAGTGAGCAAATGACAAATGGGCACAAAATCGTTTGAGCCAATTTCATCCTACAGACTGGGCCCCCACGAGCTACAATGCACTCAGCCAGAAATGAAAGTGCATAAAATTAATTGAAAAAACGCCCCACAAAGACCTCACCACCATTCCTGATGTTGCCAAAAATCTCTCCTCCTACTCAGTCACTGTAGTCTTTCCTGTGCAGCTCCTCATCACTAAGAGCTCACGGATGAAGGGCCAGAAAATTCTTTTCCTCCTCAGCGCTGGAAAATCCTGTTCCTGTATCACCAGTCAGGTGCAAACATGCTTAATCACTGTTAATCACACAATTATTTGAATGTGATATCACGATAAATGACTGAACACTGTGATTCGTGTGTTGAGTCAGGGACTGATCTACTGAAGAGTTCACAGTTTATTGATGGGTTTTAGTAGTTTTCCATGTTGGCGTTGTAACAACACACAGTATTGACTGAAGTGTCCTTGACACTGTCAGTTAACACAACCTCTAAAACTATATTGCTCTTCAATACTTTAAATCAGGCAGCATCTCATTTGGAAACAATCATAACAAAGGAAACAGGCTGGGCATAAAGATGCAGGATCTCTCTCCACGTGTGATGTGCTGCTGAGCCACGAGGCAAATTCTGTGCATACAGGGCCGGCCCGAGCCTTTATGGGGCCCCAAGCAAAATTCAATTTAAGGGCACCCCACCTCTGCCAACATGACTATTTTACTGTTGTCTACTGGTCATTGGCACACCTACTGTAAATAGGTAATGTATTTGATCAGCTGTTACTACAAATACACTTGTTAAACTAGCAGTGAGAACAGAGTGTTGTAGCTGGATTTTCATCCACAGTGGGACTCGCAAACTTGGAGACCTGGTAATCTCTCAGTTACTATCTGATTCTGCACATCTGTAGCTGTGTTGCTTACATCACATCAACGTCAGTCTGGCATGTTTTTACCCGTCTATGGTTTTCAATGTAGCACGATAACATAACATTATATAATAATCACTATATCATTAAAGGGGAAGTTCGTTTTTTTGCACAATAAGCCTTATAATAAGGATATTTACGATCATACACAATGTTCTACAACATTATTATGATGAACGATGCAGTCCTGAAAATAACAAAAGAGCATGTGCACTCAGACAATCCCTCAAAAAAAATTTAATAAATGTTCATTTCAAAAGACGTGAAACTTGCTGAACATTTAGTGGTTTCCTATCATGTACTGACAATAAATCATGAAGCCAAACACGTACATATCCCACTAGGGCTGCAACTAACAATTATTTTCATAGTCAATTAATCTGCCGATTATATTTATGATTAATCGATTTAAGTTTTATTCCATTAAAAGTCAAAAAAGTGTGAAAAATCATCATCTCAATATTCCAGAGCCCTACGTGACGTCTTCAAATTGCTTCTTTTGTCCAAACTACAGCCCAAAACACAACGACCCCATTTTTGTCATAAATGATGCAGAAAAGCAGCAAATTCTCACATTTAAGAGGCTAAACAGGCAATTCTTTTAACTTCTTTAACTTAAAAATTACTGAAACTATAAATTGTTTTTCAAAATACTTGTCAATTAATTTTCTATTGATTGATTAAGCAATTATTTGATGAATCATTGCAGCTCTATATGCCCAAAAAGCGGCTCTTTCAGCTGCTTTACAAGACAAACAGGCATTTTCCAGATTTTTAGCCATTTTCAGTCGGAATGAGCTCCAGCTCTCAGGATTGCACCGGTTGTCTAGAAATGCTGTAGAACATTATTTATTATCGTAAACGTCCTTATTATGAGGCCTAATGTGCACAAATCTGAACCTCTCCTTTAAACAAAAGCTTCAAGGATTAATAAAATCAGGTGCTCTTGGAGGACCCTCGCTGGTCACAGCAGGTGCTTAGTATGTTTGCGCCGGGGGCCTCCCTTGCGTATATATTTAACATATTCAGAAGAAAACATGGCTCGACTTCAAGATCAGCTTCCAGACGACAAGACCATTAATACATAAAATACAAAAACACGCCGTCTAGGACAAGACAGTCAATGAGTCTCTTAAAACAATGCTGCACCATTCAGGTGTCTGAACACTGTCACAACAAATCTTTACAAGTCACTTTCCATAAATGATAGAGGCACTCCAGCAATGAAAGGCCTGAGCGACCTTTCTTGACATTCAATGCGCCAAAAAAAATGAGTCTCCCTTTCCTCCTTCAGGCAAAAAGCATTTTCCCCATCGTGAGGGGAAACACAGTTCATCACTGGTCCAATCTCACCAGCTGTTTGGGAGCAGCGCCAAATGATGCAGAAATGTCACAGACAGCAAAGAGCCCTAAATGTCAGGAGGGGGAGCCGGACACAATCTGTGTGATACTCGGTCTGAGCTGCAGTCTGCAGGCGCAAGGCTGATGAGCGGAGACACATCAGAGGCTGACGGCAGATTTACCCCACAAACACCTGCAGTGCCACCATTGTTCAACTGCTTCAGTTTATTGTCCCAATGAATGAGGTTTATGAGTGATATTAGCAGGAGGTGCGGTGATGAAATGGAAAATAACAGTAACCATTTGGTGACTAAAGTTTAAAATAAATGTGGTGAACGAGGATGAGAAACGACATAAAAGCTAAATTTGAGATAGACAGAGAAACTGTAATAAGTGTTGAAATCTTCTGGCTCCTGCCGTGTAAAAGATACGAAACAGATTTTCTTCGGTGTTGTCATGGTGTGAGAATGTGGCTAACATTTCCATTGGCAACGATGCTTTATATAAGATTTCAAGCTTTCTGCACATTTCAATCTATTTTACAGCAAATCTTTGCGACAGCGAGCTGTGCTTTGAAGAAAACGCCTCAGAGTCTGCTGATCGACAGAACACACTCTTCACATCCCTCTGTCAGGGCCGTGTATGTTGCATAAGTGGCATTCTAATGTCTTGGCTCCACAGTTGTGAGTGAATGTGACAGTGAGCACAAGTCTGACCCCGGTCCCACAGGGGGAGTGTGCACGTCGCTGCAGCCAGACAGCAGCCAGACAGACAGACAGACAGCGATGTTTGGGCTGGAACACGGTGGGAGACCAATACTCCAGAGATTTCTCTCTCCCTGCTCTATCAATTATTCACAAGTCGATGCATGGCTGGCCAACAAAACACACTCATATGTGCATGTGTGTGCGCACACACACAAATTGGACCTTGTGGCAAAAAAAAGGAGCCACATAGAGTCAGCAAAAGGAATACATCTGACGGATGCTGGATCTGCTGTGGATCTGCAGTGCTAATAAGATGATTAATCGATATAGGCTAATTAATTTTTTTAATCAATCTTAGAAAAAATTCCACAAGTCAGCTTCTCTAATGTATTTCCCTGTTGCACATCACAGTAGCACCATGTTCTGATGTATAAACCATCCAGAAAATAAACAAGTAGGAAAACTAATCAGCCCTACACTTAATTCACATCTGTGCCCGACCTGCACAACACTATGTGCAGTATTATGTAGCAAAATCTGATTTTTAAAAGAATAAAAACAGAAAATCATTCCGATCTTTACCGAACCGTTCATTAAAAATTAAGGTTATTTTGCAAATACATTTCAACATGAACTTCCTACAAGTCCAAGTTCAACTTTCCTCATCGCTTTGATAATACTGCACTCAATTTAAGGTTGTAAGGTTAATTCATTTGCCAAATACTCATAACAATCTGCTGACTTAAGACAAATACTTCATGTGGAGCAGAACAATATCAGGATCACTCACAATTGGAATATTCCACCATGAATACATCCACTTTTAGATTTGTCACTCATTTCTGTAGATTACAAGCAAAGTTTTGGTAAAATGAGGTCCCCGTCACAGACACGCCGCTCTACTTTCACTTCTCCCACAGGCACAAACTGGGTCATTGGTGACCTGTAGGCTGGCGTCAGTGCCTCCAACACTCAACCCTGTATCTATTAAGAGATCTGCAGCAAAACTGACTTTTAACATCGAACGTCTTTCACCCTGAGAAATCTGACTGCACCTGTTACAGAGCTGCTCTGACAGAAAATCAATAGCTTTCCAGAATGTTTGCTGAGCATCAGTTATGTCACTTTACCCACTGTAAGGGAAATGTTGACAGAGTAAAACAGCCTATATTTACAGTCTAGAGAACCACAGCTGACATCAGATCGTGCACAAAGTACCTTCAGGTTATTTAAGAAGGCAGGAAATGTCCCGTCTAACTGGACAAACTGTGAACAAGGACCCAAAATACAAACGAGCACCTTCAGCTACTGAGGTCTCGAATGAAATATGCCTGCACACTCACACACAAAGTCAAAGAGCTTCACCAGTTGTTACAAAAGCCTCCAGATGACTGTTTTCATTGATAGACTTTGCAGCCGCTGGCGTGTGGAGCAAATGTACCAAGATCCTTTGTCACCAGACAAACGTCCAAATGCTGGTACAACAATGAACAAAGACAACATTTAAAGAATATGAGAAATCACAGCTACAGAAAGAATCAGTCAGGAGAAGAAAAGTCTTTAGTTGAGTCACTGAAGAGAGATGGGTTTTGTTGTTGTATCGGTGCTTTGTTGCTCCATTTGGAACTCAACAACCACTAAGAGGCAGCAGCCATATGGTCTCCAGACAGGTGTTAAAGAGTTGAGATCACACAGTCAACAAGCTCATTAGCTTTCAGAGGAATCACGCTGAAGTGGACAGACTGACATTCACACCTGCTTTGTGTAATTTGCCCTCGCACACTAATACAGGTTTGCTATAACGGTTCTAGATGGCAAAAGCCGCTGCCGCCAAAAACACTCCGGACAAGAAACCGAACACATTCGCATCATCGTCACCTCGACTCATCTGGACATTCAAATATGACAAATTAAATTTCTTTTTTTTTTTTTTCAACAGCAAAACAAGGCTGACTAAATTATTTAAAGGTATAAAAAAAAATTATGTCCCCTTACTAACACATTTCACGCCAGTAGTCGTACATCTAGAAATTACTTTTCACATTGTTCATCGTTATACTTTTTACACCCAGTGTGTGTCCCAGACCCGGGCAACACGTTGGCTGCTGGCTGCTAACTTGCTAACACACCTCAGGATCCACACATTACACATTCGGACCAACTCATATCATCTACCTTGCACTGTGTCGAGCATTTTAGTATTACATTCAACTGTATTGTATTTCACATTTCATCTTACTGTTATGTTATTTAGTTTGATCTTATTCTTTCACTTAGAACAATATCTACCATCGTGCTGCTACTCTTGTTGTGCTGCTGTGTTAACTTGAATTTCTCCCATGAGGGATTATTCAGCACATCTTGTCTTCAATGAAAAAAAAAATCAAACTCTTTAAATTCTGGCCATTTGTAAAAACTCCAACTCCAGGAGTCAAACGCAGCAGATCTGCTCTTGTTTGAAGCAGAGATCAAAAACGTCCTTGTACCACTGCACCACAACTTAGCAGGGTGTTTCTAAATCTAAAATAAATCCTCCAGTGTCCTTGTGCATTTGAGGTCAGTAATGGAGGTTGTGGGAAGATTTTCATGCCTGCTGACATGAACACACTGATCTTTGGATTTATAAGCCTTCATGCAAAACAGTCACAATATTTATACAGTGAAAGTTCAATCATTGATTTAATCATCCGTGACCAAACTCGTCACGCTTTCTCCCAGTTTTAGAGTTTTAGAGCAAAAGTGTTTAGGAACTTAAATCACTCCAATCAAATCCCTGTAAAGTTCCTGTTTAAAATTTTATAGCTGCTGCAACAAAGGAGCTTGCTTGTCTATCTTAAAGGTTTGATTCTTATCTTGTCCAAGCTTCTGTCTAAATATACCCACCTTTTTTGTTTTGTTTTTAAAGTTAGAGTATTTTGGGGGACTTTTATTTTGGGGCGTCCCCTCTGTGCTATCAGGCTGCCCAAATATCCTCACAATGCTTTGACTCACAATACGTACATTCTGCCAGCAGTCTCTCTATCAATACAATGAAAACAAAAGATGTAGTTTGATGACATCATGGAAAAGCATGGGATCATGGGATTTCTTTATGTCACTGTTAAACAGTCACCACTGCACACAACTATCTGACTGATTCAGGCAGAAATGTAGCGTTCTGCTCTGTTGGTTAAGCCAAACTGGATCATGGAGATCTAATGACTAACATCACCTACACAGTAACACCATCCATCTTTCTATATATACCCGGTAAATTCATTTGGGGGTTTGCTGAACATGACAACATTTTCTAAAAACAGTTTAACTCTCTTTCCGTCTGCTGTACAATCCTGCTCTGCATGATTTCATTAGTATTTTACTCTTCTTACAGTAAAATAGATTCTCTAAAATAAATTTTCTAGACAACTACAGATTTATTTTATTCCTACAGAAGCACTTCCCATCGCACAAACACACACTGTATGTACACAAATCCAACACAGTAATCAGTTATAACTGGAACTGCTGATAAGAAAACAAAAAGGACAATCAAGGTCCCCCCGCTGCTGAGAAACACAGATGGTCACAAATGAAAAATGAAATCTGGTCTAAAATGGCCAAATAATCACTTCTAATGCATCAATGAATGCACCCTCACAGCGTCTGCAGCCACAGATCTTCTTACATGTTGTGTGTTGACAGTTCATTAGGGTTTTTTTTGCTGTAAATGTGGTGACTGGGCCAGACAGCAGACACACAGAGTACCACCTTGGTTCAATGATGAGGTAAGGATACATTAAATCACCAAACAAAGGAAAAAGGAATGATAGTGGAAGAATTGGTGTTTGAAATTACTGTCGTACGAGGAAAGAGACAATGCAGCACAAAAACGGTTTACTATTAGCTGACATTCTTTTTTCTTTTCTTTTTTTTGACAGTGTAGAGAAACACACATAAGTCCATGTGTCAGGTTACTGAGTGGCAGCTCGACATGGCTTTAGTTGATTCAGCTGCCCTCAAGCGCTGCACTGCCTGTTTAACCAAATGGGACGCTGCCCGCAGCATTTATACTGTGCCTACTTATTATATGCAGACCAGTTAAACCATTCACCATCACTTGTTCCAGGCATTTTTCAAAACACACAATACACTGTTGAGTTTTTTACTTTTTGGTACAGTAAAAAGATCCATTTTGTTAGTTGGATTTCTCACAGTGATGTCTCTTATTGAAAAAGCTTTATGAGCATCCATCACTTACATGGAAATCTCATGGGTGTCTAATTGATTTTCAATTGGCCACCTTTAATTGGATCTTGTGCGCTAACAGGATGTGCAGAGGTGTGAAATTCAGGACAAGGTCAGAACAGGTCAGCGTATATCTGCCAACCCTCTGATTCTACGAGAGCAGCTACAGCACGGACCCAGATTAAGTGTCAGGCAAACATGCTGCACACACAAGTTTAGTGGAACGACACTAACGATAATCCAGCTACACCTTCAAAGATGCAACAGAGTAAAATATAATCTGAATAGTCCGTTACTTTAGGATTTCTTTGCTTTCTATGTTTCATGCAATATGAAAAAACAGGCAATTTGTTTCAGGCTGCATCATGAAAAGAAGAATGAAACCAAAATAGGCTTGAATAAAGTTTTGAAAATCAACCAAAATCTGTTTTGTTTTTTTAAGGAAGACTTGCACTCCCATAATACTCTACAAAAACTGTTAGTCACTGAGTTAGTAGGAGCACAAGATGCCACTTGCATGTTTCAAGGGCCCAAAACATTTTCATGTCAACCAATGACAAGAAATGTTCCACACATACCTTGCGTACGCCTTCCACTTCAAAACCGTTGAGGTTTGCATAAAGCGAGTGGTGCCTTTTTCCTAACAGAGAAGCTGAAGTGACATTAGCTGTGGTTGGGGCCGCCTTTTCCGAGAGCCCGTGTTGTTTGTCATCCTGCTCATCCGACTTGCCCGACTCCTGCTGTTGTCGTCCAAGAGCTTCGGCCACCTCACCGCTCTCCATCTCTGTGTGTGCCGGTGCGGGCGCTGGCTGCTCAGGCCGGGTGCACAGGTCATACATCACTCTCCGTCACAGTCACACGGCGCAGATGGGATCAATACGACCAAACGAGGTGCCCAGCCAAGACCGAGCCATCGCTGGCTTTTCATTTGCTGGAGGAGAATTACACGGATCAGCTGTGGCAGGTGGACTTCCAAATGATGAAGATGTCACTGTCCTCCCCTCCTCCAACAGTTCATAAGCAGCAGAGTTTTTCCCAGCTAAGGTGAAGTGTCAGAAACCATGTAAAGGGCTGTTATTGCCATAGTTGTCAGTAATCCAAGACTAAGCCTTTACCTTTGAAAAATCCCTATGAAGGGTGAGATAAAGCTGACAAAAACAGAATGAATGACGGGTGTTCTTACTTGCATAAAAACTGCTACAATAAGAGTCTGTGTGCCTTATCCAAAAGAAAAGCAGTTATGCATAAACCAGGAGTTGTCAGATATATCCTCCCTCTCTGCGCTGTGACGTTTTCAGAAAATGAGGGCAATGAGCTCCAAAGGGATATTACATATTTTCGGCCTTGGCTTGTGAAGGCAATTTAACGAATGTCATCATCCTGGTAGGATTCTTAAGCATACTATGGTTGGTATTTCTCACAGTGTAGCGTTCAGATCCAGAGTCCTGCTCACTACACTGACACAGCCTGTTTCTTCATGCCTTACCGCTCTGTCGTCTGAGAGGGGCTTGTCATCAGGACTTGTCCAGAAAAGGGAAAAGACACAGCAGTCCACTTCTTACCCCTCATAACGCTTAAACAGCGCATGCAGGCCCAAACTGAGATGGCAAATAAGACGAGACGTGTGATGGAGAAAAAACAAGCGAGCCATCTAACAAACAGGTCTCCACGTCAGTCCCCATTCTCTCAGCACGGCTGAGATGTGGGTGGCACGTTGACTCCAGTGCAGCGCGTCTGTCCTCTCTGATGCTGCTGTGTCAAAAAGCATTTCATTCAGATGCAAGAACACTCGACAGACTGCTTAATCCCATCTTGGTTACAGCGCCATAAAGGTGAAGAAAGAGGACGAAGGGAAAAATGTGTGTGTGTGTGTAAGACGGCGAGTGTCGCTGAGAGGAGGGGGTAGGGAGGGCTGCTTCCACCATCCTATCACAAAAAGGCAGGCTTTGAGACGGGGCCCAATCATTACCGCCACTAGGGCTCGTTTCCATGGAGATGACGCTGGAATGATGTTGGCTGCCTATTGATTGTTCAAGAGGCAGTACACACAGGGCGGCTGCAGGAGGCAGGCAGAGGAACAAGTGTGTCCAGTCCAGACTAATTTGAATGTTTTACTGCAGTTGTGCGCAAGAGAACAAATGTCTGACAGGGTGAAGAAAGCGCCTCATGTTTTAGTAATTGAGCCTTGTGCAAGGACGTTAAAAAAGATATAAAGCTGTAGGTCTGATGCTGCAAAGATGAACACCGTCACAACTTCATGCCTCATGCATGAACTAACTCCACCTCACTGTCTATCAAATGAACAAGGGAGACTAATAAATCCCTTTAACAAGCACAGGCCCAGTGGAGACAGTGGTGGCGGGATTAAGCTATTTAGGAAGGCATCTATTTAAATCCTCAATCACTACCAAAAAATGATGCTTTGTTTTAAGAGTCAAAATCAGTGGATACAGCTTTGTAATTTAGAGACATAAAATTTAATATAAAAGTTAAAAACCAGGCAGTAAAACCTCACTGGTACACCTGTAAACTTGGTTCACCCGCCCTCAGACTAACATAGACCTTCTGAAAGTAAACTCCACATTTATGACTTTAATACAGGGGTCACGTTAACTGAATATTTTCTGTCATTAATGGTTCTAGTTGTTGTTTTTTTTTTTTAATTAATAATGATGGAAATTTTTGAGAGCCATGCATCATTTTGACAGTTGGTGGCGGGTGTGTCAAATTAATTAGCCAGTGACTAGAGTCTTGTCCTGATCTCAAGTTTTCTTTTGACTTTAGCCACTGCAAAATGTTATGGCAGCTAAGTGTCCCGAAGTTTCTTTGAAAAGCCTGATAATTGTGATAGCACTGATAAATAAGGGGAAAAAAAAGGTGGACTGATGCAGGAGAGATGGAAGGTCAAGCAGGTGACAGTTAGACGGATAACGTAAATGAGCCAGATGGAAAATTCTGCAGTATCACATTCACACAGCCAGAAGCGCAGACGTTCTCCATTTTACCTACAAAGTGCATCGCAGAGATAATTAAATCTATCAAAAAAAGCTCCCCTTAGCATGTGGGCATCATCGCTGACCTGGTCACCGTACTCAACGCGTTGAAGAACTACGGACTGGCGGCCTTGGCGCGCGTCTGTGGCATCTACAGACGACAGCGCAGAAGGAGCGCATGCAGCGGGATTTTCAAAATTAAAACAGCAAATGAGAAGTCGTCTGTCCGACAGACAAACACAAAACCTGATGACGATCGCCTCTGCAGCGATCACGCTTGACGCCTTTGATGACACACAAGCAGGCGCACAGTTTAAATCCATGTGAACCAGGAGGAAAGTTTGAGTTCAGGCTCGGCCACAACGCGTCAGTTTCGTTACATTCAGTAAATTTTTGTGTCAGCGGTTTGCTCATGATTTAAATGTAATGGTCTAATTTTGAAAGAATTGTTTTGTCACTGTCTGTTGATGGCTCAATGTTTTCAGTGGCGTCTGCTCTTACTGTGAGGGAGAAATCATTCATCTCAGTGTGGTGTTTTATTGAGTTCATACAGCAGCGAAAGAAAAATAGGGAAGTGCCGTATTTAACACAACATTCAATGTGTGTCAACATGAAAAGTGAGCACGCGGTTGTTGTCACAGCTGTTCAACCTTCCTCTTCATGCCAAGGTGTAAATGCTTCTACAAGTTGCTTTGTTTATTTTAGAAAAATGAATATGAATGAATGAAAAATGATTACATCTTATCCTTTTTAAAAATTAAAATTACGAGGGACAGTAATTGATTAGGACAGATTTTCTTCGTCCTTGTCTGTCAAAATGAAGGACAATCAGAAAGTCCAACGCAACCTCTGCTTTAATCAGAGGAGATCATGTGGTGTTGTAGTCAAGACCACACGAACCAAACCAAGACTTGACTGAGGCCAGAGTGTGCCGAGGACGAAACTGGACCGAGACTATTAAAATATTTTCCTCTGATTTCAAGGTGGCAACAGAAGTTCAATGTTTTCCAAGCCGTCTCACAGAACCTGCACTGTGCCGAGTGTTTTCTCCTGTATGTTGTTCTTCATATGAATTTAGCCAAACTTAGACGAATGAAAAAAATATCAATGACTTAAGTTATTTGCTGCATTTGAAGAAGCAATTTTACATCCAACTGCAGTCATAAAGTTAGCAATTAAATCTGTTGTGGTCTTGATTAAAAATCTCGAGTCCACCATCTCTGAGGCCGAGACCAGACAAAGGCAAAATGCGTTCGATTCTGAGACGAGACCTTCAAAATGTGGTCATGAGACCAAGATCAATCTCGGTTACAACAGCACTAGGATCACGAACATAAAACCTGGACGCGCTGGTGGCTCACCTGGCAGAGCGCATTCCATCTAGAAAAGCTGAGTGCTTCCTGCAGCAGCTTGGGTCTGATTCCAGCGCGGGCTTTTTGCTGCAAGTCGTCCCCCTCCCTGCTAAGGCTGGGCAATAAATCAATTTGATCAATTACTGGAAATAAATCAATTTTATCGATTAATTTGAATTTTTGGTTTGGGATGATTTTTTTATGAAAATTGATTTTCTCTTTTCAGACTTGCGTTTGGTTCCAGGAGCCTTAAAATTATATTGTTTTGATTTATGATGTCAGATGAAATATATGCAAATATGTTTTGTCAAACTACCGCAGGCTTCAGCGCAAAGAAAGAAAAGAAAAAGAAAGAAAAGTCTGCAGCTTATACTTTTCAGGATTTCATCCTATCACACACTGTTAACAATCGGCACGTGTTGACATGTCTGAATAAATAAACATAGTTACGCATTCATCTAAAACACAATCACCTCTTTTCCTGCCATTTCAAAACGCATTCTAATACTTTGTGACTGCCTAACTGTTGTCGAAAAGCTTGCTGAAGCTTTAGAGATGCTTTGATAAAATGCTACAGCTTACCCTCTGTTCCTTCAAAGGTCAGTGTTAGAAAACCCACAGCTGGGTGCAGCAAAGCTAAAAATATTTACTGCAATTCTTTGAACTGGCATTTCTCTAGTACACAGCCGGTGCAGTGAACACCGTCTGAAAATGAACACATCCGTTCCCCCTGTATGTATTCTATGCAATGGAGCCTGCATGCAAACCAGTCAGTGTACATCTCACTTAAATAATGCTGCACAGACACTCAGCCACTGATAAAAAAGGGTATTTGAAAAATTTCCAACTGACGCTAATAATTGGCTAAACACATAAATTGGTCAAACTCTTGTATGAACCCTCGGGGGTCAATTTTGAAATGAAAGACCGAGAACGAAAAGAATTAGCATCTCACTTTGCTCTGACATCACATTTCACAGCGTATGTCTACTTTTCTATTAATTATAATGACAGAGAGCTCATAAGGCCATGACTGAACTAGCCTAAAGACAGAAACCAACCCCGTGTAAGCGCCTCTGAAAACAATTTCCACTCTGCTTCAGACTTTCCATGACACAAATTTTCTCCCTGAGTGGCAACAAAGGTGCTGACTGCAAAACAACCAACCAAGAAACAAAAGAACGTGATTACTGCAGCATATGTGACCTCTGCCACTAGCAAAATGCTCCTATTGTCTTATACACGGCGCACATACATACAAAAAGTCCTACGTATAAAGATCCAGTTAGAATAATCCAACACATGCCGAACAGCATATGCTCTTCACAGAAATAAGCAGTAGCTGGGTGTATAACGGTTCAGTGGTACTGACATCCAATTATACTGGCATATTTTGACAAAGGCTCCCTGTCTGCCTGTCATGAGACTGAAGAGCGGCTACTGGGCCAACACATCTCACGTAACGGTTTCCATTCAAACAGAACAAGGAAGAAACGGAGCGACTTCAGTTGAGATTAACTGGAATCTAGCAAACACTTTCAATAGCTGTTAGCTGAGTGCATTGTTAATGTAAAACCAAAACTATGAGTTATAACAGTAGATGTAAACACGCAGAGAGGATAGTGACTGTTTTTGTTTGTTTTACTGCAAGTTTCTCTGGTTGTTTTGGGAATGTGGAGATTCAAAGACCCTGAGTGTGTTTTGGTTCCACATATTAAGGTGTTTCCGGCAAAAACAGGATTCTAGGCAGGAACTTGTCTTAAATGTTGAATGTTCACAGCCGCCAATACGGCTGATTGTGCGCTACAACCCCCTCCCCCTACACTAATGCTAATGCTAACGCTAACACTAATGATGACTCATGTCTGTTGTGGAGGACTTCTCGCCCTCACCTTCACCTATGGATTTTACAGACAAATCAGACGGGGATGAAATGTTTTATGGAATCAGGCCGTCGTTATTTGTTTGAACTAATTGCCGAAGCCGGCAGTGCTGCGGGTGAAAGACGCATGCGACGGTGGGCTTGTGTCTAACGTGAAATACCACTGAAGAAAAATGAGGAAGCATTTTCATTGGATGAAAAAATTAGAAACACCCCACAGTACGGGATGAGTCATCAAAAAATTAACATTTTCCAATGGAAGAAAAGACCAGAGACTTTGATGTAAAAATACACAGAAAGGAATATCTTTACATATATTTGGCATAAAGCTTCACATATATGTACAATTAATACATGAACATAGGGTCAAAAATGGAAATATGTATTTTTCACTTCATGAGGTCTTAAAACAAATTAGCACATTATCAAGCAGTAATTAGAAAACTAAAGGAGCCTTTCATGATAGTATAGCCTCAAAATAAATAAATAAATAAATAAATATATAAATAATCTTGTTAAATGGGGGGGGGGGGGGGTGTCTTTTCAAAGCTGTGCGTGAAAAGGTTTTTGAC
>JAQLOL010000006.1:3814673-3846187 GCA_029783665.1 Naso thynnoides
TGTTTGTTTGTGTGTGTGTGTGTGTGTGTGTGTGTGTGTGTGTGTGTGTGTGTGTGTGTGTGTGTGTGTGTGTGTGTTTCATAGCATTGACAAAACGTCCCTTGTGCCACAGATTTGGAAAAGCTACAGACAGGAAGGCTGCAGACACACAACACAGCACGCTGGGCTCAAAATAAGTTTGCTAAATTAAAGTTCAAAGTCAGGCTTGTGGAGACTGCTGGCAGGCACACAGCACAAAAAAAAGCTTCAGCAGAGAGACAGGAAACAGGATTAAGGAATGGCTAAAAGATGATGACTCTAAAGCTGTGCAGAGATGTAGATAGTTTGTTTTTTGGATCTAAAATCACAAGGAGAGCTGATGAGGAAATGAGGGACAGGTGTGCAAGCAGCTGATGAGGAGGCAGGGAAGGTCAAACGGGGACTGGGCAGAGAGAGGGAGTCTGTAGGTAGCAGGAAAGAGGGACAGATATCAGCAGATATCACCATCACACCTTATCTTTAAATAACCGTGATTTCTCAGTACTTCATGTTTCCTGATCAGACTGATGAGGACTGAGGAATATCTTACATTTCCTTTAATTGTGATGAACTGAGTCAATTATTCCTTTAAGTTTACATTTTGTCTATATGCGCGTAGCTCAATACTCTGTTTGCATTTCATGTAACATGAGAATGTGACTATTAGACCTACAATCTTAATTTTATCCAAAAAAGTCGAACATGGCACATCCATAACAACACTGAAGAAGGAGCTGGAACTAAAAGTACGAACATGATACAGAGGAAAGTTCGTGGACCTCAGCTCCCTCTTCAGGTTTTTACTGAAATACTCAAAAAAAAAAAAAGAAATAGAAAAAACCTAAGAAAGGGAGCTGAGGTGTGCGAACCTTCTGTGTTTAATTTCATACAGTTAACAGGAATGTTCTGTTTTATGTGATCCCTGAGACCTTTAAAATGCTGGTTTGATATTTCAATAATTATTCTGAAATGTATGAATCCTCAAAGGTATGTACATTCCTTTTCAGTATCATGGTGCCAGAATCCATGAAAAAGGCAGAGCATATTGTGTCTGACCACTGGGCGGCATTCATGTAAGGAGAGAACAAGTCTTAGTTTGACACTATTGCTGTTATACATCAGCAATGGAAATGCATTGTGTTCATAGTGATGAGGAAAGAGACATAGATGGAGAGATTCAGCAAACCACTGTGCGTTATCAGGGTGTCCTTGGGCTGCTCCCTCCCTCATTTCCATCTCTGTCCGCTCACGTGTGTCTGACTGTTGGAAGAGGCAGAAACACAGAGAGAGAGAGAGAGAGAGAGAGAGAGAGAATGCACTGCAAAAATCTCAAAGCCTGCTGCTCCTTAACCATTGAACACTTTATCTCTCACAGTGTATTTTGCATCTGACTTCCCTGCAAACAGACGACTTGTTTCCGTACGGCTGCCTTGATTGTGATCTGTACATGCAGCAATTATCTTTGTTAAATTGGTACATTTCTGTATATGTATGTGTGTATATACGTATTTATATGTTTACATGCATGTATGTGTGTATTGTATATGTACGTTTATATTCTTAATCTGATTTGTTAGTTCATATTTACATGTTCTATGTTATTATTCATATGCTGTGCGTTTATTTTACGATTCAATTTGTAATTGTAATTTCCTGTGTAGTTATTTTCCTGTATATTTCACTGAAAAGGCAGTATGGGTGTGGTTGAGTGGGGTTTAATAAAAGGAAAATGTTTGTTCTCAGATGCATATTTTGCAAATAAAAATCTGTTTAAAACTGGCACGTTTCTGCCTGCACACGTCTCTCTGCCCTGCTTTTGCAGTTTTGATCTGAGGCCATGCACATGATGCGAGTGTATTTTTATCCCCATATACAATATGTTCTGGCACATATGGGTTACGTAACTTTACACATATCTCAGTATTAAAGGGATAGTTCACCCAAATATGACAATTCAGTCATTATCCGCTCACCCTCATGTTGATGGAAAGTTCAGGGCAGCAACAAACCCTCCTTGTTTACTGGCGGTAACGTGAAAATATCAACGTTGCAAATTCAATGGCCTTAAGTAAGAATACGGCATTTCTTTTGGGTATTAGGAGCACACATACTAATGACCAGCTGATCTAACTCATATAATGTCTTTGCTGATCAATGATCAGTGTCATTACATTAAAAAATGAAGAAAAAAGGGGTTGGTGAGTGTCCTTTCAGCTCATGTCCATCAAAGTGGTCCAACGACCCCACGCGGTAAGCAGAGGTATCACATCCTGACATATACAGCTGCCTCACTGAATCTCCAGGTAATGAACTTCTGACATGTTTTCAGACACTTTATTTTGCTGTTTGGAAGTGCGTACAATGTGGCATTACTGTTAATTAATTGATTAGCTGTTCATAGTACTCTCATGGATTTGTTTTGTTTTTTGTTCTTTTTTGCCAGACAATAATATGGCTCAGAGCCACAGCTCATGGCTTTAAATGGAGCGAAGCCTGCTAGCTAGTTGAGGCAGACAACTCGAGATGCACTGATTCATATTTGTCATACGTCATACATCATTCTCTTAACTTCCTGTCTCACGCATTCTCCAAATTTGGTGGTCTATTTAAGCTGCAAGAGTTCCAGCATTTCCCTCTGCTCTGTCATTGCTGAAGACTCACTGGTGGTGCACGAAATGTTCAGTCCCTCCACCACCCCAGCAACCACCTGCAAGCTCCGACTGTGGGTTTAAGATTTATGTCATAACTCCTCAAATTCTGCATGTAAAAAAATAAATTGCGAGTGATGAGGTTGGAGCTTAGATGCCAAACTCAAACTATGTTCTGCTGCTGTAATAAGCATTTCAAACCGTTACAAATGTGAGTTGTCTGACTGAAATAAAATAATTATAACCTGCTGCATTTTTAAGAAATTCAACTTTTTTAAAAACTTTTTTGCAAAGTAAAGAAAATCAAAACTTGTTTTTTGTTTTTGTTTTTTGTTATGTGCTGTGCACAATGCAACGCAGCAACTTTTAGGCATGATGTCAGTGTCTAGACCCCTTTGTTTTCACCCAAAATGGGGCAGGAAGGGGGCGTGTTGTTCTGAGTGACGTTGTGCTGCTCACATGTATGCCAAGTTGTTTTGAAAAATGTCACTGACGCCTTTTCTTGACCTGTTTTTAGTAGATAATGACTGAAATTTAATTTTTGGGTAAACTATCTCTTTAAATGGTCCGTGTATCTCACAACCCCAGTTTCATTTCTCTGTATCTTTCTGTAAAATCTGCAGTGTAAGTCACTATATATATATATATATATATATATATATGCCTATTTGAAGTGTTTGTGTTCTTTTATTATTGTTGCCTTTGTTTTTTGATTCTGTTGGGTTACATGTAATGCAATTTGATCTTGTACAAGAATAACACTTCTTTTTTGTGACCATTTTTCATTATCTTCTTTTATTTTATTTTTTTAACATCAGCTTTGAATCTTCTCAATGTATTCCTGGCTAATTTCTTTTTTCAGTCACAACAGCAAACTACCAGAGGCAGGACACTGTATGAAACATACGGTTTCAGATGATGTTTGAATTTTCCTTACATCAGACATAATACCCTGGAGGTGATGTAATATACCAGCAGCATTTCATGACTAAATTCTGTTGCTGAAAACATTAATTATCTTTTGCACTTGTGTTATACACATACATCTCACATCTCACTGCTGTCATTCATTTCTAATGAGGAATTTAGGAATTATGCAGCAATGAGAGACTTAATTCTGAGTCTTGACGTGTGCATATTTGTGAACTGTGTCATAGTTTTCACCACCTGTGATACAGAGCACTACTTGTCTTCATGACCCACTTAAAGAAAGAATTGCCCAAGACAAAGGTAACAGGATGTCACGCTGCGCTATTTGTGTCAAGTTCAACTTTAAGACCCTCGTAAGCAGTGAACAAAAGCTTTTAGATAACTTGTATCTTCGTGAGAGCTGAGCACTGATATAATATAACCCAAGGTTGTCTATGAACTTTCTGCCTCTTCCTGTCTGCGCCATTTAAGTTACATAAAGTTGACTCAGAGAACTTGTACAATAGCTGACCTCACCAAATCATTAACACACTAACAAGACTATTCCAGAAACTTCATAATACTCTGCTGTGAATGCCCTGTTTGTGCACATTGTGCTCAGACATTCAGGTGGGAGATAAGGAGACAGGTCATCCTTGAGCCTTTTCTTCCTTTGGGTCTCTTTTTGTGTTAGATTTCTTTCCTCTTTCCATCATAGCCTTAGTAACCAAAACACAGACCAATGCAAACATCTGAACAAATTTTTTATTTAAACACAAATAAGATTAAACACATGCTGCCACAAGCTGATGTCACTGGAAGATTACACATCAGCTGTGACTGTGTGCTGCATACAGTGGCCTTTGTAGCTTTTAGCTACTGTACTACAGCAGGAGACAGCAAAGAAGCAACCTTAGGCAGCAACGACAATTATGTTAAAGGGATACACCAAAAGTTTGCTTCTTTTTGTTATTTGCCTCCTTTTGAGTTCCAGACAAGAAGACAGAAACAGTTCTTTGAACTGTGCATGCAGTAACAAGAAAGAGATGGGCAGAGCTCACCCACTGCTAATTAGCTTAGCTCAAATACTGGTAGTCAGTGGGAAGTGCCAGCCTGCCTCCGCCAGAAATCATCAGATAATCTTTTAACTCAAAAAGGTCCTGTGTGCTTTTTGTGGCCTGTTTATTTACAATGTTATGTTGTTTTAAAACTCAGATCAGCACTTTATGTAGTATATTTTCTGTATTTCCCCTTCTTCTGCTGTTAACTGATGAGCACACATCCTGTGGGTTACTTTCAGCACATATTTGATTCTAAAATTACATAAAGTGCTAATCTAACTCTAAAAACAAGTCACAACAAGCACACAGGACCGCTTGGAGTTGGAAAGTTTATCTGATGACTGTAGGTGGAGGCAAGCTAGCATTTCCCAATGACTACCAGTGTTTGAGCTAAGCTAATTAGCGGTGGGCGAGCCCTGCCCGTTTCTTTCTTGTTACTGTACAAAGAGTCAAAGGAATGGTATCTATCTTCTTGCATGAAACTCGAAAGAGAGGCAAATAGCAAAGGGTGGGGAGTGAGGTGGGGGGTGGGGGGTGCAGTGGGGCGGGGGGTGTATAACATTTTATATGTTTATATGTAATGTTTATATTTGGGTGTATCCCTTTCTCTGAAACATCACAATTTTTAACAGTGACTGTGGCTCCAGCAACATTTTTATTTTGTAATATAGTTTGGAGGAGAATCTTCAAGAGAGAGAGAGAGAAACTATGAGAGAGAGAGAGAGAGGGAGAGAAACTTCCTGCTTTCGTGTGTACACATTTATTAGTACCTTGAGGGCACATTATAATGCATTATAATAATTTTTGTCTTTACATGTATTCTTCTTTTTAGCATCTCTTAACAGGGATCAAGTGGCTGTTTTTCTCTTCCTTCACCGGAAGTTGTGTCACTCATGAAAAAAAAAAGATTACAGAACTTTATGTCTGTTAATATTACTTACATTGTTTATGTATCTCTTAATTTTTTTTAATTTCAGCAAATAAATACGCTTAAATAAGCAACTGTTTACTTACAAGTTCATCACATCAACTTAGAGTGATTATTTTTCAATGTTATTTTCACAACTTGCTCCCACAGCTGCAAGTTAATGCAGTTTTGGCATGATCGCACAAAGGCCGTCAGCTGACAAGGGACATTTAAGCAGACTTTGGTTTAAATATGTCATTTGTTTGTTTTTTATTCTAAAACTTTAAAGTGACTGTAATCAGTATTTTTTATTAGCTTTCAAAGGATCACACTGCCTGTATGTGGATGTTACTCTTATGATTACAAGCAGACAGAGAATCAATTTTACACTTTGATTCATTCTCACTGTTTTCATCATCATTTCCAGCAGTAAATTGTAAATGCTTTTAGTGAAAAAAAGCTCAGAAAACCCACTGTATGCTACCTGCTCAGCACCAGAAAGCAAATTTGAAACTGGCTGGAGAACATAGTGGAACATTTAGCAGTCAGACAGCCAAATATCTCTGTGGAGCTGGTGGAGAACAGAGCTGTGAAAAGAGTTAACATTAGACTTACATTCTGCGTTACTCTAAATCAATGCTAATGCAGTTCCTTAGTCCTCCATGAGAAAAAATGGTAACTATTTGTTGACAAGTTTGCTTTAAAAGTTTTATGCAGTCCTATTATGTCAATTTTTACAGCTTGTTTCCATACTGTAAAAAAATTATTGTGAAATTTACAGTAACTTACTGGCAGTAATAAACATGTAACTTACTGTAATTACATTCACAGTAAACTACTGTACATATATTTACAGTAGAAATTTCTTATTGTAAAATGTACATAGTATTGGATGGTTTACTGTAATTCTTTTCACAGTGCTGATTTCTTTATTGTATAATTGTTACAGTGTATTGTACAGTACTGTTCCTTAATGTAAAGTGTATTCACAACACTTGCTTCTCTATTGTAATTTTTTTACAGTACAGTTTTTTTCTTTTTTACTGTATAGTATCACATACAGTCTATAATCTCTTTCACAATGAAGGATTTCTACAGCGAGTCTTGAACCCTCTTCACCATTGATGACGGCATTGACCACTCAGACAAAGAGCAGCTTCACCAGAAACACTGCAGACTATTCATAATATACGATAACAAACAGTAGTACATACAGTATACAGTAGTTCTTTACAGTAGGAATGCTTTGACTACTGTGATTTTCTACAGTAGTCTTTTTTCTACTGTGATTTTCTGCACTAAACTGATTTTTACTGTTGTATATATAGTACTCAATTGTAAAAATTGCCTACAATATTTAGAAAACAGCAAATTACTGTGGATTTCACAGTGATTTTTTTTACAATGGTGGTCAAGAAATTGGTAAATGCTTTTAGAATTAAAATAAAAACTAGTGAGTGACTGCATTGGCTACACACTGCTCAACTGTTTCTAAGTTTGCTGGGAAAACACACCAGCTCAAAACCAAACATACACACACAAACTTTTCTATTTGTTGTCTTCTAACACAAAGCTAAAATTATTTAGTTAGCAGCTTTTGTGGTACTATTGTAAAGAAAAAAACAATAGACGTTTTGAATGTAAGACAAATCTCCTAGTGACTGTAACTCTGACTGCTGGGTGTGTTTTCTCAGTTCTAACCTGGGGGTTTGAAAATTTGCGTTGTGTAACAGAATCTGTGCGTTCTGGCCCAACCACTGAATCGGGAGAAGGAGCCCTAAATTGTTCTTTGAAAACCTTGTCAATGGGCACGGACAGCCCGCACGTTTCACAACGGCTCAGGAGGGATTAGTGTTTGAAGGCAATTGCTATTAGTCTGCTGCACAATTCAGAGAGGCCCTGGGCTTTTCCTCATACAGTTGAAAGAATTAGAATATCTTGTATGGCTGAAACATTAGCAGCTGCTTTCAAGCTCAATGGAGAGGCTCTCTTTGATAATAAATAAAATGGAGTGCAGGGTGTCATTGAACAAGGAGCTTGAATAATAATATTCAAAATAGGAAACAAGACTGTGTTGGCTGTTTGGAAATTTTAAAGGACAATTACACCACTGACTGACTGACTGAACAAAATTTTATGTTTTCTGACAAAGATGAAGAGAAAAGGCTGCTTACAGCTGCATAATGGAGCTCAGATGTTCGTGTTCAGGTTGCCTCACACTTTTCTTCCAGTGTAGTTAATCCATTATTATTTGTCTGTCATCTGTTTTTTTTGTGTAAGTAGTGATTTGAAAAAAAAAATACAAAACTTCTGCGTAGAACTTTCTGATTGACTTTCATTGCCTCATAATTGCACCACCTTTTGCTTCAGTGTAATTCTGTGTGGGCGAGTCCAGTACACACACACACACACACACACACGCTCACACACAGACGGACACAGGACCTGAGCCACAGCCTTGTCTCCCTCAGCGAGTGTGTGTGCAGAGATGAGCAGGACCGCACCTTCTGTGAGCGCTACCTGAAACTGGAGATGCAGGGGTACCAGTGAAGGGTAGGCTTTCATTGTCTTTGTCTTTTTTTGCCCCTCCTGCTTCTTTTAAGCACAGACAGGTACAGGGCGTTAGAATATTAACATACAATGCACTGGTATTTATTGTTTTTACGTAATACCTGTCACTGAGGCCAGGTACTTATAGTCAAGCAGGGTTAAGGAGATGAAAGACCTTAAACAAGTCACGCTGGATGCTCTGAGTCTCCTGCCTCCATCCATACACAAACTTTCTGTGTGACTTGTGGAATTAAGCTGCCCGCTATTTGAGCTGTGAGGACATTTTTAGTGCCTTTTCGTGGGGGACGAAATCTATTTGATCATAATTTAGCTCATTATTGGGTGTGAAGATACATCCTTTCACAACAGGTATGTATTTTTCATTAAAAGTTACATCATTTTCGCTTTTTTTTAACATTATCAACTTCTGTGACATATTAGTCGGTGTTAATGTGTCCTTATGTCTTTTCTCTGTCAGTAAAATAAGGTGGCTGGCCAAAATGACACTTTCATTATAATGTGATGGGAAAGAGGTTAATTAATATTTTCATTCTTGTGATGTTGCATGGCAGGAATTTGAATGAAGTCCATACAGTGTCAAACAAATCCAGAAGTATCTGTGAATTATTAGCTTAAATTCAGTCTATTATTGCATTATTATCTATTTTCTGTTAAAAAAGAGCATTTCCATGTTTTAAATCTTTTAATATTTCGTAAAAAGATGCATTCTATCATTTATGATTTGGTCACATTTTACAAAGAACAAACTGGCTGTAGAAAAAAGGATTTGCTCAAAAAATTGTTGTGTTTAGACATACATGCTGAGAAAAGCACTGATTCTCTATTTGAATGACATAAATATTCTCTCAGTTAAAGAGACTGACAGCATTATTCTCTGGTTTATCTCAGACATTAAGGGGTATTTTTGTGGGGCCGAGATCTTTCAGCTATTTCTCAGCACAGGGAAGTGAGAAGGGAGGGGAAGCAGAGCCGACACAAAAGGCAACATTATTCCCCAGCGGATCTGCGCTACATCCTACCATGAATGGAGTATTGAAAAACATAACATTGGGGACTAGATTATTTTTCATCCCTCATAACTGAGCCATTTGTCCCAGAGTTTCGAGTAGTTTGTTGGTGCAGTCTGCAAATGAGACGGCCGTGGTTCTGGAGTGCTGTGCTTGCTGTGCTGGTGTTAAAATGCCCACCTCCCAATTGGATGCACAGTTACTTCTCTGTGGGTCTTTGCTCTTCTGCGCTGCACCTTCTGAGACAATGCAACACTCCAGAGAAATTACACTGGATCTGGATGAAGACTACACTGTCCAGAGTTGTTTCTAAGGCTGCTGATTTGTGTTTTTTGCTGCGAATGTCCCCAGTGAGACTGTGTGTTTAATGTGCCCCCCTGAGCTGATTATAATTGTTATATGGCTGAAGGTTTTTACATCCCCCCCTCTTTCCTCTGCCTGCTGCTCTCCAAGGAGACGAGCGGCGCCCCAGTGTCATCAGGTGCCTAAGCGTTTTGGAGGGTTCTAGTGACAGATTGCAGGAAGCAGTGTTTATGCCTGACGATGGGGACCACAGAAAGCAGAAATGTCTTTTTGTGCCCCGTGGGCTCGGAATGTCCACTATCTCGAGGGGCCAATATCAAATTCTCCCCTCATCATCCCCTAATACACATTCCTGTGTAAGGTCAGAGGGAATTCTGCATCAGTGCAGAGACAAACAACTCAAGGCCAAGCCACACACTGTGGTCTCCTAATGACAACATGCTGCCAGTGACACTATTCAGTTTATTTATGAGATATTTGCTCTAAAAGAAAATGAAAAACAAAAAATCACTCAATTGCTCATTGAAATCATACAATAACCTTCTTGCTTTTTTTTCTCTAAAAGTTATTTTTTTTCTTCATTTTACTTCTCATCTTTTATTCCTTACAGGGATTGTTTACCCCAAAATGAAAATTCAGTCATGATCTACTCACCCTCATGCAGATGGAAGGTCAGGTGAAATTTTATGGTTCACAAAACACAGCCGGGGTTTCACTAGAAAAAGGCGTTGCAATCATGTCCCAAACAATTGAGGAAAATGGTGACCAGGTTTCAAATGTTAACATACATGCGTAATAAAACTGTAAAATGCCTCCATAGTTCTCGACCAGTGTAATCCAACCATGTTGTTTGAAAAATGTCACTGATGCCACGTTTTTAGCCTCACTGTTAACTGTAGCCTGTAGTTCCAAAGAAGGGAGCCGCGTTCAGAACATCGCTGACATTTTTCAAAACAGCTTGGCACATCAGGGCTTCAGGACACTTGGGTTACTTCCGATGAGCAGCATGGAGGCATTTTATGGTTTGATTTATGTAATTTTTGTACATTTGAAGCCTGGACACCGTTTGCTTCAGTTGTTTGGGACATGACTGCAACGCCTTTTTCTAGTGAAACTCCAGCCATGTTTTGTGGACCAAAAAACTTCGCCTGAACTTCCATCGGCATGAGGAAAAGTAGATATTATTAAATTTTCATATTTAGGTGAACCATCCCTTTAACATATCTGAATTGCATTGCAACATTAGATAAATGTCATTCATCCCAGTTTTTCCCCTGAAAGGAATGTAGGGTATTTTGTGTCTGAACACACTATCTAATTCTGATTATTGAGTGATTGTCAATGAATCCCAGTATTCTGTGCCTGAAGGAAAATCCCCTTGACTATCAAAAATCACGCCACAGGTGCCTGCCCCTGTAACACAAGCCTCCCCCAGCTGCTGGTGATGCTGGGAAGATGGAAAAAATAACATTTTTCAGCTTTTACCATCATGGCTGCTGCCACCTGCAGCCAAGTTGGTACACGGCAGCCATCTTGTGCTTCTAAAATAGTACACTGACAAGCTGTTCTTGAGGTTTTATCAGCAACAGTAGCATTTTTTGGTGGCACGTGCCCATGTCTGGGAAGCTAGGACGACTTTATGCCTGTAATGTTTTCCATGTTTGCTGCCACAAAAACTTCCTAAAAGCTCTTTATTGCCCACAGGGAGGGAGTGATGTGCATCACATGATCTCCAGAAACGATTTCTCTTTGATCCACACGTTGCCTAAGCCTGACCTCAGTCTACCGTCAATACCTACTACAGCACAATAACAACAGCCATAGGCCCCATTAGAGAAAACAATCCAATACTATAATCAGGCTACTCTGAACCAGGACAAAAAATAGATTGTTCTGTAGTAGTAGAAAACTGTCTGCCACAGTCAGATTGTGTTCACGTACAGCTCTGGACTTTAGGAAGCCTGATTAGAGAGACTGATGGTGTGTGCATGTGTGTGTTGCAGGCTGATGGTCAGTCAGGCAGCCATGCGAGGCCAGCGTGTGGTGGAGAGTGTGTGTCGGTGCTGGAACCCGGCCGTCTGGGTCCTGGTGTCCCTGCTGGGATCCCTTGTCTTGGTGGCCGTCAGTGTGCTGCTGCGACTCGGTAAGTAGTTGAGTCGGGGGATTGGGCTGGGGAACCATGTTGGATTTGTCCAAAATTTGGTTGAGGCCACTCCCTCTAACCTGCCTGACAGTAAGATTTTCCTTCTGCCATACAGAAAATACTTCCTGTCTAATTTTGGGAGATGTGAACAGTTGACATTAATTGAGGGATAGCCAATAATATAATAACCACAGTCTGAACTACAATCTGAACTAAATTATTTCACTCTTATTTACATCTGTAGGCTATTTTATTTACACTTAAATAACATCTTGCCACATTTATGAAAGTAGCATCAGAACAGCTCTTTCGTGATTTGTAATGCATTCTTTTTGTTAAAAGGAACGATGGGAAATATATGAAACCTGATAGGCCTTAAAACCTTTTGAAACACTGCATATTCTCAACACCGAGTGTCGGATAGAGCAGCTTATTAAAGTATGTAATTTCCTTCAGGGGTAAATTTTCACTCCTGGCTCAGGACCAGAGGCTGGTAGTATGAAGAAACTGACACCCAAACTTAATCCAAAACTATGATCTGCTGCTGTAACATTCAACTAACTCCTTTGCTTTTTAAAAACTTAAATATGATAGACCTTTTGATTAACAGTATATGAACAAGGACCATCAATGATTTGCTGGCCAATCCTGTCCACTGAATAAATTCCTTTTAAGATGTTTCACTACTTATTTGAAAATTTGGTTTAGAGGCAAAAGGGGGTTTTCTTGCCGTAAGCCGAAACAGACTGTGACACCTGAGATGATTTCTTGTGTGTCAGTATGTGTTTGGGGTGTTAATAAAGCTTGAGAACCAGCTGTACCTGCAAGTGAACTCCCTCTAGATGAGTGCTTTTGTGTCCACAGCGACTGCCTGCCCTGTGTTTACCCGGGATCGCTGGCCAAAAGCCCTGTAGTTGCTTTGTAAGGAGCCAGAATCAATCCCACTCATATATAGAAAGTAATTTATTTAAATGTGCTGACGCCAGCTTATCGAATTGTCTCTCATTAGAGCCAACAGATATCCAAAAAGTGTGCTTCGCTAACATTTTTATTTTGTTTACACATTTTAGGAGATATGAAAATAAACAGAAGAGCTGTGTCTGGTAAGTAATATTTTATTTAATGATATTTTACTTTTCTGATGCTCTAAATTTTTCTCTTAGAAAACAAACTGTCTCTCCAAAATATAAACCAGGATACAAACTGTTTGCAACAATGTAAACAGATGTATTACCAGCCCCTGAAGCTATAAGAGGTAGTTATACGTACACTGTATATGCTCCAATGGTGCAACCAGATGAGGGAAGCCTGAATTGACCCATATTGGGTGTGACGTCTAGAAATGTCCACAATGTCTTTGTGAGTTGTTGAAACCTGAGAAATTTGTCCTCAGGCTAAAAGACTGTCCTTTATACCCAAACATCTTTCAGTGTGACTCTTGGGAACATGTGTGTTGTCACAAAAACTCACATTACACAAACGAACACACAAATGACAGCTCAGATCTACGTGGACCCTCTGTTTTTTGCATTAAAAATATCTATTGTTTTATTTGGTTAAATGTAAATGGACTGCATTTATACAGTGATTTTCTTGTCTTTCAACTGGTCAAAGCACTTTTACAACACAAGTCAGCATTCATCCATTCAGGGCAACGTGGCTTCTCCACAAAGAGCCAACCCGCCCATCAGGAATTCAAGCACATGCACTCACACAGCCATCAGTGGCAATTTGGGGTTCAGTATCTCATCCAAGGACACTTCGACATGTAGACCAAAGGAGCCAGGATTGGAACCACTGACCCTAGCAGACAACCTAATTTGCCTACTGAGCTATAGCTACAGATTGTTTGGCTAACAACAACAAGAAAAAAAAGTATTAAAAAGGGTCTATAATAGAGAGAGAGTTCTATTTTAATAGATTTTGTATTTCCAAAATCACAGACAAGAATTTACACTATTTTTGTCTTCTAGTTTTAGGAAAACAACAGTCTATAGCCATTTTTATCACTCTGTAAACTCTGGGCTTACGTAGGGACAGCAGTGCATTGAGCTAAATGCTAACGCTAACATGCTAACATGATCACAGTACAGTACAGTACAGTACAGTATATTCTTGTGCACAGATTGCTAAATTGTGAACAAGATTTACAAATCCAAGAGCAGGTTTTATAAAACATGGGCAGAAATTTTAACTTGACATAGACAAGGCATTTTTTTCCCCCTTAGCTGACACCAGGGGGCTGTGACTTGAAGGTGGCACTACGAGAAAAGTTAGGGGATCACCAAAGTTTCCGTTTAGCTTTTAAGGATCATAAGTATGTTAATAAAAATTAATGGTATCTAACAGCTTTTGAGACATTTCATTCAAACTACGAATGTCAACCTCATGCCAGGTAATCATCACATACAGGATTTATCCTCTGAGGACCATGAATGTCTGTACAAAATCAATTTGCAATCCATATTTCCCAATAGACTTTCCCTCCCTCCATGCTGCAGCATGGCTAAAACCCTGATTAGCAGGCTAAGATATTTCTGTTGTAGCTGCTGCATCACATGATCTGAACAGACCTCCTGTTATTTTTTCAGTCTATGTCTAATGTTACAGGAAATATAGTAGATATGAGTACAGTAACTATAGAAGGCCAGGAGTCACCTTTCAACAAATAATTGGACCACACTCTCTCTCTCTCTCTCTCTCAAATCCCCACCTCCCTCATGTTTCAGCCAATGGCTCTCAAACCTCAATGAGGACGCAGTATCAAGGTAAGCATAATCTGTACAGCTACTTCACCACCACATCTGCCCAGACACAAGAAAAAACACGTCTGCATGCAGGCCACGCAATGAAAACCTATCACTGACTGGTTGTGTGTCAGTGAAACTGAGTACAGAAGGTAGATCACTGCCTGGGGCTTTTAAAACAAGGTCACTTTCCCAGCTCTCCATTTCTCCTAATCCCCACTTATTTGCTATGTAACCTCCCATCCTCCCGCATCCAGCCCACTCACTTCCAAGGAGTCATGTGGCTCATTGTGTCCAGAAGTTTTTTTTTTCTTGCTATTACCTGTCATTAAATTTGAGCCAGTCTGCTTAAATGTTTTTCCCCCAGTAGAAACATGTTGTTAAATTGTCTCTCAGACAGTAGAGCTTTTGTTGGCCTCCGATTATTCAATTTATTTAAAGACAAAGAATGCAGTTGGGATTAAACACTGATAGCAAAACGAATCTGACAGTCAGATTTTCTTACGTAAATCTGCTTTTTTCTCCGAAGTCCAACTCGTAAATGGTCGCAACAGGTGTGAGGGGAGAGTGGAGGTGCACTACAACGGCTCATGGGGCACAGTGTGTGACGACGACTGGGACATGGTGGATGCCAATGTGGTGTGTCAGCAGCTCGGCTGTGGAGTGGCTGTGGCAGTGGGCAGCAGCTCTCACTTTGGACAAGGCACAGGGCTCATCGTGCTGGATAATGTGGACTGCAAAGGAAGTGAAACAGACCTCGGCCAGTGCCATAGTCTGGGCTGGGGCGTCCACAACTGTTACCACTATGAGGATGTGGGTGTTACCTGCAGAGGTAAAGCCATTTTACAACTTGAAGTTGGCTGTTGTAGTGGTAAATCATATTTTTATGTATAATCCTGGAAAGAAAAGGAGACAAAATGACTAAAATTCCTGCTTCCTTTTAATTTTGCTGCTAGAAGCAGCAGTGGTTGGGGCAAAAAGCTCTGAGGATCGCACCACAACGCCCAGGGACAACTCCAGTTTACGTAAGTGCTCCTGCTTTTATCAAAATGAGACTGGTCTTCTGCCAACCTGAAATGTCAGATGAATAAATTTGTCTCTTTCTTCTGTACTAAAGCATAAATGCAAAGGAACAGAGACCAGACACAATTACAACAGTTTTGAGATGATAATTAAAAGAATATGTAATATGTAAAAATGAATTATAATGTCAACAAGACTGTTTTTCTGACTCCCACTACTAAAATGTTTTGTAATAGATGAAATATGAAAAGTGGTTGCACAGTAGTGAGAAAATTTCACCTGAAACTGCAGTTGCCCTCCAGTCTTATAGAGCTGTTTCTTGTCTTTTAGCTCATTATTCTGGTTTTACTGTGTTACTGTTTTGATTCAGTCCTAGTTTTTGTGCTATGGCAAGCAGCTGTTTTTGGTGAAAAAACTTGAAAAACCCACTGTACACTACCTGCAGACAGACAAAGTTAGTGACTAGCTGGTGAACAAAGTGAAAAATTCAGTGGTTAAAGAGTCAGATTCTTCTCTTATGAGTAGCTAAGGACCAAAGCAGAGCTAAAAGGAATAGCTATATATTGGACTTTACTCATGAGCTGCTAAATGCTTCAAAATAAATACTGCACCATTTTCGTTGGATGTGTGTTGATAGCTAGTTAGTTAGCCAAATCACCTTGAAAGGTGACAATATCTGTGTTTTTTTCACGGCTTGTTTCCATTGCCCCAACATGGCCAAATAAATCTGTTTTTTTTTTTTGGTCAGGAAAAGCAAAATCCCCACCTGTATATTCATCTTCTCAGAACACAACAGATGAAATTAGTTGTCTACCTTCAAAAATCTGATCCACAGACTGATTTGCATAGATTGTGAAGGGCAAATGCCGCCTGTTGTCTCTGCCAAATAAATATATCAGACTGTTATTCATCTCGTTCCAAAGGAATTTAAAAAATGCTAATAATGCTATTTCAATGGCAGTGTTATAAATTAGCTTCAGGCCAACATTTCTCTGTGTTTGATTATGGTTTTTTTTATGCTGGAAGGTCAAAATTAAACATACACACACACACACACACACGCACGCACACACACACACACACACACACACACACTCACCAAATCTGGCAGACAGGTGGCCTGCCAGATGTTACTACAGAATGCAAGGGGTAGGTTTAATCAAATAATGAGCGATAGCTTATTGCTTCATTGTGTGGGTCCAAAATGCGGAATCAGTCAGGTTTATTTTAAAAAATGGTTTAATTAAAAACATTAATTGAATTGAAAATGTATTATATCAGTTTTGCAAAACTGTCACCAAAACTGACCCAACATCAAAGACTTTTCCATTCAATAGAAAGTATCCTAAGGGAAACTGTGCAGTGCACCTCAAAAGCCTCTTGAGTCTTGAATTCCAGGCCTTCCTTATTGTTTGTTGGGTTTGCCTTTGTAGTGGTCGTCCTTTTGTTTTTTCCTTTAAATCCCAAGAGGCTCGAGAGAGACTGGGACAGAGTCAAGTTTAGTTAACAAGCGACGTATCCAGCTCATTGTCCAGATCCACTTAAAAAACCCTCGGGGAATGCAGTGAAGCCACCCAGATTGATGGACTCCTTACAGGTGACACATGGGAGTGTCAGTTGTCTTTGTCAAAGGTGTGTGTTTGCCTGGACCAAGGCAAAAGATGACCACATCTATGCTTTGAGAAATATCACTTGTTTAGGATAAGATATGATGAGAAAAACTAGGACTTCATTGATGCCTCACCTGCGAAACTTGTACATAATAGCAACTCAAAAAAATAGTAAAGGTAGAAAAAGGAGTGAATGAAATACACATAAAAAATATGAAAATATAAATTTAAACAACTGAAACACACAGACTATGTAAACTGAGATGCGGACTGCACAAATATAATACAAGCAGCACAAATTTTACTGGTGTGAAAATACAATTACAGCATGACACAAGATAATTGAATTTAACACTCAGGGTTTTTTTTGTTTGTTTGTTTGTTTGTTTTTCTGGAGCCACAGTAGGTATATTACAGGCCCACACCATTTTCCTTTCCAATGCTAAAACTGCACGTTAAAATATCTCGATGAAAACACAGCAAATATCTTCTACTCATTTCTTCTAGCTCACACACTCACAAGTAAATCCTACCACTAACAGTTTCTGATATGTTCAAATCACCACTTATTAAATTTGATATAAATATACACAGACTAATAAAACCGATGTTGCTGAGAAAGAAAGACATCAGTCTCTAAAAATCACTTTCTTCTCCTTGTTATTTAGGAGATGGCACCATCCGTCTAATGAATGGACAGAATGCCTGTCAGGGCCGGGTGGAGATCTACTACCAGGGGAGCTGGGGGACAGTATGTGATGACGACTGGGTCCTCAACAACGCCAAAGTGGTGTGCCAACAGATAGGCTGCGGCAGTGCCGTCTATGCACACACCAACTCCTACTTTGGCTATGGAACAGGCCTGGTTCTCCTGGACAACGTCAACTGCTACGGCAATGAACGAAACCTGACAAAATGCAAAAGTCTGGGCTGGGGCAAACACAACTGTGGCCACCACGAGGACGCTGGGGTCACCTGCACCGGTACGCTGCCCTCAGTAGTGGCATCTGCATTTAAATGCACATTTACGAGTCATACAGATATAAACCAGGAATTATTATGATTATGATTATGATTATTCAATCAGGTCTCTAGCCATGCTAACAGCTCTCTCAAGTTATTACTTGTACAAACAAGTGCTTTTGACTAAATGCTAATATCATTATGTTAACATACTTACGATGACAAATGATGATGCAAACATGTTGGTGTTAAGCTTGTATCATGACCATGTTCACAGTCATAGTTTAGCATGTTAGCACACTAATAATTGCTAATTAGCATTAATTCAAAGCACAGCTGATACTGATGGGGATAGTTTTGAATGTATGTGAGGATAAACCAAAGCATAGGACAAAATCACACTATTTTTCCTAACCAAAGTTATTAACTCCTCCAGAGGTGGACATCTGTGTGTCAAATTTCACATCATGTTCCTCAAATATGTACTTATCCAATAATTGCTGAGAAATTTCCCTCAAAACTACAAATGTGAACCTCATGGTGACATAAGAAGAAAAGTCAGGGGATCACCAAAATCAAATTCACCCTCTGGGACTCATTAATGTCTGTACAACATTTCATGGCAATCCATCGAATAATTTTTGACATATTCATAGTCTGGACCAAAATTGAGGACTGACCAACAGAGCGCCGTTACCATCTCTGAGGCCAAGCTGCTAGCATTGCTAAAAACTGCATAACAACAATTAATTAGAGTGACTGTTTACTGCTGCTTAATTTCATCTATCTATATTCATTCCTACTGATGATAACAATGTTAGTAGTTAGTGGTAATAGTAGTGGACTTAGTAGTAACAACACAAAATAATAACGGCGGTGAAAATATTGGTGATGGAATGTGTTAGCTTGACCACGAATAAGAGGATAAGTCAGTTAGCACAATTAGATGAGATCAGCTCAAATCTTGATTCTGAGGGACACTGAATAAGGTGGGCAAAACACAGCTATAATGGCAGTGGTTTATACTTGCAGTAATAATCTGTGTGAGTATCAAGCAGTGGCAGTAATAGCAGCAATATTAATAGCTGCCGAGCAAGTTGTGCTGTACATGTTAAAATGATTTCATTTCCATTTCCACCCTCTTCAGGTTCCACTACTGTATCTCCCCCAGCGACAGAAGGCCAGGGACGGGCCTTAGGAACATTTAATACTGAAGGTACACAAAAGCAGCATACAGTTCACAGATGTCTGCAAAAAAAAAATTGTTTGTGCACTTTTGCCAAATCACCAACAGGGAGAGCCATTTCTCCCACATTGTTCTTACATGTATTCACCACAGTGTCACGAACCATGTTGGTAAAAGACTGCAAAAACAAACCTCTCTATGATTATTATCAAGTAACAGACAGACTGAACCATCAGTCACTTTGTCCTGTATTACACCTCTCCTCTAGCAACAAATATGGTTCCAGATACCAAGTCACCAACTACAACAACTCTTGCCACAACTGCCCTGACGAAAGGTAACAATGTTAAACTGATTCCTGCTCTTTAAATCTGAAGATTTGAACTTGCATACAATACTGATCAGGGAATTTATAGCCTTTTATTTAACTATAAGCCATATGTGTTCTATTATAAATAACATTTCTGCTGTTAAACTGCAATGATGTTTCTGTCTGTTTATTCCTGTGCAGGTAAACCAGCCATCCGTGTCATGAATGGTAACAACAGCTGCCAGGGTCGTGTTGAAGTCCTCTACAAAAATATTTGGGGGACGGTGTGTGATGATGATTGGGACATGATCAACGCCAACGTGGCATGTCGGCAGCTTGGCTGTGGCCCGGCAAGCGCGGCTAAGACCCAGGCCTACTTTGGCTACGGTTTGGGTCCGATCCTGCTGGACAATGTGGAATGCAGCGGCTATGAACTGGAGCTGTCCGGGTGCTTCCACCTGGGCTGGGGTCAGCACAACTGTGGCCATCATGAGGATGCTGGAGTTATCTGTGCACGTAAGACATTTTTATGTGACATCATGTGGGGGGTAAGAGGGCTCCGTACATTTAAAACCTTCACATAAACAATGCTGAACATAGGGAATGTCTGTATCATGAATCTCTATCTTAAGTCTTTCATTTCATGGAAACCTCATACTTCTTTCTCATCCAGTCATCTGTACCCACCCTGCTGAGCTGTCCTGTTGAAATGTATGACTGGCGTACTCTAAGGAGACAGCCCAGAGAGCATAAAAAATACAGTGGATGAGTCAGGGCACATCAGCGTCACTGCATGCCTGCAGGCAAAATTTCACTTCTTTGAGGCTGAATCAAAAGCACATACAGACTTCTCTTTACTTTGATAGCACATCTTTGGTTTCAGGTTGATTTTAAAGTATGTTTATGGATTTGTTATCGAAAGGCAGCAGTTTTTGACCACTTGTCTCAAGTAATTCTTCTTAAATCTAAGACAATGATGGCTATGAGTATCAAAATCATTACAAAAACATATTTTGCAAACAGAAACCGTTTGAAATTGGCAAAATTGTGAAAATGTGTCTCTGCATGGTGCTAAAGGAGCCAAACACAAGGCATCCTATATTGATCTATTAATCATAAAACAGGCTTGCTTTTGCATTTGTCACCTGATATTTCCAGAGTATGCCTAGGACCCACACGCATTACTCTTTTTTTCTGTTTCCCTCTGTATCTCTCTCAGCTTTTGAAAGCTACATCTCACATGGACGTGACTTCAGAGTAACAGAAAGGATATCTGCCACCACCACCACCACACAGCCCTCTGAAGGTATGTTAAATATATCTTCAACAAGCACAGCATCAGCTTATTTCCTCTTAACTGAATTTATGTGACTCCTCTTGTTTTTGTAGGATCAGTGAGACTGGTGGACGGCCAGCACCAATGTGAGGGCCGGGTGGAGATTTACTCTGTGGATTCCGGATGGGGCACAGTGTGTGACGATGCTTGGGACCTTCCTGACGCTCAGGTTGTGTGTCACCAGCTGGGCTGTGGAGAGGCCACGGCAGCTCGAGGGGAAGCTTTCTTTGGGCCCGGCGCAGGAACAATCCTGCTGGACAATCTGAAGTGCAGCGGCTTGGAGGCCTCCCTGCAGGAATGCTCCCATATATCCTGGAATGTGCACAACTGTGACCACTCTGAAGATGCTGGCGTCACCTGCTCGCTGTCGTGATTTCAGCAGAACCACACTTGCATCTCCATCATGGGTTGGAAGTGGGTGTACCAACCTGGGACTTGTATACGTTATGTAAATAACAGCTTTCACATCACTGGAGTAATGCTCCACCACCAACAACATACAAAATAAGTAATATAACAACATATAACATAAAATATGTATGCCTATTAAGCACTTTATAAGTAAATATATGATATAAAACACAATGTACACTGTTTTTTATTTGATAAAGGAAGAAAAACAGATTTTCACAGGCTCTCTCTTTTTTGATCTTTATTGTTAAAATATTTACTGTACATTGGATCATTATACAGCCAAAAATGTCTATAATTAGGTGTGTGAATAAAAAAGGACATGTTTTAGCTCCATACTAAGCAAATATATATGGTTAAAAAGTTATAAATGGTTAAAAAAAACACTTTAAACGACAGGATGCAACAAAAATATGATCTGAACATTTAAAGATGTGTTACAAGTGTTCTGCAAACCACAACATAAATAAATGTAGCTAATTATCATTTACATGTGACAAAATAAATGTTCTTATTTTTTTGTACATAATATATTTTTGGTGTAATACCAAAGATGTTTAAGTCAGTATATGCATTTGTCCTTGTCCTAAACATGTGCATTGCTTTAATTCTTGATTCTTCTATAATGGCCCTTGCAAATTTTTCTTTGAAGTGAGAAGACATTAAGGCCTGCACCTCTGCCAAAATAAGGTTTCTTTATTTAGAAGATGCAATTTAGAGCTGGTTTGTTTTATAGAATGTTCTAAATTTTCCCTTATTTTTTTAAAGGAGCTCTATTCAAAATTCAGCCTTAGTAGATTTCAGGATAAGATAGTTTTGCTATGAAAAGAATCAGTGGTGTATCGTATCGAGAGTGACGTCGCACGCCCTCTGTGTGTATCGTTATCAAGCCTCTAGATTTCATTGTTTTGGTGGCCAGGACAGTCTGCTATCTTATCTTAGTTCATGTGAGCCCCCTCCCATCGGAACCGTTGGCCCCCAACCCCCTTTATAAAATGCATATGACGAGCAGCCAAGCGTATTTTTATATTTAACCCAGGCCCGGGTAAAGTTACAGAAAGATGAGTGGGAAGACTAACACCACAAGCTGTTTATTAATCACATAAATGTTGTTATATTGTGTTGTGATTGATATTCTGACCCACCATGCATCATGAAAAGAGGTAATCAGACTTTTTTCACCGTGTTTTGTTGTACCCGAGGCTGTGTGAGACTCAGGTTGGTAAGCACTCAATGGTGACGCCATCTCAGGTCAGCATCACGCACAGCAGTAGATGGACTCCTCCTAGAGCCTCCTATAACAGTACTTACCAGGTCACCAAGGTTGTTATCCATCTCATCAGATGATTTCTTTTACTTAATATTGCATAGTTTTCAACAATGAGTGGATTTTGGTCCACCAGAGCCTGAAATTCCTCTCAAAGCAAACATGGCGCTGGCACTGAGTAGAGTTAATGAGAACAGGTGTGGCAGGGGGTGGAGTGCCAGGGTAAAGAGGAGGTGTGGCTGACATGCAGGTTACGTTTTGGTGTAAAAGCTGATACTGAACTGAGACCACTAGCAGTGAGTCGATTTTGTATATAGCTCCTTAAAGCCTCATTTTCTTACATTGTTCATTTACCATGTAAAGCTAATACGGCTGTTAGGGGTGGGACAAAATATCAATACAGCAATATATCGTCATCTTGACTCTTGAGATATGATAATCAAAAACTGCCACCAGGTGTCAACATTTCAATTAAAACAATATGGATCTGTTAACTGATTTCAATGCTAGTTTCACTCACCAGTGTCACTACTTCATGACTTCCCGGAGTAACACTCATGACATGAAAGTGGGTAACATGAATTAAAATCAACTGAGATGCATGAATCACTTTCTAAAGTCTGGACCTGCTTCTATATTGATGGGACCAAAAGAAATTTGTATGCATGTATAAGATTTATGAATTTTGTATTCTTTAATTAGACAGATAAGGGGATGTGTTCTTATGTGATTGTCTTGTAAAATATCATTAATCACAGAAATGCTGTATAGTGATATTATTGTTATCATGGGCTGTGTATCGCGTATTGTATCATATCGCGAGTCACCCTGTGATTCCCACCCCTAATGGCTGACATGATAACACATTTTGACTACAAGATATGTGTAACCTTAAGATTTCACATTAATGGTATCATGATATCTATGCTTTAGAAAATGAAAAAAAATGTATATAAATAATACTATCAGTCAAATTCCTTTTTAACTTTATTGTGTGATTTGTTTTGGGGGGTTTTTTGGAAAAAACACTCGATTACAAGTGAATGGAGGTGAAGAAAGAGTCTGTAACTTAGTAAAAAAGTGTACAAAATGAACAATTAGGCTACACTTTCCTTTTAATTATTTTAAATACATTTTTTCTGATTTATGACTGATGAAAACCAGCGTATATGCTTCATTACTGCCACCCACTGTGACAAAGCAAGAATTATAAAGAAATAAAAAAATTTAAATGGTGCTGTATCTTAATAGGAAATTGTGTATTTTTTAAAAAAAAACACAATATCAGTATTTCACTTTAAGGTATTACGGTTATCATAATTAGCCCGATATATCTTGTGACATCCCCAATAGCTAATTGTTGAAACTAGCTAACTGTTGAGCAAATGGATAATGTTAGCTTAGTCATATAACAAGGAAAAGCAACAATATAGGTATAGTTTAGGTATATAGGCATATGCCAATATAGGCATAGTTTAGGTAATATGCAATTTTCTGATGGCCTAATAAGATTTGGCTATTTGGTTGAACCCAAATCGGATATTAGCATACTGATACACAGCTAACAGGGGCTACTGTTGTGATTATTGCAAAGTAATTGTAAACACTTAAAACATTAAATTTTTAAAATTTATTTTCATTTTATTGTTGATTCCACTCATGTTAAGGCATGTTTCAGTTTTCACTGTGCATCTTAATTTTCATGGTCCATGCCCGAAAAGGAGGAGGAAGAAGAAAAACTTTTAATTTACTTGTCCCTTACTCAGTAGAGAACTTCTAGAGAAATATAAGTTAAAAAATAAAAAGGAGAGAAAAACAGAACCTATAATCTAAGCACATTAATTCTCCAGCAACTAAATGTACCTATTTTGTTACATCTTCACGTGATTTTATTATTTTTTCTTTATAAAATTTCTTAAACCGAAAAATATTACATTCTTCATTTTATTCTTTGGGGAATTCCAGAGTTTAACACCAATAACTGAAATGCACATTTCCTTTAAAGTAGTCTGTGCAAACCATTGCTTAAAATTAAATGTCTTTTTGTGGTCATGGTTTCCTGGATTAAAACATAACAGTTTTTGTAGGTATTCTGACATACATTTTGACTTATACAGAATTAACAATGTCTGTGGCTCAAGCAAATTGTGAAACCTAATCAGTAACCTGACTTAATAAACAATTGTGTGTGTTCTCCTTTGTCTACTTTCTGTATAATGTAGCTCGTATTGTTCTTTTATGTAATATAATCAATGGTACTGTATTATTCTTCTGCTCTCATAGTGTCTTTCCCCACACTTCTACATTATAACTGAAACATGGTAAAAATGGGTGCAGTACAAAATCCATATTGCTTTATATTGCAGCACATATTTTGCTTTATTTAAAACTGAAATGTTCTCAGAAACTTCAGTTTTAGTACATGATATATGAGATTTCCATTTCATTTTGTCATCCAGTATTACACCCAAAAACCCAGCTTCAGACACTCTTTCAATATAAACTCCATTTATTGACAATAAGACATTTCTATCCATCTTTTGATTTAGCAAAAACCATAAACTTACTTGTTTTCAAATTTAATGATGACTTATTTTTATCAAACCATCTTTTACATTAAACCATTTAATTTAAACCATTTCCTGCATCAATAAATAAATAAATAAGTATAATGCAAATAGAACAAATTTTAATGTCTTTGACACATCACATACATCATTAATGTATAAAATAAATAGTTTGGGCCCCAAAACGGAGCCATGTGGGACTCCAAATTCGGTGTTTAAACACTCAGATGTGTTGCCAGTGGGCAAATAGTAGCAAAAATAAAAGAAACAATCAACACACCAGCTAATTTTCGCTACACAAAGCAGTGCTGAAATTTTTTTTATTTTTTTTAATGCTAACATTAGCCACAGAAAGCTAATGGTCATACTGGAACAAATACAGCTTTTTCATCATTGTATTGAAATGGACAAGGGTGCTTTTTTATTAGTGACGATAATGGTATTTTATCTGTCACATATACAGTGTACAGTGAAATTTCATTCTGCATGTAAACCATCCCTGAGGAACAGCAGGCAGCCACAGTGCAGCACCTGGGGGTGGGGGTCTCCTTGAACACGGGGAGAACTCCACATGAAAAGGCCCTGCCCAGTAGGGAATCGAACACAGGACCTATTATTATTTCTTCTTTCTTCAAAATTACATTTCACTCTGACTCCAAATGTTGAATATAATAAAACATATAAACAGTGCCCTTATGTTAAACTCTGTTAAAGACCTTGCTGTAATGTCATCAAGTGTCTAAAATCTAAACACATTTTAGTTTTAATTAGTGGATATTAGAATTAAAATGGAGTCAGTAACTTGAAGTTATGAGTCATCACTGTAATGGAGATAATTTGTATTCACATCATATACCAAAATTTGAACTGCACTTACATATATGTATTTTAAACTTTGATAACAAAAGTTACTTTGATCTTATATAGGTCAAATTGTACGAGGGGATCTATTCAGCATCTTAAATATCCATTTTTATAAGCAAAATACAATCACAGACACAACAGGACTATTTTAGGTTGGTTTTTTGCCTCATAAAGAAATTAAATAATATCTGTAAACCTAAAATGAATGTGGTAAGCAGAACTGAGGAGCCAAATGGCTTGTCTGGTACGCTAAAAAGCAAAGTTTGAGCTGATTGAAAATTTTCAGAAAACAGCTTGTGTCTACATGGACAGAAAAACAGAGTGGCCTGTATAAGAGGGTGTGTTTGATGACTCATGAAAAAATGACTTAGCATATCAGCATTATGAGCTCCCATCAAACCTACAATCGCTGCAACCAGCAGAGCTATTAGCAAATGGCAAATCCATGGTTACAAAGACGGCTCCATAATTCCTAAATCTGTGAGAACAAACCATTCCATCCATTCAAAAAGTGTTTTATCTGATACAATAAAAATGTGTTACTTTTAAGTAAAAGTGCAAATGTTGCGTAATTTTAAGTCTCCAGCTTTTAGTCTATCTCCATGGCCAAGCAACAATGTTGCAGGAATATCAAACACAAGATATGAACTCTTTTATGGTCACAGGTGTGTCTTCTTATCAGCTGGCTACACTGCTTTGAAGGTGACTCAGCCAAGAAGACCTAAGGAGGAAGTGTGCCTCCTCGACTATAATCATTATTGTTCAAAATATAATATGTATAACATGTTTTCTGATAACAATATCACCTACTACAAATATTCACTATTAAACAGTTGTCATTCTATGTCACTGCTGTTGTAACATAAAGTTACAGTACATCAGGCTTCTCCTGGTTCAAGAAATTTTACAGTCTTTAAGGTAACACAAAAACATGTTACATGTTGTATACAATCTTGTTGAAATGAAATGTATTGTGAGAACATTATCTTGTGCCACACTGCATATCCTTATTTCATTTACAGGTAGGACAAACTTGAAAAGTAATGAGTTCTTGGCCCCTGGACAGAAATGAGCTCGACCTCGACCCATGTAATCCAGTATTTCACAGCCTAACCATACAGGACAAAGTTTGTTGTGTGTTAATGTGATAACATGCAAAACAATTGATACTTATTAACGATGGAAGCATTGTATCGGCTAAATAATGGAGGTCAGATTTTAACTTACGGTCCCTCTCACTGGCGTACTCAGGATGTTTGAGGGGTAGGAGTAAAAATTGTAAAAAGGGCAATTGTTGTATGCAGTGGGGCACCAGCGTGCAAAAAGTCATTGGGCACCTAAATGCGTTTTCTCCGATGGTAGGGCATCACAGAGGGCACTTCACCACCCTTTTTCTGCACAGGAAGGCAGCCCTGGAGGGCTTTTTACCATGTTTTTGTCCACTAGAGGGGCACCCTAACGGGACTTTACCACGTTTAGTCCACTGAAAGGCATCCTAAGGGTGCTTCATCACGTTATATCTACCATAGAGGCATCCAGGAGGTTTTTTTTTTTAGCATTAGGGCACCTGGGAAAATTTAAAGTCTGCAAAAACCTCCTAATAGATCCCACAACTTTAGCCAGATCTTACATAAACTAGTCATATTCAAGTAGGAAAATTTGTTATCTTTCCATCTAAGCAAGTTTGAAAGCAGTCAGACTAACACTTTAGACTGTACAGGCCTCAGTTCAACACAAGTTCATTAATTTCTCCCATTATATCTGACGCTTAAACCCCCTGGAGGAGGGCAGGTGGCACCATTTTTGTCCCTCGGTGTAGCGGCCATGTTTAAGAAGTTATCCCCACAAATCTTATATCACCTCATTCGGAAAGTCCTTGAGGTGCTGTACATCCAGACGTTTCGTTGATGCCAGTCACGGTTTAGCCAGAATCGCCACTCGTTCCAGGTGTGCGATCGGGGCGGTTGCTTTGCCCTGGCAACTAAAATGGCGTGGCGATTGCCCCCCTTGCCCCCCCCTTTGAGTTCGCCAGTGGTCCCTCCTCGGGATGGGTCCAAGAGATCAGATGGACCTTTTATCATGTTAGTATTAAGCTGTATTGGTGCATATTCCTAAAGTCAAGTCAGGCCTTTGGAGCGGCACTTCAGGGCACCTGGCATTTGCCCAAATAGTACTCAAGCTTTGCATGTGACATATGAGTGCTGAGCTGTGATCGAGCGATACAGCATAATGTCACCACTCTAATAAAACACCTCCTTTTCCCCGGACATGCGAAGTGAGAGTCCTACATCGCCTGGCTGTGGGGCAATGGGCTGCGCTGTCTCTGCCTGCCAGGCTCGTTACATCACTCCGCGAGGACACGCCTTTTTGGGTGGTGACACAACCGAGGGAAAGTGCTCGGAGGGGGAGGGGTGTCCCGTCGGCAGGCGCACAGACAGCAGGCAGCAGCTGCAGCGAGAGGACCCGGTACTGTTACTCTGCATTTAAACATTCACGTTACGATTTTTAGCTCCGAAACACACGGGACAGCAAACACAGACATCTAAAATGGTAGACCGCGAGCAACTGGTGCAGAAAGCCAGGCTGGCCGAGCAGGCGGAGAGGTACGATGATATGGCAGCTGCCATGAAATCGGTAAGTCGGCTTCCTTTGTAATGACCTTTTACTTTTTGGATCGTTTTGATGACAGAGAGGCTCCTCGCTGTGTGCGAGTGTCTGGGAGAAATGTGTCAGAGCTAGCTAACCTAGCACAAGGGGCAGTGACGGTCATACGCAGGCTGTGCCTCTTGACAGAGCACGTTTAGTCTTTAAGCGGGGCAAGCGACACAAAATCGGTGTATGAAACTTATGATTAAAGACCACATTCATGAGGAAGATGTGCTGCTGTGCAGGAGAAAATTCCGTTTTATTAACATTTGGGCAACACCGTTTTGAACTGGACTGCAAGGCCCGTAAAGCCTGCGTTCACATTTCAGCCGTTTCCTCACATTTCAGAGGTAACTAACGGTGACATCGGTGATGAGGTGAGGTTTAATTAAAACGGCTCGTTTACGGTAAATGTGCGGGTCCCGGTGGCGGTGAGCTGCGGCGGATTGTGGCTGTCTGAATTGCGGACTGTTTGATCTTGGGGCGGTGCCTTTCGCTCGGCTCGGTTGAAAACGGCCAGGCTTGCTCGGTTGTGAAAGAACCGAGGGGGAGAAAGCACCAAACAACGACAAGACGCGACTTGTCCGTCTTCTTTTGTTGAAATGCGGGCTTTAAAACGAGCGAGAGTCCAAAAAGATCCCGTCGAAAGATGCGCATCGTGGCGGAGCAGAGGACGAGCTAGGTGGTACCATGAAGATGAGAGTGACATGCAGGCTGATGATGGTCGTGTTCCGGTTTGCTTGATGCTGAGCTCGAAATAATGAGACATCGATTTAATATTGAGCACAAGTTTTCTTTAGCTTGAGGTGGAGTAGCAGCCACCCGCTCCTCCTCTGATTGCTCCACATTTGGCGCATTGGGAAGAGCAATGTTGGCTGAAGGTTGATCGCAATCGATTTGCGCAGAAGCAGCGCACAAAACACGAACCTTTCATAGACGTGGGTGTTGGTGGACGGACAGCTTTCCAGAAAGCTCTGTAGATGTCATATTGCAGCAAATGTTTTTTTTTCCTCCCTTTTTTTTTTTTTGGCTGCAAACTGTAGCATGACGGGACAGCCGGTGTTGGTCGGTGCCGTGTAAGCAGCCGCATCCCTGCATCCTCGACCCCTTCCAGCAGGTTCCCACACTGAGGCGTGCCGCAGCATCTGCAAAGATGCAGCACAGGCCCACCCGTAGTGCACCATTTCATAGGCAGCCTTTATCACTGCCTCACAAAGGCTGCATCTCTCTGTGTGAGCACTGCCTGGACAATACCGTCACAGAGGAATGGACGCACGGGCAGGGAAACCGCAGAATGTAGTGCTGTGTGAGAAGGCTGGCTCTCCTTTATTGAAAAGAAGGTGAAAATATATGTGCAGGAGTTCACGTTGTGTCTGTGGTCTCTGACCGTGACTTCTAAGAATTTGATGTCGCTTTACTATTTTTTTTTAACATAATCAGAGGCTCATAGTGTTGATGTGATATTTCTAGATTTTCCTCTAAACTGATCTTCTTTGTTCTATCTGTTCGCTCTTATTATAACAAGACCAGTCCTGATGCCACCAGCCTCAGTGTGACCTAAGGCAGGGCGCCGTGGACCAAAGATCCCACCTGAGTATTTTCTGCAAAGTAGTCTAAACGTTCAGTTGTGAAGTCAAAACCACGTTTGAGATGTCACAACTTCAGACCAGGCTGTAAAGGGCAGCAGTTGTTAGTAGAAAGGAAGATTAGGGGGAAACCATCTTCTCCCACATCAGCTTCAACTGCACGAGCCGCCGTGTAAGCCGTCAGCATGTTTAAAGGCCACGCCGTGTGCTGCCTCTCTGTTGGACCGGGCTGTGGTGGCAAAGCCAGCGGGGGCCCCGGCTCCACCCCTTCCAATTTATGCCGAGTCAGAGAGGAGAGCTGCCCCTCACCCAGCCAGTCTCTCTGCAGCACTGGGCAGCGGGGTGTGTCTGCTGCCTCGCCCATCATTTGAGGGGAATCCCTTGCCACTGCAGACATGGTTACCGCCCCGGTGGCAACGGTACCAACTAACCAGGATCACAGAAGACGATACTGCACCCATCCTCAGGAGGACTGTCACGCCTCAGATCCGGGAACAAGGCCCAGACACAATAGTAATAAAATAATAATTTTTAATGGATCGCCACCTGTGTTTGATTAGAACAGAGTAGATATCAGAGCAGCATTATATCACATTTTAACAGCATCGGTTATTTAGTCCCATATTGTTTAAGAAGAAATCAGTGAAGAAAGGAGGTCATCTTTATTGGAGAATGTCAAAGTTGTTGTCTGGCACATTAGTCCAGTTTCTGGAAGCTAGAAATGAAAAGGGTTTATTTTGTCATTCATGCCAACACAAAATGAGGAACAGGATCGATTCTTTTTTTTTAATGAAATGTCTGAATATTACATCCAGCAACATTACTCGAGCAGAAGGTCGCCAGCAGATATTTGTATTTTAAGTCATTCATTTCAGGAGCCATAAGTGACATCACATCACAGGTTTGAGAGCAGCCTTAAATTCTGCTTGTAGCCTTTTGTCTTTGTCGCGGACAGCTATGAGTGATCAGAGACGCAGACCCACCCAAGTGTCCTTCTGTTGTTTATTCTTCAGTAATCCACAGAGCAACAACAGTTTCTGTCTGTGGGTCTCTAGTGAATCTGTTAGCCTTGGACCAGAAAGGCGAGTTGTAGTTGTTCAGTGTGCTTCTGACTCTAAGTGAATCAGTTAGAGTTGTGCCAATACCGATACCAGTATCAGGAATTGTTGGTATCGGTTTCGGCAAGCACCCCAGTCCGGCACAGACCTGATACCATGTGATCTGTTAGTCTCTAAATGGTGCCCAGTTACTTCCCAGTTAGCTTAATTAGTGCAGAGCAAGGAATTACTTTGTCCTCAAGTTTAGTTTTTAAGCTTCTGCTGCACTGCTGTTTTTTAGTGTTCTATTTAAATCTCGTTATTTAAGTAAATTACTTCTTACCAGAGCCACACAACACAAATTTTAAAAAAAAAAAGAAAAGAAAATCTTGCT
>JAQLOL010000006.1:3867844-3878442 GCA_029783665.1 Naso thynnoides
TTGTACATTTTTTTGCGTGTGCAATGAGTTTGCACTCATTTTTATACATGCAAACCTTTAGTAGATCCGGCCCTTAATGTGTGGTGCAATAATTTTGACTGTCAGCTGTTTTTTTTAAAACTGTCTCTTCTCTTCTTCTACTTCTTTTTTAATGGCAAATTGCAAACAGACATAACTAGGAGCACGTCAGCTAGCTAGCAAAAGCTAATGTAAGCGAGCACGCTAACAGTACCAAATCATTACAGACCCAACAAACATTACTCACAGCAGCTATCTGACAACAGCGCATATACATAGTGGTGCTTAGTGCGAAAACATGAAAAACTTACATCTGTACTACAACGGTCACAGTTGCCACATTGATGGTGCAAGACAATCCATGGCTGAAATAACCTGCCACCATTTTGAAAAATGAGAAGTAGCTTTCACTACGTCACCAATATGGGGTTTGTTGAGGGTGTGAAGGGTCCATCGTTCCACACTCAATTTTTGTACAGTTTTTGAGTGTGTGAGAAGTATACTGCATTTTCGCAAATGCTACTTCATAGTGTGAACACGCTTCGCACACTTATGCACTCAAAATGTTAAGTGTTTAGTACAGAAGTATGCGATTTGAAGCATAGCTCAAGTGTCCTGAGGCCTCGACATGCCAAGTTGTTCTGGAAAACATCACTGATGTAGTGAACTCATGTTTGCAGCCTCACTGTTCACTGCAACCCGAAGATCCTAACATGACACACACAGACCTGTGTTCACATGCTAATGGAGAGTCCGGTCCCAGCAGTAGACACCAGACTTTCCCTCCAGTTGATCCTGAAGATAGGAAAGCTCTCCATGGTGACTCCTGGAGCTGCTGCATAAGCTTCACACAGTGTGTGCGAACGTGAACGTGGCTCCCCTCTTAGGAGCTACAAGCTACAGTGAACAGTGATGCTGAAAACATGGCAACAGTGATGTTTTTTCAAAGCAACTTGACATGTCAAGGATTCAGCACATTTGGATTACTTTGAATGAGAAGTATGGAGGCATTTTTTGGTTTTGTTATATATTCTTTTATACATTTGAATCCTAGTCACCATTCACTACAATTGTTTTGGAGGTTACTGCAACACCTTTTTCCTGTGAAACTCCAGCAGTGCTTTGTGGACTACAAAATTTTACCCAATCCTCCATTTGGATGAGGGCGAGTAGATATTAAATTAATTTTCATTTTTGGGTGAACTATCCCTTTAAAGCTTCAAGTATACCAAATTTTGTGGAGTTATTTACCCATTTGAAAGTCATCCACAGTATGTCTGTTGTATTTCCTTCATTATGACCTGCAGTCTGTGCAGCTGATCCGCTGCAATAAAGAATATGTGGAAAATATTTCACCACTGAGCTTTTAAATGTATTCTCTATTTTTTTGTACTTTATATTACGTAGATATAAAAGTTAAAGTAAATGCTTAACAGTAAATATAAGTGTAATTTGCTGTAACACTGCATAGAATAATAAATCACTGATTTATCACAATTTTAATGAAAAAATCATTTAATTTCATGAAGTAGAGTAAGACATTTTGGAAGGCTTCAGCTTGTCATTATGCAAACAGCTGTTTGCTCCTCTGTGTTTCATGTCACTATAAAATGAATAACTGAGGTTTTTGTTTTGTCGTTCAAACAAAAGAGTCAGACATCATATCTGAACTTTTGATTAACATCTCTTTAAAAAAAATTAAAGACTAAATTAAATAATGTATAAGACTGAGAGTAAAGCACTGTAATGTTCTGAGCTAAATGCTAAGATCAGAACGCCAATATCCTCACCATGACAATGCTAACATGCTAATGTTTACGTCATGTTTTTTATCTTTACTGTCTTTGTTTTGTAAGCATGAGAGGTGAGTTTTGCAAGTGTTCGGCCATCTGACTGATGATAGTGCTAAATGGAAGAGTCAGAGGATCATCAGAAATATTATAATTTGTCCTTGAGAGGAAACATGACTAAAGGATATTAATGGAGATATCAGGGATAAATTAATTAATGGATGCACTAACAGTATCATGCACACACCCTTTGGCCCTTGCAGACTCTAATATTTTCATTCTCCCTCTGGCGTCCATAGCTGGCACAATTGTTTCAGGTGACCTCGCTGAGTAAAGAGTAGAGAACACACTTCCATCAATTATGTATCTATATGGGTTTGAATAATTAATTGGAGACATTCTGCATGATGCAATTATGCAATTTCAGGCATTATTACACATTTCAGCACACTTACACAGCAGAAATGGCCCCTTTATTCTGTACATATGACAGCCATCTTATTCTCAACTTCCTTTTCAGTGTTTTATCTATTTTGCCAGGGGCTGAGCTCAGTAATGCACAGAGCAGGAATCATGTCAGTGTCAGGGTGAACTTAACACCCCAACTATACTCATCGAGTTCTGTCTGCTGAAGGTCACTGTGAGAAGAAATTCTTTAAAAAATAAAGTAAATTAATAAAATAATTAATTACTACTACTACTACTACTACTACTACTACTAATAATAAATATTATATACTAAATATGTATAATATATGTATAATATATGTACCACACAAAATATCATGATATCAGCTTCTTTTTTATGCTAATGTCAGTTTAGTTGTCCTGACGGGCAGGTTATGAGTCAAGGACATTATGTTAAACTGTTGTTTACGTTTGGTTAAGTAATGAAGCGGTGCATTACCGCATCAGATGACCAGATGGGGGCACTATTCTTAAATGTTAATAAACTGTAAAAAGTGCTGTTTGCACCATTTTAGTACCACTGACAGTTAAATAATTGCTGTGTACTGTATGAACATTGTTGGTAATGTTTAAACAGTGCTATAGAAGTACAAGTGTGTTTGGCAACATAATGATTGTTGACTGTAAGACTATTTATTTATTGTTTTTTTTATTTATTTATGTATTTTCATTTTTTAAATTCCATTTTACATGCAATTTCTATCAAACCTTTATTTTTTGGACTTGCTTGTATTACCTTTTAACCTTTATCTTAATCTTAGTATTTTCTTAATAGGGTTGATGTGTTTTAATGGGATTTAATGTGTTTTCTATGCCTCTGTAAAGCACTTTGACTTTTTCTTGTGTCCACGGTGCTGTATAAATAAACCTGCCTTGTAAGGCATGAAGCTGTTCTGATACTGGGCCACTTGGATGGAAACCAGCACTCCTAAAAGCTAGATTATGTTACATGTACATTTCAAACATTGTGGTTGCATTGTAACCCATCGATTACTATTGGATCTGAAGCAAATCTGACCTATATTTTAGCCATTTTTTTTGCAATGTACTGTAATTAATGGTAAAATGTTAGCTTATAGCACACTTAAAGATTGTCATGACTGTCATGGGCGACATGCATCACTCATGGCGATTAACATGTTCACTTGCTCTCTTTTGCATAGATGACTATTAGAGGACTAATTGAGCAAATGATACCACAACATGACTCAAACTTCCTGTTTCCAGTGACACAGCTACAGTCACTGCTCCAGGATGTCACCTCTGATGTCATTTCACCAGCATGCATAAACAGCCCGTTAAAAAAATGAAGAAACTCAATATGTTGTTTGTTCTTTATTGTGTGTTTACATGGCTGTATAGCCAGATTATTTCCAGTCCAGGGAGACCACAGTTTAATCTCTAACAGGCATTTTCCTGCATTTATAGTGGCAGTGTGTATGCTCTCCTGGGACTTTGGCTCCTTAATTAATAAGGCCACTGCTATGACAGTGTGTTTTACTGTTGTCTCAGCGTGTCTGTGGAGGCATCGTGGCAAGGATTTACTCAAAGGAAATGAGAAAGGTGTGTGTAAGTGAGGAAGAGAGAGAGAAAGCTTTGATCGGGGCTAAGCTGAGATTTCCTACATCAGATGAAGAGTGTAATTACAGCAGAATAAGCAGGCATATGGTGATGGTGCAGATGTGTTTACACAGTGCACTCAGCTGGGGTTGGCTCATTACCAGAGACAGAGGGGAGAGAGAGGAGCAAGGGCAATCCTTGCCCCTCTGCGGCGTGTGAACGAGCCTGCTTTGAGGGCGGTTAGCTGCTTCCTCACCTTTCTAGGGGCATGTTGTAGAAAAAAGGGGCTTATTTGAATATGTGTAGGAGACGATGCACTGCTTTTCTCCCTACTTCTTCACCATGCCACCTTTGCTGTCCACTGTGACAGGTATTGAGGTCCCTGCAGACTCAATGGCCGGCACGGTCAGAGGAGCCTCCACGGTCAGCACCCCCTCAGGAGACAGGGTGGAGGTCACCTTCTCAACGTTAGCTGTAGAGAGGAGGCTGGAGGGGAGCGAGAAAACACAATCAGGACCTCCAGCGCTGGTGATAAAAGCCTCACTGCCACTTTTTAAACAACAACTAAACGACACATGAACGCCTGAGTCACCCTCGGTGGGGTTAATCACATCCAGGAGCAGCCCAGTTTTTCCTCTCGCTGTGCGTTGTGGCCCCTGGATGGCAGCAGAGCCCCATAAAGCTGCAAAACTCGCATGGAGGAGGGATGAATGCTAGGAGGTGGAGGCTGCTGCTGCTGCTGCTGCTGCTACTGCTGCTTTTCAGAGCATGAAATTTGGCTATCAGCAGCAGCCAGCCCTCAACAGGCTGGACCAACCCGAAACTAAAGGGACTCATGGCAGAAAAGCCACATTAAGAGAATCACAGGAAACTGAATCAAGCCTGAGAAATGCATTTCCTCCATGAAAATTCACTGCAAAGCTACCATCAAAGAGCCACAACAAGCCATTTTTAATAAAAACTCTGTTAGGTTTGAAGTGAGTTGTTGACATATTGCATGGCCGGTAGCTCCCTTTCATCAGCAGGACTACAAACTTCTAAAAAGTCAACTAAAAAAATCCAAGTTTGGTGAAATTTTATTCTACACACGTTTTCTGTGATAAATGATAAACTGTATGATATTTTGCTTCTTACGTGTATTTCCTGGTGAAGGTTCTGGACACAAAACCATGCTCGTCCTTCCTCTCCTCGTGCTTGCCTGAAGACACAGACAACATCAGGTTATCCAAGATGAATTCACTGTAAGAGTTAAAAGTAAAGACAATTCTGCGATGCAACATTTCTTTAATAAAGTGGCTACAATTCATCCTTGATGCGTATATTGAATAGGATTTATGTCGAGTGCATAAACTTAATACCACATTACTGCTATTATTTGCAGAAGTGTATTGCTGCCATACTGTAAAAATAAAAGTGGATTAGTATTACGTTTTAACGTGTTAGGTTTATTGTTATAACAATAAAAATTTCACATTATAATGCAATATTTTTACTTTATAACATGATATTTCCAAATTATTTCAACATACAAGCTTATTATTGTCATAACAACATACTATTTATGTAACTGAAACATGAAACTTACCATGTTGTAACTTAAGAGTTTAATAGTTTAATAGCTCAATAGTTTATTGTCATAACAATGAACTTATCAAGTAATAATGTGAAACTTTTACTGTTATAACAATTTACTGTTGTTGTTAATATACTGTTTATATTGTTAAAACTTGAAATGTATCACTTTATAACCTGATAATTTCTTGTTATCGCAATAAATTATCACGTTATAACATGATACGTTTATTATTATAACAAGAAATTATCAGGTTATAACGTGATAAATTTGTTATAATAATGTATTATCACATTATAATAAGAAGTCATCACTTTACAATGTGATAAGTCTCATGTTTTAAAAATATAAATGATACATTGTCATAACAATAAATTGTTTCATGTTATAACGTGATAAGTTTTTTGTTATAATAAACCTATCACATTAAAATGTGATACTGATTCATCATTATTTTTATGGCGTGGCAGCAATATGCTTCTGTAATTATTAACTGTAACTTCACCTGTTTAAAAAAAATTAAATTGCAGGGGTTTTTTTAACAATCAAACTAAACTACTTTCCATTTTGGAGTCCCACCATTTAGATAATGTTTAAATGCTCTTTTTAAAATTTGTCATAGCATTAATAGCACAGGTGAGACTAATATCAAGTATGACCCAAGTCGAGTACGACATGAGTAGGCACACAGGGTAACAGGACCTGGACAACTGCTTCACCTCATAAATGCAACAATGATTAATATAATTACTCACACCTGTGCTTGTGCTGGTATTTAATACTTGTCCTGTATTTGATCTTCCAAACATGTAGGTTTTATACTGTATCCTCCACGTCAGATATGAAGGCAAAATGTACTTAAATATAGCTATTAGTTTGAAATGCTTAGAGAAAATGTTGACATTTTTTTGAAGATATGCTATCAGGTCACGTGTCAAAGCCTGTTCAAATGGTGTTTTCCTCAGTGCCTCCATCTGTGGTCTGGGTTTGAGGGTTAGGAACAAGGCTCAGATAAGGAAAGAGAAGAAAAACATCCTCAGAAAACAGACATAGTGGTGATATAAGTGTGTCTGAGAGGGTCCTTGCTGAGAGTTGAGAGATGAGAAGATCAATACCACTCTCCTGTCTGCACACTTAACATGGAGGAGAATGGTGTCAATCTTCTCATCTGACGCTGGCCAAGAAAGTCACGACATTTACCTGCTAATCCACCGCACTGTATGTGCCTGACATTGCAGACAGTTTGTATTTGTAAAAGCTTTGGTTTCTGGTGTTTTAATCTTTTACAGCTTCTGTCCTTGTAGCCAGAACTACAGAGGATCCCGTCAGTTCAAACAACTGGCAGCAATGTGAAACACTGCCCCTCATTCTGGCTTTAAATACAGCATCATGTTTGTTATGACAACTGGCTGATAAAGGTTGCTGTCATCAGGGAGCTGTCTGCTTTTCAACAGGACGACTCTGCTGGTGTGAGTGTGCTGCCACATGGAGGGTCAGTAGTTTATGAGGAAGAGGACTGTTGCATAAAGAGGTTGCACTTTGGTGTGTTTGCACAACTCTTTACTACCAAAGCTGATGATCTCATCTTTATGTATGTCATCCTTGCTCTCTGGCAACATATTAGAAACATTAGGTGACAATTTTCACTTGGACTACTTCCAGTGTTTTGTGTATCTTTGGTGTTCCTGATTGTATCTCTGGGCAGTGAGACGCAGGTCAAAGCCGGGCTCTGGATCCTGGACCTGGGCCGGATCCAGCAGTCCTTTTAAAGTAGCAGACAGTGAGTGAGTCATGGCTTAACCACCGACTCAAAGAGTGTGATTCTTTGTGAAATGACGGACAAAGAAGCTGTGAAAAGACTGAGAGAAAAGGTGCTGAACGCCCAGCTACACTTTTATATGCCATTTTATCCACTTTTCTGGAGGTTTACCCTTTTTGCTTTGGTCCCTCTCAAGTATAGACAGACTGCAGAAATGGCAAAAAGTAAAACTGGCTCTGCAATGCGTGGGTAAGGTAACAAACACACGTAACAGTGCACTGTAGTTTCTGTGCTGTGTTCATCTGTGAGCCGCCGAAAAAGTCAACTCCCACATGTTGATTCTGTTTGCTTGTTTTGCATCAAGCAGGCACGCAGCCAATGTGCAGCCCCCGCCCTCCAGTGTACCAAAACTCAGTACATTGTCTCAAGATATTATGTAACTCTGCAGCAATACATCTGCTTTGTGCTTGAGCCGGCAAAAAAGGGTTTCTGCTCTTTTATCTTGTGTCTTTCTGTTTGGGACTTTTCAGTTTCTTTTGCACAGGGAAGAGACGAACCTACATGCACCAAGCGAAACTTTTTGTTATCAACCTGCCAATGCATCTGTCCTGTGTATAAACACAGTTTTATTATTTTGCTGTCAGATTGAGTTGGCTGATCAAACTGTGGCTTTCCCCGACAGGAAATTACCTTCAACACCTCAGGTTTTTAGTTGACAATGTTAGATAAATACTGTTCTTTTTAAATCAGCGTGTAGAAGGTAACAGTTCAGTACAAACGGGATCAGTGCAGGAGAAATGAGTGCTCACCAGTGATTTCCACCACGCCGTCTTTGGTCTTCACCACCAGTTCCTCAGGGGAGAAGTGATTGACATCCAGGGACACCTTCCAGTTGTCTTGGGTCTGCTTGATCTCTGACATGCCGCTGCTCATCTGGCGGGACAGGGCACGAGCCTGCTGGGCCATCATGGTGCCTGGGTACATCACTGGGAATTGGGGCACCATAGGGCTATGAGGCATCATGGAGCTCATCTCTGGGGCCAGGATGGAGGGTCGCATATACCCCGGCCAGTGGGTGCTGGGGAATGTGGGGAAGTCTTCGGGCAGAGCTGGCATGCCGAAGGACTGGTCGAAGATGCGGCTGCCCTGGTGCCAGTCACGGAATGGGTCCCAGCTTGGGGTGCGCAGCAGGGTGAAAGGGATGCGTCTCTCAGTCATGGCTGCTTTGATCAGGAGGAAGAGGAGTGTTGCGGTGGCGGAGAGCTGCTGGCTGCAGATGAAGAGCCCTTTAGCCTCTCTGAAAAGGTTTTCCAAATGTGCTGTCTGCCTCTCAGCTGAGAGCTTTTATACACGCAGACACCACCCCTGTCAGCCAAGCCCACCCTTCTGACTCAAGAACCCACCAGCTCACACCCCCTAAACATGCTTGTGGAAAGTACGAGAATGTCTATTTGTAGCAGACGTACCACTCGAATGGAATCCGACAGGAAGGCCCTCCCCAGGAGCAGCTGCCAAGTGCTCTGTTAAATCTGCCTCTGTCCCGCTGCATGTAATCCCCCTCCTCCCTATCTGGACGTCCCAAAGACCCAGAAGAATCTGGGAGACTGCTGGGCCTGTTGAGCGTGCACTCACTCAGACTTATAGGACTAACATGCAACATGTAACATATCTCTGTATAAGCCATGATGTGATATACAGAGCACACAGCGCCATGCTATTATCAGCCTGGTATTAAATACACAGCGAAATGCCAGTTTGTGACACTGATGCAAAAGAACATTGCACACACACTCATGAGCCGACACACACAAAAGCACACAGGTGATTTTGATGGATACGTGTCATCCCTGATGTTTTTGGCTTTTTGACCTTTAACTAAGACTCATCCAGAATTCTCATGCGAAATTATTAGAGGTGGCAAAAGTCTGCACATTCTTTACTTAAAAGTACAGATACATGTGTAAAAAAAGACTGGTAAATGTGAAAGTACTGACTCAACTTCTTTTCTCCAGTAAAAGTAACAAAGTACAGGTTCCTGTATGTACTTAAAGTATAAAAGTAAAAGGTTTCCCTCTGAGGGACATTTTTGTGCAAAGCTAACTGAACCTCATGTCCCAATGTACCAAAGTCACCTGTCGCTAAGAAGCACAGCAGAGACTGGCCAATCAGGACAGAGAGTACAGAGAGCGTCACTGATTTTTCATTTTTCAGCAAAACCCTCGTCCCGGCGGCAAAGAAAATATCACAGTAAACACAGGGCTTATTGGAGACCAGCTGTCAGCAAAATATGTCATTTTTCAACCTCTATTACACTGTATCATCAGGTCATCATAAGACAAAGTTAAGTCAAAAAAGTTGTCTACTGTCTCACTTTAATGTTTGATTTTAAATCAGTCTGTTGTTATGACGTAGTGCAGTTTCCCAGCTGCAGATTCAGCTCGAGCGAAACTTTTGCCTATTGTGTTAAAATCAGGCCCAAAAAAGTTCAGAAAGTTTAGAAAGCTTTCTGACAGCATTTCTTTTTTAATCACTATATTTGCATTTTGTTTTAGGAATGTGATATTCTGTCTTTATTAGACCAGAGGTGACATAAATGAAAAATGGAAGAAAAAGTAAAATTTGACTGCTTTTTTTATGTACTTTTTACTTGTATTTTACTTTCAATACTTAAGTAAATTTATATTCACTGTACTTTTGATACTTATGTACAGTAAATACTAGCTACTTAAAGGGAAACTGCACTTTTTTTGGGAATGTAGTCAATTCAACCAAGATTCTGTTATGAGACAAGAACGCAGATGCCTTTCCCCTCTCTGCGGATTCAGTAGGTAGATACCCAGCCTGCTTGCACGTTCAATGGAAGTGATGGGGAGATGCCTTTACCACTGTCTAAAGCCTCTAAAACACGTCAAAAATTCTTCAACACGCTGCATCTACATGTTGTAAACATGCATATTCACCACACTATAGAGATATTGTCATCGTGGATGAAAATTCAGAGGAACTAGTATGACGAAAATAATATTATTTCACAGCATGGTGCACACACCACAGATTACTTGCGCATTCACCACACTATGAAAAATTATTATTCTGTATTTATTAATCTTTTTAAAAGCATAATCACATTGTGTCCAAGGCGCTGTGTCGCTTCCCACAGAAAACTAGTTCCTCTGTACTTTCACCCAAAATGAGAATATATTTATATTGTGGTGAATATGCACAGTCACGACATGTAGACACAGTGTGTTGGAGATTTTTGATGTGTTTTAGAGGTTTTACACGGCGATAAAGGCATTTCCCCATCATTTCCACTGAATGTGTAAAACTACTTATGCAGGGCAGGTATCTAGTGACCTACTGAAAGCACACAGAGAGGAAAGACATCTATGGACTTGTTTCACATCAGGACTTTGGATGAATTGTCTAC
>JAQLOL010000006.1:3892544-3910348 GCA_029783665.1 Naso thynnoides
CCCCCCCCCCCCCCCCCCCCCCCCCCCCCCCCCCCCCCCCCCCCCCCCCCCCCCCCCCCCCCGTGTCGGCGGGGCGGTCACTGCTAAGATGGACAACTAGAGAGTCAGCACATTTGAAAGGGACCCCAGTCACATTTTGGCCTGGGTCTTCTTCAGTAGCAGCACTCCTCTACTCTGTACTTTTTAGACATCAGCCCGACTTTCTTTCAGGATTTATTTTTTATTATTTTTTTAAATCACTGTAAACTCAGGTGCGGTAAAACGGAGAGCCTGAAGGAGCTTTGTTAAATCTGCTGTCTTCACAGGGAGCTTACATTCAAAATGGCTTGGGTCCCTTTAAAATAACAGTCATGTTAAGAAATGTGTGAGTTGCCCTAGTTATTTTCGAGAGTCCGTGTAGCCTGCTTGTGTTTGAAGTGTTTGAGACATCCATTAATAATGATTGAGAAAACAACCAGCCCTGTTTGGGACTGTCTCACTCACTGTGCAGCAGACAGTCCAACATGCTTCCCTTTGAAGTGGCCGCTCTTTAATGAAGGTGGAGAATTAATGGCATAATACACAAGAATTTTATATTAGTAGAGATATGTATTAAAGGCAGCATGCTAACTAGCTAGCCCTGAACATTAAGAGGTGACAGTCCTATAGTTTAACTGAGGGTTTTGGATGCGGGCACTGACTGATGCCTAAACTTCCTCTCCCACTTCATGCCTCTCCTATCTCTGTCTTTAAGTGGCCTCAGACAGTTTTCCTCGGCTGTTTGGTCCTGAATCTATATATGTTCTCTCATAAGTGCCGATATTAAAATGTTTGTTAAGGCTGGAAAAAATGTTTGGACTAGTGATTTAAAATTATAGTTTGTCCAGCAGAGGGTGGTCCATTATTTAACTGGTATTAAGTGAAGCGTTAACTGTTCAGTGCACTGATGTTTGGGATAAAGTTTGTTAGATATCCTGCCATCATTACATATCTTTGTCACACGTATTTGATAACCGCATTCAAAATATTATATTTAGAATATCGGCCTATGTATCGATCGTCAGATTTTTCTTACTCCCTAAAATTGGTATCAACATCGACCACCAAAATCCAATATCGGTCAGGCGCAACTCACAACCTCAAAAATAGTGTCCAGCTAGAACCAAAAATCGCAGATTTTCATTGACATGAAGAGAGACCTAAGTTGTGCATGTCAAAGAAAAGAACCTGTGCTTTTGTGACGCTCTCTGTTGATGGCATATCCAGTACAGAACCAGTTCTAGCACCAGAACAAATATAGTAGATTATTACATGGCTTTGTTGAATAATCAACTCTGATTGGTCAATCACCACATTTTTTATTCTCTGTTATTTCTGTATAACAGACCGTTGCTATGAATAACAGACCGTTGTTAGGGATGCTCATCCATGGGTTACAGAGATTCATGTCCTGTCATTTCAGTCTGTGAAAAGAAGTCCGGTGTACCATCCGTTCACTGAGCTTTTTAAAAAGATAAAGAGACAGACTGAAAATGGCATGTTTTTTTTTTAAATTAATCAATGTCACAGTTTCAGGCACATCCACTGGTTTGGGAGTTAATTCTTTTGGAATAAAATTTGTAGCCGACTGTTACGAGAGTAGCAGTGGCAGAGCGAAGGTGAGAGATCGATGCGTTTTGTGTGTGTGGAGCCATTAGAAGGGAGCAGGCAGTTAGCAGTTAGCTTAGCAGTTGTTTCGATGAACTGTGCCGACTTAAGTTTTTAGTAAATACAGACAACAGGTTTTAAAGACCAAGGTGGATTCTCCCATGTCCTTTTTGATTAATGCTGGTAAAGTGAAGCTGCAACAACTTCGTCCCTGTTTCCCATCCATGGATCCAATACAGGAAACAGCTAACGTTAACATCACGTTGTTATGCAAGCAGCTCCAACGGTAGAATCAAACTGACTGTTTTTTAGCAGAAGAAATAAAATCCTTTTTAAATCCAAAAAATAATATTTAAATCAACATTTTGTGCCACATTATTGATTTCTTTAGTAAGTAGCCATGTAATAAGCAAGATAATGTCCAGCCAGCTGGTCATTGGTGCAAACAGAACCCCTGCAGGCTGATACAAGAACCCTCCCCGTCCTGCATCACCCTGTCAGGGTTCTTTTTTTTGGACATTATCCCTTACAAAACAGACTGAGACTCTGTTAAGCCTGGTTCTGTTACTTGCTCGCCTGGCTCCTGTTCTGGTGCTTATTCCAGCCCTGCTTCCTACCAGCATTGCCCATTAGTTCCCCTGTTGCCTCTTGTAGGCTGAGGGCAATAAATACCAAGAGGACTCTTGACAGACCACCATGACCTGAAAAGTGAGGGGCTCAGCTCTGGTTATGCTAGCATGTTACTACTGTGCGATCTCTAAATGGCCGTAGGCTTTATCTTTTTTTTTTTAATTTGAAAAAGAAACTGGTACAATGGATTCACTGTGGTAGGAACTGATAATTGAAAATGGTGGCTGTCGCCTAAAAATTACAACAGCATAAAGCTCTTAATTATCAGACATATACAGACCTAAGACTGTACATACTCCAGGCAGATACTGTAGAGAAAGCTGCTTGAAGTCCTTTGTTGAAGGAAAGTTACGAGTTAGGGTTGGTTGTCTTCTACAGTCACGTGATCCACGCAGGTCATAGCAGTCTGTCAAAAATCCTGTACAGACCCACTATAGACACAGTTGGTGGAAATTTGCAGTTGTAGTAAGTGCTTTTTTTCCCCTTTTGGGCCAACAGGATCATCAAGGATTCTTGAAAAAAGAAAATAGAATCCGCACACCGGATTTAAGCTCCCAAAGCTCACATATTTATTACCATAGTGGTGATGTTTCCTCAGCCTGAAATCCATCCTTAAATCTGGTGTGCAGATTCTGTTTCCTTTTTCATGGTTCAGTTTTCTGTTGGCACCTGAGACTCAGATGAATGTGCGTGCTTATTTTACTTTTTGCTCATCAAGGATTCTTCACTGTCATTACTAAACAAGCTATGTAAAACTACGTAAAACAAGCTTGGACAAGCCTTACAAAGGTAAAATTTCTGCTTTATGAAAAATTCAGTTTTTCTAGAGAGAAAGCTTCTACGAGACGAAATAACTTGTTAGTTTGAAAAATGCAGGCCTGCTAACTTCCAAGGTTATGATAGTTTTGTATTTTGCATTAGTTTGATTTTTATTTTGGTTTGACTAAGTTTTAAAAAGTTTTTAAAGCAGGTTTTGTAGTTTAGTTTTTATTTTTCGAAAACGCTTAATTTTAGTTTAGTTTCAGTCTTTGTCACTTTCTCCTGACTTCAGCCCTTGCTGCCATGATGCCAGCCAAGTTGGATTATGTTACCAGGAGTGGGGCGAGGACCGACTGGATGTTTCTATTTTGATTTCAGGTAAGTAAAATATTTTTTCTGTTCTAGTTTTCATTATTTCGTTAGTTTTCATTGGCAATAATAACCTTGCTAACTTCTCCACCTTTAAAAGAGAGCAGCACAAAGTTTTTTCTGGGGGAACCATCCAGGACTGTCTCCCATGCAGTCAGCGAGACAGACGCTAACGAGGCCAGATGACGACTACAAGAACACAAACTGCAATGACAGATAGACGACCAGAGCTGCTTTACAGAGTATTTACTAAACCACACAACTGCTGCAGTAAAATGAAACTTGAGTTGCATCCAGGATCTGTCACAAATAACCATCCTACTGTGCAAAGATTTCAGTTGGGGGATCTTAGAACAAATATTTTAGCTTTTGATGGAGATTAACAAGAGTGGGAACATCAACTTATGCAACACAGATGCTGCTTAAAAATGCGAGCCAATTAAATGCTCCTCTTTCACCACATCCCAACTGAACAGCTCGAGAGGACATGATCAAAAAGACCTCGCTTGAAAAGTCTCCACTGGCCTGAGCGGTGAGACTTGAAATAGACATCAGGGACAGAAGAGATACTGTCACCTAGGGGTAACATGCACAACGACTTGGTAAAGTGAAGAAGTAGAGAGGAGCATTTGTTTATCTCCTGGTGGTTTGGCAGGAGCTGACTGGACGCCTGGAGGAGAAGAGGCTCTATCACTGAACAGAGCAAGTGCTTGAGAAGAAAGACAACTGCATTGACAGGAAGAAACTATTACACATACCCATTTAACCCACTTGGTCCAGTTCCAAAGCAATTGAGTGCTTTTTATATAAATGAGACAGAAAAATTTGGGCATTTATTCATGAGTAAATACCACTTAAATTGATAAGAAAAAAACAGTAATGGATGAAATAAGCACAGAGAGAGAAAGAGACCAGATAAGACCTCACAGACACATGCAAGCTGGAGTAAAAAATAGAAGACGTCAGTACTCTGCAGTGAGTATTTACAGGGAGCAGCCCATTTAGAGGCTTATTCATCAAAGGAAGATTTCTTCACAAGTCATCCCTTTGGTCTAAGTCTTTTGTTTTATTCCAGCATAATGGCTGTCATCCTCCTGAAGCTTTAATGATTAATTTACAGAGCAGAGTAAGGTTGTTTTCATAACAGCAGAGAGTGATTTAGAGCTCATCACAGCCAGTGTCTTTCAGGTAATTAAAGACAAACAGATATGAGCCTTTTATTTCAAGGAGCCAAAACAAACAAGGAGCAGTTCCGAGTTGAGAAATGTATATAAATGATTTATAACACTTTGGGCTTCAGAGGCCCTTTGTGGACAGTTTTTGGTCCTGCTTTTATTTTAAGGATAAAGTTGTAACCTCTTTAAATTTTTAAGTGTACGCCCAGCGGCATTTTTAGGACGCAGCTTACTGCTGTGCGGAAGATATAAAATGACTGAAATAAAAAAAAAGGTTAAAATGAAAGACTTAGTCATATGTATTTCCTTGTGATGTATACATTGCACCATGGCACAGTTAATTAAAAAAACATAATCATAGGAATTAATGCTAGCACTGTAGGGTTTTTTTGTACGTTAAAACTTTATATTTTTTTCTGGTTAAGATCTGGTTAGATTTGATACAAAACACCCATATTTAAGGTTTTAAATAGATCATGTCGTCTGCCACCTCTTTACAATCATCTGGTTCTGTTGCAAGAAAACATGGCTGCTAAATGTGCTGACGTCTCCTCGTTCGAAACACCGGGTTTGGCGAGTAACAACATTCATGTCCCAATGAAAAACACCTGGCTCGATCGTCAACGACAGAAAGTACAACAATGCTTTTTCATGTTAATTATGATATAATAAACATAGTAAAAGAATTTACATTATATTTACATTATGGATTATAGCTTTAATTGTATGTGCATTGTATTTATTTCTTTTTTACATTTGTTTTTATTTGCCATTTTAAATCTTCCATACAGCCCAGCACAAACATCTGATAAACATCTGGAACTGCACCTTGTTCATAACCATATTTTGTTTCAACTCATTTAGATTTGTTTGGATCAAGACTTTCCCATAAGTAATTGGATTAGGCAGTTCAAGGAGGAATCGCAGATTGTTATCACATTAAAGCACCATCAGACGTTTGATCATGACTCTTGACTCGCTGGCTAATTAAGACTTAATCTGCAGTAAAACTTTGGTTCTTACTCCTGATAGACACATTCCTCTTTGATATTTCTTCGTAGGCAAAGACCTTGGAGGGGGAGCAAATGTTTGAAGTAGTCACACCTGTCCCTGGCTTAACTTTATTTTGTTTTGATTATGCCTTAGCAGGCGCTCACTCCGGAGACACAACACGTCTTTTTGCTCATTCATCTAGAAATATTGTCTGCCAGTGAGGTCCTATTTCCATTCGAGGTGAGTTATGCTAATGTTGTGTTTCGACTCAGAGGATGTCTGCTGAACAGAAACACTAGAACCTTTCTACTCTTTGCTCCCTCTCTCTGCTACCGGCAAACAACAGGAACAAGCAAAAAAAAATCAAGAAGGCAGAGGAGTCAAAAGTGAGCCAGAAACAAAGCAGCAGGAGCGGAAAGTTTTTCACAGGAGTGTCTTCTACACGTCAGATATAATAATACTTATAATATTGGACCAACAGCCTAAGAATTACTGACAGAAGAATGAAAACAAAACTCTTTAAATATCAAAGGAGATGAGAATTCATGTCAACCAACACAAAAGAGCAAGGTAAAACTCATTTGTAGAGACTGTGGTACCGTTGGAGTGGGTGGGGAAGGGTGGGGGTGTGGGAGCAAAATAGAGGAGATTACATACATCGTGCCCTTTCTCGCCCTCGCTGTGGTTGAGTCGGCCGGCCTTGCCGTTGCGGCTTCGCTGGGAGTGGTCCCCGTTGTGCCACGCTGCGGGAGTGTTGGAGCCTGGAGACAGCGGGGTGCCGGACGCCTGTTGTCCGTCCATCTTGTGCTTGGAGTTCAGTCTGGAAAAGCAGAGCGGCAAAGCAACACACAAGATAACGCAAACCAACCTGGGGAACTCCTGGGCTTGCATGAAAAAAAAAGTCTTTTCATTTAACTTAACTCAGTGGCACTTAAACTTTTCCTGTCTCGTCCCCCTTTGAAGGAAGAAAAATTTCAATGTCCCCCCCAACAAGTTTGCAACCTAATGGTTTATGTTTAACCTTAGTTTTTTTTTCTTTTTTTTTTTTTTTTTAAAGTGCAATCACCTGTTTAGAACATTAACAGTAAAGTGCTATTTTTCAAGACGATTTTACCGCTTGGGGTGTTAATCATGTATTTTTTTAAATGCTCTGCCTCAGCTCTGTGATTCACGGAGGTTTCTGGAAGCAACATGTAGGCCGCCTACAGACCGAAGCTGCAGCTGCAGCAGTGGTTAGCTGTTGGGGACGGCTTCGCTAAACAAAAGGCTGCAGACAGACAGAGCAGTCGTGAAACATCAGTGGGAAAACCAGAGGACATTTTCTCTGTAGAATATGACCTGGTTTTACTAGAATTGCTGTTTTCTGCAACGTTGTAGCAGTGATCGTTAAGATTTTTATTTTTTTTGAAAGTCATGGGCCGTGGTCAGTATTGATCCTTTATAGAAGTCAAGTGGCTTACTGACACGAGCGGGGTGTAATTTTAAATTTGTTTGGTTGCATACTGTCAGCTGCCAGAGTTTTCAGACACAAAACACAGACAGTTCTCTCTTCATGTTCTACCACATTCCCTGGAAACCAGAGAGCAAGACATGCGTCGTTATAATTTCTTAACTTGGGTGTGGTGAATGATCAGTGTTACTGTTGCCAAACTTAGTCCTGATTGCAGTTGAAGTGTCGTTTTTCTTTTCGCCCCTGTGATATATTTCTTCATTTTGAAAACCTGAACTCTCTCTTTTTGAATGTGAAATCACCATGGATGTGTGTTTTGTTTTTCCTGTGTTACTCCAAAATGAGTCTGAGTCGTCCGACATCAAAAAATTTGTTTCCCAGATTTGTTTCCTAGATTTTAAAAAACAGGAGCAGGCGTGCGCCCCCTCTGTGATGCCGCCATGCCACACAGGGAGGGCGTGCCTCACAGTTTGAGAATCACTGACATAACCCGTATGAAACATTTGTGTACATTTAGACTTTTAGAGTATTTTCAAATCCTAAATGACCAAGACTCAAGTGAAGACACAACTGAAAAGACAAAATCTTTTTTATGTTTTACTCATACAAACACACACACACACACCAGATGATCTAGTTAAGATAGGATTTAAGAACAGGATTTGACTTAATGATTCAATGAGGAAAGTGAGAGGATGTCATCCCCCTTGTTAGTAAAATGACCAGAAAGCATCCTCCTTGTTAACCTGCTGTCCACCCTTTCGATCGCCGAGCAGCAGAGAGAGACTGCAGAGGCGCAGAGGCTGTTTAATTGAATATGTTGTCTAGTCTGCCAGACTATTTGATCCTTTATCTGACTGAGGTTCGTGCAAGTCCGAACCTATGGCCATGACAATGGCTCTGTCATATGAAGAGCCTAACTGTGCTTCTTACCGATAAATCCATGGTGCGGTCTGTGGTGCTGAGGTAGCAGAAAGAGTTGTAACTGTGTCTGTTTCTCTTTCAGTTTTTTCTTTCAGCTCTTATCTTGGATCACTAATATTTTTCAAACTTCATAGTGAGAATATTCAATTCTATATTCTAATGTAGTCTATACGCAGTGCCATAGATTAAAGCGTCACATTCATGATCAGTGGAACAAGAAGCAGGAGACAGAGATGATCATAGAGACACACTGTTACCTTCAGCATTCTTGTTTTATTAATTCCTTTAATATTTAAATATAATTTGGAAAGAAATACACCCCAAAAAGCAGACCAACTCTGTTACAAAATATTATTTTAAATGATTTATTACCATGGCATTAGGGTAAGGGGTTAGGGTTAGTATTAAGTTGGGTGACACTTTGGGCCATCCCATACATAAATTGAACGAATCACCCACTACAGGCCCAGAGGTTGTAGCATAATGTACATTTGACATTTCAGTCAGTCAGTATGTTTACATGGACTGCAGTAACTCAAATACTGACCTCATTTTAAATAAGACAATATTTCGATTAAGGCGTTTACGTGAGTTGCTTGTTGTATATTCATTCATATTTCTGTTTACATGATACGCAGCACGGTCCAATTAAACACGAATGACTGGCGAGACGCGGGCGGAGTTCAGCAGGCCTCCCTCACAAAGCTCACAATAGAATTACTGTTCGAATGTCATGTTGGTGCTGTGGAATACCCTTACGACTGTTTACTTGCTTATTTTGAAAACTAATAATAAGCTTTTTAGACATTATGTTAACGGCTTTATAAGCTAACAGCTTTGTCAACAGCAGGCTTTCTCTGAGCTGCTAGCTCTCCTGCCACCACGAAGACCACAGAGTTAATGGGTGCGCCTGAATATGTCGCAAAATGTGGCACAAACTCTGACACGACCTCACAGTGTGATTAAGGTGTTTATATATATACAGTAATCCAAATATAAATGGAATAATCCACGTCTTTTCCCGAATATGACCTTATTCTGGTTGAAAATCAGGTTCACACGGCAGCATCTTATTCAGAATATTGGCTTAATTGAGTTAATATTATAATAAATCTGTCCATGTAAATGCACTTTCTCTTTTTTTTTCAAACAAAAAAACACCTCCTTGTAGAGAGGAGTGGAGCATCAGTAACTGGCCCAGTACGCTCTAATTTGCTCTAAATATAAAAATGTCTGAAGCAGTTTGACTTTAAAAGTATTTTAAAAAATTAAACTTTAAACAAAGTACATTCAACTTTTTTTTGAAAGAGAAACAATCCTCTTGCTATAAAAAATGACTAACAATGTTACCAACATTTTTTTTTAAAACACAGTCAGTGTGAGTGCAGAGTGAGATATCACAGCTCTTCATGTTTTGTTTTTTGAAGACCTGCAGAGGAGCCCCATTTGTATCCTAATCTATCCCTGAGGATCGGGACTAAATGAGAGAGACTGACAGTCACCCGGGCAACCACTCAACATCCAATAGAGCATTATCAGTGTGTGATATGGTGTGTGTGTTTTTTTGTCTGTGTGTGTGTGTGTGTGTGTGTGCGTGTTGGGGAGTCTACCTGGCAGGAGATTTGGAGGTGCTTCGTGTGGAGGACAAGGAGGCGCTACGGGAGCTACAGCAGCTGCCTTGACGCTGTGAACTCCTACTGGGTGTCTCAGCGGGGGACCTGATGGATGACAACAAGTGGACGAACACACACCACACACATGCATACATGTACACACATAAAGCCATGTGTATGTACGCATACATCACAGGGACACACATGCCACAGCGAGCTCAGCAGTGTATATCACGATATGTAAAACAGCTCATGCACACTTTCAATATATATTCTAATCAAGACAGGGTGCAGTGTATGGTGTGGAACTGTCTGAACTCACACATAATGCTTAGGAGACACACTCTGTGGTTTGCAGTCATTAACATTCTGTGTGAGTCTGAGATAAATACCAATCTAAATTTATGAGAGACTGAACTGGATTCCAATTGTAATGATTGTTGAGGATGAGACTTTTGTTCTCCGCTTGTTTCGCATTGCGCAGAGATAAACTGTGCTTTACTCACTCTTACACACTGCACACTGTATGTACGTATATTTAAGTTTACTGACAATAAATGTGAGGTTCTGAAAACATAGAGGTTTTTCTGTAAACTCAAAGTTAAAGGTATACTATGCAGGATTTGCTGCTGTTTGCCGTTGGCCCCTCCTCCTCAACTAGAGAGACAGCAGGAGCAATCAGCGGTGGTCGAGCAAGCTGGTGAATAAAGAGAGGGAGTATCGTACCACGAACAAAAAAGAGAATCCGATTATTAAAATGGTACTATCAGACTGTTTCACCGTCGAAGCACATGAACACGCCAACACCTCTGCACACACCTGTGTAAAGGTGTCACACAGCTGCATTTTGTGTGAGTGGAAGCTTCATCCTGTTCATGATGCCTTGCTGCTCTGCATATGTGTGTATGTGTGTGTGTGTGTGTGTGTGTGTGTGTGTGTGTGTGTGTGTGGAGTTTAGCCATGTCCAAGTCAAACAGGCACACGGACCTGCCGGCCACCCCTTGGCCACACATCCTGCGTGAGCAGCGTGTCTGCGTCGCCTTATCTCTTTCTTTTTTGTTCAGCGCCCATGTTAACAGATAAGAGCGGCCACGCGTTGCGACGCAATATCACACAAGTTTTTTAAGCTATTAAGTTTTACCATCAGATCTATAATAACAAGTCGACTCCGGCGCTTACTGCTCCAGTTCCAAGATGCAACACAAGTTTCACTACATCCCTCAAACAGGCACAAATCCCCGGATCAGTGTCGGTACCAGATGTGCTCGAACTGCAAAATTGGTTCGGGGTCTTTTGATTACAGAAGATGTACGGCATTATGATTGGCAGTATGGTGGTCTCACATTATATTTGGTTAATGCTTTCATCACCCAGTCCGTTCTGCACATGGGCAAGACAAACCTCTGAAGAACTTTAAAAATGCTTGTTTCATTTGCTAATGGCGCTAGCATGGTAAGCAAAATTACAATGTTTGTGTTAACATGTCAGTGCGCTATTTGTAATTAGCGCACTAGCATGCTAATACAGTCATTGACAATCGGCCAACGCTTTTTTTGTCCTTTATTATCAAGCACTTTGTAACCTTAACGTCCATATTTTTGTTACACTGGGTAACGTTAGTGTGTGTAGTGAACACAGCACACACTCTCCCACGTAAAGTACACAAGTGTGTGATAGAAATCCGTGAAACTCTCGCGTTATTTGTACGTGTTTTCTTCATTGTGAAGTTGGTACAACCTTATTATGTTAATAATAATGTTAGAACATTGTGTTAAAGATCTGCTTATTTTATGGACATTAACACACAGTTAGGGTCAGAGGAATATCGTGGTTTTGGTTAAATAATCATCATTCTCGTGAGATCTTTAGCAGGTTTATGCGTCACATCCTTTGAGCCAATCAGGCAGGCCGAGCACATCGGGTACTTACACCAGCTTACAGAAACAACTACGGTCAGAGATCATTTTTCACATGTACACTTAAATCTGGAATGAGATCCCATTTTATATTAGGACAAACCCTCAATTACCCATTTCAAACATCTGATGGATGGAAACACTTGCAACAGCTGATGTAATTTCTAACATCTGCCCATTTCAGTTAACTCCCTTCTCTTCTGAATGTCAGTGTTGTCGATTGCTTTTCTGATGATGATTTCTGTTGACTCTCTTCTTTGTGATGTATTTTGTTTTAACGTGCTGCAGAACAGGAAGCGGCTCTAAACTACTTTCAGCTGAGTCAGGCCCGATCAACTGTAACTTTTGCATGCTACTTTAAATCCTCTACTGTATAAATAAATGAATGAAAAATGAAAATGAAATGAAAACACCAAAGCTCAGGAGTCTGGCCTATTTCTTCCATGAGTCCTGTGCAGTTCTTTAATAAAATAGACAAAGAATAAAGCCTGTGTGCACAAAACACACGAGTGAGCAGCTCCACCGAGCACACACACGGCTGAGGTGCACACAGGAAGTGTTGCCCGGGCATCATACTTCTACTGGGTGATGAGTGATGACTGAAAACATTCTTTTTTAGCAAAATCCTGCATCGTATACCTTTAAAAATCTAAAGAGTGTTTGAGTTATTTACTGTGCATCTCACCTCTTCTTCTGTTTGTTCTTGTCTTTGTGTTTGTTCTTCGGGCTGCCTGATCTGAAACACATTTCATACGTATGCTAATAAGGCTGTGAACACTAAAGCATGTAAAAAGAAAACTCAATGAACCACTCACCCATATGGATTGCATTGTCTTTTGAGCAAACCGTAATCAATAAGCAGAAATGACAACAACATTACACACACCTTGCACAAAAAAAACTCATTTGCACTTTGAGGCATACTGTCATAAACAATGCTGTAAACAGTGAATATCGGCCAGATTTTAAGTGGATGTCAAATCAGCGTTGACAGTAAATGCAACTCCTCCGTTCATGTTACATTGACTGAGAAAGCTGAGTTCTCCTGCTGCAGATGCTGACATTCTGCTCTACTGACATCAGCCACATACTTGGTGCTAACAGAGTATTTCAGCCCGGGTAGCCAGGAGACGTGCTGTAAATCTTGTTCTCTTTGCTTTTACTGTGCTCAGTTGTTTGACAGGGTGTCAGGGGCTTATACACAACGCATCCTGGTACATGTAGGCACTGCAGACAGAACTCTGCGAGGAGATCTAAGCTCTCTTAGTTCATGTAGCACACACTGAGGAATTCACTGCCTCAGTTCACTACATTTACCATCAACACTGATTAGACATTAAAAAAATGGTTGAATCTTCCCTTTAAAAGAGTTGGGACGATTAATAAATTTTATGTCATGACTATAACAGCCAAAATAATTGGCTATTAGTGTGACATGATATTATCACACTAATTTAAAAAAAATAATTTTATTTATTTATTTTTTAAATTGAAGGAAAAAAAACTTGAAAAAAATCTAAATATATAAAAATACATCAATAAAACACCGAGTAATTGAAAAAAAGAGAGAATGGCAATAAAACATACTGTAATCACTTCACCTTACAACCTTTACTGAATCATTTTCATCGGCGACACTTATTAAAAAAATAAAATAAGGTAGTGATTAATTTTAAGGTTTCCCTGCATAAATAAAGGATAAATAAAGAAATACTGTATGAGTAAGTCGACCCTGTTTTACGAAGTCCAACTTGCTCTGTAACGTGGACTATTCACCATTTATTAGCATGAATAGTGAGAATTACATGAGGTTTTTCATAGCAGGCACTTTATTTCACGATTATGATGATTATGTGACTAACTGAAATTCACCACGATTAAATTATTGTGAGTGTTTTTATCGCAATTAAAGGTAAAAACAATAATTGTCCCATCCTTACCCTTTGACTGTGCCGATCATGTTATAGTGTACTGGATTCATACACACCTGTATCGCCTCTTTTTCCTGGAGCCAGATGCAGATCTACAAAAATAAAAACACCACAATCATTATAATGATGACAGCTACATCACATCCACTGAATAATTCATGCACAGTATGCTACAACTGCGGACCGAGGGTCTGCTCAAGGAGACAGTTTACTGAGTAATCTGGACAATTTTTACCTATCTCTCAGAAAAGGCATGTTTTCATCAGTCTATGTTCCAGATTTAAGGGGGCCCAGGGAATTACTAAACCTTGAAATAAATTCTAGGACATCAGAGGTAGTACTTTGGACAAATGCTGGAGGCCGAACCCAAGACCTAATCTGTGCTTTCATTTATCAGTGTGCCACATGGGTTTATGTCCTTATTTGTATTTATGCAACGTCCACAGGGGTGTGTAAGTTTCCTGTGTGGTCGAGATTTATTTAGAAGCAGTGACAAAAAGTCATTTATTGAAAATCTAAATTTAACAAGCAGACACTGACACACAAAGCACTGTCGGGCTCCAGCTACAATCACAGAATATGAACAAGTTATTGTGAAGAGCAGGTGCATCATGTATTTTCATGTGCCGACTCCTGAATGGAATGCGTGCACAGATCCACATGTGCACAGATGTCCCCATGGAGCTCTCGCAGCAGGATTTTTCAGCTGGTGCTGGATGTCACTCTTATTATTTTTTTTTTTTTCTGGCAGGAGGAGAAGCTGCTCCCTGCGACAAAGCAGGAATAATAAACTGAGATTCAGTTCCCCTGAAACCGGGTATTAAGCATTCAGTAATGATTGGGAGGCTGGCCATTCTTCAGTCTTCAGTGTTTGACTGACACATCACCTCTATATCATTTTCACCCTCATTGCAGTTTCCATGGTGATTAGTCAGGCCGGTATGTGAGAGCTGTTTGCCGTTTCCTGAAGAGCCCTCCATCTCCTCTGTTGTTTGCTACTCTACACACCTATAGTATGCAGTGGAGTGGGAGGGAGTGCCAGTACAAAGTGCCTTGATTCTCCAAAAGGGGAGTAATAAAGCTGTCACAGTCATGTATATGTGGCTGATATGTGGCTCAGAGTTGTGGCCCCGGTGGCAGCTGATGTTTCCCCATTGGAGGGAATCAAATGGGGACTACTGTATATGAGGTGTTATTCTGGAGAGCAAATCCATCACCCCACCTCCTGCTACAGCGACATGGACAACAGATGTGAGTCATAAGGGCAGGAAGCTGTTATTTTCAAGTTCTATATCATAAACAAGCAGTGGCACAAATTTTAGCGGGACAGGATCAAGGAGAAACTAGCACCAAGGAAGACTGTTGACTCTGGGGAGGATCCCTTCATGCTGTGCACCCCCCGCTGATTTATACATTATTCATATATCAACAGTACCTGCAATGCAGAGCAGCTTTGGTGTGAAGCTAGGTGGGAGGTGTGGGGTGAGGAGAGAGGACGACGGGGACTCGGGATGTGCGTGGATTGATGAGAGGTGGGAAACAAGAGCGGGGCAGTGCACCGATGCTCAGCTATTCGGTGAGAGGCTCATTTTTCTTGTGTTGTGCGCCCCTGTACAGGCTGGGTTATTAGAGCAACACATTTAGCCCCACTCCCTTCAAATCAGCCGCAGAATGAGAGAAATTGGAGGAGGAGGACTTTTCACAATTGCTTATTGTTGTTTTGATATCCCAAGGCATCTCACAATCATTTGTTGATGAGATCTTGCTCTGTCTTCTCTTCTTCTTCAGTCTTTCCTCTCTTCCCTCCTTCCTTTATCCTTCCTTGTAGGTTTCTGTCTTTTTCTTCCTGTGTCTCATACTTAATATGTTGTCTTCCTTTCCTATTTGCTCTTCCTTTCTTCCATACGTCTTCCCTTCCTATTCACTCTGTCTTTGTTCCCTTTCTTCCTCTCTTCGTCTTGGAGGCCATATCATACTCACTTTCGGGTCTTGAGCAGCTTGACACAACTGACCTAGCAGTAAAGTCTGAAGATCTTCAGAAAACTATGACTGGTGCCCTCTGTCTAACTTGTATTTTCTGCATTCTCTAAAAATGGTCTGTGTCGGTCACTCCTCTCCCTTTCCCTCCTCTGTGTGCACCTCTGCACTCTGCTGTACTCACAACCCCATTACTGACACAAAATAAACACAGCTAGGACTGACAGAATGTAACTTACAGCTTGTGCTTCTGACTCTTTAATACGACAAAGTAACATGGGAACAGCAGTTCTTTGGCGGCAGTTTAGCCGTCGATCCAGCTCATGTGCTTTTGTAAAGGAAGTGCTACGAATAAATCGACACAGAGGTATTTTTCTTTTGTTGGCTAAGAACCGGGAACACTATCAACTTCTGTCTGGTGTTTGCCTCCTTAGAAAAGTTTAGTAAAGTTAACTGTCCTTCATTCACCCCACAAAAAAACAAAACCAAAAATTTTATTGGAGCCATCTCGAACAAAGTAATCCGTGAAGCAGAGAGCAGAGTGCAGCGGTGTCTAAATAGAGCAGGGGCGCTGTGTGCACAAGCTGGCATGCCCATATAAGGAAATCCAGCACACGTTGACATCAGTTCATCATACATCATTGACATCATTTTTCATCATACCATGCTTTCATCCTCTTTCCTCCCTCTTTTACTTCCTGTCTTCTGTGGTTAGATTTATGTCTTTCCTTCCCTTTCCTTTCCCATCGTTTCTCCTTTTTCCTTTGCTTCTTCCCTCCTTTCTGATGTTTTTGCTCCCTGTCATTCTGTCTTTCCTTCTTCACCTCTCACCCTTCTCTTTTCCCTCGCCCTTCATTCACGTCCATCACTGTGATGCAGCTGTTGACAAACTCTTGAAAAGTCAGAATTTCTTTCTTATAATGACATGTCTCTGAGTATGTACAGACTCACCTATCTCGCTTGTGTTTCTTCCCACTCTTTTTCTTCTTTTCTCTGTGAGTGGGTGAGGAGCTGCCAAACCTATTGATGGAGACAGGGAAAACATTTGCATGCCATGACTGCAATGAGTCTCAGATTGCTGTTGAATTTGGCTCTACACATAATAGTGTTACAACACATTACACCTCAGAGAGATTATTGCTGGCAGAGGTGTCGCCTGTAATAGCTCAGCTGATTTTCCTCACCATGGTTCTCTTTATCTCACTGCATTTCACTTTTCATTCGTTCTTCTTCTCCGTAGAAAAAATGTGCATTTTCACCTCTCCCTTTCCTCTCAGTGTCTTACTCGGTCTCTTCATTTTTCTGACCTTGTCAAGAGAAAGATGACACTACGCTGTGCTAATCGCTCCCAACAGACTTTTCCCCTTTCCACAATTGCAGTATCTGTTGGCTCATTTGCAGTACTCCCACCAAAATAATTGGAATCCCATTTTACAAAACAACAATGTAATTATTCTGTCAACAAGGTTAGAAAAAAAGAAAAGGAGAAAAATTGAACCACTTCACAAGTGGAAGCTGCTCTCCACTCACCGACTCCTTCGGCGTCCAGATTTCTTCTTCTTCCTTTTCTTTGGGCGAGGGGATGGAGAGCTGCTTGATTTCCTCTTCACTCTGAATGGGCCGCAAAAAGAGAGGAAGAGAGGGAGAGCGGAATCAAAAGCCAGATCGAGAGTGACGAAGCCAGAAACAATTCACAAGAGATTGTTATAATAATTTTCAATGGAATACATCTCTGTCTGATTATAGTTATTTGCTGCTTTGCCGATAACAAGGCGCTATGCGTCTATTTTCTCATTTCCTCAATTTATTCTGCCATAATACACAACAATCGTGCGATATATCTTATAACAGAAACAAGAAATCGCTTTGAGGAAATTACACTTAATCTTTTCTGCAAAGTGACACACAATGCACAATCTAAATGACCATCTACATTAAGGTTTTCAAACAGAAAGAATAATGGATGTTTATCGGTGCGTACTGTTAGTGGGTGGTGGGAGTTTGCTGCAGGATTCTGACGAGCATTAGTGTCCTGAGATCAAGTTAATATTTATGTATATTATCAAACGAAACACTGAGGACGTGAGAAGGAGATAATAGGTGGCTGATCTCATTCACCACCTGAGGGGTCGGAGCTGCTCAACACATTCACAGTGTACAGTGCGAGTGTGTTTGAACATGAGCGGTACCTGTTGTCACTGTGGTAGTCATGGTCATAGTCTCCATCTTCATAGCCAACCAATTCAGAGTCTTCCCCATACTCATCAGGCTGATAGTGCAGGTGGTTGACCCTGAAAACACAAGAGTCTACTACCATAAATGTGGAGCAAGTGTGTGTGTGAGAGTACTATGAGTAAGAGCACTAACAAGTCTGTTGATATATGTCAAGTCCTGTTATAAAAAAAAAAAAAAAAAAAAAAAAAAACAATTTTTTAATAAAT
>JAQLOL010000006.1:3910448-3930249 GCA_029783665.1 Naso thynnoides
TTTTCTTGACATCCAGACCTCAGCCTCTGTAACCTGCACGCAGGAATCCCCACAGCATTCCCATGTGGCCTCTGTCTTGGAGAAAGGCTGAGCTTCATACACCTGCTCACTCACTCTGTGTGCGCGCGTGTGTGTGTGTCTGTGTGTGAGTGCGTGTGTCTGTGTGTGAGTGTGTGTCTGTGTGAGTGGAGGAGGGGGGGGTACATTTTAAGAGGACGGATCACAGATGCCATTAATGCGAGATAATTCTGCCTCTCCTTTTCACTATGCTACATGTTCATTAAAGTCACTGCTGTTAAATGTTTCTCTCCATTTCCACTTCTTTTTTTATTATTAAAGGCATACATGAAAGAGGCAGAGGGGGGAAAAAAAAAAAAAAAAGTGGTAGCAAATTGTCAAATTATAAATTAAGCCGCCGCTTCAATTATTTGCTTGGTTTGATAATAACGTGGTTAATTTTTGAACGAGGTTAATTACAAGAGGGTTAATGATATTCTAATAAAAACCAAGAACTCATCACATTTTCCCGCCTAAATTACACTGACATATATGAACCAAATATTTTCTCCAATTAATTCGTAATTGTTAACAAATATCTCACAAATCAGGGGGTGCGCGGGCTGAGGCCGTGTTGTGGAATGACATATTTGAAGAGATTCTTGACACACTCTGTAACAATAATTGCGATAGCTGACTTCTCACCGGAGGTAATCTGACTCTTGCTGTCTTTGGTAGGTGGCCAATTTATTTCATGAAGTGGGGCAGATATTGCACTTGCTGCACATGGTGTTATCGAGTGTGTGTGTCTGTGTATAAGAGAGAGAGAGAGAGAGAGAGAGAGAGAGAGAGAATGAAAGAGAGAGAATGGGACAGTGAGAGAGGGACAAACAGGGGGCAGGTAGGTGTGATCGCTCATTCACACTACAGCCGCTGACGTCGAGCCCTACGGGGCATGATTACAAGGCCCTGGGTGATCCTTCAGCTCTCCGCCTGACACTCGCTGCCTGTCCCCTTCCCTCTCTCTCCTTGCATCCCACCTCCCTTCGCTCCTCCCTCCTCATCCATCTCTCTGTACGTTCTCCCTTTACCTCCGTCTCCCTCTCTCTGCGAGTTTTCTTTATGTCCTCGCAGGCGTTTTATTTACTCCGGCGTGCTCGTGTCTGTCTCGATAATGTGTGTCTGCCAGTCTGATAAATAAAGCTGTTTGTCTTTTTATGGTGCCCGGGACACTTACAGTTAATGTCTCCTGGTCCACCTCTGCTATTTATCAGACTTCAGACATGCGTTTACTGTGTTTGTGAGTCTCTGGCGGCACATTTCAACAAGGTTATTAGATTTCATGTGCTGCGGAAAGAAATGTTTTCTACACTTGAGGCTGCAGGGATAAACGTATTTATTCTTCCCTTTAACAGTCAATTAGCATCTTGGCACTTTTACATTTTAGATTTTTAGCTTTCATCCAGAGTAACTAACAATGGAGTATACAGCTGGTTCTTTATTTAAAAATCCCTTAAACTTTGAGGTGCTTATCCATTTTGATTGTTGCCTCTGTTAACAGCTTGCTCTGTGATTTTGTGGAGACAAACGAAAAAACAAAAACAGGCTGAGGTTTTAGCGCTACAGCGTGATGATCGTATTCTTCTTCTCCTCTCCACATATTGTGGTGACACTGCTCTCATCAATCTATTTAGAACCACAAGGAGTGATCGACTTCATGTCAGACTCCACTTGTCTGTCAGTCTGTCATGTGCAACTTGTTAATTGTTTACTATTTGTTCGTTTGCATATTCTACTTTTTAATTGCTGTTTTTTTTTTTTTAAACATCATCCCACCAATGGGACCAAAGACAGAAATTAGCCACTGGCTATAATCTTGCATATTTACATGCAAATGTTCATTAATTATGCACTGTTCCTGTTTTAAATGAATAAATCTGAAATCTGATTGCCTGGTTAGCCAGTGAGCAGCTGAGCTGTCAATCAGTACTGATCAATTTGTCATTGATCATGGATCAAAGACAAGGGGATGTATTGCAATTATTTCCACAACACATTAATCTGTACCTGAATTAAATGCCTGATGATGAAATCTGAAACACTTGAAAAACACACCATCCATTAAACAACTTCATGAGCCAACACTCGGGTCAAAAGTCAAACTTTTTTTACACCGTTCCTGCACTGTCTCAAATCTGCACAATTTGCTGCTTGTGCAAACAAGCAGCGACAATCCAACAAAGTGCAGCATAACTATTTGAGTGAATATGTGCTGTTTTATACTTATTACAGTGTGGTTAAACTTTGACTATACAATGAAGATGAACATCCTTTTAATTTCTATTTTATGTGAACTATTTTGTTCTTAGCAACAATTTCATTCTTCCTCATATCATCTTATATACTTTTATCTGTTTTGTAATATGTAGCTTTGTTGTTTCCTTGTTTTATACGATAATTATGACACCCATGATGGTGGTGCGGGGCAGTAAACAGTCCCGCAAAAAGTCCGCTGTGAGACTGTGGTAGAATGCAGACTAGAGGTACAGGCAATCTGTGCTCGTTGTTCAGTTTCAAGTCAAGTACAAATGGATAAAAAAAAAAAAAAAAAAAAAAACTGACGTGAAAATGGCATGAAATTCAAAATCACCACTTGGCCTACACAAATGTCTGGCAGGATAATACATGTGATTGCTGCGGGATTCAGGAACCCGACCTCATGAAAAAGAATTTAAACCCACTCAAACATTTTTTGGTTATGTTTCATTGTAACAGGAGTAATTTTGGTTGAGCCAACTCAAAGCAGGCAACACGATCGGGCACAGTGGCTGTCGGAGCCGTGGCGACGAAAAGTTGGATGGAGAGTGAGCTGATAAAGCTGCTTGAATTCGGAGCTCAAAGTCTAAGGGTTTAATCTTCTCTTGTTAGAGGGACACAAGGGACTTTGCGGTGACTTCTGCAGGGGGCTAAAATATTACCATGATAGGCTAGCAGCATGCTTTCATGCTCTATCCAACAGAGTTCATATAGACATGCTTGGCTTAAAACCACCTTGTTAACAAAAAAGAGAGTGAACAAAAAAAAAAAATTGCACTCTGTAAAAATCCTGACACTTCTGCAACGTGCGTACTTGAGTTTTTCAAACACTTGTCTTTCCTTTACCATAATAGATGTCAGTTTTCTCTGATGTAGCTCGAGTGGAGTTGGGGGGGGGGGGGGAGCACGTAGGGTCTCACTCTTTCCGCATTTGAAGCTATCACTCAATAGCGGATCTGTGTTGTTCCACATCAAACGGAGAAGACATTCGCGGCATCACCTGCAGAGCGCTCCAAAGGGATGAAGCAAAATATCTTCAAATCACTTGTCCAAGACATTTCCCCTTATTAAGGCTGCCTCCACACAGGCTTTAAGGCGGAGACAGGCCCTTTAGATAAGCTAACCAAACCCGAGTGTTACAGCTGGGAGATCACACACACACACACACACACACAGTCTGCGTGCTCTCACAGAACTCCCTTACAATGGCGTCCCATTAAAAAAAAAAAAAAAAAAAAAAAAAGAAGCATTTTTTAATTCATTCTGAAGAGACTTGCGGCCGAATCTTACGCTCATCTGTGGCACAAGTTGAAAGCATGACGCACAAAGGTTTTAATTCATTCAAGGACCGTCCTGATCCACCTTTGCCGTCTTGTGCCAGGGGAAGCAGCTCTGGCTCCTGGCGCATAGCAGACACTCATATCAGCTGTTCACAATTTTTTTTTTTGTTTGCTTATTTATTTTACCAATAGCTATTATTATTACTAATTTTTATTACTGTTTGTTTCTGTGGTAATGTTATGTTATTTTGTTTTGGACCCTGAGAAGACTAGCTTGTCATCTAGGCGTCAGCTAATAGGGATCCTTGTAATTAACAATAAACAATAAACAACAAACAAGAACAGGTGTGCCCACAGCACAAACGCTGGCCTGATTACCAAGTGCAAACAGAGAGAAAGAATTTTCAAGTGACGAGACAGATCTGCCGGCTCAAGAAGTGAAAGTGACAGAGCATGTGATATATGGAGACGCCGTGCATCTCCAAAGCAAGTGGATGTAAATAAAATGTGGTCTAAAATAATGGTCAGGACAGCCGTGCAATGCACAAAAGGACATAATAATAATAACGTCAGGAGAAAGTCTCTCTAAAGTTTGATGAGCCGTGCACAAAATTACACACGGCAATTCAACAGGTATACAACCAGCATCAGGCTCAGAAAGAAGCAGAAACATTTTTCTCGCCGTGTTGGGCCGGTTTCGTCATCAGATTCAATGTCTTGGTCATTTTGTATAATATAGATCATTACTGTGTCATGTTTGTTTTTCTGGATCTAATAAGCCCGCAGACACAAACACTTAAGTTGTTCCAGCTGTCAGCGACTGATCTGTCAAAGACAATCTGACCGCTGTGATCCCGTCATGTCTACTGAGATTAATTAGGTTTTATAATTATAATAAAACCTACTGCCTTATTAGTGTGAGTAATTTTAAAAACACATAATACACTCACAAACAATCACGTCTTTACTTCAGTATTTAGACTTTATTTCTGATCGAGATTATGTTCAAAGGACATCTACACTCTACAAAATCAGAAACTAACGGCGTGTGTGGACCCGGAGATGTGAGCCCATCGGCCAGCTGCGCTGAATCTTGTGTAGGCAGACTGTTTGCGTTTGCGCTTCGCCAGGGTTTTGGCTGGTTTTGACTTCATTGCGCCTGGTACAAAATGGCAAAGTTAGCCACACCTTCATTCTGCCTTCACTTTCAGACCTCCAGCCCATGGGCAGACGGATCGCGGGTGGATGTGCTATCTTGCAGATGTGGCAGAAAGTGACGGGTGTAAGATAGCAATGCTCCCTTTGCCACCAGCACACCAGCTTCATACCGAGTGTAAGCTAGGGCGCTTAGAGTCTAGAGCCATGCTAGCAGCTTTATTAAGTGTAGAAACAGAGATTTTTTGAGCTAAACGCTGACGACAGCAAGCTGCCAACATGCTCACAGAGACAAAGTTCACGTGCAGGTGTTTTTAAGGTTGTTCACCATCGAGCTTCACATTGACTCATACTGGATTCCTAAAGCTTGGTCTGATATTAACATTTGAGAGCTAAAAATATCTAAAACATTATAGGCTATTGGTCTGTAGCAACTTCTTTATAGCAACACTTTGTAACTTTGACTGCAACCCACGGCTTCGAAAAAATTAAACTTAACGATGCATGTTAATACATCGCACAAAACAGCAATTTTAGTAAAACCAGGTCATATTTTATGGAGAAAATGCCAGACAGACAGAGCAGTCATGAAACATCAGAGGGGAAAAAAAAAACAGAGGACATTTTCTCTGTTAAATTTGACCCACTTTTAAGAAAATTGCTGTTTTGTGCAACATATTAACATGAATTGTTTAGCCTTGTTTTTGCTGCTGCATGTTCCTTTTTTTAACCTATGTTATACTTACAAAATGTACACACATGTGCCTCCCCATCTGGCGCCTAACTTAAAAGAAACAAAGAAAGTGTCACCTTTCCCACACTAAACTCTTTCTTGAGTGTCGTTCTGTCCTGACATTTGTAATCTCCTCTCACCTCAGCACTGAGAATATCATCATCTCTCTCTCATCCTTACAGCTCAGCTTGTGGGCTTCATATCTTCCCACTGGTTTCTCACACATACTGCATTGTATATACAGACAGATGGCAGCAGCCTCCTCCCTAATCCGTCCCTCGCCACTACCCCCTCCCTTTCTATGTGGCCTCCTCTGATCCACCAGATCTGACCTTGCAGCTCCATGAGGACTAAAGAAAGAGATAAAAAAAAAAAAAAAAAAACACACCACAATGGTTATTTTTCTCTTATGCAGCCCTATCTGTCTGACCTTGTCATGTCTCAGTATTGGTGCAAACACAGCAGGTCATGCTCTGGGCGTCTGGTACCTTTTACACAGAGGCGTAGCATACAGAAGTATATGAAGAGGCTATATGGATTAGAGCGATGAAGACAGAAACATAAACTCAATGGATAACCATGCAGTCTTAATAAGAATGAGACAGATGAAAACAGGCAGGAGTAATGAGATGCACGGAAAGACGTTAACAAAGCAAAGAGGAGTGCATCTCTAGTAAGAAGATCGAACACATGTGAAGCACACTATCAGAGCAAATCATATGTCTGATCAAGAGAAGAGGGGCAGCAAAAAAACAAAATGAATGGTGTAAAATGTTGAGAAGGAGAGTGTGTAGAGGATCCGCAGAGCAGAGGGCACAGGACTGATGGTTAGTTAGGAAGAGACGAGGCAACAGAGCCCTTAATTGGCTTAGCACCACTGGGCACAGCAGGGATGCAAAGTACCAGGAAAATAACCGAACTTCACAATGACAAGCCTTTCTGTGCACGTTCACTGAAGAGTTTTGGGGCTCAATACACACATACACACACACACACACAGACAGACACACACAAACCCGTAACACTCGTTCTGATGAATAAACCTGCATTACAAAAATCATGTTATTTCCAGCTTGAGCAACAAAAACAACAGACTTCGAAAACAGAATCAATTGAGGGAAGAAGTAAACAACTGTGCGCAGTGCGAGTGTGACACAGTTCACATTTGAGTTGGAATTCTTATTTTCACAAAGTTGTGTACTCTGTTACAAGCTGTCTAAGCGAATATAGATTAGACGGCATTTTGGATGCTAAAGCAAAAATTCACAGCAAGTTAACGAACTCTCTGTATCACTGCAAAAAGAAGAGAAAACATTGAATGTTTGTCTAATTAGCTTGTAAGACTCACACATTAAACTCTATACCATTTATGCATCCTTAATTACCTACGGTACAAATATATGAACAAACAAACAAAAAACAGGTGCTTGTTTTTGGAGGGGGTAAAAAAAAATCAGCTGGATGTTTAGTTTTTTTATGTCAATATTATTTTAAATGATGCTAAAACTGAATATGACAAAAGAGGTTTAACAGTGCTCAAATATGATCTGATGTATGGTTCAAAGGTGTGTTAATGGTACAGCACTCTCCACATCACTTTGCATGATGACCATTTTTTTTGGAGAGCACAGTGTGTCAACCTTCATAAAAAACAATGATTTTCTACACTGATGTCAATATGTAAAATGCCTGACATGGCATTCACATAGACAGCTGAAGTAAAACCAGAACTCACATTCTGTGCCAAATGTAATAAAGTTTAAATTAAAATCGAACATACAGTATGTAAACAATAAAATAATATAATATAAACAGTATACTGTGTGAATCTCTTCACATATTTAAATGAGAATCATTTGAAAAACTAAACAAAATAAATCTAACATAGCAGCTTATGTGATATTTCTGGTTTAAGCAGCATTTAATGACCACTATATTTCATTTTAATAGTTTATGTGTCAGGGACAATATATGTCAGCACTGTTACATCTAATAAAGTGTAACTGATGCAGTGTAGAAGAGTTCTAGCTCTGGCTACTCTGCAGTCCTTGTCCCTGGTTAGGCTTTCAGGAAATGACACACATGATACGACGCTGTTAAATAGACATAAAGACTGACAGTTAACGCAGACATAAACGGGCAGCCGCATAGATGCGCTGCGTTTCATCAGCCCTGAGCTTTGCAGGCTAAACATCACACCTTTGTCTATGGTGGAGTCAGAGGGCCTGATTTGGTCAAGGTTTGTGTGTGTTAAAAAAATGTGCAAACTTGGTATCAACTGCAAACAAATGTGCAAAATGACCTTCTAAGGATGCACACTGAGGAGTGCGTCTTTTTAATAGACAGTGCACACTGAAAATTTAGCACCTTTGCCTTAATCAATATGCAACATGGGGCATTTTACTCGAGGGTGCAAAATACAGAGGACAAAATGCAAATACATTCATGTAGCACAAGCACTGTGGTTTTTTTTTAGGATATTTTGGGGGATTTTTGGGCCTTTATTTTAAGATAGGACAACAGAAGAGTGGGAGGGGTGGCAGGTGGCAGGAAACAGGAGAGAGAGGGACTGACATGCCCAATGACGTGCACAGGCGGCAGCTGGTACTGGAGAGGTGAGGGGGCATAGGCGAAAACAAAGCATGCCTGCAGAACAGGTTTTTAACACTCGTGTCAACATTTCTGGTATGACAGAAGAAAAACGAAAACATGTCACCCATCTAGCGCTGCAGTTTCAAAGCTTTCGGATGAGCTCAGGGCTGATTTGGAGCCTTGTGCGAGATTCCAAAAGGTAATTTATGCTTTGTAAAATCTTTCCACATAAAATGAACCAATTTATTATTTTTTATTTTTTATTATTATTTTACCATATGTCATTTTGTTATCTTAATTCATTGTAATGTGATTTTCATTTATTCCTTTATTTTGAGAACAGCTCTTATCTGTTTTTGCACATGAACTCCTGTAACGAAACTCAACGTTCACAGCTGCTGTAGCCTGAAGAAAATTAAATCCATTTTTGTCTTCTTATTACTCTTTTCTTTTTTTGCAGTTGGTGCTTCTCTCCTGTCTCTCTATTTCATTTTGTGTTTCCTCTGGTCATTCTCTGAACTCTTCTTGGCAGAAACCATTAAAACATGCAAAACCCTCATTTAAATGCCGCCCCCTCCACCATGTTTGCACCTGTTGTCAGTCTCGCAATTATTCTTAGCATATCTCTCGCAAAATGTACACCAATGAAACGTGCAATATGTTTGAAAGTATGTGCAATTTAGTACTCTGCATTTGGGAACTTGGTAAATCAGGCCCAAAGAGCCACGATTATCTCAGACATGTCCGTAATTACAGCCAGTTACAGTTACAGTTTTACATTTCTAATGTAAGAAGCAGTTACATGCTTCATTTCTGAGGAAAACAAATGCAAGAAGTGCTGAATGAAAGAACAGCTCAGGCGGGACGTCATCACTTTGTCTCTCTATACGTTAATTATCCTCCATCTACTGACACCAAACTACGCCTCTTGCATTGTGCTGACAGAGTTAGAGAAGAGAAATGCTGCAGAAACTACTAAGTGCTGAGCACTGAGCCAACCAAAGCCAAAGAAATTTGGAAAATTCATGCAAGGATCGGATCTCTTCATTCAATATTTGTTAAATTTACATATAAAATCTCACTTTGGTTTTTTTAATAAGTACATGTCTAATTTTTGCCATCAGTCTTTGTGTCTTCCTCTGAAGACTATTGTCCCTGAAGAATGAATATCACTGCCAAAAACAGCAATTAACAACTGAAACTATCTTGTCCATGCTTAATCATTACTGATAATTCAATTAATTCCCCCTCCTGTCTCTAATCTAGTTGATGCCATGCTCCAGTAAACTGGGGACATTTCTCCAGCCTGGTCCTGATCAACACAGCGTCTCTGTTAGACTGATGAGTGAGTGTCCCTCTGCTTTACGGTGCCCTGCAGAGGCAAGAAACTTCCTAATTCAGCCATTGTCCCAGGCAGTGATGCAATACAGCCAAGGCTCAGGGCTGCAGCACAAAGCAGTGCAACTCATTCATCCCCCGTCAAACAGCAACTCTGCCACTGCAGCCCCGGATATATTTCTACTGCTGCAGAGAGTTATAGTTTGTTATTCTGGGAGGAGTAAGGTGGCAGCAGGATTGATTTCTCCTCAGTTTGAGGGTGGGGGCGAATCCAGTAGCTGTTTTATGTTGGTCGTATTGAGATGAAAGATTAATGAGGCTGGAGGTTTAGTCCAAGTTGATCAATTCTGTGTTTATTCACCCAGATTAGATATTTGCATAACAGTCAAAGAGCAGGATCATTTTATTGAACTGAAATATATTTCTGTTATTTCTAACAAAGTCATGTCTGTCTCGGGCCTTCTGTCAGATATTGAAAGGCCGAGTGAAGCCCGGGGTCAGCTTCAACACTGATCCTGCTCTGATCACGCAGTCTCAGCGGGTAAGCCTGAAAGGTTCCGAGAGGCTTTACACACCGCATTCCTCCTCTCGTTCTGTGTCCCATCCATTCTGCGGGAAATCAATGTGGGACATCGGTAAACAGAGTTATGAGCTAGCACATCAATGCTTACTGCTGGCTGTGTATCGCTAGTGTGCCAGCATTAAGCTACAGCTGACGGGCCAAGCCTGTCAATAGTAATAGTCCCTGTGGAAAAGATAGCATCTGAATAAAACCTCCGCGCTGAGCCAAGTCAAACACTCTGCAGGCAGCGGTATGTGTTCGAGGTTGTCATGGAGCTTCCATATCATCCAGCAAATTTACATATTTATGACTATTAGCTCCATCTGCATCTACATATATCATTTTTGCTGGAGGTCTCAGTTTGTGTTTACAACGAGATTAACTGCTACATGTCACAAAATAAAGTTATCGGCATAAGTAAGACACACACAGCTCATGCAGGTGAGGAGAAACATTTGTTGTTCTTTCTTTAGAAGTGCCACATAGCCATTTAAGTACTTCATAAAAAATGTTTGATTTATCATTTTTGTTTCTTTTTTCAGTCGGTAAATCTGACTTTGTTCATGCATGTCACACACATTTGCAGGATCTTATTAAATTTAAACAAGAGTAACCTTTTACAGCCACGCTAGTGGCTCTGTGAGGATGTACTGAGTGCCCTGAGCCAAACACTAACATCAGCATGCCGACAAAAACAATGTGAATATACTGATGCTGGCAGGCATAATGTTTACCTCACCCACCAGCTTTTGCCCCCTAGCTAACAGGGACAAAGTGGGTAGAATATGGGAAAAATCATCAAAGAGTGGGAAACAGGGACAGCACTGAAGGACGGGATTCGACATCAATGTGGGGACAACCCAGAGCTACTGTGCATTTGGGGTGTAAGAATGTATCAATACATATCAAAATTTCAATATTATGTTTTGCAATATTATATTGATTTTCAAAAACAGTATCAATTTTTAATAAATTATTTTCATACACAGATTTGTGGCAGTGAGTCATTTTAGTTTTATTAAACACGTGAGAGCTACTGCAAAAAACCCACTGCTGTGATATTTGGATTGGGAAAAAAAAATTTAATTTAGATTTTATGGATATTGTAGTGTTTATACTATGACAGTTTTCCTAAAACAAGACAGAAGACAAAAAACAAAAAGAAAAAAAAACTACTATATATTGTCTTCCTTATGGAACTGCAATACTGTGTATCGTTGCATATTGTACTGCAACCTCTCTATTGTGAAACATATTGTATTGCCAGATTTTTGCCAATACGCAGCCCTACTGTGCATATTTAAGAAGTGTACAATATGCACATATCACACACAAACTATCACATTTTAAGTCACTAAATCATTCATTTCTCTTTTTGTTCACCCCATGGTTTCATATAAGTTCTAGGAGTTCTACAATTCTACAACTGACAATGAGTACACAGCCTGTGAAGTGTATGTAAATAAAAAATTTGCAATGTAACAGCTTAGTATTATCAGCTTAGTATTTTTTAAACGGTCACACTGTTATGCGGGATTTATTTATTGACTTGTTGAGATGTTTTGCTTAAAGGTAAAACTGAAACTTTCGGGCGTGCTAAAGAAAAATTCAGGCAATCTTTTTAACATTGATCCTGTGGAGAGCGAGAAGGTATCTCCTGAATCTCATGGTAATTACATGTCATGTCATTGAGACAAATAGTTTGGCTAAAAGGACCAGAGGCACAAAAACAAAGCAGGGCCGTCTGGTTTTAGAGACAAGACAACATCTCTATTATTTTGAGATTACCAGCATGTTCGTGTCTGGCTGTTTACCACAGTGACAGACCCACACCAGCTGATGTGAGGGTCCTCTGCAGTAATACCTGTCCCTGTGGGGAGCTGCTCAATCCAATTCAGCTTTATTGCTCCTTGAGGAAATTTGACTTGAGCCCTGTGCTGTACTGGCATCAGCATACAAGTTCAATAAAACGTACATGCATTAAAACACTCAAACACAACATTAATTTAAATGACCTCACAAAAAGCATTGCCCCTGACAACATATTGCACAGTACAGCAACAGTATGCACTTTGAAACTGACCAGCTGGCTCCTGGGCCGTTCTGTGTTCAGATTTAGGCATGATAGCTAGCCTGAGCCCAGACCAGAGACTCCGCCCACTTCACTGAGTGGACTGGGTTCTCTCGGTCTGTCATTGCCTCCACATTGAGCGATTTCTACAAGGAGGGGATTAGATCTTCCCTGACCCTTCCTCACCGGTTGTTGCCTTTTCAGATTTAATCCCATCAAATGGTCATTACGTCAACAGAGGGCGTTTCACTGTAGGAAAAATGTCTGGCAGAGCAAGACAACTGAAACCCAAAAATGTATGCTGTATGCTTTAAATCACATCATATTATCACCCCGAGACGACACGGGACCCACAGCCGTGCCTCCTGCTTCTTACTGTTGATGACAGACACCAACTTTTCTTGGCAGGAGTTGACACGAAGGAGCATTGGTACAAACAGACAGGTGGCGGCTGCTTCTCCACGTGTAAATTCAGCATTTTTTAAAACTCATATCAAAGACGCCACATACCACAACATTAATGGTTTTTTTAATCCTTAAACGTGGCTTTGTCTGTTGAAATGTCGGGTATTTCTTGACAGACAGCTTAATCCGGCCAGCGGCTCCTCACTCCCGTCACTCATTGGATAATCACCTTTTCAATCAAATAAATCACAGTTTCTAAGCGCAATGCCAGACCAAGAGAAACAAGTCTCATCAATGGAGAGGGCAGAGTCTTTGGTCTGGGCCCAGGCTAGTATGATGCCTCAAATCTAGTCACGTGTGATGTCACACTTAAGGTCTTCTCACACCGCCGTGCATTAACTACTCTGAAAAGTGCCTCGCTGCTGGAGGATTTCCCTGGGAGCCGGTGTTATCAAGAGCGGCTGCTGCTGCTGTGGTCCGAAGCGGCAAAGACAGAGAGGTGCTTTGGTAAAAGACTTGACATTGGAACAGTAGGACACACAAGGTACAAGTAACCACCGATTTCTACATGTTTGGGTTATTTAACCGTTCTCTGTTAGGTAGAATGTTGTGCCATTTACAGATTTTGTTTTGAATTCTTGTACGACAGTAGAGTTGTGTTGTTCAGCTCAGACAACAACATTGTGAGCTCCTCCGTGTTTGCTTTCAGATCCACAATGCCTGCTATCCGCTCTGTGCTGCAGTGCTGTGTCCCGTGCTGATTGAGTAAAAAAAAAAAATTATTCAACTTCCATCCTGCTGCTTTTCCAGCAATGAAAAAGACAAGAGGACGAGGCTGCAGTTGATAAATTGACATTAAAATGAATAAAGCAAAAGGTTTGTCTTCAGCGAGTGGGTGCTCAGGTTAGCTAGCACCCAATTGCTAAACTCTGGCGGTCCGGTTTGCCCTACCACTTCAATTTGATTGGCTGCCACCTGGTGGCTAACACCCAGAGTTCAACACACTGAACTCTGAGCAGCAGGGCAAAATCTGTGCTTGTTCACGTGGGCGGCAACCACCTACGTGCAACTGTCTCCTCTCTGCGCGCAGCGGCGTGAACAGACCTTTAGACAGAGGGAGGTAGCTTACTTTTGGAAGGTTTGTGTGTGTGTGTCTGTGTATATATGTGTGTGTCGAGAGAGTGGGAGTGGAGGGATAACAACTCTGCAAATTACCACCATCTTCAATTTTCCACATCAAGGCCTTTCTGGAGAGGGGAAGTTGGAGAATTTGAAGCAAGCTTTGACATTTGAAATTGACCCGACTCAGAGGTGCCCTTGAGACTGAACTTAAGGCAAAACAAACAAAATTTTCTGTATCTTTGTAGTTTACTTCCTCTGGGCCGTGGATGTCAGTTATGTTCATCGTTCTCTCTGACTCCCTCACTCAAGCCTTCCTCCTTATCTCAGCTCGGTCTGGTCCAATGTCAGACTCCGGCTGAGGTGCAGAGGAGGGAGAATCATCAGTCTAGTCTGCGAGACAGGAAGCATCAGCGTCATTACCAGTCATTAGTTCACAGACAGCGGGTCACGTTGCCACCACCACACTGCCTCTCTCGATCATTCACATGCACAGTATGTATGACTGACTGACGCAGGAGGGCCACCACGCCTCCATCCTGCTGCTGCTGCTCTTTCTCGAGGTTTTCTCCACAGCTGAAGCAGAGGCTTATGTGAGTGGGTGAGTGGCTCTCTGTGATATGGACGAAGGCACGCAATCATTCATTTTGATTCCTTTAATTCCCTCAATGCTTGCATGAGATGAGATGCTCCCCCTCCCGCCTCACTCTCAGAGCCGGAGTGAGGCTGAACACTAAACAAATTGACAATTATCACGCCAATCTTCGCCTCATTGGCTTCCAGCAGAGTTTAGAATAGACTTTAAAATGCTTCTGATTATTTTCAGAGCATCCACAGTTTAAGCATTCCCTGTGTACTCACAGAGAAGCATTATCAGTCAAAAACCAATGGTTTAAATTAAAATTTATTGCACCTTTGTAATTATGGTCTGTTTTCTTAGAAGCCAGTTGCCTCAAGACACAATTAGACTGGCAGGCCATTTCTCATAACCTCTTTTTAAATCAATTTCTGCTGGCTTTTACTGCTGTCTAGTTCCATTTGATTCATAAACTATAAAGAATTTGCTTTCATTTTGTGATTAATTTATTATCAAGGATAAAAACTTTTTGAGTTCTCTAATAATTATCTGAAAATATGCTTGTTACAGGGGGTATTTTCACTACATAATTCCCCTGAAGCTTTCACTGTTGACACTTCAAACAGACTTTATTTTAATTAGGGCCTTCTCCCACAGAATCACAACCTACAGTTTATCAAGTGCAAAATGACCATTTTTGACTTGTATTTTTCCGATAAACTGTTCTTTTTCTTGTTTTTTGATAAATTCAGGGACAAGGGGTTATTTTGTTGGATGCTTAATTGGTACATCAACATATGATGAGTACAGACTGAGTGAGTGCAGACCGGAGAAGTCAGGGATCGAACCACCAACCCTCTAATTGGCAGACGACCTGCTCTACCTCCTAATCTATGGCCCAATTTCATACACAGACTGAAGCAGACTGGACATTTTCTTACACAGTTTTATGAGGCAACGTTCACTTTCAATGTAAACCCAACATACCGTTGGTGTTTATTAGATTAAGTGCAATTTTGAGGTACTTGTCCTTTTTATAAATATTCCCCATTTCTGCTTCTTAATAATCGTTTGTCACTTCATCTCAAGGTAAATACCGTCCGTTCTAGTCCATTGCATTTATTTGACTACTTTTCAGATTCTGATTGATTATACAAAACAATATTGACAACCAAAGTCCATATATTGTTATAGGTTGAGATAAGATGAAACTATTGATCCCCAGTCACTTACAAGTGACACAGCTGTGTATGAAGATATTAAAATTGGTTCTACCTTCACCCGCTGCAACATTAAAGTGATGCACACATTACTGTAATGAGAATAACAGTCCAAAAACTTAAAATTAGGGCTGTCAGTGTTAATGTGTTAATCAAGATCAACCGCAGAGCACATGCACTAACCACCGCAGATATGCTTGTAAGGAGGTCAACAAAACAAAATGTCAAAATTACAAAGTGCTAATCTGAGTCTAACAATAACATAACGTGGTACAAAAACAAGTCTCAACAAGCACACAGGACCGTTTAGAGTTGTTGAAAAGTTTATCTGATGACTATGAGAGGAGGCAGGCTAGCACTTCCCATTGACTACCAGTGTTTAAGCTAAGCTAATTAGTGGTAGGCGAGTTCTGCCCGTCTCTTCCTTGTTATTGCACGAGACTTAATCAAAAGACATTCTCTGGCTGGCATTTGATTTCCAATCAAGATACCCTGCTAATTGGTACTACTAGACTACTACTATTTGCTTTACATTATTAATATGGACTTAAAAACTGCTGTGAAATGGAAAATAATAGAGTTTTAAACATGCAATAAAAAAATCTGAGTAACTATTGAAATTCAGTGATTGTTATTAAAAAAAAATCTTTTGACAGCCCTACTTAATATACATTATTCTGTAAAAATATGAAAGACGCAGCTTAAGCTTTGTGTCATACCCCAAATGAACATGTCAGAAAGATTAAAAATGATGCACAGTGACTTACACTGGTTGTGTGTGTGAGCCCTCCCTGGTGATAACGCCCTCTTTGTCCATCAGCATTTGCCTGAACGTGCTCACTTTCTGCCGAATCTCTTCTTCTGTGTACCTGAGGAGGGACATGAAGACAGAACAGTTAGTAGAGGCTCACACACACACACGCACGTACACAGAGCTGATCAGTAATCTGCAGTGTTGTTTTCTGAGCTGAGTAGCGAGCAGACAAGCAGCACTTTTCAATAACAGCACTGAATGCAGCAGCGTCTCTGGGGACACTAATTGTCATCTGTCATTACTGCCAGATGTCCGTGCAAGAGCCATGTTGATGCACAGAGTCCAAACAGCGGCACAGAGCATCTTCTGACCGTGAGCAAACCAAAAATGACACCCAGGCAGATGATGTATATTCTGATGACTCACTGTCAACCTCTTGCAACCCCAACGGGTTCTTTGTTCAGGCCCGGATTGCTTGTATGTTTTTTCTGCAAGCGGAGGGCTGTAACTCACTGAGTTGAGAGCAACTGGGGCAGAGTGAGAAGCTTTCCACAAGCCGACAGACAGAATACTGCAGACCGCTGCAGTGACACATGAAAGGAATTACTGTCTGTGTCATATTGTACATTTGTATTCATATTTTCTAAATGAGGGCATCTGCCTTTTTTCCATTGAAGCTATACTGAGGCTGTCAGCAGGTGCAACAGGGGAGCATCATTGTCAAATGATCAGTTATGCTGTCATTTCAATGTGATTTTATTTGGTGCAGTAGATAAAGAATAAGTCCAACACCGCACGCAGCTTTGGGCTACAGAAAAAGCCTCTGACCACAGGCCTGCCACTGTGCGACTGCATTCACTGACAGCTCGGCAAGGGAGACAGTAATAACTCAACCAGCCTGTCTGAACAAGCACGACAGAGAAATAAAGTAGTTCCTGTCCTGAGCTATTCGGATTCTCATAGGATAATGCATATCTGTGAACCTGACAGTACATGGCTCCCTCAATGCGCTGCACTCTGAGCTGATCTCCTGGTGTACCCACACCATCTTGACACCATCTCCACATTCAGCCCTGGCAGTGGTAATGAAACGTAATGAGCTTCAGAAGCAAAGAAACATGAAGGGGAAGAAGAGCACAGAAGAAGAGGAGGGAGGTGAAAGGAAGAGAATTATTAAAGCTGTGAAAGTGTGGCCAGGAGCCAGACATCAGTGAGGCAGACTGACTGGAGGCCTCATTAATAATATACTCCTGTTTTAAGAGAGATTCACTATTTATTCACATTCACTCACAGTAAACTGGTAAAATGAAAAAGATTAAGAAACTCCAATAAAGTACTCATCATCTCTTCAAGCTCATCATTCTGATATTTGCTTATTTGGTAGGAGGGAACATCTGAAACATGAGCTCCCCTTGCAATAACCAAAGCAGTGCTGACCTGTCTATCATTTAGTGCTGAAGCCAACACTCTTACTTGGCAGCAGTTTCTCCTCGTCTCTCTCAAAATGATAAATCAACGTTTTTGGGAATGTGCTTATTTGCTCTCTTAAATTAAATGAAAGACAAATACGCCACTAATGTCTGTGAGTTAAATAAGACGCTTCAGCCTGGAGAGGTTTGGCTTTTCTTAATGTAAAGACTAAAAATGTGGCTCTGTCCAAAGGAAACAAGAATGTTGAAAAACACACAATTGTTAAGATTGTTAAGATTGCTCAGAATTGCGATTGAGCGACTTGACCCTCATGACAAACTGTCACAGGCTGAAAATACAAAGTCACACAAGCTTCTGGCAACACAGTTTATTTACCTGCTTGATAGGTGATAACATGTGATGTGAGCTCCACTGGCAGGGGAACTGTCCATCACTCAGTGCTGAAACATTCACTGTGTTCCAAATCCAATGTTAATTTGAGTGCATAACTGCGTAAAGTATGTTTACACTGTAGGTGTGTTCAGACTGAAAGCAATGAATGAACGGCACGAGATTACATATAAAGTCAGTGTAAAGACGTGATTATATGTGATGTCACTTTGGGCGATGCGAATCACGCGATGTAGCATCCATCGTCTCCATCGCCCATCCCTCGAGGTTGGAAATATTGAACTTCACGTGACGTTGTGCTGCGACAGCCAATCAGTGTTGAGATTCTCCCACCGCCACTGACATCCCCATGGCACGAACGTTGTCAGAGCAGACATGGCGGTCAAAACAACTGTTGCTGTGTGTGAACACTGTGGAGCTCCTATAACACAACTTTATACACCACAGGATTATCTTATGAACACAGACACGGCGTCGTTAAGTTTTCCAACAGTTGAGTTAAGTTTCCAAACATTGATTAAATTGGCCGTAATTAATGACAGAAAGAGGCCAGTCCCCCCTCCTCTGAACGAGTTAATGTAAGAATGTATGATTTAAGCGACTGCAGCGATGATCAAAATTATGATCCAATCATGATCAAGCGAGGAAGTCTGTCGTCGGGGCAAACCTCGGCATCAAGTGGGGAGGGGACAGACTGGCAGATCTGGACTTTGCAGACGACTTAGCTCTACTTAGCCATACCCACGCTGCACTCCAAGAATTGACCAACAATCTACATGAGCAAGGGGAAAAAGTCGGCCTCCGTATAAGCCAAGAGAAGACCAAGGCCATGACCGTCGCACAAGACCAAAACCTTCCACCACTCATCATAGGCGAACAAGACATTGAATACGTTGAAAACTTCACGTACCTTGGAAGCAACATCTCAAACACCGGAGACGCAGAAAAAGATGTACAGACCAGAATCGGAAAAGCTGCAGGAGTCTTCCAACGCCTCCGGAACATCTGGTTATCAAAATCTATCAGTACGTCCACAAAGCTGCGCCTCAATAATAATAATAATAATCATAATCCATGTGGAAAACGATGTACCTGATATACAAATTAGCAGTAATTTTAAAAATGCTAGCATTGCGTGTTAGCCTTTAGCTCAAAACAACAATGAGCCTAACTTGAGCCTCTCTAGCTTGAGAGTCCTCTTCTGTTCTTTGAAAACCCTCTGAAACTTTTTTAAAAATGTGCAATATAAATAATTAATTAAAATTATGTTATTAAACAATAGAGTTTACAAATAACACTGTAGTAACAGAAATGATAAATAAAACTGGGATTCTTGGGTTGTGGATACTTGACAATAATCATGTCTGATGAGTCTGTGATAATTATATATCCAGTCTGGAGACACACAAGTGAGGCTTCTCTCCGACTGATCAGAGGTGGTACACACAGACAAAGCCCATTTCAGCTCATTAGCATGAAAAGAAAAACAACAACAACAAGAAACAGATCTGCATTTGTTTACCTGACAGGAGCTTCTTCTTGTTTCTGCTGCGTTTTTCGTCTTTTGCATTTGGTTGTTGAAAGTGAATCAAACACTGAAGGGAATGCGTCTTCCTTTAGTCTTTTGATCCCACTGTGAGTGAAAAAGGTTCAACACATTGTAGTGTTCAGCTATCTGAATACCGTGAGAAAAAGTCTCATATTTTGCACCAATGATCAATAAGAAAAAATTTAAAGTTAAAGGGATAAACCACCTTTTTTGTTGTTGTTGCTGTTGTTATTTTCCTCCCTCCTGAGTTCCAGACAAGAAGATAGATCCCATTCTTTGGACTGTGTGCAGTAACAAGGAAGAGACGGGCAG
>JAQLOL010000006.1:3951950-3963333 GCA_029783665.1 Naso thynnoides
GTTTAAACAATAAATTATTGCGTTATACCGTGATAAGTTCTGTTTTAACAAAGATAAACAGTATATTGTTATAACAAAAAAGTTTCATGTTATAACGTAAAAGGTTTGTATGTTGAAATAACATGAAAATATCATGAAATTACAAAAAATCACGTTATAACGTGAAACTTTTATTGTTTAACGGTAAACTTCTCATGTTAAAATGTAATACCGATCTATTTTTATTTCTACGGTGTGACAGTAATATGCTTCTGCAAAAAAAACAGCAACAATTAGCTACAATTATTCCCATCAAAACGATCACTGATTTGTACCTTAATGATCAAACAAACGGCAACTTTTAGCTCAGACAGAACCGGAAAGTTACAATAAAGTCGTCTTAGAAAGCTGGAGCTCTTGTAACTTCCAACATCCTCTGAACAGCCAACTTCAAAGAAAAATCTAATTGAAAAAGTTCGTTCAGCCAGAGCGCTCTGGGTGAAGGGCAGCTGAAAAGCGGCAGAAGTTCCTCTTTAAAGGGACACTGAGGAGTGGTGAAGGTTACAGCATGAACTGTGATTTGTGATCTGTGAAGAACGTACACACAGAGTTCAGGAAACAAACACAGATTCATTTTCATCACAGGCGGCCTCTGTAAGTCACTGAGCTATTTGAAAACGGCAGTGAAGAATTCTCACTATATTCCACAGTACTCATATTCAATCATGTTTTAACACTGTATGCTTTGAAGACATCAAAAGACATGGTATTGGTATAGATGAAATCTCTCTCTTATCCACCTGCCTGCTGTGTACGGGTGATTGAGCCAGTCAAAGAGAGAGTTACCTGAATAGAGTCAGGGCCTGCAGCAATCTGAAGCCAATCTCCAGACTGGTGCAGCACAAAAATGAGGCTGTCCTCTTTTCCAGCTGCCAGCGCCGCTGCTCTTTAATTGACACAGCACTCTGGAGCGCAGAGCGATCAGCTTCGTGATACAAAGTGATGCCTGTCAGTTACCTGCAGAAGCTCATTTCATGACTGAACTCACCCCTGGACTGTAGAGACATGACTCTGAGGCTTCTGCACAGAAGCACCCAGTCTTGTATTAGGCACACAAAAGCCACTTTTGAGGTATTCTTACTTTTACTTGAGCAAAATTGAAGATACCTCTCTGAAAAATGACTTTGGTAAAAGGGAAAGTCACCTAATACTTGAGTCAAAGTCTTGCTTGTATTTACTGTGCTTAAGTATCAAAAGTACAGTGAAATGTACTTAGATATTGAAAATGGAAGTAAAAAGTACATGTAAAAGCAGTCAAGTTTGACTTCTTAAAAATGTTTATTTTTAATTTAAGTTGCCTCTGGTTTACATAAGGACAGAGTATCTCAGCTATAAAATAAAATGCAAATAAAGTGATAAAAAAGAAACGCTTTCAGAAAGTTTTCTAAACTTTCTAAACTCATTTGGACCTGATTTTAACACAGAAGTTTAGCTCAAGCTGAATCTGTCACTAGGTGACTGCTTCTATATTACAGCAACAAAATTATTTGAAATCAAACATAAAACATGACGGCAGCAGCGCCAAAGTAAAAAGCCAAGCCATCACTTGTGTTGCAGCTTCAAAGCACCTGCTTGCACTCACACCTAACATGATTAACCAATGATCTAACTTCTTGCAGTCTGTGCTACCGAAACAGAGAAAAAAATGCTAGTAGCATACCAAATTTCCTCTGATTTTATTTAGTAACCGGTAACTAAGATTCTTATGGGAAATGTAATGGAGTGAAAGTGCACAGAAATAGAACAGAACAGTTAAGTACAGATATCCAAAAAAAAAACCTACTTAGGTTAGAAAGTGTTTCTTCTTCACCACTGTAAAACACTGGAGGCACTTTCACTTCTGCCAAATCCAGCACAAACTTTCAACACCCGCAACAAGCACCTGCTACCAATAATGACAAAGCAACAACAACAAGAAGATCTCTCAGACTTTCAAACAACGCCCAAAGGAATTAAACCTGACAGGAGTCGACAGAGCAGTTGTGCTGGGAGCAGCCAAAGGGCTGATTCTAAATACACGTTGGCTGCCTTCACCTTTCCACGATTGTAATCACCAGCAGCCGGCAGCTCTTGCCTGCTGAAACGCAGCTCATGACAAAAACCATGCAGGCTTCTCAGACCTCTGGTTAATTACACTGCGGACGCAGACTCTCTGTCATGTAGCTGCAGGTGCATGAACCAAATTATTTTTGTGGTTTCTACAAGCTAACCTCCATTTTATGCTATTTTTAAAATACTTTTAATGATTCAACCCAAATGTTTCAGCTGATTACTGACACTCATATGAAAACAATTCATGACTTTTCCTATTCATAAGCATTTAGAAGCTGTAGTGATTAGTGTTGCTTGATTACAAATGTTTTATTCAGAAGAATGATATAGTTAAATTTCATTCTCGGCTCACAAGTTAAACCGTCTTAATTAACAGTTTTACTCTTGTCGGAGTAAAATAATTCAAGAGGCAGGAACTGCTCATCCCACTCTTCGTGTTTATGTCTTCATAAATGCAGATTGATATAGAACGATCCCCCACACACTCACGCTGACAGAAGGGAGGCATGGACAGATAAGAAGGCACAAGGCCAAAAGCAGCCTGGCAGTTTACAGGGTTTAGAGCACTTTCACATCTAAAACGATAACAGCTGGCATGTTAAAGGGCACTCCAAGCTGATTTATTGACTCTCCAAGCCTTTAAATGTTCTATCAATTTGGATTATTTATTTGCACTAAAATCATGGTGGTTTCTTGCTCTGTGTCAACAAATATCGCTTTGAAGGTAACAGACAAACTGTCGATTATGAGCTGCAGCTACAGCTTATTTATTGACATGGTGCGATGTTAAAGCAGCTTCTTGAGACACTGCAAGAGCTTCTGTTTCTACATTATTCAGCTCAATTGGCCCTTGAAAATGAAAAACACAGGTTTGCTGCTCTGTTGTAATCTAAAATTCTAATGAACGAAACGTTCCTTGTTATGATAACATAATAAACAAAATTATAACTTTCAGCATAACCTGTTATTAAGAATACACAGCCATGCTGACAGCTCTGTGTAGGTGTAATTAGGCACAGCAGCCCTTCGAGCTGCACATCAGTGTGCTAACATGGTCACAATGACAATGGCGACATGCTGATGTTTAGCAGGTATAATGTTCAATGTTCATACTCACAGTACAGCTGGTTAGCAAGGTAGCATTAGCTCATTACCACCAAATGCAAAGTACAGCCAAAAATGATGGGAATGATATAAGTTTTGAAAGTATTTATTCAGAAACAGTGCTGGACAAAAGTTATTAAGTTATGAAGGAAACTTAAAACACCAAACTCATCGTAATCGATCAAATAGTATCTATATACATATTTGAGCTGCACCAAAGTGGCAAAACGTCCAACTGACCCACCAGACGACCATCAGAGCTAGGCCTGGGCAATACAGCTGAGAAACCTATCAGGACAGTGAAGTTTCATATTGGTAATTATCGATGATTATCGATCCTGTGGGTTGTTACTGACGACTTGCTCTGCATTCTAAGGGGCCGGAGCTGCTACAATGAAAAAATGAGTAAATATCACAATATTTTTGACCAAATACCTCAATACCGAGGCAGTATTTTAAGGATGACGATTGGTGATTTCACAAAATATCAACCCAATGACATTTTTTGATAAATAATCCTCAGTAATGTGTATAAAGGTAAATTAAGAAGAGCAAGAACAGTCTGGTAAGTTGAAACGAAGCCTTTTCAACCAAGAAAAGACAACACTTATGCCATATCACGATATATCAATATCCAAAATCTGTCACGCTATCTTGTCTCATATCACGATACGATACAATATACATACATATCGCCCAGCCCTAAACTGAACCACCCTGCTGGCGAGGCTTGAGGGCAGTGGTGAAGCCATTCTAAGTTTAAAAAACAGATGAATCACTTCTAAAGCCTTTTAAATGGAAAACAAACATTTAGACGCGGGCCTCTGCCTTTTATGTCTTGCTTCCAGTTGACAGCAGACACATCCACAGCTCCATTTCCTCACAGGCTAATAAGACTGTAATACACGCATCTGCTGCTGGCGTAAAGCATATGACTCCAAATGGAGCATAGCCAGCAATGCTTTTCAGTCCTTATTAAATCTGGCATGCTGACTGAGACGCCACATTCTTATTTATAGCTACAGCCTTGTGTGCCACATCCGCATGTAGAACTACATCCTGCACCCACTAATTTTGATCAGTAAAGAGCGCTTAACTCCATTATATGCATGTTTGAGCTCTAAATAAAACATCTGGAAGAACCTCAGTGCATAATGACCAAGGGCTGGTGTTTATCAAAGCTAAACATAGAAGATGACGTTAAATATCGACCTTGATAGTTTTATTTTTATTTTTATAAAGAATGATTAAAGTTGTGATGGACCGGACTATTTAGACTCCACAGATGGTAATGTCCTCTTGGTCACATAATGAACAATACTAAACTCTCCAGAACTGTGCTCCAAAGCTAAACTGGGGAGGAAGAAGACATTAAAACATTTAAAAAGATGGAGGATTTTTGGTCAGAAAACAGATTACGTGTTGTATCGAGTGGTTGAGTCACCTTCCATTGGACCCCCTGAGACTTGGTTCTGGAAAAATTTTGTACAGCAGTCAATGGAGAGACTAATTATTTTTTTTATCCTGTTTGAAGTGAATCTAGACAACCTTTTTTTGGCTTGCCTTTGTCATTATGGTGTATAACCTGACTAAACAGTGTAATAGTGGTTGAAAAATGACACCATTTGCTGCTAAATTGGTCTACGATAAGCCCTGTTTTTACCACAATATTTTCTTTGCCACCAGGACGATCTGACCCACCTCTGCTGACAACAGAGTGTCTGCAGGCCATACTGACGGCGTGGACGGCTGCAGCATGAAATAAAGTTTCATGCTGCAGCTAATGTTAGCTTGCTAGCTCGTTTGCGGAAGATATCTACTGCAACTTTAAATTGTACCATCAATCTCAAATATAATGTTTATCAGTTTAAAATCTATTTGTGTAACTTAAGAAAGTCGCTGTTTATCACACAAATACTGAAGAATAAGACTTTGAAAATACAAATTTCGAAAGACCACACACCCAGTTGTGTAAGTGATGTTACAATTACGATCTCTGACAGAACCAACAAAGTCTCTATTTGAATGGCTGCTCTTCACATTGGCATACTTGTAATTATTTTTAATGTATACATGTTTAATGTATACTTGTAATAATTTTTTTTCTTGAACAAAAGAAACTGTGCCGAAGTTACATCCATGTTAGTGTTGGTGACGTGTATTGTGTGAGACAAGACAAACTGTGACTTTATTGATTGTAAAATTCTCTTTCAAAATCACAAACATCATATTTGAGAATGAGGGTACAATTTAGCCTGGACCAATAAATTATTTGCCTCTGTCCATTCACTACTGTACAAAGTCTTTCCATAAAATGGTCCATGGGGTCCACCGGAAGAGGCGTGACTTTGCTGCTTCGTAACAAACAGCAGACAGTGAAGATGATGAGAATGTTTGCTGGCAGAAACCACTGCAAAATTTTTAAAGAATAAAAAAAATTCCACTCTTATTAAATAGACAAATAAACACTTAAGCAGTTTGAGGAAATGCATACAGCGCGCACTTCATGTAACACAGGATCGGATCAAATTGATTGAATGGATGTATTATAATTGTTCATTACTGTACTCACATTAATATGTTACCATATTTATTTTTTGCTGTGTGTGTGTCAGAAAATATTTATTTCTACTGTGTTTTTTCTAATGCACAAATCACATTCTGTGCACTGGTTGCTATGGTAATAAAATAATGAATGTCAAGCTCTAGTGTCTGCAAAGCAGTGCAACTGCAAATTGAATGAGTTTCTTGTCAGATATTTCATGGCTCGGAGAAGCTTCAAGAATTCTTTCCCCAAAACCAACAAGACGAAACGTAACAGAAAAGTAAAAAATAAAAAATAAAAAGAAATTGACATCGACCACAGAATGTACCTTTTTTTCACTGTCAAGGTACATTAATGTAACGATCTTTTCTCCAGTCACAGCAATGAATTCATGAGGCTTAAATCAACATTTTCATCGTCATTTATGAAGATGAATTTAATCCTGCAAAACACACCGATCCTGCTCAGTGGGTGAATCAGACTTCGTAAGAGGTGAGAGCTGCTGTCGTGTCCTCTGAGTCATGGCATCCACAGCTGTCAGCCGGAGGCCTGCATGCAAATCAGACACAGTTTTCTCTTTCCTAACTTTCAAGCAAGGACAACTTAACGCAAAAAATGAGAAAGAGGGTGATAAAGTGGGTATTAGGAAGGTCAGAGCCACGCTGGCAGGGGATCAGTGGACCTACTGGCTATAAATACAAAGCATAACAAGCATGTCACGCTGTACAACAACGGCCCACCAGGCTGCTCCAGATAAAGAAGAGAAGGAATCATGGGTAAGAATAGTGTGTGCTAAATGAGACAAAGACCACAGCAGAGAGAATCAAAAGGAGAGTAAGAAAACTCTTCCGATGAAAAACTTTCAAAAGACATCGTCTATTGCTCTTTGTTGTATTGTTGGAATTATACTGACAGGACCAGTTTGAACAATACCTTTGGAAATTCATCGATGACTGTCGGAGCTAAACCAGCATGTGGAGTAATAGCTGGTTAATGGCGAGACAGGCCCGTAAGATGGATACAGCTGCACAGCAGGACGCTCTGCAAGCCAAAGCAAGGCTGCTGGAGCACTGAGACAAGCTACTGCAGATAGATTGCACTGATGCTCGTGCCTGACAAGCTGAATTTGCATTTCCTGTTAATTATAAGACAGGGTGTTTTTTCAGCAGAAAAGCCTGAGAGAATAGTGAGCTACAGCGGAACAATGAGGAAAAAACACAGCCGACAATAAGCTAATTGGAAAGAGAGCTGTATGGTTCATTAGTCAGACGTCTTTGATCAGCACAGTGGACACGTGTAGCCCTTGTTATTTTGTTTACCTTGGGAAAAAAAATCATTTGTTTTTGCTACTCTTAGCTCTTTAACTGCAAATTATGTTTACTTAATATTTCTGCTGACCATTTTCAAATGTATTCTATACAGTTTTAGATTTTAAGTGAATTTTTCCTACTAATGCATAACACTGTTGACATCTACTAATTTCACTAAAGTATGAAATTCAGTTAGCATATTTATGGAGAAAAAGGAACTTTGACATGAATAAATGCATATTTGACTCTCAATGTAATGTTCTTCTGTACGGAAATGAAAGACGACCAACAATAATAATTACAAGTTTTAGAAACATGCATGAAAAATTATTTAACACGTAAACATGATGTGAAGTAAATGGGCTGGAACATGAAAAAAACAGTGGCAACTGGTTTTGGTAGAGTACAGATCCTTCATGGAAGTCTAATTATAATTGTGTATTTTATGTAGAAGGGTGCATGTAACAACAGAAAGAACAAAAATGTTTTCCATACGGGAAGTTGAACCCCGGCCACAACTCGACCAGGTCACTTTAAACACATTTATGGCCACATTTAAACTCACCGAATGTTTAAACACAAAGTCGAACAACAGCATATAACTCGGAAACGGCTGTTTGTTTGTGTCCTGAGGCAGCTGAAAGAGCCGTTTCCGGGTTATCTGCTGGTCTAGGCGTGAGACGATAGGAGAGTTTCATGCCACGATTCTCCTGTCCAAAATAATTGCAATTCTCAGCATATATTGATAATCAATAATATTCTTAAAACCTTGAAATAAAAACCTGAATTGCACTTAAACACGCAAATGACTGAAATATTTTGTTATAATAATATTTAATATTTAAGTCTTCTTACACAAATAAATGAGAAATATATAGTGGTTACCTCACCTCCTTTTTTTTTCTTTTTTGAATGTTATACAGTAGGAGAATAGTTACATTTGCACACATCTTATGTAATTTGTTTTTTGAGGTGGATACAATGTGCAAATCAAGCCTTCAATCAAAGTGACACATTGAGGCGATCCAAATTCAGGAAACTAATATTGGACTGTACATCAATGAGACAGCTTTTTCAAGTCATTCACGTGACATAAGTCACAATCACCTTGATTCGTGATTACCTCGACGATGAAAATTCACAACAATGAAATTATTGTGAATGTTTTTTATCCCAATACACGATTACATCGATTACTGCCCCAACACTAGTGTCTAATTTTGTGTTTTAGTGTCGGGACGCAAGAGGACACCACTAAACATTCGGGGAGTTTATCATCTTTCAAAACGAGCGCTGACTGCTCTTTTTTTGACAGATTAGCAGGGTGTCTTTGCACCTCTGAAGTTTTTGGCCATTTTCAGCCAGTGGTGACGTCAGCAATGAGCTCCAGTCTTAGAACAGCGTCATACATCAAAACAATGCTGTAGAACACTGTAGAAGATTGTAAAAATCCTTATTATAAGCTTCAGTGTAAAAAAAAACAAAAAAAAAACGGAACTTATGGCGCAGTGCCTGCAAACTCCCTCAGGCAGACATTGCTCCATAAGTTGTTGGACATGTTACATTCTGAGCCACTAAAGTTTCAAATATTTCCAGTATTTCTCGATAGCATGAAACAGCCAAGCATACAAAAAGGACCAGTCAAAGTTAAAATTAGGGTAAAAAAAATGCTGCAACATAATTTGATAAATGAAATAACTACCTGACAGATAACAAGAAAGAAATCGTTTTTTCATCCTCTTAGATGTGAGAATTTTCTGCTTTTCTGTTGTGTTCATGATCATAAATGAGGACTCTGTGTGCTGAGCTGTTGTTTGGACAAAAGAAACTGATTGAAGATGTCACACTGGGTTCTGGGAAATTGAGATGAATTGATTAATCGTGAAAATAATCACCAGATTAATCGATAATGACAATAACTGTTAGTTGCAGCTCGAATATAAAAAGTGAGAAAATATGCTGTTCCTTTTAGTGTATTATTTCATCTTGGACTCTGTGACACTGTGATGCACATTTTACTCTGTTTCTAGATGTTTTACAGACAGATGGACCAATTATAAACATTAATCAGTTAAGAAAATAATGGTAAGATTAATTAATAATTTTAAGAATTGTAAGATGTGCCCCTTATTTGCCACACAATACATTAACTCTCATCAAATTATGATTCAAAGTTAAGTTTGAAGTCCTGCGCTCTTCAAACCTAAAAGGCAAACAGAAAGAAAAGCAGAGACAAACAGAAATCTCTTCTGTGAAATAATAAAAGCTTTGGTTGATTGTATTTATGTGGAACCATCGCATGTTGAAAGAAGCTGATTGAAAAAATAAGTTTTCAGTGATTTTCTGTGTTTTGTGACCAGGTGATGCCGAGTGTTCTGTTACAAAATAAAGCAGGGGCTGCAAATACACATGGCCTTGAGAAATCAATGGAAATGACAAATCCTAACTATTTCCCTTTATTATTCATCCTCCTCACTGCAGCCCTCAAATGAAATGACTATTTCATTTCGTAAAATGCAGAGGCGGCCTTTCCTGCGACAGCTCAGGTGAGTTACAATGGCTGGCTTCTGCCTCAGCGTGTCTCCAAGGCAACCTCGACATTCCATTTCAAATTAATTTGGACAGTAGCGCTTTTATAAATCAAGCACACAGGCTTCATTCCATCTTCAAGGGGAGAAAAAAAAGACACAGGGCAAAATGTCAGTCCATTAAAGGCTGTTCTGCTCTGTGCGCCTCTTGAAATCATGAGGCGACTGCTTGAATTTTGATGCAACTATAATTTGTTTGATTGTTGCTGTTTGAGGATGATGGTAAAAATGCGGGGCTAGTACCTTGGGTTATTTTTCCTTCTTTTTAGGGGCAGTCCCTCAGTGCCTCATTGGTCAAATACTGGCGATACACACTTGGGTGTAACCTGTCCATTGAAATTCTCTGGGGATGGTCAGCTGGACGTGGGAGCGTAAAGGTTTCTATTTCACGGCTGGCTGCATGTGGATGAGATCATCTATAAGAATAAACATGGGTATAATTTGCATGCGTGAGCCAATTAGAGATGTCGGCTTATGATATGTAGACTCAGGCCCTGCCTGCAGCTGACAATAATAGAGCAGACACAGATATGAGAGAGAACAAGTGTCACTGGGAGAGGCTTTTCGAGGAAGTACATTGTGTCGTCTGTCCTTTCTTGTGCTCTTCTGGCCCTCGTATGAGCAGTTCATTCGCAGAGGAGAAACAGGACTGTGCACCGCTCCTTCTTCTCTGTCTGCATTCATACTGTGTACACAGAGTATTTCTGGAGACGGGGGATGGAGGAATCCATGGGGACCGCACCACAGATTGCTGACGGATCAGGAATGCTTTCTGTAGCTGCACCACAGGAGAGTGATTAAGGAAGCTTTTGTCATTTTTGCCAATATTTGAGACCTCAACTGGTGTCTTTTTTCTTTCCACAACGGCTGACAGATTTACTGCCTGTCCCCCATAAAGACGCACTCCTCATAGCAAGAAAACACAAGAGGCTGGTTTTCACTGAGCGGTACACTTCGGTTTGGTACGGTGCAGTACTCTTCGGAACGGTACCCCTAAATTTGGCTTGTGTTCCCATTGACAACCGTTTCCCTACTTGGTGGGCGGGGTACACGCTAGATGCATACGTGTTGTTCTGCAGGAGCACATGGATACACATTTCTTCAGGTAAACAAAATTTCACCAGCCTAAACCAGTAGAAAGTCATACATATTTTAAGCCGGTTTGACTCCAATTGTTTCACTACTGTACATTTACAATATGTATGTGTGACAAATAAATCCTCTTAAGACCTCATTAAATTGTCATATTGGCATTTAAGGTGGACTGATTAATTCATGGCATAACTAATACATTGAACAACGTGAAGAAAACGTTCCACGTTCAATGTGAGAAGGCAGCAAAGCATCCTCTCATTTTTGTTTCATGTTTTAAAATGCTACAGAAACACTACGACCAGTTTTTAATCTTCACACAGACCATCAGTCAATTATCTCCCCAGGGTGAGAGTGTGAGGAGCCAAGAGGGCTGCAGCCAGCAGACCTGCAGCTCTCACCAGTGAGCTGCAGCTTCTCACAAGTCCAAAAACCACGTGACACATTACAAACAAGCGTTATTTGGATAAATTGAATACATACTTGAAATGTACATGGTTACATTCTTGTCTTGTCAATAAATAAATGAATAAATAAATAAATAAATAACCAAATAAATAGAACTTACTGAAGTGATACATTAAAGGACAACTTCGGTCATTTTACACATGCAGCTCTATTGCGCAAGCTACCCGAGACTTGCTATTACCAAA
>JAQLOL010000006.1:3978615-3989137 GCA_029783665.1 Naso thynnoides
TCTTCTCTCATGGACTACATCACGCTTACTTTTTTTGTTCTCGCGGAAGTGGAATGTCTCATTACCGCTGCATCCATGCGCTAACACTGGGATTAAGGTGTCGTGTGTGCGCTTGGAGCGGCTGCGCTGCGCATTTGCTTCGTGCACACAATCATGTCTTTGGTGGCAGGAATTTTCCTGTCAGAGGTCTTGATAAACAGGCCTCCCATGCTGCCACTGCTTTCATTCTGTAGACTGGATACAATTAGTCTGAGTAATTGCTTGTGGTTGCTTGATCAAAGTGGTGGCAGAGGTTTGAAACAAAATGAGGTGACAGTATGAGATGTTAAAAGGACGTCCTCCATGGACAGAGGTAATGTGTTACTTCACCGTGTCTAATGTAGCTGTAGCACTCGGCAGAACAGATGCTGTAGCTTGTCTGCGGAATAAGCCAACACATCCGAGATCGTTACCCTCAACCAACCGCACTGCACCTGAATACACACTGCCTCTGACACTCTCCATTTACACCTAACCTTCATGACAGTGTGCAGTAATGAGACAGCCGTGCATTGCACTCTCGTTGCTGAAAGCTTCTTGGAATAGAAGCATTTCCCCATTACGCCGTTTTCTCCATTTAAAATGGCAAATACAAAAAATGCTTTTGTACAACCTTAACAACCACACTGAGAGTAAAACTCTGCATACAATGATCTATTTGTGCCGCTACAGTAAATCTGAAAAATAGGTTGTGGGTTTTCCAGTGAAAGGGTCTGTCAAGCAGAAGATAGAGGGTTTGGTCGGGGCTGCCACCTATTATCTCTCTCTCTCTCTCTCTCTTTCTCTGATGCGGGCCAAGATCAGGTTTGAGTTCACAGTCTGGAGCTGTGTCTGGCAGACAATGTCTGATAGAGCTTCTAAATTATTCACTATTCACTATCTATGTCCAAATACCTGTTAACTCTCTCTCTTAGCAGAGACTAGTTACCATAGATACACACAGGCTTCGCTGCTTTAGAGGCATGTAAGCTTTCTGTTTTTACTGACTCAAAGTTCTGTACGTGCTATGGATATGATTTTCACAAACAAGGGACGCTCTCTCCTGCTTTTTCATGTCTGTATCTATTGTGAAAGACTTATTTTGCCCAATTTAACTCATGTCTGCTGTCAATTTGTGTTTGTAAGAATGTAGGAAGCAAAAAGCAGTTTGCGTCCTTTGTGAATATCCACACGCAGTGGGAAGCCTCGTTATCTGAAGAAACTGACTGGCACTTTTGAAAAAATACAACCGAATCAAGCATGTGTTAAAACTCAGAGCAGTACAGTTGTTTGAACGATACAGCACAACAACACTAGCTCATATTATTTATGCTGTTTTTCTTTTCTTTATCTAATAATTATAGAAATCACAATACCAATTTATCAAAGTACAGGGAACATCTACTTTGAGCTTCATGTTTATGTTAGTATAATAACACAGGTTGATATTAAACGTAGAGTTTTTAATAAGAGGTGCACTGCTGAGTATTTATTTCAGAGGCGTGTCCAGACTTTTTTATCTGCGGCATTGATTTATGTGAGGGTGGCATGTGGGATTTGGGGATGTACGTACTGCCCAAGCATAGTGGGTTGAACTACCAAAAAGGTGAGCTGCACATACAAGCACTGAAATAGTATTAATATACCATTTTTGTCCCCATACCAAGGTCTACTGACATAACAGTGTTTAAAGTTTAATTAAAAAGAGAAACAGACCTACCAGTCACAACAAAGAATTGTACTGTAAAAAGACTGGCTAAATACAAAAACAGAAACGGCACATTTGAAAATAAAATCACCTCATAAAGTGCCAACAAAATAAAAATACTGAAGTCTGGCTAATCTGACAATAACGGACAGCACAATAATAAATGACAAGTGTTTAAAATATTTACTGCCCAAAATTTTGCAAAATTTATCATGTGCATTTACTGCCTCTCCGGTTATTGCACCTCTACTCTTCAAACTGCTCACACAGGCCCGCCTCTGACTGGGCAGATAACCAATCAAATGGGGTGGCACCTGAGGTGGCCAATCAGATTGCAGGGCCATCCCTGGCCACTCCCCTGACATGCCCCTGATTTATTTACTGAGATTTGATGTAAAGCTGTCGGCTTAACTTGCAACAAACTACTCAAATTGTTATTATTTGAGCGCCACTTCTGAAACAAAATACAGAAATCTTTCGGCAACACTTTCTTTAAAGCCTGTCTCTATAATGCATTTAAAAACATTATGAACATATATAACACACTTTAACACATTACAGACATACTTACAATGTGCTACAGGGGGTTATGGTTAGTGTTCGCATTATGGTTAAGATTAAGTTTAACGCTGACTCTGCTGATAATCATACAGCACTACAGGCTCATTATAAGTATGTTCAAAATGCATTATAGATGCGTGTGCTTCAAGTAAAGTGTTACCAATCTTTCTCATTATTTCCACACCTCTCTCTGTGCAAAGAAATAGCTCCCAGGTGGCATTAAGGGGCCAGTAATCCAAGTTATTACAGCAATCAAAGGGTGAAGGAAAACTCAAGATGATGGAGAAGTAGCTGTGAATAGTAAACACGCCGGGGCTCAGGTCTTTCTGCTGGAAGTTATTTATTATTTATCAAGAGCCTCATAACGCTCATAAGCAGTTTCAGTCAGACACATGCACATGCATATGCTTACTGACTGACACAGACGCATACAAACACTTTTACATAATCATAGAAAGAGAGATTGGTTCACCCCTCCCCCATACCGGCTGCATGACTCTCTGACGGGGAGGAGGGAATTGAACACGAGCCATTCTGCATCAATACACAAACACGGAAATAGCAGTGTAACTCAAAAACAAGCGTAGGTTTAGACTTTACACCGAGGTCAATCTGCGAGACGCGTGCCAGCTCTGAGCTGAGAATAAAGGCGCAAACTATTACCAATATATTAGGTCTGGCCAACTCTGAACAGTGGAAGGCAGTGCGACAACTGCAGCAGGCACGGCTGATATGAATTCCCAATGTGCAAAAGATGGAAAAGGTCAGAGCCTGCATTCATCTTTTCAGCCTGGTTTTTGCTCGCAGCATCACCTTTTCCTGCTTTTATTCCTCCGCGTCCTTGGCCTTTTTCTCGTCTCTCCGGGGTAAATAAATGGAATCCAGCCTCGCGGTGCAGCTCAGCACTGATGACATTTTCTATGCTGGTTTCACTCACGATGAACCATTGTCATTAATTACACACACCCACTGACAGTAGTGTTTATCCAGAGCAATTAAAAAGCTGTTTATTTAAAGGCCGTACGTGATCCAAATAAACCTTAAGACTCGACATGATTTACATAGATCATAAAACTGCAAGCTGGGCCGGCAGGAGATCATATTGGTTTACCCTCTAAATACTGCCGATCACGGGCAAGAGGAGGAGGTCAGTCATTTGCAAAACAGGCTTTTATTGAGGCTCTGTCTCATTTCCTCATGTGAGAGCTGCTCCCTGAGTCATCATCTTATCGTTGCCCCATCCTATCCACCACCTCACCCACTTAGGATTATGACAGCTGTGGATGGGCTGCTGAGAGCATCGTTTCTCCCACTCACTCTTTTGCTTTATCTACAGCATCTCTCGCCGCAGTGTGATTCAGGGGGCTTTCAGAGGGACACAAAGACACAAAAACAATCATTTAATTCGTAACGAACCTGCTGTCACTGCATGTGTATTTGTTCTACAGTGTGTGTGTGTGTGTGTGTGTGTGTGTGTGTGTGTGTGTCCCTTGCGGCAGAGTCGAGGAGCTAGAGATTGGCTTTGGGGTGCTGATTTAAATTAATGTCTTTGTGGATTTTGGATAAAGCAAACGTCTTAATTAAAACATACTTCAGCCATTAGTTTCTATGGTTTTCACACATTGGAGGTTAATTAGCTTTTTTTATTCTTTCTTTCACAACATGATGCCGCAAAGTAGCTCAAATCTTGTTTTTGTGTGTGTTTGTACACAACACTAATTTCACAAAAACAACATATATAAAAATTTTTTTTTTAAAAAGCCACAATAAAAGTTTGGAAACACTTTCTATGAACCCTGTCCCCCTAACGCACTATAACACATTATGAACACACTTATAATGCATTATATGTGGCTAACCTTGCTTATAAATAAGGGCCCAACCTGTGTGGGATTTTTGGAGCCGATGCCGATACCAATAATTGGGAGTCAGACAATTCAAATGTCCGATATATATCGGCTGATACTGCACGTGTAAAATATCCGTGAAATGTGGTTATCAAATAGTGACAAAGACATGTAATGGCGGCGGGTTATCTTACATCTTGACAAACTTTATTCCAAACTTCAGTGCACTGAACAGTAAAAACTTCACTTTTTAGTTATTAAATAAGGAGCCACAAACTACGTGATTACACCATTTTAAATCACTAGTCCCAGCATTTTTTCAGGCTTGAACACTATTTTAATATCGGCGTATGACAGAGAACCATAAACCGATACCAATATATCTGAGAAAGCCCAATATCAGCTGATAACGGGAATAAATTAAGTATTTCTAATCTAATCTAATATTGACCAACTGATATATCAGTCAGGCCCTACAATAAATACAATTATACAGCACTGTAGGTACATTATAACACATTATAAGTATGTTCATAATGCATTATTAATAGATGCTTTAAGTAAAGCGTTACCAAATGATTTATTTAAATATGAAAAAACTGTTAGTCAGCGAGAGTATTGTTCTCTGTGTGTGTGTGTGTGTGTGATGTGTGTGTGTGTGTGTTTGCTGAAGAAAGAATAGGGGAGGACGTGTGTGTCTGCAGTCAGCACGGCAGATGGTTTTGGTGTTGTGGGTGTGTTGGCCGCAGCAGCTGCTCTTCACTCGCCTCACCCACACACGCACACACATAAACACACACAGCGCACCTGAAAAGTGCGCCGGGTTAACCTGATGGAACCAGACGCTGATCCACTCCATTATTCATAAGCTGACTGAGAGCGGCTACATGACCACCCTCATATGCTGTAAATTCCTAACACAGCTCTCAGCTGCAGTTTGTCCCACAAAAAAACCGCGAGCAGCCTGTGACATCATTCTCAAACTACGATGGAAACAGCTCAGCAACAAGCAGAGAAAACCAAAGAATAAAAACGAAGCTTTTTTTCACTATTCTCCCTCCCCCCACCCTTCTTTGTCTACGCAATCCCCACCCCTCCTCTCTTCCCCTCCCCTTCACCTCTCCTCTGAGGAGGAACTTCAAAGCTGCTCTGAAGTCAGTGGGATAGAGGAAGGGGGTCCCTGGGGGACGGTACCACACACACACACACACACAAACACACACAGAGAGCCCAAAAGCGGCTAACAAGCAGTCAAACAGTGCCCTTTGAGCAGTTACAGGGTGACGGCTTCAAACAGGCCAGACTCGAAAAGAGCACGGCCGCCTCTCATGACTGTCTCGAATTCAGTAACGCAACTTCATGGGCCTGTTGTATCGCAACACAAACACACACACACACACACCTGTACACACACAGAAAACATCATCTGGTGGAAAAGAGTGCAAATATGGCTACTATTTTTAATTTAATTATATTAGATCTCAGGAAACTCATGAATAAAAAAGTCTCTTACAATTAGAAGTTCCAAAGGACAAAGTTCATTAGAAACAGCTCCAAACCCAATGAAAAGAGTTGGGCTGAATTATTCAGTTTTCAGTCCTTGATCTAAATTTTATCTAATGTTTTTCTGCTTCTTGATGAGGATGAATCTAGGGCTAAGCTCCCTTTGATCAGCAGATGAAGCAGCCGTTCTCTTGATCTTCCTAGTTGCTTAAATGCTTTCCCCAGTAGGACGCTGACCTCGAACCTAAAGTTACATTACAGACGTACCGAATCCAAATCCAAACTACATACAGAAAAACTTCATGAGCTCGGAATGTCAGCTGAGATTTCAAGTGGACAAGAGAGGAGGACGGGCTCGGAACAGATGAGCTGATGCTCATCTTAGCATCTTCACTCCCATGCAAAGGATTCTCAGTGTGATTTTGTTTTCAAGATGAGTCACACTCTGCAGCAGCAGGGCTGTTTCAAGCAGCGAGATGCACCTCACAAGGTTGGCGAAGGTTAACGGGGACGTGTGGCACCTGTATGAGGCAAGAGGGACAGGTGCGTGGACGCATTCCGAACTGGACAGGAAGTTATTTATGGCATTGGTTCCTCTGATTTGGCCAGCTCACCGACATGCTCAGCAGTGACAGCGGCTGCAGCTGTGACACAAATCTAAGAGGCGATAAAAACATTTGAAACATTTTATGCCTGTTTGCCACAATTTGTGAAAGAAATGGTCGTTCTTCTTAGAGCCGTAACTCAGTGAAGTCCTAACACAGAGGCAAAGGAACAGACATCATGTATAATCATTTCATTCCAGTTAGAGATTCTGAAAATACTCTTAGAGAATTCAGAGTACTCCCAGAACCTGCCTGAGAATATCAAGATTTTCCTACTTTCAAGGTAATCTGGCCGTCTGTACCTCTATGGGTGCCCGACAGGAGCTGTTAGGGCTTGTGATGATCCCTACTGATTATTGATTACCCTTTAGTTTGAAATTCCAAAAGCATGACTACGTGACCATGCAGCGGTGGGCAGGTAGGGGCAAGCAGCCAAGAAAAACATGTGGAGAACAAATAAATCAGATCTGAAACATTTTGGTATTCAGAGAAAGGACTGGTCAATACAAGAACACATGTAACATGAACAAAATAAAACACTGAGGCAACACAACGAACCAGGCACGGCATCTCACCTGCAGTCTGACGAGTTATTTGCTGCTGTTGCTCCGGAGATATGAGCTGCTCTGTTTTAGCAACGTCAAGCTGAAATTCAACAGTTACGTTTTGTCGGAAAATGCAGTGATTTAAACCAACGGCGAGAAAGAAAGAGAATTAATAATTCAGGTAATTTGTTACGCTATGAGTGGAGGAACTCGCCAATAGCAGCTCAGCTAATTTATGAGGCTGTGTACTGGCAAGAATCTGCCGATACAACATGTATCATGATACAGGGTTACAGTACGATATATATTACGATATACTGTAATATCGTAAACAAGGCGACAAAGCACAATAAAGAACACACAACAATACCCATAAAACCCCAGTTTAATAAAATCAGACTATCGTAACAATAGTTTTTGTTCACAAGCTGTTGGGGGTTTAAAAAAAAAGCAAAATGATGCCCTACCACAAATCTTTGATGAAAGCTATTAATTAAAAATTGATTGAGTGTTTTAAAGAATCCATACAATATTGTAAAAACATAATGTTGATATTTATCAATATTTTCTAACCCTGCTAATTGATGTACGGTAAAACGGCCTTAGACTTAAGCTAATAATGGTAACCTCACCACTGACAGTTATTAAGCTGAATTTTTCTCATTTTGGTAAAATGTTTTGGCGTTACGCCATGTGTTCATGTATTAATTGAGTCGATTTAAAGTAAATATTACTGTATTTACAACTCTTAATCATCATTTATGTGTTTTGTTCTTTTATGGCCAAAAACTTCTACTGTAAATGACTCAGAGACATCGTCTAATAACAGTCAGAGGCTGTGAACTGAACTGAGTCAAACATCATATCATTGTCTAAAGAATTGTTACAATATATACTGTAATGAAATTAGCCAGGAGCTGCTAATAGCTAATTTAGCATACTTTTAATTGTGCAAAATTGCCAAATGTAAACACATGAAAGTTTGAAAAATAAGGTTCAGCTTGTAGCCCACATCCAAGCTGTTGCTTATAGTAAGTTGAGGATTTATTCAGAAGGCTTTAGAAATGCACAAAAATAACAAACAAACAAAACAAAAACACACACACGTGCTTAACTGCAAAATTTGTAAAAATTTGAATAAAACAAAAGCAACTCTAACAAGAATCTGGATGGAGTGCGTGGGTCTGTTTGTGTCTATTCAAAGGAGGAGGATTAAAAATGGCAGCGCTCTAAAGTGGCGTGCTTCTGTGTCGACCTGAGTGCTGCGGGCTCTCCTGCAAAGCCGGAGCGCTGGGGGATTTTCTTATGGTGATTATGAATATCGCGTTACCTTAAAAGCAGATAGGAATGTGCTGCATTCTGCTTGTGAGTAGGCTGCAGCAGCCTCTGATAGAGGCAACAACATCCCACAACAACAGCACATACAGAAGCTCAAGACGGCGTCTCAAGGACTGCGGCCTCGGCTGAGTATCAATCTGTATTAGACCGGGTCTTAAAGCTGCTGCTGATAAATCTTGAAGAACAAAATGGTTGGAGGTTACAGCATCAGGACGTCTATTTTAGCATCTGGTGGGAGGTAAAATTTTAAGTTAATTTTCTAGAAAATTGCAATGTTTAAGTCCACCTTTTAAAATGAATCGTTTAGATTCCTCCAACATATGAGTCATCAAGGGGAATCATCTCTATAAAAGATATGCATAAAGCACGTCTGCATGTGTGTACACTGAAACAGGCTTTGCTTGCTGTAATCGTTCCTCCCTCTGATGTGCTTTCCATGCACAGGAAGTGATGTGGGATCAAATTTACAGTCCCTCTACCGAGCAAAGAAGTCCTTGTATATAGTATCTGAAGCTATCGTGAGGGGAGGCTTCACTGATCTGAGTCAGACAAATCAAGTGAGCATCTTTCATCATTTACTCATTTCTCTTCCTCTGCTATTTAACCACAACTTTGGAATACATCCCCCTGATTTGTAAATAAGACTGAAAAAGCTTCAAATTAAAACTGCAGCTGGCATTTTTGGGGTGAACATCAATAACTTTTTTGTGATCTTTTTGGAAAAAATGTCATAATACCCACACAGCTGTTAGTTAATGATGTGGTCTGAGAGGACTGTGAGATCTCTTTGTTTTCCCATCATGCCTCTGTATTCATGATTAGTAAAAATCCTACAGCTCCCATTCTATTTGCCCAATCAGTGACGCTCTCTGTACTCTCTGCCCTGATTGGCCGGTCTACAGTCTGCTTTCCAGTGATGTCGGTACGAGTTGATTAGCTGTTGGTGCCTTACGCTCTGACTCACCTCTGCTGAGTGCCTGCAGGCGACACCGTCAGTCAGCTTGAGCTCGAGCTGAGACGGAGCAGTTTACTCTGCTGCAACTTTCCAAACAACTGTTTTGTCTCAGTTCAAACTGGACAATAGAGAGTGACAACAAACGAAATAAAACACGAGCCGGGGCAAAAACAGGGAGGGAAGACTGCAGTGGAGTTTCTTCCCAATGAGTCTTATGCAACAGCTAATGTTAACTCGTTAGCACAGGTTACAAACTGCGGCTTTAAGGGCACAGTGAGTTACAGGAGCTGCTAGCTGTCTGCTGAGCATTACACAGTCACTGGCAGCAATGTATATCCTCCTCAGCTCCCCCACCCTTTTGTCCAAATATGGTCACTTATGACTCCAAAAAAAAGATGGTGACAGTCATAATGCAAAACTCAAAGCCTCAAAACGGTTCTCCACAAACCAACGGGCAGAGTTGATGTGGCTCAGTCAATTGCTTAATTAAATGTCAGTGCTGAAGACATCTACTACCACAGGAAGACCAACATTTTGTGACAAAATGTTATAAAATAAAAGCAAAAAAATGATTTACCAGGAACACACTGGATGAGATTAGCCACCATGCCGCTGAAATGGGCTCTGATGTCTTTAAGCACGTCCAGCTCCTTCTCATTCTCAGCCTCCAGAAGCATGCGGGTCAGATCCACATACTCAAGGAACAAAGCACCCAGAGCCAGGGAATCACGCTCCAGTGCTCCATTGGTGCTACAGAGAAAGAGACGGAAAGCATGATATCATGGAGCTCATCTTTCATGCTGGATAGGAAACGGCGTTATCAGCAGGCCGGAGGTTACAAAAGGAACAAGAGTTATGCACAAGAAAAGACCAAGACAAAAACATCTGGAGGGAACTCAGTGGATTAAATGTGAGCGCTACCTGTCACTGATAACCGCCGCATTAGCCAGCAGCTCAAAGATCCTCAGCAGCTGCAGCCTGAGAAGATCCCTCCTCTCTCTGCGCTTCTTGTTCTGAAAGCACAGACAGGTTTTCACTTTACTTCTGAACAGGAGAGCACAGTCAAGTTGTTAAACAAAAAATATGAACAGGCTTGTTGTTTTGTTTTTTGGCTTTTGAAAGAAAAACTACCTTACACATACAAAAAAAACCTAAATCAGTGTTAACAATTTATTGACTTCTAGAAAACACAGTTAAGAACAAAAATGTCATACAAAATAAAAGATGCACCTATACACTCTTATTTACAGCTGCACAGTATATACAATTTTTCACAGATTTATGTTGTACTTCATGCAGAGTATATTTTCACACTTCTTCACACTTCATTTTCACATCAGCTAAGTCAACCTAATTCTGCTTCAGTGGTTTTCTCTAATTACTTTCTGTGTGAGTGTGTGTGTGTGTGTGTGTGTGGATGTGTTACCTCTGGCCTACGCTCC
>JAQLOL010000006.1:4006418-4022693 GCA_029783665.1 Naso thynnoides
GCCCTGTTTCCTGTCCACTCTTCAGCTGTCCTGTATATAAAGGCACAAAAGCCCCAAAAAATATCTTAAAAAAAAAATAAAAATTCTTATTTAAAGGCTTAATGTGCAAAAAAAACGAACTTCTCCTTTAGGATCACTGCTGACACATTATATCTTATTTGTTAAATAGATACAAAAACAGGACAGTAAAAAGGCCCGTGTGTGTTTCACTGCAAGTCACTGCACCCTGCAAAGAAACAGTCCTGCACACAACACCCTGTAAAACCATAAATTCTTGTTTTTACACTTGAAGAGTTTATTTGCAAAAACAGATATCTCCCTCTGTATTTTTTTAACTTTCTGAATTTTTATTATGGAGTATGCTAATTATTTTATTGCTTTTTTATATGAACATATGTTTATATAGCCTGGCAAAATTTTTATTGCACTAAATTACATTTTTTTCATGTGTGCACTCCAGGCAGTTTCAGTGAAGAAGTTGTGTTTTATTCATTTTTAGAATGGCTTTTATCTGTTTTTGCATAGGAACTCTTCACTTTTACACCATCACATGACACACGCCATGTTATTCAGAGGTGGAATTATGCTACTTATTTGAATCAGCTGGTTCAGTTCTGTGCTGTCACAATGACAAAAATTCATGTTTTACTAATTCGGTCAGTTACAGTCTGAGCAGATCAGATGAAACATTCAGTGTCAAAGATTTGCTGACATGTGGAATAAAAACCCTCAGTATGTATTCATGAGCTATTGAGATGCTGGTACATCATGCCAGCCGTGTTCCTCTGCTTCCTTGTCTTTATTCTAAGCCAGTGGTTCCCAAAGTGGAGACTGCGAGACACAGACCAGGTGGCTGCGAGATGCCTTCCAAAAACCAAATGCATTTTTAAATTGATTTAAAATCGCATAATTTACCCAATATTGAATGAATTCTGGTTATACTAGTCCTAAAATTGCTTTAAAATAATATTATTAGCCATGCTGTTGTTCTGTTTTGATGCCCTTGTAGGCCTTACAGGCCACCTTCAGGGTCGATGGGGGTCCACAGTCTCTGGCATTGTTATTTTGGGGGTCACAGGCTGTAAAGTTTGGTTAAGCTAAGCTTAAGCTAAGCTCACCGGCTGCCAGCAGTAGCTTCATAGTGAGATTACACATAATGACTGAGGTAATGAATGAGGTGTCACTCTTATTTTGATTTAGGGCTGCACAGTTCATGGAATTTTAATCGAAATCGTAACGTGGCCCACTGCAAACTTCAACTTGCATGGAGGCGCAAATGTTAAGTTAAGTTAAAGGAGAAATGTGTAAGACCAAACACCACTTTAATTCAAATATTGTGGCACTGCAGAGTTGTCCAGGCCTACATCAAACTCTACAGACTTAAGAAAAATCTTTGTTTGGTACAGATCCCTGCACAATCGCACCATAATCACTTTAACATCTTTTCAAAGTAAAGAATGATGTATAACTTATAATCACATCACAAATCACATCAACATTCATATCTGTCCAAATAATCACATTTTCATAATCGCTGGGTTTTTTTTTTTCAAAATTGTGTAACCCTATTACACTAATATTAAACTAATATGAACAAATCATGTAGGATCCGTTCACCCGCAGTTCAACACTAACTGAAACAAACGACTGATCTATCCTTAATTCTGTGATGTGACAGTGGCATAGAGACAGACTTATAAGGTCTAAAAGTTCTTTCATATAAAATAAAATAAAGTTTATTTTCATCCAAATGATAAATGCAAATTAACCTTGTCCTGCAGTTTGTAAGCCTTTGACTGCCCAGCTGTTATTTTCTAACACTATAAAATCATTTGATGCTGCTTCTGAGACTGATGTGAGAGCAGTGCAAAGCCACAGCTGAAAGTCACCCTGGAAATGCAGAGTGCTGACTACTCACGGTCGTGTCGGTCACTGGCCCAGGGACATGGCTTCTGCGTCATGGTGAACAGGGTGTCAGAGATGTCAGACAAAAGGCAGTCCAGGTCAAACATGTGGACCTCCGCGGGCGCAGCCTCAGGCTCCTGGTACATCTGATTGGACCATTTCTCCAGCTTGGCCTGGCAGATCTGACCCTGGGGTTGAAAACAGTTCAAATCAACTTTTAGTCACTCTCTCTCTGCCTATAAATAGGACTGAAAACGGCAAAGTAATGCATTCATGGTATTTCGTTCCCCCCACCTGCAGCATTTGTTAGAAAAGTGTATAGACGTAGTGACTTCCATACATGTTTGCTGCACTGAGAAATGCAGACTAACACCAAAATGCCATGTTATATAATTTCCTTTGGTGTATTCATCCAGTTACTCCTAAAAATAAAAAATGCCAACTTACTAGAAACAATTTACACAAAAATTAAATGTATAGCAGTTGCATTTCTGTTGTTTTTGCATCTATTTTCTAGAAAGCAGCCAGAAATGTGTATTTCCACATTTTTTCCAATTGCCTATTCTCCTCCACTAAAATCTAAAACTCACAGAAATCTCCAGCTCCAGATGTTCCTTTCCCCCTCTTTGAGATGCTCTGCTTCACCCTGATCTTCTTGTCCTTCACTTCTAAGTCTGTGGCCTCTTTTATAGGGAAGCCCAGATTGAGCCGGAAACTGTTTTGATTACGTCTAAGCACACGACATCCCATCTTATAATTTATTCATTTACCTCTCAATTTGTTTTCTTAGAGGGAGAATGCATGTGTGCAGGAGGAAATGAGGTAAAATTGTTGCAGGCATCTGCATGTGTTTGTGTATGTGTGTGTGTGTCTGTGTGTGTTCTGTTCATGATGAAAAAGCAGTTTTGACATATTGTTCAAAAACACTAGCCCCTTACAGGTCGTCATTATGTCCCCTTTGTTCATTTCTTTATTTTGATGTCTCACCATTTCAATAAGAGCAGCAGCCTTTTGTCCCTGACCTAATTCTGGCAGTCACACTCACGTGCGCACAAGCAGGCAGACGTGGAGCCCTTACCAACACAAACTGCTGCTGACCTGTGTCAGTGAAGAAAACACACACGAGCATCTGAGTATTTCCGCTCACTAATATTTACCGTTTTTGAGGGTTTTCCTGTGACTGTGTGGTGTACCTTTTAATGTGAAGTAAGAAGAGAAAAGCAGAGACGAAGTTAAACAAGATCAGAAATAAAATATACAGAAATTAGATTATAGAGATTAAATGAAATTATATAGACAGAGGTTAGAGGTGATTTCTAATGCCAAACTCATTTTCCTTTTGTCTCGAGTAAACTTTTTGCATTAATAATAAAAATGAAGACAAACACGCTTCAAGACTACAGCTGCATTACATTGAATCTTCTCTCTGCACAGAGGTGCTTTAAGCTAAATGCTAACATCAGCATGCTAATATGCTGACAGTGCTAACATGCTGATCTTGAGAATGTAATAGCCTACTTGCCAGATTCACCATCTCAATTTAACATGTTGGCATGCCAGCGTTCTAATAATCACATACAAACGACAAATACTACTGAGAGCAAAAGCAACAGTAAATAGTTTTGTATGGACGATAAATATCTGTAGGAAATTTCATAGCACTTCATTTAACAGTTTTCATAACATTTAAGAAAAAAATTTTACTTTATTTTTTGCAGCTGAGCTTTGGACAGCTGGGCAGTAGGTCAGTTCGTCAGGTTTTTTAATTTTTCAAAACAGTTTTTTTTGTGTTACTTTGCTCTTGCTAGCTCATAGTTAGCATGGCTAGCTGCTAGCTAGCTAAATATCAGGAGTAGCGCAGCTTCCTGGCAGGCGCAACTTAACAGTGACAGCTATACAACGTGATGGATGATATTTTGACTGGCAGGTAATTTAAAAAAAGAAGAAATAACATTTTGACATGTTCTTCGGATTATATTATACAACAGTTTTTCCTTGTGATCTCCAATGCAGTTGTTGGATTTTTGAGATGTTCCAATATATGAAATTTTTGTATCAGCGGATGATGAGTATCAATCCGATACCAGTGCTTTATAACTTATTATTGGCATTATTTTTTAACGTCTGTATACTAATTCTGTATGGATGTGCTTGAACTCTGGGTATGACTCAAATAATTTGAAAACTGTAGTCATTTATTTCTTTTCCGTATAATTTCTTTTTTAAGTAACATGCCGTCTCTGTTTTTGGAGTGTGACATGCAGCGAGGTCCCATCTTTAAAAGATGTTGAAAGTGATTTTTCTCTGCTTCCAAGCAACATCCTGAGCACCTCACATGAAAGGGATTCTTCTCTTTCTCACTCGTCAGGTTGAAGGACACTGGAAAAGCTACTTGTCCTTAATGGATACTGACTGTATGTGCAGTAAAAATCCGATCAGCTCTTATTATCAGATTGCAGACCTCTCATAGATTGTATGATTCACTTCTCTGCTTTTGCCTTTAGGTTGGAGTTGATTCGGTAACTTGACAGAACTTTGTTTCACAGTCAAACTCACTAAGATTTAATGAGGGTTTGAAGTTTGAGTCTGTTTTTGCACACAATGTGCTTTTCATTTCATTTATTTTAATTCGGTGAGTGGAGGTACACAAAAGTGGTTACAGTCCCAAGTGATTCTCGTTTTGTTAACATCCCCCTGAGCAGAGGTGGGTGGGTATACATTACATTTACTCCGTCACATTTACTTAAGTAACTTTTTGGATAAATTATATTTGTAAGATTAGTTTTAAAGCAACATCCTTTTTTTTTTTACTTAAGTATATTTCTTGAGAAGAAACACTACTTTTACTCTGTTACATTTGGGCTATGTTCCACTCGTTACTTTTATTTTTACCCACTTTTTATTCAGAGAGAGAGAGAGAGAGAGAGAGGGAGCAGCACTGGTCAAAAGATAATAAAGAGAGGGAGTGGTTTTAAGAGCTGAAGGCTCTGATAAAGTATAACACCCACTAACACTACAAAAACAACCCCTGGCTTTCACTGCGATGTTCCCAGGCACAGGATGTAATCTGTTAAGAGAAAAGCAAGATAACACTTTAGGAACATGGAGCATAAAAACCTAGTTTTGTGATCTTTGACCTGTCAGGCACCTGCTGATAAGGCCGTCTGAGGTGCCGCAGTGTGAACAGTTTGGGCCAAGACACACAAGCAGACATTATCTTTGCAGTGGTCCTAATGTTCACCTAATACCCTTTTTCAAAATTAGAGGGTCTACACAAGTTTTTTAAATGCAGACCAACCTGCTAAAATTTGTCTATTGACCCCATTCTCACTTCCCGCAAGAAAGACAGCCCTGCATTGTGTGGACACATTGTTGTGATGTGTGACACAAATGCCTGTCAGCTTTAATATTAATAACTATGATTAATGTTGATTTCGCTCACAGTTTGTATGAAAGTGTAGGTGCTCAAATCATCTTTATGTCAGTCATGAGCGCTATCAGCTGTTAGGTTTGCACTGCACTCCTTTGACCACAGCTACAGAGCAATTTCTATATGTTGGATAATCTGGTTGGATTATTATTTGCTTAAATGGATTGCAGAGAGAGAGAGAGAGAGCTGTGTGCTGGGTGAGCGAGGTTGACTTTTAACAAGAGAGAAAGCGGCACACTGCGCTGTTAATTTAAGGTTGTTTTAAGGGAAACACTCTGCGTTTGAAGAGACACAAGTCATGCAGGAATCATTTTCAATTTTATGTCCACTGGTGTTAACTTCTGTAATTGTAAGGTCCACCAAAAAAAATAAAATCCTGAGCCCCATCAGGACAACATGACACATCAGATCCAGATGAAGAAGGCAAAGAAAGTCACCAGGAAATATGTCAGAAATTAGCAGGTTCACCCGGGTCTAACGTTTACATTAACAGCTGAGCCAAGCCGAGCAGAGCCGAGGTGAGGTGAGCTGAGATGAAAATAAATCTCCGTCTACTGCAGGGTCAATTGACCAAGGTGCGAATGGTGAGTGCACCCACAAAACCCAATCTTCACAGGTTAACACAGATTTTTTGTTCACTGGGAAAGAGGAGTAACAGTGAATCTAGGAGTGAGTAAAAACACTGGGACCATGATGCCAAAGGTAAAGGAGGGAGTGCTGGGGTTAGACAGAGTCACTGTGGACTGTTACCTGTGAGGGCACATGTCACATTGTATGTGAATACTATCATGCATGAGGGGCTCAACTTTTACAAAGCGCTGCTGGAAGTAGGTCAGATTTGATTAAATGACATTAAATTCAGCAGCTATTTCCCTTGAATAAAAATAAAGCCTGAGGGGGTGTCAGAGGTATTGTCACTGTTGACAATCAATATGTGTCAATTACCTACAAATGCCAGGCCATGACGCAAGTTGTTTTTGTACGCTTTTTTCTTCCACTCATGCTCCCTGTCCTTTCTAGTTAACTGAGGGAGGTTAAGTCCACAGGCTAAAAATAGCTGCTCAGGGGACTTTGATGATCATATATTGAGCCCCAGCTGGATTCAAAAGTAAACAATGTAAACTGGTCATCACTGCTAACCTAAAGCCTGGGTCATCTATAGTATTTAGTGGGCAAAATCAATAACTGCACACATTAGTGTCATTCTTAAAAGTTAGACTCGCACAAGAGAACAATATTCAGACAGGGCATTTTTCATACCTCTTGTAACATCGATAGAATGTCATCCTTCTTTTTCTGAAGCTGCAAAAGAAAGAGAGACAGTTTGTTATTTGATCTGGACATAAAGCGTGTACAGCCATGCTAGCAGGAGGTATAATATTAACCATGCTCATCAGCTTAGCTTAGCAATTTCAAACGCTGACATTAGCTAATCAACCACAAGTAGAATTTTGACTGAGGCACATGAACGAAGAGGATGGAAAGGTTTCATCGATCGCCTTGTTCCCCAGGAAATTTAAAGGCCTAAGTAAGAATTCTGACTTGATAGCGGTGCTTTACATCACCAAATTAATAACAATTCTTAAGGGGAATAAAAACTACCAAATTTCATGACATTCTGGTACTTGTGGAGACATTTAACTAAAAAAAAACAACTGTGAACCTCAAAATCAGAAAGGTAGTTCATCTAGGAACCACAAAATTTTGTGCACATGTACAGATTTTTATTAGGATAAGTGGAAACTTTGAGCTGCTGATGGCGCCACTAGAAATATCTGCTATCTCCGAGGTGACTAAAATGGATCCTTCAGGGAAATTTAATACCTGTAATTAATTTTGTAGCAATTCCCACAATATCAAGATATGTCACTCTGAATAACAAATTTCATCCTGTTCTTGGCTCTAGACAAGTAACGGAACCTCAAAGTGTGAACAATCGGTTCTCAAAAAACCACGAATGTTCACATTTGCATCACTTTAACCAGTAGTTGTTTACTTCAATATGGGCCACAACTGATCCACGTTTCGGGGGACCTGACGTCCTGAAGAAAATTGCTAACAGTCCCAAATTACAAGCATCCTGGGGGCACGGTGGTGCAGTGCTACCGCTGGCATCTCACAGCTGGAAGGTCCCAGGTTCAGTTCCCATCTATGACACTGTGGTACCTCACGTCATCTGAGCCTGATTCTCAATGACCAAAGTCTGGGGGAGTTTGCATGTTTTCACCACGCTCCGCAGGGTTTCCCCCTCCCCCCACTGATAACATCTCAAAATCGTGCAGAGGATCGTCACCTGACCAATGACAACATCAAGGCAGATTGTCGGCTGGCCACGGCTCCTGCCCTTACCCAGGGAAGGACGAACCAGGATGGGCTAAATGTGGCGGACAAATTTCACATTGCACTGTGTACTTGTGACAAAAATAAAGACAGACTGTCTCAAATCCCAAATGCCAAATCCCGCCCTAAGTGTCCCAAAAATTAGACTTAACCATAATTTTAATTAGTTATAGCCATATAAAATATTAAATACTGATTGTTGTTAGTCGCTTGTTTGGTGTCACCTGCAGCTGGCTCTGCACTGGCTGCTGCAGGTTATTTCTTACATGAACTCTGGTTGTTGTTTATTTTTTAGCTGCACAGTAGTGCTGATAACTGTTACTGCGAGGGAGACGGTATGACGTGTACTTTTAAATATTACAGCAGGAAATTAAACCATCTGTTGCTGTCATGGAGGCTGGTGTTGCAGGACCTGGTGAACATCCTGCCAAAAGGCAGAAACATTACTGCAGGTACCAGGGGGAGTGGGGAGGTAAGCACCAGGTGATTACTGCTGCCCGTCCAGATGCAAACAACGTGTTTTGCAGTGATACAACACAGTCATCGTGTTTTTTTTTCCTGCCGATAGACAGCTGACTGTGCAAATAAAAATAATGACAGTGTTGACTTTTGACTGTCATGTGTTTTACTGTTCATCTCGTGTTTTACGTAACTACGTGACCACTCCCCCCCTCAATACCCTGTCCTGAATTTCACCTCTTCTGCTCTGGTCACCCTATCCACACTGTCATCCTCATCCACATTCTGGCCATGCAGCAGCGAGCACGGCTAAAAACATACACAAGAAGAAACACACATTCTGTTTAAAAAAAAAAAAAAAAGAGTGCTCACCCTCTTCTTATAATAAATCCTCCACTTGTGATACTCCTTGATCACCACCTCAATCCTTCGCTTCCAGTAGCAGCCCTCTAATACAATTGCCTGTTGACATGATGCAGAAACACCAAGCATAAGCAAATCATGCATGTCCAACCTCATCAGTGTGCAACAGGAAAATCAAACTCAGCAATATAAACATTCATTTTTTACTGACTGTCCACTGAATGTGTCATCACGTGCAGCTAAAAAAGATCACAGTTTTTACTTTAACAAAACGGCAGCATTAAAAATAAGCAGTGATTGTATAAATCTGATTGTCTGATAAGATTGCCTAACTATAACTATACACTTACACTACAACTTTAAGGTGGGAAAAATTGCTTTAATCAGATTTGTGACCATGTTTAACCGCTTCTGTTCATGTGAATTTTGTGCAATAGGGCTTCGTGCGATTACACCAGCACTTTACATTAATGTGCAGTGGAGCGATGTGAAACTTACATCATAGGAAATTTACACCCATGTGCAATTTACATCAGCCCTTTAATAAGATGTGTACTACTATGTATTATACTTATGATGTGCAATTACCAGCACTTTACATTAGTACTTTATTATGATATGCAGTACAGCAGCACTTAGCACTTTATTCATCCGGCACTTTACCTCCTGCTTCTATTGCAACTTTGCACATAAACTTGTACAGTCTCTGACTCCTGGTATATTTTGCAACATCACATAGCTACTTTTAGTCATACTGTATGTATGTCTATGTCAGCTTGTGTACGGTTTATGGTGTTTTTGATTTTACTTGTTGGATTATGTGCACATTATGTGGTTCTATGTATTTTTGTATAAATATGTAACATCAACCTGCCAATGGACTACAGGTGTAAATTAGGCTACAGCTTTAATTTGACATATTTTACATGTCAATGTTCTTTAATACGTACTGTCCCTACCTTAAATAAATAAAATTAAAAACACTTTCCACTCTGACACAAATCACTCACTTCAGGCTTTCGATGGGAATCGGCCTCCGAGCCCTCCAGCGGTGTGACAAACCCACATGCTGGGTTTTTCCTCCTCTCCACATCTGAAAACAGCAGACACACAGCCACAAAATCAATACATCTCTACGACAGATTTTTAATTACGATGATGTCTCAGATTCCTGGTCTCATTTATGTTAAGCTTCACCAGCACTGCTGCATTTGGCTGTTACAGAATACTGGTGGGCATGTATGCTGGCAGCAGAGAGATGAGGTGAGGAGCGGTGGACTCACACTGGATGAACCAAGCTCTCCAGATCGCATTGTTTAGACGGATCTTATCTCTCCACAGCAACCGCAGGCCCTTAAAAGACTTCCACTTGGGAGAGACTATCTTACCACTGCAAAATATAAAGACAAAAATAAAAGTTGTTGTTTATTAATGGAAAATGGGTGATGTGCAAAGCACTGCTTTCTTCCCTCAGTTAAAGAGGTTTAGGGACAGACCTGCTCTTAGACATGAGTAGCCTACATGCTCTTTAGATGAAAATGCACACAATGGAAAAAAAGAACATCCTGAGCGCCTCACCACTGTTGGAAATCTGTCCTGATTTTGACTGATAGCTCCCAATTAGCTTATTCACCAGACTGTTTGCACTTTTTTTCCAGTGTCCCTCAGCCTGCAGAGTGCTGAAGAGAAGCCCCCTAATGTGAGGTGCTCAGGTGTTGCTAGGGAGCTGAGAAGAATCATTTTCATCATGCTTTTAACCTGTGGCCATTCTCATGGCCCGTAGATTGGCCGTAAGAGGTTTTAAGTGGTTCTTAGCACCATGCATATTGATTAAATGTATAAATTTAAGTCAATATGGACATGCTATAAATTCTTAATTTATTTTTATGGCTAGATTCTCCCCTAACTCTCATACCTATATTTCTGGGGTTATATTTTCTCCATTACAGGCCTTTAAATTTGGGTATTCCACATAGGCCCCGTAGCAAAGGTGGAAGTTAAGGGGTTAATGGAGGAATGGAGGGACATCGCTGCATGTCACACACTCCAAAACAGCAGAGAAAGCACATTACAGGAATTATAGGAATAAATAATTAACTTAATTTTTGAAAAAAATGAAGTTATACTTGATATGCACATATGTCGGATTGACTGGTGTGTTTTTTCACCCACTAGAATCAACAAGTTAATTTGGGACACTGCTGCAACCCACACACCACCCAGGTACAAGGAACCCTTTGCCCTCGCTGCTGAAAAACACCCGAGAGGAAACTCAGCATCTGGTTAATGACAGACACTGAGCAGCAGAGCAGCACAAACACAGCCCACCTGCCTCAATTAAAAAGGTGTGTGAAGTCCTTCAAGTCCTCATTGTAAAAGCTCTTCAGAACTATGCCAGTTTTGTGTTATGTTGTACTGATTAGCACCCCTGGCTGCGGGTTTATTGTGCAACTATTATCAAACCATAAAAAATATGTAATTGGCCCACAGCTGACTGCTTGGAAAAATTTGGCTTTTTTTAAAATTATTTTTAGCGGGTTTTGAGTGTCAAAGCACAGCTAAAATCAAAGTCCCTGCAAAAACAAGTGCATTAGTCTGAACCAGGTATTTTTAACTTAGAGGAAAAACCCTCTTTTAAAATTGAAACTCTGAGTGCAAATTTGAACACTGTAGTGCTCAATTTACAAACTCTGTCTGTATGAACTGATAATGCTGTTAAACTCGCAAGCACGGCATGAATTTGAGGCTACGCGTTCAGCTTTTTTAGTGAAAGGGGCATCATTTCAGGACCTCTCCTTTCCCTCAGTTACTCTGTAATCCGTCAGTGCTGCCAACTGGAATCAAAGTCCAGCCTTTACTGAAGAGTTTCAAACTGTTGCACAAGACCTCAGAATCCCACTTCCAACACATCTGCACACATTACAACCAACAATCAGAGGGAAGTGTCCGTTTTTACAGAGAAATCTGCTGAAAAACACTCAGTTTTATGTGGCGCCCTTCATGCACAGGCTCATAAAACATATGGAAGCTCTGAACCACAGACAGGGAGAAAACTTCATCGTAAGGTTTAGGTTAATTATTCAAATTAATGCTCACCTTTTAATACTTTGGCAAAATTTGGTCTGAAACTTTAATGTGAAAATCACTCTTTTCTATTATGATCAATATGATCTACAAATAACTTCTGTACACACATGCCCCTGCTGATGACGAGTGGACAACTTGCGGGACATGTTGGAAGAAATCAAAGTGTGGTTTGAGACTCACTCATAAGAGAAAGTCCGCAGGTTTTATAATAAGCTACAGAGTTCTGGGGTTTGTTGAGTCTCTGCGTGGGGACCCACCTGTAGGCCAGGGACATGCAGTCAAACAGGCGGGTCAGAGTGGGGTCGATGCTCAGGCTCCCGGAGCTGCGCGGGCCGTACCGGTACGTCTGGCACCCCGTCCTGTTCACCGTGTCAAAGTCATATTTTAGAGACCCGCCGCTTCTCCTCCTGTGCGGCGCTGAGTCGCTGTGGGGCGACGACACCATGAAGTGTCCGCTGTGGATGACCTGAGAGGAGGGGAGGGAGTCGGAGGACGGTTCTGCACCGGCCGACCGAGCCGGTTCCAACTCCGAGTCCGAGTCCGAAGAGTCCTGGAGCTGGCTGTGCCTCACTGGGTAAACTTTCCCTCTGCCCGCCATGGTGCGCTTTCACTCAGGGTCGAGCGTCCGACAGGCGGTGAACTTTCTCCTCAGCTGACTCCCCCTGCTCCCCCCGGCCCTGTTTTCTTCAGACAGTCCAATATTTCCTCCAAACAAGCGCCCCTCGCTGCCTGTCAGCTCAGACTGTCTGCCTCCACAGCTCTGACACCATGTGAGCACTGTTGTGTAATGTGAGCGGCTATCATTATGTCAACTTCCTCTGGTGGTAAAGTCCTCCTAAGCACTGAGGACGCTCATTATTAACACACTAATCATTATAGAAAGTATCATTATTGTTTGTATTACTGCTACTACCACTCCTACGCCTGATACTAATAATAGCAATATTGTGATTTATTGGGTCTGAAACCCTAAATATGAACTTGAACTTCTTTGTAATTCTTTGGTTTATCCTTTTTGAATTTTAAATGGGATATTAATAAAGTACACACCACTGGCGGACTCAGGATGTTTAACAGGCGGGGCAAAAATTTTAAAAGGGCACTCATGGTTTGCAGAGGGGCACCAGCGCACAAAAAGTAGTTGGCCACTTTTCTATGTTTTGTCCAATGGAGAGGCACGTTTTGTCTACGAGTATGGCACCATTGAGGGCATTTCACCACGTTTGAGGGCACTTAACTAAGTTTTGTCCACTGGAGGGGCCTCCCAGAAGGTGCTTCATCATGTTTTGTGTTCCATAGGGGGCAGTGCCGGCACCATGGAGGGACATCGGGGGGCAATGCCTGTCCAAATTGAATTTTGTGCCCCCGCAAAATCTCTAAAATTGCATTATATTTAATAATAAATATTACATACTATGAGCGTGTGTTGATGAAAAATTAAAAATATTTATTTCCAAACATAATCATTCATTAAAAATTCGTGCGATTAGGTAGGCATACCTAAAACCATCTGCAGCTGTTTGAGTGCGCTGCCTCTCTTTTTTAACACGGTAAACTGCACCAGTATCCCCAGAAGACGGCTAGTGTTGGATTTATCAAATGAATTTATTTTAAAAAAGTCACCTAGAAGACACTGCAGTTCATGGTTGAACTACATCACACGATCGCCCCGTGAGCACGACGGTATCCTCCCAGGACGCTCTTAGGTGTGGACAGTGCAGCGTCCTGGACATGGTCCGGTGAGTCACACATCAGGACAGGCACCACACCAAAAAAGACAACAACACTGATATTAAAATCAATTAAAATTACCAAGAAGTTGTTGTAGGAAGCCGTGCATTGAGGGCAAAGGGAAAAATAAATATTTGTGCTTGCTGGTTTAAAGTACTCCCAATAAGCCCTGTCTTTGGGATTTTGCCACAATAGCCGACTGTATACTGCTTCAGTGCCCCCGATCCCCCCCACCGCCTTCCGATCACCCGATTATAACCACGTAATCATAAGTGCCCACCCTTGAATCCCCAGTGCCCCCTTCCACTTAATCGTCTGGCACCGGTGCTGCACAGGGGCATCCAAGAGGGCACTTTCCCTGCGTTTTGTCTGATATTAAGGCACTGGGGGGGGTGACAGACTGCTTTAATGAAAAATGCTGTAGTACACAACACTAATTTGCATGGTACTGTACACATATTTCATTAAGCCTGGAGATGTGTACAAAGTACTTAAGAGGACAAACTTTTCACTGACGCATGGCCTGAGTTAGCCTGATGCCTCTGGACTGGAGAGGAACCTTTCTCAAAATCTTGTTCTCTTTCTAAATGTATAAAGAAAAACACTAGAGAAGAATGCTACAAGTCCTCGTGAAATACAGGTTTCTATATTTTTCGGGACAGAGAGGTGCATTTATTTTGCACACAATTTAAAAACTTCCCAAGTTAAAAATGTTCTGACAGTAGAAAGACAAGTTTTGTTTTTTGTTTTCTTTGACTTTTACCACACAGCAACAGAAAATGTTTTGGCAAAATTTGCGTGTGGTCATGAAGAAATATTCAGGGTTTTGTCGCTATTTTAAATTTATTTTATTTCTTACACTTAGTTTCCTTTAGGCCGGATATGATGTTAATACTGACAAGTGGAAAAAAATTCAAAGTTTTGTATTTTGTTATGTTTTGTAATCTAATATGTGCAATATACCAGATGACTTATTTATTCAGCATTCATAACAACAAATACAAAAACAACATGAAATCATCCATTAGTATCAAATCGTTTTATTGGAAACTGACCTTTCATTCTCTGCAGACACTTCGATGTTTGTCACTCAAATTTAGACTTAACATATTATGAAGTTGAGTCATTAGTCAACACAGCCTGAAGCCAGACTCAAAGCAGGATTGTCAAGTTGTAAAACCAGAAGCTGTCACACAGACACAATGTGTGGACTGATTCAGAAAAAAATTCACTTTTTGGAGTTTTTGTTTTGCTTCCACATCTTGACAAATTGTGCTTTCACTGGCTTTAGGTAACAAACATCCACAAATACACCACTGCAGTTAAGCCTAAAACTGAGAGACATTTCTAATGATGACAGTTTCTAGTCATTGTCCTGAACAGCTTTATTTAGGGTCTTCACATATTGAACTTTAACTACCTCCTTTAAATTAAAGAAAAATAAACTCACATCTTCACAGACATACAAGTATTATTGTGACAACCTCGGGCAACGCGGCTCAGTGATCACAGACACTAAAGCAAGTAATCATCAGTCTCTTTAGAGCGCCAAAGCTGTCAATCAATCAATCAGTGCTCCAACATCTGCTTGAGTCATATTATATTATCATACCTCCAACTCTGTCAGGATGTTTGTTGAGTTTAAGTGAAATTTATCTTTTATCTACACTAGTTACATTTGACAAAGTTTTGGAGGTCTTCTAGGAACTTGATGTACTCTTGATGCTCGACAGCCGTGCTCAGCTCCATCAGCTCGTCAGCGAAGGTGTTGTCAATTCCCCGGTCAGCCAGGAAGTCCATCAGGTGGTCATACAGGGCCTGAAAAAAACAAACAAACAAAACAGCATTGTTTATGTCTTCAGTTAAAGTAATTTATGATAAACTCTGCCATCATGCACGTGTATTAAGTTATTATTAGAGCCCGACTGATCTGGGATTTCTGGGCTGATGCCAATAACGACATTAGGGAGTAAGAAAGTTCCAATATTAGATATATATTTTCTGATATTAAATATATTATTGACTGGATGTGGTTATCAAATGTGTGTGACAAAGACATGTAATGAAGGCAGGACATTTCACATTTTAAACTTTATTCTAAACATCAGTGTACCGTCCCGCCCCTCTATTTCCATTCCATGGGACCTTAATTCAGAAAAAATCTGTGCAGAAGTCTAATTATTTTTCGATCCGGTTTAAATTATGCCCAAATTGTCAAATATGGTGTTCTTCATTTTAAAAGCTAGTTTTTTTACTCCTTAAAGTTGCAGTTTGTTGTGAAAAGAGTTAAGTATCACTTAGTTTTCATGAAACCGCGCGGTGAACTGCGTCTCTTGTCTCGCACACAGTATGTCACCGTTGCTAACATGGCTGTAACTTTAGCACGGTTTCTTTCGTTCCTTCAGAACGAGGGAAAATGGATTTAAAGAGGTAAAAATCCTTACAAGTATGAACACGTTGAGAGCTGCAGCTACACAAACAGAGAGTTAGCCGGTTCTGTAAGTGAGTGTGTGAGTTTGCGGTTAAGATGTCAGGATGTGTCGTCTCTAAATACATATTTTCAAAGTCTTATTTTTCAGCAGCTGTGTGGCAAACTTTGACTTTCTTGACTTGAAATATTATTATTTCTATTTTTTTTATTTTAAAGATATTTTTGGGCTTTTTGTGCCTTTATTTCGCAGACAGGACAGCTGAATAGTGGACAGGAAACAGAGGACAGGGAGGGGGAATGACATGCAGCAAAGGGCCACAAGTAGAATCGAACCCGGGTCCTTGAAATATTATTTTTAAACTGACAAATATATTTGAGACTAGTGGTAAAATTTTAACGGAATCAAAAAATAGCAAGCGCCCCATATACAGAGGCTGTGTCCTCGTGCAGCAGACCCGGGTTCGATTCCACCTGTGGTCCTTTGCTGCATGTCATTCCCCCTCTCTCTGCCCTGTTTCCTGTCCACTCT